>CM034311.1:26534106-27734106 GCA_019925795.1 Dendrobium chrysotoxum
AAAGTAGAGGGGTAATTAGAAGTAGTAGCAGATATGTTAATAAGTAAAGGAGCATGATCAGAAAAGTTCTACTTAAATGATGATTATGAGTCATAGGGAAATTCCTGATCCATTCATTATTAAAAAGAATCCTATCACGTCTTTGCCATATCGTAGTTCTATTCCACATAAAAGCACCACCAGTAAAACCAATGTCATGTAAATTACAATCAGCTATCATAAAATTGAAATCTTCCATAGCACAACTGTTAGGAGGGTTGCCTCCCACTCTTTCATTGACATTAGAAACAATATTAAAATCCCCACCCATACACCAAGGGCCATTTCAATTAAGTGCAAAATCAGATAAAAGTTCCCAAAGAGGAAGCCTACTCAATCTAGTACAAGCAGCAGAAACAAAAGATGCGTTGAAATTAACATTGAAATAAGAGATTTGCACATGAACAACTTGGGAAAAATTTGAAATAATGTTGATATTAAACTGTCTCTTCCACATAATCCAAATTTTATTAGAACAATTAGCAAACATCATATCAAAACCCAAACGTGAAGCAATAAAAGTAAGCTTATCAGAAGAGATAAATGGTTCAAGCAAAACCAGCAATTGAATATTGTACACACGACAAAGTTTATGAACTCTAGTTCTAGAATCACCCCCCCCCCCCCCCCCCCCCCCCCCCCCCCCCCCCCCCCCCCCCCCCCCCCCCCCCCCCCCAATACCCCTCACATTCCAAATAATCTTTGGAACTTTTAGCAGAAGTTTGAGCCCTAGTAGAATGTGGTGTATCGGTTAAAGGAGCTTTTCCATTTTTCTTTTTCTTCTTACTCACCTTAAAGGCCTCTTCCTCATCAATAGATTTAGAACAACTATCAAAGATATCAGAGGACGACAAAGTGATAGTATTCCCTTTATTATGGTTATTAATATGATCCACAGAGATAGGTTCAGAGTTGTTTGTGGGTAAAACTTCCCCTTCTTCACATTCCTCCATAATTGTACCTTTCTCAATAGTGTTCACATTAATCAAAATAGGGGAGTTCTCACTATATTGAAAGATAGAATCAATAGAAACAAATAAATTAGGAATTTTATCACCTTCCTCAAGAGGCTTACCAATAGGAGATTCTCTTTCAGGTGACAAAACAATAATATTATCAGTCACATCAACTTTATCCGAATCAATAAAACACTCTTTTCCAATCTTATCATTAGAGAAATGGTCCTTAACCTGATTCAAAGAAATCTGGTTATCAACATTCTCACTGGTGTTAATAGGAGCTATAGGGATCACATTTCCCACTGAAGGATTAGAACTTTTTTTTAAGATCCAGATGAAGTTTGAAACATTCAGGAATAACATGTCCATGGGTCTTACAATGATTACAAAAGTCCAAAACTTTTTCAAATTCCACTTTCTGTAAATAACCGAAAGCTTTAGAGCCCACCCAAACTTCATTAGCATGTTTCTTAGTGATATCAATTTCGACTAAAAGCCTAGCCACAGATGGACGGGTTCTAGACGTAGTGGCCTGATCGGTTTGCAAGGGACAACAAAAAATGGAACCAAGAGCATGTAACACTTTAGCATTAAAAAAGTGAAGCCTAAGATTAGGAAAAGAGATCCAAATAGGAACAATAGGGGATTCTTCTCTAACATCGAAGAATGCGTCCATTTTAAAATACGCATCTAGCAATTAAGAATAAAGTAAGATCTATGCGCAAACACCCGACTATAATCCAAATCATTAGATAGTTGAATCGCAACATGCTTAGGGTCCAACAAACCAACATAGAAAAAACCAGAGAGTTTCATACCACCGAAAAAAGCTTGAATAGAATCAAGATTAGGTCTATGGATCCAAAATTTACCCACCAGTGTGAATTGAAAAGGAGAAGCCAGTTTAAGGACTTCTTCATCAGAAAGTAAGACAGCCGGCACACCATTAAAAGTTGATTGAGTTAGAGATGGAAGAGTATCACCTGCCATGGAACCAGAGAGAACATCCTTAAATGATCGCGACTTAGGAGGAGAAGGCTCTCCCGAGTCTAGGTTAAAGAAACCTTTCTTGGTGTCTTGCAACTGGGAGACGGTCCCCCAAGGTGTCGAGGAGGAAACCCCCGCCATCGAACGAAGCCCTAACAGGGCGAAGCACCAGAACAAGGACCAGAGTACACTCGAGCAGAGGAAACCAACTCAAAACAGAGGGGAGAAACACAAAAGCGAAGCAAGCGCGGGGATGAAACCCTAGAATCGCTTGAGACGACGCTAGGGAAAAGTTTCGAGAGAGGTTATATTTGAGAGATAGAGATGAGGTTGATGCCGGAGCAATTGACTCAGCCTGCCACTTAAACCCAACCAAGCTTATCTTTACCTACTCCTCCAATTGATAGTCCTTAATTTTACTCCATGGAATCGTACTTTCCTTCACGAGACCCCACGCACAGTACTCCCTTCTACCCCTACTATCCCCCACCATATTCTTAAGGAATCCCTTCCACTTCCATATCCACCATATGCCCGTCATTCTACTACCCACCACCCCCTCAGCCTTCTGAAGGTGGACCTTTAACCCCCACTGCAACAGAATAGGCGTCAAATGTGTGTATGTTTATTGAGCCTGAGGATGACACGTGTGTATTGCATTTTTAACATTATTAAGATAATTTGAGAAATATTTTTCTACCAAACATGTTTTGTGCAGGTTTTATCCACCGAAGCAACCTACACACAAGATATGGGACATCAAATGGAGCAAGCTTGACGCTCCTTATATTTTTTTGGAAGAAAATCCTAAAGAAAGTACATGGCATGTTGTTTAGGGAGTTTGAGGTTAGTAATTAGTAGTATCAATAAAAAATATGCATTTTAATTAAGCTGATAAAAAATATTCTATGTTATACCTTTTTATATGTAGAGAGATTTCTACTGGTTTCCCCAGCACGTTGATAAGATCAAAAAAAATTAAGAAGCACAGATCAATTCACCTGCGAGATTTATTTACGGACATTATAAAGTCGGGTGAGCAATCGCTTTAGATTGGTGAGAGTGTATGGGTCGACCTGACCAGTGCTTGGGGCAGCCCAGATTATGCTAAGCGGAGGGACTAGAATAGATAAAACTAAGCTTCTAATGTTGGGTGAATGCGTAGTGCCCTCCATATTAAGAGCTAAATTCCATACACTGAGAACATGCACTACAAGAAAAATGACATTTTGCAACGGCCATTTTTCTCCGAAAAATGACTAAAATTTATCGATAATTGATATTTCTGGTAGATTTCCGACAGAAATTTTTTTGCGGGTAAAATACGCATTGAAAAATAAACAAGAGCATAAAAAAGCTGTTGGAAACATTTTCGGCGAACTTGAGGAGGAAATAATCTGTCAAAAATTTTTTTGGAGGATTTTCGACAAAAAATTTGCTTAAAAAAATTAAAAAAAATTATTCAATTTCTATCCGAGCAGGCCAGCCCACCCACGACCACCAACCCGCTACCCACACAAGGTTCTAACCTAGCTCTAGCCACCCCACCCACCATTGCTGTCCGCCAGACTCCAGTCCAACCCGCCCGCTGCATGCATACCCTCCCTGAGTCTGCGAGGGGATTCGAAGCAAGGGGCCCCTTTAGAATTCCAGTGTTGGTCCATTAAGCTGCGAAAGAATTGTTGTTAAAAGAGCTACTCTTTTTTATTTAAATTATAACTTATAGAATAATAAAATTAATGATTAATTAAATTAAAATCTTTTAATAATTTTTTTAATAGTCATTAAATTTTATTTTTATTAAATAATTTGATTTTTTAATCATTTTAAAATTATTAAATTATTTAACATTACTTGTTAAATTAGTTAATTAGTCAATTTAAACTAATTAATTTAACTTTACAATAATTACTAAAACTATTTATTTAATTTATAAAAAATTATTATAAATATTTTTTTAAAAAATAAATTCTGCCAGAAATCTGTCGGAAATATTCCAACAAAAATTTTCAGAAATTCATTAAAAATATTTCATTGGAAATTAGTAAGAAATACATTAGAAAATCTGTCGGAATGTCCGATAGAAAAATTACGCCAGAAATTCTGCCAGTAATTTGTATTTTTTCTGTAGCAAGGCGACATTTAGTAAGAATTTTAACAATTTTAATAATTTACTTAATTATGAATGCTAATATAAGTATATTGCAGAGAGAGATACTCGATAGAGAACCATTCGCTATTGAGTTACATAATCAACATGTCAATAAGGATTAAGTGAGACATATAACAATGTGCTTATGATCAACAACACAATCTTTGTGAAGATTAAGATGTGACCACCTCAAATAGAAGGAAAAAATTAATGACCAATGGTATCATATTCAACATACCTGTTGCAATCCATCTTGCAAGCATGCCCACACTTCTAAATGACAAAGTATTATGAAGAATATGATTTGGTCACAAAGCTATGGCATGAACTATTTGTAGCATGATGATAATTAAAATGCAAACAAGGACTTATGACATGTGATATGAGTCATGCATAAATGGTGAACAATCAAAAATATACCCAACAAATCATTTAGATACATACAATGAGAAGCATGTAATGAATATGATGACATGCTAGCAATCATGTATGCTCATAAGTGAAACAAGAGTTTTGAAGGAAATAACCTCCATGGCACCAAGCAATCATGAGTCTTCTACATTGTACCTAGATTTTTTGACTGCTCTAGAGTCTTCTACATTGTACCTAGATTTTAGAATACTCAATAGTTGAAAAATGAGATCAGTTTTATCAGGCCTAAATGTCTTAAAAAAAGTTAAACTTATGGGACTAATTTGATTTGATTATTGTTGTCGATGTGAATAGTTAGAAGAATTGTTGTAATAAATTAGCTGGCTATTTGCAAGAAATTGCTGAGAGTTTAATAATTAAAACTATTTAGTTACAATGATATAGATGGTGGACTAAAGATAAATGATAATTTTTTTGTTGATAAAAATTATCATGGAGCAATTAAAAGGAAATCCCCATTCAATGTTTCCATTAAAATTATAATGAATGGAAATTGTCTTAAAAAAATAAGCTTGATCAAATAATTAAAAACTTTTTTGAGAAAGGATATCTAAAGCTTATATGGTTTCCTTAATGAAATAATTCGGTAACATTTTCACATAAATAGCACAGAAATAAAAAACAAAAAAATAATATATATATATATATATATATATAACAAGCACTTCTACCCAAAAACTGTGTTATATAAATATATTTTTGGACAGTTAGGGGATTCGAGCCCGGATGAGATGGGAGGAACGTGTTCCGTCGACCACTTGGCCGAAGGCCTGCTCTCATGTTATGTTATATCTGGGTTGTGAAACACTAAATATATGCTTGGTAAGATGCATGCTACTTTTGATCGGCAAGAATTAATTTTTGCACTTCTTTCGGCTTGGTGTTACTCCCACCTTATTGGACGATGATGAAACTAGATTGGCTTACATCTAGATTTCCTAAATGCGGATATATTATCTATTACCAAATCTTTATGTATGTTTACATCATTTTTTGGGAGCTTCGTACGTGTTAGTGATAAATTGAAAGATGTTTCTTACCACTATAAAACCTTTTATGATGCATGCTTCTTTGTTTTATTTCATACATTTCACTACAAGATAAATATTTATTTCCGGCAGTTAACAGACCACCGAAAATAGCGGCAAAAATACCGATATATTTGGTGATGAAAATTGGTATGAAGTTCTCCGACGGATTTTCGGTAGAATGTCCAACGGAAATCCGCTGGAGAAAGCCCTACTTCAATGTTCTGCTCCTTACGCTATCTAATTATGCGAATTTTCTCAGCTGCATGCGAAAACCTCTCACGATCTGCTCCCGTTCACCTAGCTGCATACGAAAGCCCTCTCTCTTTCTACTCCCATTTGTCACTCGGTTCAACGACCATTCCCTCGTCCATCCAACTTCATCTCTAAGACCGTTCATCCTCTCTACTCACAATTCACGGTCCGTAAGTTTTCTCAATCATCAAATTGCTTCTCCTTCTTTTACTTCAACCTCCACTCCATGTTATTTTTCGTTGGAGATGGGCTGAAAACCAAATCTCTGGTGAGATTAAATTTTGAAGGCCTCTCTTTATAAAAATTTACAGGCATAACTAAATTTTGTGAGATTTTTACTTTTGTGTGATGAATCGAAAATTGAGATCAGGTTAAACATGATTTTTTCTAAGTTATTTATGTTAATTGAATATAGATATCCATATTATGATGATTCATTAATTGAATGAAATCCATTTATTCTTTGAATCAACTTTGCCAAAGTTGAGGTGAATTAGGGTCAAAGTTGTTTTATTTAATTTTTTACAGTTTACCAATAGGTACAGTTTATGTTGCTAATCTTTATGTATTTCTTACAGATGCCTTCTGGTGATGATTCCCCCTAACGATTAATCACTTACATCTTTGGTAGGTGCAAGAAGGTGACTAGCGGCTCATCCAGAAAGCCTAGAGATACTGAGGGGATCTCTTCTTCTCAGCCTGCCACTTCTTTTTTTTTTTTTGGGGGGGGGGGGGGGGGGGGGGGGAACCCTCGGTGGGGCTTTCGTGTTAATTTAAAATAAGGGTTACAAGGTCCTTAAAAGGAACCTCCAGCTCACTAATGCTCGAAAGAGCTACAAAAAAAACCAAAATAAAACCTACGAGCCGGTGGTTCCAAACACTAAGAATACAAATTATACTTAATAACAATCTAGGGCTGCAAGACGACAGCACCCAAAAAAGGGAGATCCAAATGTAAATAATCAGCACAAACTCCCTGCAAAAAAAGTGAGCAAGAAACTAGTTACCGGTAGAAGTAGAATCCACCATATTCCTGCAAAACTTGATACGCCCAAAATTCTCCATCATCATCTGCACAAAAAAGATACTCCAAGGCATCCGGGTAAAGTTGCAATAAATATGGGAACAAGTAAAACAATAGTGAAATATAAAACATCCTTTGGGAATAAAGTAATCAAACCCTATATCATTAGGGAAGCCAATTCCAGTGAGAGAGCTAATAGCAACACCTTTGAGTGTTAAGGGAATCTTACTACCACCATGATGAGTGATAATATACACAAAAATAATCTGATACGTTAATAAGGAATTCCCCACCATGATTACTACCCAGTTCTCCACAAACATCAGATTATTACAGCTCCCAAAAGCATAACCAACATTGTCAACGTAAACCACCAAACAAAACCCCAAAATAGAAGAACCAGCAAACACAAGCCACCGACTAGCCTCCGGATTAATAACCAAAGACCAAACCCAATAATGACTATGCAGATCAACCAAACACCACCTGCAGCACTCCGCCAGCAACACTAGTAATAAAAGAGAACATAAGGGAAACTTTAAGACATTACCCATAAAACCCTCCTGCAACATGAACCAGCAGCAAATAGAACTCGACAGTACCCGTAGAAGGAGTGACACAAAAGCCACAAAGAAAAAATCCAGATAAAACACCAACAACCCAACACAACAGCACCAAATATCACAACCAAGCCACCCAACCAGAAAGATAGCAGCAGCAACCAACATTCCAGAACCAGTGAGAGGAGCGAAAAGAGGAAAAATAATCAAGCATTTCTAATATAAGGAAGCCCACATCTATCCATGTTAACCAATCCTTTAAGAAGAACTTGAAGATTAGAAGCATCAAATTCTTGGAAAATATTGTTATAACACCCAAGTTCGGCAAGCCAATCAGCACAAGCATTGCCCTCACAAAAAATATGAGAAATAGAGTAGTTTAAAACAGTGAGGGAGTGCTTAATTTTCCTTATGATATAAAAATCATAAGGGTTTCCAGTAAATTCATTTAGAATAATATGAATTAAAAGCTTAACAAAAGGTTGAGAAGGTTTAAACCACCTCACAATACGATCACATTTCTCCACAGACTCCTCCACCAGAGAAATACCAAGTTTAATAGCTAATTGACGAGCATGATTAAACTTTTTAACATAAATAAGATTTGTCGACTGAAATTGCAAAATTTTATTTCTAATATTGAAAATGATTTGATTGGCATCCATCTTAATCTCATTATGCTTAGAATCATTCCTAGCCTTCCAAATAAACCACATAATAAGAATAGGCAATAAATTATAAATGTGGCCTTTAGTGGTAGTAAACCAATGCTTAAGAATTGAAGCAACATTACCATTAATATTGAAGTACCCTTTGTCAGTCAAGTTAAGAAAATGGTATCAAACTTTCTGAGCAATAATCCCATTAATGAAAACATGATTAATATCCTCAACATTAAAGCAACATTGGCATTTAGATGGAAAAGAGAAACCTTTTCTCCTAAGTAAATTATCAACCGGAAGATATCCCTTTAGACATCTCTAAGACAAAATAGAATAGGATAAAGGAATATTGTTATGCCAAATAGACGCATAAATATGAGAGACATCCCTTTTAATTCTAGTGGCATTCCAAATATTCTTCAAATTAAAGTTACCAGAAGAAGACAGCGTAAAAAGAATCTTATCCTTGCAATCAACTTGTAAAGGAATATGCAAAATAATATCAATCAAGTCATACGGGATAACCTCTAACGGTTTACTAACATTCCAATGACCATTGTGAATAAACTTGTAAACCTTGGAATTATCAATAGTATGGGTATTCAGATAATTATCAATAGAGAAAGCAACCAACCAATTATCTTGCCAGAAATAAGCATTGCCTTTCCCCAGACCCCATTTAATAAACTGCTCAGCCTCCCATTTGATTTTGCAAAGTCTTTTCCAAATGAAAGAGTTAGAAGATTTATAGTTGTAAACCAGAGGATGAAGATCTTTACAATATTTAACATTCATGAATTGTGCCCATAAGCTATTATTGGCTCGAAAGGAAAACCATAATTTATGAGAAAAAGCATGAGCAGTATCCAAAATACTCTTGCAACCTAAGCCCCCTTCATTGTAAACCCCACACCCTTTATTCCAGGAAGTCCACTTAATACAAGACTGATTGTTATTAGATCCCAAAAAAAAATTATTTATCATACGCTCCAATCTTAGACAAATAGTATAAGTAGGTTGCAAAATGTGTAAGATAAAAATAGGAATAGAGTTAAGAAAACTTTTGATCAGGACCAACCTACCACCAAACGAAAGAAATTTAGAAGACCAATTTAAATATTTTTTTTGAAACATAGTAAAAATATTATCAAACAAATGAATCCTTTTTCTCCCTTTGAAAAGAGGAGTACCTAAATATTTTATAGGAAGAAGAGTAGAGTTAAAACCAGAAATTCTTTTGATATTATCAACTCTATTCCGATTCACCCACTTACCAGAGAAGAAACTACTCTTGTCCTTATTAATGGACAAACCACTAATATCTTGGAACTGATCCAAGAAATGCATTAAATTTTTAATAGAGGCATTAGAGAAAACTATAAAGTCATCATCAAAACTGAGATGAGTAATATGAAAACCACCAACAGTACGAAAAGAAAGAGTAGGGTACCTGGCATAAAGCTCTTCAAGGTCTCTAGAAAGATACTCCACAGCAATAATAAAAAGAGAAGGAGAAAGGGGATCCCCTTGTCTAAGCCCATGAGAAGAGTTAAAAAAACCATGCTTTCTACCATTAATCATCACAGAAAAAAAAATAATTTTCAATATTATTTTTAATATGCAGAATAAAAGATTGACTGAAACCAAAAAGAGACATCACATTGTAGAGAAAATTCCAAATCAAATTATCATAGGCCTTAGTGATATCCAGTTTGAAAATGATGTTGCCACCAAAAACTTTAGCATTAATATCATGCACCATCTCTTGGGCCAGCAGAATATTGTCAAAAATACTCCTACCTTTGACAAAACCAGTTTGATTGATAGAAATGATTCTAGGTAAAATGTTCATCAATCTAGAAGTAATGATTTTAGAGACAAGTTTATTTAAGAAAGTATAAAGACTAATAGGTCTAAAGTCATTCCAATTAGTGATAGAATCTTTTTTGGGAATTAACACAATATTAGTAGAAGAGAAAAACTTAGGATAAGTATTTCCCTTAAAGAAATCATGCACAGCCTCCACCACATCAACCTTAATAATGTCCCAGGTTTTAATAAAGAATTTCATAGTGAAACCATCAGGACCAGCAATAGAGTCTCCATTCATGTTCTTAATATTCATCAAAATTTCATCCTCCGAAGGAATTTGAGTAAGAAAATTATTGTCTTCCTCACCCAGAACACGAGGGATCACAAAGGGATTAACAATAGGGCCAATCGAGCTATCTTTATTAAAAACTTCTCTAAAATGATCCACCCCATAGTTAATAATTAAGTCTTCCGTATCATAAACACATCTGTTATTGTTAACAATTTTGTGGATATGACTCCTCATTTTATTCTTGTTAGCCAGAGTATGAAAGAAATTAGTATTTCTATCCCCCTCCAAAATTAATTTAGAAGAAGCCTTCTATAATAAATTTCTTCTTGGTTTTGCAATTGGAAAAGAGTAATTTTAACATTATCAAGATTGGACAGATTATCACTAATGGGATTATCCAAATACATCTTTTCCAATTCCATCATCTTATCTTCAGCTTCCTTAATGTTAGAAAACAAATTCCTAAAAATATTTTTATTCCACCAATTAAGGACCTATTTTAATCTGCTCAACTTGGCCCAAAGACGATACATGCCCTTGATACCATTATCAGGAGATATGACGGCATGCCAATTATTACTAACCACATTCATAAATCCTTATGAGTTAACCACATGTTTTGGAATCTAAAAGTAGAGGGGTAATTAGAAGTAGTAGCAGATATGCTAATAAGTAAAGGAGCATGATCAGAAAAGTTCTACTTAAATGCTGAACATGAGTCATAGGGAAATTCCTGATCCATTCATTATTAAAAAGAATCCTATCAAGTCTTTGCCATATCGTAGTTCTATTCCACATAAAAGCACCACCAATAAAACCAATGTCATGTAAATTACAATCAGCTATCATAAAATTGAAATTTTCCATAGCACAACTGTTAGGAGGGTTCCCTCCCACTCTTTCATTAACATTAGAAACAATATTAAAATCCCCACCCATACACCAAGGGCCATTTCAATTAAGTGCAAAATCAGATAAAAGTTCCCGAAGAGGAAGCCTACTCAATCTAGTACAAGCAGCATAAACAAAAGATGCGTTGAAATTAACATTGAAATAAGAGATTTGCACATGAACAACTTGGGTAAAATTTGAAATAATGTTGATATTAAACTGTCTCTTCCACATAATCCAAATTTTATTAGAATAATTAGCAAACATCATATCAAAACCCAAACATGAAGCAGTAAAAGCAAGCTTATCAGAAGAGATAAATGGTTCAAGCAAAACCAACAATTGAATATTGTACACACGACAAAGTTTACGAACTCTAGTTCTAGAACTCAATATTGTACCCCTCACATTCCAAATAAGAGCTTTAATCTTTGGAACTTTTAGCAAAAGTTTGAGCCCTAGTAGAATGTGGTGTATCGGTTAAAGGAGCTTTTCCATTTTTCTTTTTCTTCTTACTCACCTTAAAGGCCTCTTCCTCATCAATAGATTTAGAACCACTATCAAAGATATCACAGGACGACAAAGTGATAGTATTCCCTTTATTATGGTTATTAATATGATCCACAGAGATAGGTTCAGAGTTGTTTGTGGGTAAAATTTCCCCTTCTTCACATTCCTCCATAATTATACCTTTCTCAATAGTGTTCACATTAATCAAAATAGGGGAGTTCTCACTATTTTGAAATATAGAATCAATAGAAACAAATAAATTAGGAATTTTATCACCTTCCTCAAGAGGCTTACCAATAGGAGACTCTCTTTCAGGTGACAAAACAATAATATTATCAGTCACATCAACTTTATCTGAATCAATAAAACACTCTTTTCCAATCTTATCATTAGATAAATGGTCCTCAACCTGATTCAAAGAAATCTGGTTATCAACATTCTCACTGGTGTTAATAGGAGCTATAGGGATCACATTTCCCACTGAAGGATTAGAACTTTTTTTTAAGATCCAGATGAAGTTTGAAACATTCAGAAATAACATGTCCACGGGTCTTACAATGATTACAAAAGTCCAAAACTTTTTCAAATTCCACATTCTGTAAATAACCGAAAGCTTTAGAGCCCACCCAAACTTCATTAGCATGTTTCTTAGTGATATCAATTTCGACTAAAACCCTAGCCACAGACGGACGGGTTCTAGACGTAGTGGCCTGATCGGTTTGCAAGGGACAACCAAAAATGGAACCAAGAGCATGTAACACTTTAGCATTAAAAAAGTGAAGCCTAAGATTAGGAAAAGAGATTCAAATAGGAACAATAGGGGATTCTTCTCTAACATCGAAGAATGGCGTCCATTTTAAAATACGCATCTGGCAATTAAGAATAAAGTAAGATCTATGCACAAACACCCGACTATAATCCAAATCATTAGATAGTTTAATCGCAACATGCTTAGGGTCCAACAAACCAACATAGAAAAAACCAGAGAGTTTCAGACCACCGAAAAAAGCTTGAATAGAATCAAGATTAGGTCTATGGATCCAAAATTTACCCACCAGTGTAAATTGAAAAGGAGAAGCCAGTTTAAGGACTTCTTCATCAGAAAGTAAGACAGCCGGCACACCATTAAAAGTTGATTGAGTTAGAGATGGAAGAGTATCACCTTCCATGGAACCAGAGAGAACATCCTTAAATGATCACGACTTAGGAGGAGAAGGCTCTCCCTAGTCTAGGTTAAAGAAACCTTTCTTGGTGTCTTGCAACTGGGAGATGGTCCCCCAAGGCATCGAGGAGGAAACCCCCGCCATCGAACGAAGCCCTAACAGGGCGAAGCACCAGAACAAGGACCAGAGTACACTCGAGCAGAGGAAACCAACTCAAAATAGAGGGGAGAAACACAAAAGCGAAGAAAGCGCGGGGATGAAACCCTAGAATCACTCGAGACGATGCTAGGGAAAAGTTTCGAGAGAGGTTATATTTGAGAGATAGAGATGAGGTTGATGCCGGAGCAATTGACTCAGCCTGCCACTTAAACCCAACCAAGCTTATCTTTACCTACTCCTCCAATTGATAGTCCTTAATTTTACTCCATGGAATCATACTTTCCTTTACGATACCCCACGCACAGTACTCCCTTCTACCCCTACTATCCCCCACCATATTCTTAAGGAATCCCTTCCACTTCCATATCCACCATATGCCCGTCATTCTACTACCCACCACCCCCTCAGCCTTCTGAAGGTGGACCTTTAACCCCCACTGCAACAGAATAGGCGTCAAATGTGTGTATGTTTATTGAGCCTGAGGATGACACGTGTGTATTGCATTTTTAACATTACTAAGATAATTTGAGAAATATTTTTCTACCAAACATGTTTTGTGCAGGTTTTATCCATCGAAGCAACCTACACACAAGATATGGGACATCAAATGGAGCAAGCTTGACGCTCCTTATATTTTTTTGGAAGAAAATCCTAAAGAAAGTACATGGCATGTTGTTTAGGGAGTTTGAGGTTAGTAATTAGTAGTATCAATAAAAAATATGCATTTTAATTAAGCTGATAAAAAATATTCTATGTTATACCTTTTTATATGTAGAGAGATTTCTACTGGTTTCCCCAGCACGTTGATAAGATCAAAAAAAATTAAGAAGCACAGATCAATTCACCTGCGAGATTTATTTACAGACATTATAAAGTCAGGCGAGCAATCACTTTAGATTGGTGAGAGTGTATGGGTCGACCTGACCAGTGCTTGGGGCAGCCCAGATTATGCTAAGCGGAGGGACTAGAATAGATAAAACTAAGCTTCTGATGTTGGGTGAATGTGTAGTGCCCTCCATATTAAGAGCTAAATTCCATACACTTAGAACATGCACTACAAGAAAAATGACATTTTGCAACGGCCATTTTTCTCCGAAAAATGACTAAAATTTATCGATAATTGATATTTCTGGTAGATTTCCGACAGAAATTTTTTTACGGGTAAAATACGCATTGAAAAATAAACAAGAGCAAAAAAAAGCTGCTGGAAACATTTTCGGCGAACTTGAGGAGGAAATAATCTGTCAAAAAAATTTTTGGAGGATTTTCGACAAAAATTTGCTTAAAAAAATTAAAAAAAAATTATTCAATTTCTATCCAAGCAGGCCAGCCCACCCACGACCACCAACCCGCTACCCACACAAGGTTCTAACCTAGCTCTAGCCACCCCACCCACCATTGCTGTCGGCCAGACTCCAGTCCAGCCCGCCCGCTGCATGCATACCCTCCCTGAGTCTGCGAGGGGATTCGAAGCAAGGGGCCCCTTTAGAATTCCAGTGTTGGTCCATTAAGCTGCGAAAGAATTTTTGTTAAAAGAGCTACTCTTTTTTCTTTAAATTATAACTTATAGAATAATAAAATTAATGATTAATTAAATTAAAATCTTTTAATAATTTTTTTAATAGTCATTAAATTTTATTTTTATTAAATAATTTGATTTTTTTAATCAATTTAAAATTATTAAATTATTTAACATTACTTGTTAAATTAGTTAATTAGTCAATTTAAACTAATTAATTTAACTTTACAATAATTACTAAAACTATTTATTTAATTTATAAAAAATTATTATAATTATTTTTTTAAAAAATAAATTCTGCCAGAAATCTGTCGGAAATATTCCAACAAAAATTTTCAGAAATTCATTAAAAATAATTCGTTGGAAATTAGTAAGAAATACATTAGAAAATCTGTCGGAATGTCCGATAGAAAAATTACGCCAGAAATTCTGCCAGTAATTTGTATTATTTCTGTAGCGAGGCGACATTTAGTAAGAATTTTAACAGATTTTAATAATTTACTTAATTATGAATGCTAATATAAGTATATTGCAGAGAGAGATACTCGATAGAGAACCATCCGCTATTGAGTTACACAGTCATATCCATAAGTGCTAGAAGGACCTGTAGTGGGTGGACGAGTGGCCGATGAGAGCCTATGTGAGTATATAAAGTTACAATTTTAAGCATCAATTATAAATTGAATAATCTTATGTTATCTTTTGTAGGATGAGTATACACGGCTTCGAGAAAACCAGCTTGGAGCTGGTGAGGGATCCTCTAAGGGATCTACAGATTATTCTGACTACCGCATTTAGTTGTAGGCGATAGATGGAATGCATAAGAGACGAGTTTATGGATTAGGCTTGCAAGCCTACGCATCTGAGGGATAGTTCTCTGATGGGTCCAACTTCTTAGGAAACAGTCATGAGAGTTTGTATAGCCAATAGGTGGTTGCCCTTACAACGGAGCTAGAACATGTCTGAAAATCATAAGTTGACATGCAAATGAAGATGCAGATGCAACAAAGTTAGATATTGGAGGAGCAGCAGATTATGAGGGAATCGTTTAGTGGAAAGCAGCCAGTATCAGTATAGGAGGAGAATGACGAAATATATTCTGGCTAAACAATACATATTTGAAGATTTTATTTTGAGTTTTTATTGTATAAGAATTGGATGTTTATTGTAGAACTATTTGGTAATTGTGTAATATTTACTTTTGATTAAATGCGTTATTATTTTAGCATCAATATTTTTGTGCAATGTTGAAATGTAAGGATACTATATTTATATTTTGACTATTTAGGATTGAAGAACTATTGTGTTGTACAATAGTGAGGTAAGTGCTATTTTCTTTTGTTGTGATATAAGTTTTCTACTGATTTTTGAGGGATTATTCGTCGAAAATGACGATACGAAGAATGTCCAAGACATTTCAGGCAAAATTTCTGTAAGAACAATCCGGCAAAAATTCTGGCGATTTTCTCGCCAGAGAAATCCACTAGTATATTTGAGGAAAAATGTCTGCCGGTAATTGAATTAAAAAATGTCATTTTTTGTCCACGATTCCTTCAGAAATTCATCAAATTTCCATTGGAATGGTTTAGACAAAAAATTTTCGCTTGAGGCATATTTCCAACGTGCATTTTATCGACCGTAAGTTTCTACCAGAAAACTATTTTTTTGGCACATTTTGCTCATTTTCCAAAGGATATGGCTGCCAGAAATGAGCGTTTTTTCTAGTAGTGTTTTGAGGCTATAATGATGCATGCCTCATCATTTAATTTTGCATATTCAAAGATTTTTGTATTTTGTACATTCCACTTTTAATATAAGTTTAACAAATGTTCATAATTTTTCCTTGAAAATTGATATTTATTAAAGAAAATCCTGATCATAGTGATCTCCCAACTCCCTCTCCTCTTCATTAAACCTTCTTATACAGAGATCTCAAATATTCATTCCATGGGTTAACTCATGATTTATCATTATAAGAGTTATGATGTGCTGCAAGAAACTAAGCCATTAGTGACCATCAAAAGCGGTTTCTAACAATAAAAATTTTGTTGCTATAGCTAATAGCGACCCAAAAAATTGGGGATACTGGTTTGTTGCACTAGCCTCGTCGTTGTGGCTTTCAGCGACCAAAAAAATTATTTGGTTGCTAAATTATTGACCAGTTACTAACATAGGTGTCGCTAAGTTGTTTATATTAGTGATATGTTGCCAGAAAATCGTCTTGATCGGGCATGAATCTCAATGCAAATATGAATTGTGAACTTCTAAACTAAAATTCAGAACTTTCTGAATTCTGATTTTAGCAAGCTTATACTCAAATTGAATGTTTTGAGGAGACGAACCCAATGGCACCAAATTCAGTTCAATCCGAGCCCAAATGAGCACAAATCGAAGGACCAAAGCCTATTTGAAAGCTTCAAACATTAATTGGATAACCAGATGATATCCAAATATGACTTTCTTATAGTCGAATTGAGCGGCTCGACAAAATAAACCCAACGAGTCCAAGATCACTCAATTCTGACATCTCTAAGTCATTTAAATGCTTGATAAATGCTCTATGATCAAGAGGATCATTATGAGTTGTCCAATAAGAACACTCTCAACTTGGCATGGATCTTTTCCATATTTCTGTATTAGCCATGGCATTCACAAAAAACTATAAATATTCCCTTATTCTTCACATGAGGGAGGAAAAAATAAGAAAGGAGAAATTTTGGAGCTCTCTTGCCACAGATCGACAGCTGTCGGATCACTTCCCAACCACTGATCATCACTGAATTTCTGCCCATTCGTTGTAGCTGCCGGATCTCTTCTCGTCCACTCATAGTTGTCAGACTTCCGCTAGTTTGTTGGAAGCTGTTGAATTTCTTCCCGACCATCGTGCGTCAACGGATTTCCTCCTGCTCGTTGGTAGCCGTCGGATCTTTTCCCGACCACCGATCGTCATTGTACTTCCGCTCGATTGTTGGTCTCTGCCAGATCCCCTTTCGACTTACAACCATCGCCGAACTTATGCATGTTCGCTGGTTACCGACAGATCTCTTTCTGACCCTCGATGGTCTCCAAATTTTCGTTCGTCTATTGAATATATTCGGATCCCCAACCATTACTGGACCTCAGCCGAATATTCTCTCAATTGATGCTGCCATATTTTTAATATATATTCAAACAATATCAGGAGTTCCCATCTGAAGTTTGATCAATTCTCTTATACATTGTATTCTCCTCTCCCTTAAATTAGGGGACAGTTCGACCTTTGTAATCAACTTATACATTAGTGGAACATTTCAACTGGACAAGACCCCGTGATTTTGTCCCTTTTTACGGTTTTTCATATAAAAATTCTTGTATTTCTCTATCATCTTAATTGCTTGTTTGTGTGCTGAATTTTCGTAAATCGCTAAGGCATAAAATCTTTTCACTCTACCATCTAGAATTTCTCAGCAGGCAACAACTAGCAATCATTTTTTATGCTAAGGAACATTTATTTGGATATTATTTATTGAGTTTGGTTGCTAAGTTCATTGATTATATTAATATTATAGCAACCTAAATAAAAGTTAGTCATTAAATGAGCAATCAAATAAATCATGCATGCACCCTTGAATTTTATTTATATAGTTGAAGTTAATGCATGGATATTGATTTTGGAGGTCTCTTCAAAACCATGAGTTGTAGTACAAGAAGTACCAAACCTAGTGATTTCATATTCACCATCATTAAAATGGGCAGAAGCATTAGCATTTCTAATAAATTTTTGCTTTCAAGATTTTTGGAATGATAAATGGTGATAACAGTCAGTCGAGAGTTAAAATATCAGTGAAATGGTGATTCATTGAATTCCTAATAATTCAATAAAAGAGTTTCAATGAAGCCACGGGCAATGGAGAAGAATTAATGAAAGAAGGATAATTTTCACTAGAATATGTGAGAAAAGTATCTAATATAATATGCGATTTCTTTAAGATTTTTCTAAAAGATGGTTGATTGAATGAAGAAATCTGTAAATCAAAATAATTTGAATTTTACTCTAATTTTTTTGAGAGGAAGCATAAGCATGTGTTCTTAAATTCCGATATAGTTCAAAAGAAATTTGAGTTGACATAGTTTTGCTATTCAAAATGCTGGACAAACTTAATATGAATCATTATATTTATGAATTAATATATTGGTTCTTACTAAAATGATAAGTTCACCAACAGTTAGTTAAGAGCATCATATCATAATGATAATATATAGACAAGATATAAGAGCCTTTCTACATAATATTCTAAATCAAACAGGCTAGACTAGATATTCATGAAATGCAATAAGAATGAACAAACGACTAGATGGATACATGAGAAGCTTCATATAATGTATACAGTAAAAGTAGGATACGTGATCATATAAAAGTACATGATTATAATTGGATATAGATGGAAGCATACATCAAGTGTTTCGATTGGCTAATTTCTCCTCCCTTCCAAATGACGCAACAGTGTATGCATGTTTGTTGATAAAATAATTAATTAATGGTCGGGTAAGAAGGCTGCATCGCAAGTCCACATAGTCCTTCGACAGCATCAATGTCCCTCTGCATCTTAATGTAGCCATGGTCACCCCAGCTTGTACCCCATGAGTTCTTCAACAGCCAGTACTTGGTTCCATCTGTGTTGATGCCATAGCCGATGGCGGTTACTGCATGGTCGAGTTTGGTGTCACAAGGGCCAGTGAAGATGCCACCTGCATAGTGTTGGAAGTTGGGGTCGCCGCCATCGAGAGCCACAGAGACTGGCTGAATAGAGACAGCTTTAAGCAGTGATGCCTCGCTGTTACTTGGAACATCCTCAAAGCCGGTGATCTTCACGGCACTGTTGGACTCCTTATTGGAGTTACAGGAACCATCGGCTGCCTTGTATGGATAGTTGATCTCAGTGTTGATGCCTCCATTGTCGATGATGAATTGAAAAGCATAATCCATGAGGCCCCCGTTGCAACCGTGGTTCTGGCCATTCACATCGCAATCAATGAGCTCTTGCTCCGAGAGGGAAATTAGCTTCCCATTCTTGATCTGGTTGATGCCCTCTGTGGCCGCCACCGTCGAGAATGCCCAACATGCTCCTGCTTATCATATATTTGTTATTCAGTTATGCTCATATGGACTTGAATATATATATATATATATTTCATGTAAGGGGATTAATCCTCACCGCATTGGCCTTGATCCTTTATTGGAGTGACGGCTCCCTTGCTTCTCCAATCTAAGTTAGTTGCTGATACTGACACATTCTCATACCGAAAGTTCCTAGGCGTTGCACGAGATGAGGCCGAGCGCTTGTATCCAGAAAGGTAAATAGCATTGAACTCCTCATTAGTCAAATCTGTGAACTGATTGCGTCCAAGCCAGTACTCGCGTTTCCTGGCATTAAAGCTCTCTATGTGCTCCATGTTGGACTTGAAGATCTCGAACCGTTGTGCCTTTTCAGCTGCATTTCTATACCCCTTCCCATACTGCGCCATCCACTCTTCATGGCGTTTCACCATCGATGATGTCCCTCCAGGTAGAATGCGGGATGCCGAAGTGGCAGCAGCCAATGCTCCAAATAGAAGGAAAGCCAGCAATGACAGCTTTCTCATGATCAGTGCCATGGGCCTAGTTAATTAACTGAATCGTGTAGTTGGTGCAGAAGGCTAACTAGTTTGCATGGGTTTATATAGAAGCTAATTTGAGAATGCGAGGGCTAGATGTTTATTTTCTAAAGCTTGATCTAAGCGAGCATACGTATCCATGCAACTACATACTGCTTGCCGTGTAATATATGCAAGTACCGTAGCGTATCTTCCTCCATCTAATAACGGATAGATTCTTCTTAGTTAGTTTACAAGCTGCAAATTTCTCTTAAAAACTAATAACTAATCTAACCTATACATTTTTTAAAAGATAATTAAAGGGTCAGTGTATGTATGAATCCATATAACTTTCAATTTCAGGCTATCTCATTACGTTATGTAGCAAGGTGAAATCACCGATTGCGTGGGTGCTAATTAGTCAAATTAAACCTTTAGTTAATTTACTAATATTGTTCGAATGCAACGTTGCCTGCTATCATTAAGATTTGTTTCACATTTGTTGACCCCTATATCTAAAACCACGCATAAAAGGACAAAAATGATGAACCAATTAGTAGTGTGCGGGTTGGTCCGACACCTTACTTGAAGGGTCAAATGATCTCCGAATGTCAGACGGACTACGTCGTTACGTCCAGAATGTCATCAACATCAATGATCTACATTTTATTTAATTAATTTGGATCAACCGGGGTGGTGGCATGCAAATCAAAGCAATCCTAATGTGATACAATAACACGCATTTCAAGAAAAATTAGCCTCGTCGTCACACAAATGACGTCTGATT
Source organism: Dendrobium chrysotoxum (assembly GCA_019925795.1). Taxonomy (NCBI): domain Eukaryota; kingdom Viridiplantae; phylum Streptophyta; class Magnoliopsida; order Asparagales; family Orchidaceae; genus Dendrobium; species Dendrobium chrysotoxum. The sequence goes on from CM034311.1 coordinate 26,554,951, forward strand.
GTAAAACGGATTGAGTCGTTGCATCCGGAATGTCGTCAATATCAAAGATCTACATTTTATTTAATTAATTTGGATCAAACGGGGTGGTGGTACGCAAATCAAAGCAATCCTAATGCGATTCGATAACGTGCATTTCAAGGAAATTGGCCTCCATGTCACCCAAATGACGTCCGATTGCAAAACGGACTTGGCCATCACGTCCAGAATGCTCTCAACCTTTACAAACTAATTTTTTTTATTTTATTTGAGGCATTCAGATTGGCGGCGTGACCGAGGTGATTCAAATACATTAACGTCCATTTCAAGAAAAGTGGCCTCGTCGTCACCCAAATGATGTCCGATTGCGAAACGGACTTTGCCACCGCGTCCGGAACGCTATCAACCTCTAAAAACTACATTTTGTTTATTGAATTTGTAGCATTTGGATTGGTGGCATGAATCCCGAGGTAATTCAAATGTAAGGACGCGCATATCGGGAAAATTTGCCTCTTCGGAGACGGCATGATGTCCGATCTCAAAACAGATTGCGTCACAGCATCCAAAACATCGTCAACATTCAAAATATGTATTTTATAAATTCAATTGGGATCATCCGTAGTGGTGGCATGCAAATCAAAGCAATCTTAATGCAATCCAAATACAAGGGCACGCATGCTAAGGAATTTAGCCCTCGGCGTCGACCAAACGATCCTCGATCGACGAACGGATTCTGCTGCCATGTCCGAAACATCATCGATGTTAAAGGTATACATTTTATTCAATTAATTTGGATCATTCTAGATGGTGGAATGATCTCTAAGGTGATTCAAATACAATAGCACGTATTTTGAGGGAAATTTAGCCCTCGGCGTCGACCAAACGATCTCGGATCGACGAACAGACTTTGCCACCACGTCCGGAATGCTTTCAACCTTTAAAAACTGCATTTTGTTTATTCAATTCGAAGCATTCAGATTGGCTGTGCAACCGAAGTGATTCAAATGCAGCAGCGCGTAGTTTAAGAAAATCAGCCTCGTTGTCGACCTAATGAGCTCTGATCGATGAACGAACTTTACCACTGCATCCGGAACATCCCAAATACTTAAGAATGACTTTTAATTTGACTGAATTAAATGACGTATGAGAAGGTCGACATGAATTGCGAGGCAAAAGCACAAATCACAAGGTAATGATGCACATGCTAAGGAATTTAGCCCTCGACGTCGACCAAATGATCTCCGATCGACAAACAGACTGCATTATTGCATCCGGAACACTGTCAATACTCTAAATTGACTGTCAAATTTTCCAAACTAAAATTATGCCAAGACCGACGAGGGTTCTAATATGATAACGCGTATTTCAAGGAAATTAACGCTCGGTGTCGACCAAATGACGTCCGATTGTAAAACAGACTGCATCATCTTGACCAAAACATCGAAAATACCCTAAATCCACTATCAATTTGTCTAATTTTGATATTTGAAAAGTTTGGCACGTATTACGAGGTGAAATACACACAAATTTCAAGGAAATCATACAAATTAAGATTTTTTTGGTGACTGGTGTATCACTGCCATCTATAATTAACATAATTACCAATTATGGAAAACCATTATTATCGTTGCTCATGAATCTAGCCAAAAAGAGAAAAGAAATCGGAGGAAATCAAATCAAATTAAATTCATACTTCGTAGCAATCAAGCTCATTGCCAGAAATCCCAGAAATCCCGTGGCGACAACAACAACTTAATCTATGTCCGGTTGTTTAAACGAGGCAGGAGGGCCTTTCACTGGTTTTCAAGACACCTAGAAGCTGAAACAAAAAAAAGAATCCCATAACTTATCTCTTGTCAAACTACAGCTTGCGGAATCCCTCCTCCCAGCTTCGTCCTTCCCACTATTCCAATCCAACCCACATCTCTACAACACACGCTATATAGCAATAGCTCCTCCAAACTCTAGAGCTTGGCCTCAGAATTTCCGCCGCATGCTTTCTGTTGAAGCCGAACAGCAGTAGGAGGTGAGACCTTCCTTTTTCATGTGAAGCCCTCTCACAACCTGTAGCCGAACTCCACCTTACAGTTGCAACCGAAGAACCTCTCCACTTAAACAAAGACTTCTTCCATCCGCCACTATTTTGAAATCTCTACACCCATCCCTTCTCTTCAGCATAAGCAAAGCCCACAATCATTCAGCCGAACTCCAAGCACCTCCTGTCTTCCTCCAATCCTTTAGAAGTCGAGCCACTCGTCCACATAATTCAAACTGCTGTTTCCAACTCCTATGCCGATAACTTCTTCTGGAATCATTCTTGTGGACAAGTCAGATTCTGAGAAGGTGAATAGCCTCAAGTCGGTTTATCTTGAGAAGATAGTTCCAATTCTTGAAGAGGATTTCGGTTACAAAAACATGCATGAGGCACCATGGAAGGCAACTCCCTCTTCATTCTCTCCAGTTTGTTAGAATGGGAGTATTCACATTCCTAGTTGTTTCCTTCTATGTATTCCTTGCACCTTTTCTTGAAAATAGGATGACAAAAAAATTATAGTGCTTACACTGTTCTCATTCACAATCTTTTATGTAATTGTTTTATTCACGAGGTATGATGCTTGTTCTTTCTAGGGATGGCCGATGCTTCTTATAAGATGCTATTCAGATCATCATATAAATGGAAGCTGTAATTGAAGTCGGACGTACATGGGTGGACCACATGAGGATTTTGGAATAAAATACAATATGGAAAATGGTGGATCTGCTCCAGAGGCCATTATTGATAAAACTTATGCCAATACGAAGACAATAAAAAAAAAAGTACCTCATTACAAAGAACCTTCCAGATGTAGATATTTCTACCTTCGAAGTGATCAAATTTACAAGACCTTGAAGAAATGGAATTAAGAAGCCACGGCCAAACGCAAGAACTGACTATGGTGCACATATTGGGGTTCGGCTAATGGATGATGGTAAATTTCATATTAGTGAGTTTAAGGCAGAGCATAACCATGAACTGGTAGAAATTCAATTGGAATCAAGTAATGAATTAGTAGTGGATGTTAAAATTCATAAGAGAAATTTCGGTGGGAGGCTTGCAGGAAGGCTTGTTCACAAGAGTTATATTCCTTCTAATTGTTTGAGCAATCTGGTGCCTTTAGAAAATGCTGATAATGAGGATTGGGTGCCCAAAGTTGATATGAAATTTGAGGATGATGAGGAGGCATATGAGTTTTATATAAATTATGCAGCCATAATAGGATTTAGTGTCAGAAAGCATATGATGAAACAAAGGACTTCAGCCATTGTGTATTCAAGAGCATATGTTTGTCATGAAAGAGTTTAAAAAAAAAAAGAGAAAAGGGAGACTTTTGCAAAATTAGGAAAATCTGGTTCGACGCTCTCAACACGATGAAAGACCACCCATGCACGCTTTTCTCTAGCGTGGTGGGAGGAAATTCGTCGTGTAGCTAGCGACGAAGCGGATAATCCCCCCCTAAAGTCCTATTTTCGATGTCTGCGGCGCGTCAAGGGACCTCCTATGCACGCTTTCTCTAGCGTGGTGGGAGGGAACTCGGTGCAGCACTTACGACGAGGTAGGCGGGCCCTGTACACGCTTTTCTCTAGCGTGGTGGGGACGAATATATAAAATTGTGCTTCTTTTTACACAGGTGCCTAAAGACCCATGCACGCCTTTCTCTGGCGTGGTGGGACTGAAGACATTTGGCCTCGGTGTCATTCGACACCACCCGTACACGCGTTTCTCTAGCATGACGGGGGCCCCCAAACTCCTGAAATTTCCCCTAATCGGGGGAGACGCCTGGAGGCTGCCGAAATTTTGTCTGAAAAAGGCAAAGGACTTGCAAACTTTTGAACAGTAAGGGACTTGATTTTGGACCACAGGGAACATAACTTAAAGCACTAAATCATACTCAAACTAATAAAATGAATCCATAAATCATTAAATAATGAATAAACAAATGCTAAGTGAACTTGTGGAAGACATTGAAATGAATCTCAACACAAAAGCAGGGGACTCATGGAGGAAGATATTCGAACATAATCAACATGTCAATAAGGATTAAGTGAGACATATAACAATGTGCTTATGATCAACAACACAATCTTTGTGAAGATTAAGATGTGACCACCTCAAATAGAAGGAAAAAATTAATGACCAATGGTATCATATTCAACATACCTGTTGCAATCCATCTTGCAAGCATGCCCACACTTCTAAATGACAAAGTATTATGAAGAATATGATTTGGTCACAAAGCTATGGCATGAACTATTTGTAGCATGATGATAATTAAAATGCAAACAAGGACTTATGACATGTGATATGAGTCATGCATAAATGGTGAACAATCAAAAATATACCCAACAAATCATTTAAATACATACAATGAGAAGCATGTAATGAATATGATGACATGTTAGCAATCATGTATGCTCATAAGTGAAACAAGAGTTTTGAAGGAAATAACCTCCATGGCACCAAGCAATCATGAGTCTTCTACATTGTACCTAGATTTTTTGACTGCTCTAGAGTCTTCTACATTGTACCTAGATTTTAGAATACTCAATAGTTGAAAAATGAGATCAGTTTTATCAGGCCTAAATGTCTCAAAAAAAGTTAAACTTATGGGACTAATTTGATTTGATTATTGTTGTCGATATGAATAGTTAGAAGAATTGTTGTAATAAATTAGCTGGCTATTTGCAAGAAATTGCTGAGAGTTTAATAATTAAAACTATTTAGTTACAATGATATAGATGGTGGACTAAAGATAAATGATAATTTTTTTGTTGATAAAAATTATCATGGAGCAATTCAAAGGAAATCCCCATTCAATGTTTTCATTAAAATTATAATGAATGGAAATTGTCTTAAAAAAATAAGCTTGATCAAATAATTAAAAACTTTTTTGAGAAAGGAAATCTAAAGCTTATATGGTTTCCTTAATGAAATAATTCGGTAACATTTTCACATAAATAGCACAGAAATAAAAAACAAAAAAATAATATATATATATATAACAAGCACTTCTACCCAAAAACTGTGTTATATAAATATATTTTTGGACAGTTAGGGGATTCGAGCCCGGATGAGATGGGAGGAACGTGTTCCGTCGACCACTTGGCCGCAGGCCTGATCTCATGTTATGTTATATCTGGGTTGTGAAACACTAAATATATGCTTGGTAAGATGCGCTTGTAGAGTTAATAGGTTAATCATGGATTCTTTGAAGTACATGCTACTTTTGATCGGCAAGAATTAATTTTTGCACTTCTTTCGGCTTGGTGTTACTCCCACCTTATTGGACGATGATGAAACTAGATTGGCTTACATCTAGATTTCCTAAATGCGGATATATTATCTATTACCAAATCTTTATGTATGTTTACATCATTTTTTGGGAGCTTCGTACGTGTTAGTGATAAATTGAAAGATGTTTCTTACCACTATAAAACCTTTTATGATGCATGCTTCTTTGATTTATTTCATACATTTCACTACAAGATAAATATTTATTTCCGGCAGTTAACAAACCACCGAAAATAGCGGCAAAAATACCGATATATTTGGTGATGAAAATTGGTATGAAGTTCTCCGACGGATTTTCGGTAGAATGTCCAACGGAAATCCGCTGGAGAAAGCCCTACTTCAATGTTCTGCTCCTTGCGCTATCTAATTATGCGAATTTTCTCAGCTGCATGCGAAAACCTCTCACGATCTGCTCCCGTTCGCCCAGCTGCATACGAAAGCCCTCTCTCTTTCTACTCCCATTTGTCACTCGGTTCAACGACCATTCCCTCATCCATCCAACTTCGTCTCTAAGACCGTTCATCCTCTCTACTCACACTTCACGGTTCGTAAGTTTTCTCAATCATCAAATTGCTTCTCCTTCTTTTACTTCAACCTCCACTCCATGTTATTTTTCGTTGGAGATGGGCTGAAAACCAAATCTCTGGTGAGATTAAATTTTGAAGGCCTCTCTTTATAAAAATTTACAGGCATAACTAAATTTTGTGAGATTTTTACTTTTGTGTGATGAATCGAAAATTGAGATCAGGTTAAACATGATTTTTTCTAAGTTATTTATGTTAATTGAATACAGATATCCATATTATGATGATTCATTAATTGAATGAAATCTATTTATTCTTTGAATCAACTTTGCCAAAGTTGAGGTGAATTAGGGTCAAAGTTGTTTTATTTATTTTTTTACAGTTTACCAGTAGTTACAGTTTATGTTGCTAATCTTTATGTATTTCTTACAGATGCCTTCTGGTGATGATTCCCCCTAACGATTAATCACTAACATCTTTGGTAGGTGCAAGAAGGTGACTAGCGGCTCATCCGGAAAGCCTAGAGATACTGAGGGGATCTCTTCTTCTCAGCCTGCCACTTCTTCTTTTTTCTTTTTCTTTTTTTTTTTTTTTGGGGGGGGGGGGGGGGGGAACCCTCGGTGGGGCCTTCGTGTTAATTCAAAATAAGGGTTACAAGGTCCTTAAAAGGAACCTCCATCTCACTAATGCTCGAAAGAGCTACAAAAAAAACCAAAATAAAACCTACGAGCCGGTGGTTCCAAACGCTAAGAATACAAATTATACCTAATAACAATCTAGGGCTGCAAGACGACAGCACCCAAAAAAGGGAGATCCAAATGTAAATAATCAGCACAAACTCCCTGCAAAAAAAGTGAGCAAGAAACCAGTTACCGGTAGAAGTAGAATCCACCATATTCCTGCAAAACTTGATACGCCCAAAATTCTCCATCATCATCTGCACAAAAAAGATACTCCAAGGCATCCTGGTAAAGTTGCAATAAATATGGGAACAGGTAAAACAATAGTGAAATATAAAACATCCTTTGGGAATAAAGTAATCAAACCCTATATCATTAGGGAAGCCAATTCCAGTGAGAGAGCTAATAGCAACACCTTTGAGTGTTAAGGGAATCTTACTACCACCATGATGAGTGATAATATACACAAAAATAATCTGATACATTAATAAGGAATTCCCCACCATGATTACTTCCCAGTTCTCCACAAACATCAGATTATTACAGCTCCCAAAAGTATAACCAACATTGTCAATGTAAACCACCAAACAAAACCCCAAAATAGAAGAACCAGCAAACACAAGCCACCAATTAGCCTCCGGATTAATAACCAAAGACCAAACCCAACAATGACTATGCAGATCAACCAAACACCACCTGCAGCACTCCGCCAGCAACACTAGTAATAAAAGAGAACATAAGGGAAACTTTAAGACATTACCCATAAAACCCTCCTGCAACATGAACCAGCAGCAAATAGAACTCGACAGTACCCATAGAAGGAGTGACACAAAAGCCACAAAGAAAAATCCAGATAAAACACCAACAACCCAACACAACAGCACCAAATATCACAACCAAGCCACCCAACCAGAAAGATAGCAGCAGCAACCAACATTCCAGAACCAGTGAGAGGAGCGAAAAGAGGAAAAACAATCAAGCATTTCTAATATAAGGAAGCCCACATCTATCCATGTTAACCAATCCTTTAAGAAGAACTTGAAGATTAGAAGCATCAAATTCTTGGAAAATATTGTTATAACACCCAAGTTCGGCGAGCCAATCAGCACAAGCATTGCCCTCACAAAAAATATGAGAAATAGAGTAGTTTAAAACAGTGAGGGAGTGCTTAATTTTCCTTATGATATAAAAATCATAAGGGTTTCCAGTAAATTCATTCAGAATAATATGAATTAAAAGCTTAACAAAAGGTTGAGAAGGTTTAAACCACCTCACAATACGATCACATTTCTCCACAGACTCCTCCACCAGAGAAATACCAAGTTTAATAGCTAATTGACGAGCATGATTAAACTTTTTAACAGAAATAAGATTTGTCGACTGAAATTGCAAAATTTTATTTCTAATATTGAAAATGATTTGATTGGCATCCATCTTAATCTCATTATGCTTAGAATCATTCCTAGCCTTCCAAATAAACCACATAATAAGAATAGGCAATAAATTATAAATGTGGCCTTTAGTGGTAGTAAACCAATGCTTAATAATTGAAGCAACATTACCATTAATATTGAAGTACCCTTTGTCAGTCAAGTTAAGAAAATGGTATCAAACTTTCTGAGCAATAATCCCATTAATGAAAACATGATTAATATCCTCAACATTAAAGCAACATTGGCATTTAGATGGAAAAGAGAAACCTTTTCTCCTAAGTAAATTATCAACCGGAAGATATCCCTTTAGACATCTCTAAGCCAAAATAGAATAGGATAAAGGAATATTGTTATGCCAAATAGACGCATAAATATGAGAGACATCCCTTTTAATTCTAGTGGCATTCCAAATATTCTTCAAATTAAAGCTACCAGAAGAAGACAGCGTAAAAAGAATCTTATCCTTGCAATCAACTTGTAAAGGAATATGCATAATAATATCAATCAAGTCATACGGGATAACCTCTAACAGTTTACTAACATTCCAATGACCATTGTGAATAAACTCGTAAACCTTGGAATTATCAATAGTATGGGTATTCAGATAATTATCAATAGAGAAAGCAACCAACCAATTATCTTGCCAGAAATAAACATTACCTTTCCCTAGACCCCATTGAATAAACTGCTCAGCCTCCCATTTGATTTTGCAAAGTCTTTTCCAAATGAAAGAGTGAAGATTTATTGTTGTAAACCAGAGGATGAAGATCTTTACAATATTTAACATTCATGAATTGAGCCCATAAGCTATTATTGGCTCGAAAGGAAAACCATAATTTATGAGAAAAAGCATGAGCAGTATCCAAAATACTCTTGCAACCTAAGCCCCCTTCATTGTAAACCCCACACCCTTTATTCCAGGAAGTCCACTTAATACAAGACTGATTATTATTAGATCCCAAAAAAAATTATTTATCATATGCTCCAATCTTAGACAAATAGTATAAGTAGGTTGCAAAGTGTGTAAGATAAAAATAGGAATAGAGTTAAGAAAACTTTTGATCAGGACCAACCTACCACCAAACGAAAGAAATTTAGAAGACCAATTTAAATATTTTTTTTGAAACATAGTAAAAATATTATCAAACAAATGAATCCTTTTTCTCCCTTTGAAAAGAGGAGTACCTAAATATTTTATAGGAAGAAGAGTAGAGTTAAAACCACAAATTCTTTTGATATTATCAATTTTATTCCGATTCACCCACTTACCAGAGAAGAAACTACTATTGTCCTTATTAATGGACAAACCACTAATATCTTGGAACTGATCCAAGAAATGCATTAAATTTTTAACATTTTTAATAGAGGCATTAGAGAAAACTATAAAGTCATCATCAAAACTGAGATGAGTAATATGAAAACCACCAACAGTACGAAAAGAAAGAGTAGGGTACCTGGCATAAAGCTCTTCAAGGCCTCTAGAAAGATACTCCACAGCAATAATAAAAAGAGAAGGAGAAAGGGGATCCCCTTGTCTAAGCCCATGAGAAGAGTTAAAAAAACCATGCTTTCTACCATTAATCATCACAGAAAAAAAAATAATTCTAAATATTATTTTTAATATGCATAATAAAAGATTGACTGAAACCAAAAAGAGACATCACATTGTAGAGAAAATTCCAATTCAAATTATCATAGGCCTTAGTGATATCCAGTTTGAAAATGATGTTGCCACCAAAAACTTTAGCATTAATATCATGCACCATCTCTTGGGCCAGCAGAATATTGTCAAAAATACTCCTACCTTTGACAAAACCAGTTTGATTGATAGAAATGATTCTAGGTAAAATGTTCATCAATCTAGAAGTAATGATTTTAGAGACAAGTTTATTTAAGAAAGTATAAAGACTAATAGGTCTAAAGTCATTCCAATTAGTGATAGAATCTTTTTTGGGAATTAACAAAATATTAGTAGAAGAGAAAAACTTAGGATAAGTATTTCCCTCAAAGAAATCATGCACAGCCTCCACCACATCAATCTTAATAATGTCCCAGGTTTTAATAAAGAATTTCATAGTGAAACCATCAGGACCAGCAATAGAGTCTCCATTCATGTTCTTAATATTCATCAAAATTTCATCCTCCGAAGGAATTTGAGTAAGAAAATTATTGTCTTCCTCACCCAGAACCCGAGGGATCACAAAGGGATTAACAATAGGGCCAATCGAGCTATCTTTATTAAAAACTTCTCTAAAATGATCCACCCCAGAGTTAATAATTAAGTCTTCCGTATCATAAACACATCTGTTATTGTTAACAATTTTGTGGATATGACTCCTCATTTTATTCTTGTTAGCCAGAGTATGAAAGAAATTAGTATTTCTATCCCCCTCCAAAATTAATTTAGAAGAAGCCTTCTATAATAAATTTCTTCTTGGTTTTGCAATTGGAAAAGAGTAATTTTAACATTATCAAGATTGGACAGATTATCACTAATGGGATTATCCAAATACATCTTTTCCAATTCCATCATCTTATCTTCAGCTTCCTTAATGTTAGAAAACAAATTCTTAAAAATATTTTTATTCAACCAATTAAGGACCTATTTTAATCTGCTCAACTTGGCCCAAAGACGATACATGCCCTTGATACCATTATCAGGAGATATGACGGCATGCCAATTATTACTAACCACATTCATAAAATCCTTATGAGTTAACCACATGTTTTGGAATCTAAAAGTAGAGGGGTAATTAGAAGTAGTAGCAGATATGTTAATAAGTAAAGGAGCATGATCAGAAAAGTTCTACTTAAATGCTGAACATGAGTCATAGGGAAATTCCTGATCCATTCATTATTAAAAAGAATCCTATCAAGTCTTTGCCATATCGTAGTTCTATTCCACATAAAAGCACCACCAGTAAAACCAATGTCATGTAAATTACAATCAGCTATCATAAAATTGAAATCTTCCATAGCACAACTGTTAGGAGGGTTGCCTCCCACTCTTTCATTAACATTAGAAACAATATTAAAATCCCCACCCATACACCAAGGGCCATTTCAATTAAGTGCAAAATTAGATAAAAGTTCCCAAAGAGAAAGCCTACTCAATCTAGTACAAGCAGCATAAACAAAAGATGCGTTGAAATTAACATTGAAATAAGAGATTTGCACATGAACAACTTGGGAAAATTTTGAAATATGTTGATATTAAACTGTCTCTTCCACATAATCCAAATTTTATTAGAACAATTAGCAAACATCATATCAAAACCCAAACGTGAAGCAGTAAAAGCAAGCTTATCAGAAGAGATAAATGGTTCAAGCAAAACCAGCAATTGAATATTGTACACACGACAAAGTTTACGAACTCTAGTTCTAGAATCACCCCCCCCCCCCCCCCCCCCCCCCCCCCAATACCCCTCACATTCCAAATAAGAGCTTTAATCTTTGGAACTTTTATCAAAAGTTTGAGCCCTAGTAGAATGTGGTGTATCGGTTAAAGGAGCTTTTCCATTTTTCTTTTTCTTCTTACTCACCTTAAAGGCCTCTTCCTCATCAATAGATTTAGAACCACTATCAAAGATATCAGAGGACGACAAAGTGATAGTATTCCCTTTATTATGGTTATTAATATGATCCACAGAGATAGGTTCAGAGTTGTTTGTGGGTAAAATTTCCCCTTCTTCACATTCCTCCATAATTGTACCTTTCTCAATAGTGTTCACATTAATCAAAATAGGGGAGTTCTCACTATTTTGAAATATAGAATCAATAGAAACAAATAAATTAGGAATTTTATCACCTTCCTCAAGAGGCTTACCAATAGGAGACTCTCTTTCAGGTGACAAAACAATAATATTATCAGTCACATCAACTTTATCCGAATCAATAAAACACTCTTTTCCAATCTTATCATTAGAGAAATGGTCCTCAACCTGATTCAAAGAAATCTGGTTATCAACATTCTCACTGGTGTTAATAGGAGCTATAGGGATCACATTTCCCACTGAAGGATTAGAACTTTTTTTTAAGATCCAGATGAAGTTTGAAACATTCAGAAATAACATGTCCATGGGTCTTACAATGATTACAAAAGTCCAAAACTTTTTCAAATTCCACTTTCTGTAAATAACCGAAAGCTTTAGAGCCCACCCAAACTTCATTAGCATGTTTCTTAATGATATATATTTCGACTAAAACCCTAGCCACAGACGGACGGGTTCTAGACGTAGTGGCCTGATCGGTTTGCAAGGGACAACCAAAAATGGAACCAAGAGCATGTAACACTTTAGCATTAAAAAAGTGAAGCCTAAGATTAGGAAAAGAGATTCAAATAGGAACAATAGGGGATTCTTCTCTAACATCGAAGAATTGCGTCCATTTTAAAATACGCATCTGGCAATTAAGAATAAAGTAAGATCTATGCGCAAACACCCGACTATAATCCAAATCATTAGATAGTTGAATCGCAACATGCTTAGGGTCCAACAAACCAACATAGAAAAAACCAGAGAGTTTCAGACCACCGAAAAAAGCTTGAATAGAATCAAGATTAGGTCTATGGAACCAAAATTTACCCACCAGTGTGAATTGAAAAGGAGAAGCCAGTTTAAGGACTTCTTCATCAGAAAGTAAGACAGCCGGCACACCATTAAAAGTTGATTGAGTTAGAGATGGAAGAGTATCACCTGCCATGGAACCAGAGAGAACATCCTTAAATGACCGCGACTTAGGAGGAGAAGGCTCTCCCTAGTCTAGGTTAAAGAAACCTTTCTTGGTGTCTTGCAACTGGGAGATGGTCCCCCAAGGCGTCGAGGAGGAAACCCCCGCCATCGAATGAAGCCCTAACAGGGCGAAGCACCAGAACAAGGACCAGAGTACACTCGAGCAGAGGAAACCAACTCAAAACAGAGGGGAGAAACACAAAAGCGAAGAAAGCGCGGGGATGAAACCCTAGAATCACTCGAGACGATGCTAGGGAAAAGTTTCGAGAGAGGTTATATTTGAGAGATAGAGATGAGGTTGATGCCGGAGCAATTGACTCAGCCTGCCACTTAAACCCAACCAAGCTTATCTTTACCTACTCCTCCAATTGATAGTCCTTAATTTTACTCCATGGAATCATACTTTCCTTTACGATACCCCACGCACAGTACTCCCTTCTACCCCTACTATCCCCCACCATATTCTTAAGGAATCCCTTCCACTTCCATATCCACCATATGCCCGTCATTCTACTACCCACCACCCCCTCAGCCTTCTGAAGGTGGACCTTTAACCCCGACTGCAACAGAATAGGCGTCAAATGTGTGTATGTTTATTGAGCCTGAGGATGACACGTGTGTATTGCATTTTTAACATTACTAAGATAATTTGAGAAATATTTTTCTACCAAACATGTTTTGTGCAGGTTTTATCCATCGAAGCAACCTACACACAAGATATGGGACATCAAATGGAGCAAGCTTGACGCTCCTTATATTTTTTTGGAAGAAAATCCTAAAGAAAGTACATGGCATGTTGTTTAGGGAGTTTGAGGTTAGTAATTAGTAGTATCAATAAAAAATATGCATTTTAATTAAGCTGATAAAAAATATTCTATGTTATACCTTTTTATATGTAGAGAGATTTCTACTGGTTTCCCCAGCACGTTGATAAGATCAAAAAAAATTAAGAAGCACAGATCAATTCACCTGCGAGATTTATTTATGGACATTATAAAGTCGGGCGAGCAATCGCTTTAGATTGGTGAGAGTGTATGGGTCGACCTGACCAGTGCTTGGGGCAGCCCAGATTATGCTAAGCGGAGGGACTAGAATAGATAAAACTAAGCTTCTGATGTTGGGTGAATGCGTAGTGCCCTCCATATTAAGAGCTAAATTCCATACACTGAGAACATGCACTACAAGAAAAATGACATTTTGCAAAGGCCATTGTTCTCCGAAAAATGACTAAAATTTATCGATAATTGATATTTCTGGTAGATTTCCGACAGAAATTTTTTTGCGGGTAAAATACGCATTGAAAAATAAACAAGAGCATAAAAAAGCTGTTGGAAACATTTTCGGCGAACTTGAGGAGGAAATAATCTGTCAAAAAAAATTTTGGAGGATTTTCGACAAAAATTTGCTTAAAAAAATTAAAAAAAAATTATTCAATTTCTATCCGAGCAGGCCAGCCCACCCACGACCACGAACCCGCTACCCACACAAGGTTCTAACCTAGCTCTAGCCACCCCACCCACCATTGCTGTCCGCCAGACTCTAGTCCAGCCCGCCCGCTGCATGCATACCCTCCCTGAGTCTGCGAGGGGATTCGAAGCAAGGGGCCCCTTTAGAATTCCAGAGTTGGTCCATTAAGCTGCGAAAGAATTGTAGTTAAAAGAGCTACTCTTTTTTATTTAAATTATAACTTATAGAATAATAAAATTAATGATTAATTAAATTAAAATCTTTTAATAATTTTTTTAATAGTCATTAAATTTTATTTTTATTAAATAATTTGATTTTTTAATCAATTTAAAATTATTAAATTATTTAACATTACTTGTTAAATTAGTTAATTAGTCAATTTAAACTAATTAATTTAACTTTACAATAATTACTAAAACTATTTATTTAATTTATAAAAAATTATTATAATTATTTTTTTAAAAAATAAATTCTGCCAGAAATCTGTCGGAAATATTCCAACAAAAATTTTCAGAAATTCATTAAAAATATTTCGTTGGAAATTAGTAAGAAATACATTAGAAAATCTGTCGGAATGTCCGATAGAAAAATTACACCAGAAATTCTGCCAGTAATTTGTATTTTTTCTGTAGCGAGGCGACATTTAGTAAGAATTTTAACAGATTTTAATAATTTACTTAATTATGAATGCTAATATAAGTATATTGCAGAGAGAGATACTCGATAGAGAACCATCCGCTATTGAGTTACACAGTCATATCCATAAGTGCTAGAAGGACCTGTAGTGGGTGGATGAGTGGCCGATGAGAGCCTATGTGAGTATATAAAGTTACAATTTTAAGCATCAATTATAAATTGAATAATCTTATGTTATCTTTTGTAGGATGAGAATACACGGCTTCGAGAAAACCAGCTTGGAGCTGGTGAGGGATCCTCTAAGGGATCTACAGATTATTCTGACTACCGCATTTAGTTGTAGGTGATAAATGGAATGCAGAAGAGACGAGTTTATGGATTAGGCTTGCAAGCCTACGCATCTGAGGGATAGTTCTCTGATGGGTCCAACTTATTAGGAAACAGTCAGGAGAGTTTGTATAGCCAATAGGTGGTTTCCCTTACAACGGAGCTAGAACATGTCTGAAAATCATAAGTTGACATGCAAATGAAGATGCAGATGCAACAAAGTTAGATATTGGAGGAGCAGCAGATTATGAGGGAATCGTTTAGTGGAAAGCAGCCAGCATCAGTATAGGAGGAGAATGACGAAACATATTCTGGCTAAACTATACATATTTGAAGATTTTATTTTGAGTTTTTATTGTATAAGAATTGGATGTTTATTGTAGAACTATTTGGTAATTGTGTAATATTTACTTTTGATTAAATGCGTTATTATTTTAGCATCAATATTTTTGTGCAATGTTGAAATGTGAGGATACTATATTTATATTTTGACTATTTATGATTGAAGAACTATTGTGTTGTACAATAGTGAGGTAAGTGCTATTTTCTTTTGTTGTGATATAAGTTTTCTTCTAATTTTTGAGGAATTATTCGTCGAAAATGACGATACGAAGAATTTCCAAGACATTTCAGGCAAAATTTCTGTCAGAACAATCCGGCAAAAATTCTGGCGATTTTCTCGCCAGAGAAATCCACTAGTAATTTTGAGGGAAAATGTCTGCCGGTAATTGAATTAAAAAATGTCATTTTTTGTCCACGATTCCTTCAGAAATTCATCAAATTTCCATTGGAATGGTTTAGACAAAAAATTTTCGCTTGAGGCATATTTCCAACGTGCATTTTATCGACCGTAAGTTTTCTACCTGAAAACTATTTTTTTGGCACATTTTGCTCATTTTCCAAAGGATATGGCTGCCAGAAATGAGCATTTTTTTCTAGTAGTGTTTTGAGGCTATAATGATGCATGCCTCATCATTTAATTTTGCCTATTCAAAGATTTTTGTATTTTGTACATTCCACTTTTAATATAAGTTTAACAAATGTTCATAATTTTTCCTTGAAAATTGATATTTATTAAAGAAAATCCTGATCATAGTGATCTCCCAACTCCCTCTCCTCTTCATTAAACCTTCTTATACAGAGATCTCAAATATTCATTCCATGGGTTAACTCATGATTTATCATTATAAGAGTTATGATGTGCTGCAAGAAACTAAGCCATTAGTGACCATCAAAAGCGGTTTCTAACAATAAAAATTTTGTTGCTATAGCTAATAGCGACCCAAAAAATTGGGGATACTGGTTTGTTGCACTAGCCTCGTCGTTGTGGCTTTCAGCGACCAAAAAAATTATTTGGTTGCTAAATTATTGACCAGTTACTAACATAGGTGTTGCTAAGTTGTTTATATTAGTGATATGTTGCCAGAAAATCGTCTTCATCGGGCATGAATCTCAATGCAAATATGAATTGTGAACTTCTAAACTAAAATTCAGAACTTTCTGAATTCTGATTTTAGCAAGCTTATACTCAAATTGAATGTTTTGAGGAGACGAACCCAATGGCACCAAATTCAGTTCAATCCGAGCCCAAATGAGCACAAATCGAAGGACCAAAGCCTATTAGAAAGCTTCAAACATTAATTGGATAACCAGATGATATCCAAATATGACTTTCTTATAGTCGAATTGAGCGGCTCGACAAAATAAACCCAACGAGTCCAAGATCACTCAATTCTGACATCTCTAAGTCATTTAAATGCTTAATAAATGCTCTGTGATCAAGAGGATCATTATGAGTTGTCCAATAAGAACACTCTCAACTTGGCATGGATCTTTTCCATATTTCTGTATTAGCCATGGCATTCACAAAAAACTATAAATATCCCCTTATTCTTCACATGAGGGAGGAAAAAATAAGAAAGGAGAAATTTTGGAGCTCTCTTGCCACAGATCGACAGCTGTCGGATCACTTCCCAACCACTGATCATCACCGAATTTCTGCCCGTTCGTTGTAGCTGCCGGATCTCTTCTCGTCCACTCATAGTTGTCAGACTTCCGCTAGTTTGTTGGAAGCTGTTGAATTTCTTCCCGACCACCGTGCGTCAACGGATTTCCTCCTGCTCGTTGGTAGCCGTCGGATCTCTTCCCGACCACCAATCGTCATTGTACTTCCGCTCGATTGTTGGTCTCTGCCAGATCCCCTTTCGACTTACAACCATCGCCGAACTTATGCATGTTCGCTGGTTACCGAGAGATCTCTTTCTGACCCTCGATGGTCTCCAAATTTTCGTCCGTCTATTGAATATATTCGGATCCCCAACCATTACTGGACCTCAGCCGAATATTCTCTCAATTGATGCTGCCATATTTTTAATATATATTCAAACAATATCAGGAGTTCCCATCTGAAGTTTGATCAATTCTCTTATACATTGTATTCTCCTCTCCCTTAAATTAGGGGACAGTTCGACCTTTGTAATCAACTTATACATTAGTGGAACATTTCAACTGGACAAGACCCCGTGATTTTGTCCCTTTTTATGGTTTTTCATATAAAAATTCTTGTATTTCTCTATCATCTTAATTGCTGAATTTTCATAAATAGCAACCTAAATAAAAGTTAGTCATTAAATGAGCAATCAAATAAATCATGCATGCACCCTTGAATTTTGTTTATATAGTTGAAGTTAATGCATGGATATTGATTTTGGAGGTCTCTTCAAAACCATGAGTTGTAGTACAAGAAGTACCAAACCTAGTGATTTCATATTCACCATCATTAAAATGGACAGAAGCATTAGCATTTCTAATAAATTTTTGCTTTCAAGATTTTTGGAATGATAAATGGTGATAACAGTCAGTCGAGAGTTAAAATATCAGTGAAATGGTGATTCATTGAATTCCTAATAATTCAATAAAAGAGTTTCAATGAAGCCACGGGCAATGGAGAAGAATTAATGAAAGAAGGATAATTTTCACTAGAATATGGGAGAAAAGTATCTAATATAATATGCGATTTCTTTAAGATTTTTCTAAAAGATGATTGATTGAATGAAGAAATCTGTAAATCAAAATAATTTGAATTTTACTCTAATTTTTTTGAGAGGAAGCATAAGCATGTGTTCTTAAATTCCGATATAGTTCAAAAGAAATTTGAGTTGACATAGTTTTGCTATTCAAAATGCTGGACAAACTTAATATGAATCATTATATTTATGAATTAATATATTGGTTCTTACTAAAATGATAAGTTCACCAACAGTTAGTTAAGAGCATCATATCATAATGATAATATATAGACAAGCTATAAGAGCCTTTCTACATAATATTCTAAATCAAACAGGCTAGACTAGATATTCATGAAATGCAATAAGAATGAACAAACGACTAGATGGATACATGAGAAGCTTCATATAATGTATACAGTAAAAGTAGGATACGTGATCATATAAAAGTACATGATTATAATTGGACGTAGATGGAAGCATACATCAAGTGTTTCGATTGGCTAATTTCTCCTCCCTTCCAAATGACGCAACAGTGTATGCATGTTTGTTGATAAAATAATTAATTAATGGTCGGGTAAGAAGGCTGCATCGCAAGTCCACAGAGTCCTTCGACAGCATCAATGTCCCTCTGCATCATAATGTAGCCATGGTCACCCCAGCTTGTACCCCATGAGTTCTTCAACAGCCAGTACTTGGTTCCATCTGTGTTGATGCCATAGCCGATGGCGGTTACTGCATGGTCGAGTTTGGTGTCACAAGGGCCAGTGAAGATGCCACCTGCATAGTGTTGGAAGTTGGGGTCGCCGCCATCGAGAGCCACAGAGACTGGCTGAATAGAGACAGCTTTAAGCAGTGATGCCTCGCTGTTACTTGGAACATCCTCAAAGCCGGTGATCTTCACGGCACTGTTGGACTCCTTATTGGAGTTACAGGAACCATCGGCTGCCTTGTATGGGTAGTTGATCTCAGTGTTGATGCCTCCATTGTCGATGATGAATTGAAAAGCATAATCCATGAGGCCCCCGTTGCAACCGTGGTTCTGGCCATTCACATCGCAATCAATGAGCTCTTGCTCCGAGAGGGAAATTAGCTTCCCATTCTTGATCTGGTTGATGCCCTCTGTGGCCGCCACCGTCGAGAATGCCCAACATGCTCCTGCTTATCATATATTTGTTATTCAGTTATGCTCATATGGACTTGAATATATATATATTTCATGTAAGGGGATTAATCCTCACCGCATTGGCCTTGATCCTTTATTGAAGTGACGGCTCCCTTGCTTCGCCAATCTAAGTTAGTTGCTGATACCGACACATTCTCATACCGAAAGTTCCTAGGCGTTGCACGAGAAGAGGTCGAGCACTTGTATCCAGAAAGGTAAATATCATTGAACTCCTCATTTGTCAAATCTGTGAACTGATTGCGTCCAAGCCAGTACTCGCGTTTCCTGGCATTAAATCTCTCTATGTGCTCCATGTTGGACTTAAACATCTCGAACCGTTGCGCCTTTTCAGCTGCATTTCTATACCCCTTCCCATACTGCGCCATCCACTCTTCGTGGCGTTTCACCATCGATGATGTCCCTCCAGGTAGAATGCGGGATGCCGAAGTGGCAGCAGCCAATGCTCCAAATAGAAGGAAAGCCCGGAATGGCAGCTTTTTCATGATCAGTGCCATGGGCCTAGTTAATTAACTGAATCGTGTAGTTGGTGCAGAAGGCTAACTAGTTTGCATGGGTTTATATAGAAGCTAATTTGAGCGTGCGAGGGCTAGATGTGAGCGAGCATACGTATCCATGCAACTACGTACTGCTTGCCGTGTAATATATGCAAGTACCGTAGCGTATCTTTCTCCATCTAATAACGAATAGATTCTTCTTAATTAGTTTACAAGCTGCAAATTTCTCTTAATAACTAATAACTAATCTAACCTATACATTTTCAAAGATAATTAAAGGGTGAGTGTACGTATGAATCCATATAACTTTCAATTTCAGGCTATCTCATTACGTTATGTAGCAAGGTGAAATCACCGATCGTCTGGGTGCTAATTAGTCAAATTAAACCTTTAGTTAATTTACTAATATTGTTCGTTCAACCAAATCTCATTCAAAAAAATTAAAAATATGTCCATCTCTACAAGAATTTTAGTAATAGATTCTCTAAATAAAGATGAGAAGAAATTGAGAAGATGAAAATTTTCAAGGGGTGAGAAGAAATTGATGCCAATGAGAAAGCATGTTATAGTTTTAAAAGTGTACATGCAATTGAGGGAAAGAAATCAAGATAGGAATATGAAATTTTTGACATCTATATTAAAGAAATGAGTCATTTTAACAAGTATGTCGTGAATCATGTACATAGAAAGGTCTCCAACTAAAGATCTTACATTAATCATCTCCATGTTGGAGTCTAATGAGAACATATCAATGGTTAAGAAAGCTATCAATTTTGCAAGGAACCAATAAGCCCAGGTCAATGAAGAACCATAATAACATCCAAAGACATACTACCAAATTAAAGTTTATCCTTCTAACAATTTTTTTTATTTATACATGAGAATATAAAATGGTGAGTTTGTCATTAAATAGCATAAGTTTATTAAGTGGTAGAGTGGAGGGAGTTACAAAGTCTCTAATAAGAACATTATGGAAGGATATTAATGGATTGGAAAAATTTACTATGACGGTCATTTAAGCTCTAGAGTTAGTGACTTTTGGAGGAACCTTTAGCTAAACAAAAAGCATACCAATGAAAAAAAAAATGAAACAAGAAAACTAGGGAGCAAGATTAGCAAAATGGATGACTAAAAACTATAGAACAAGTACTAGTAATAGCATCATATATCATAGAAAAGGTCACTATGAAACAAGAAGAACTCTTTTTTTTTTTCGTGGGGGGGGGGGGGGGGGGGGGCCTTACTAATGCTCGATGAGCTACGCAAAAATTAAAGAAAGAAAACCTACAAGCCAAAAGTCCCCTATTACTCCAAGATACAAAATTGCCTAGATACAATCTAGGGCGGCACGAAACTAGCGCCCAAAAAGAAAGCTCCAAAAGTAATCAATCAACATAATCTTTTTGCAAAAAAAATCAACCATACCACCATAATCCTCCAACTTCCATACCTACAAAAGAACAGAACTCCAACCCAAGAAGGTAATGCAGCAAAGAGAGTGAAAGTAAAAAAAGTACAATTAATTAAAATTAAACATATATAATGGACATAACTAGATATATAAGCTAGCTAACCAAATACCCGGAATATTTGCATTGCAGATATAGCATAAACCAGCAACCCCCTGAAAAATAATTCTGGACAAAAAATCATATCTAATCCAGCTGATAAGTAATATACCCAACTGGTGAAAAGGAAATAACCAAGCACCAACCACCAAAAACCACTCCTTAGAGCCAAAAATGTCAAAAAGTGATCCGAATGAAGGCCTACCATAAAGTAAGTTCCACAACCCGAATAGGATGATTATGATTAACATAACAACAACCCATCAAAAAAAATACCATCGAAAGCCCATATGATAGCACCGCCTAGCACCACACCAGAATGAGCAGCATAACATCTCAGATAGGTGAATAACCAGAGAACCCCGATCGGCCACACCACAGGCTTCCAAACCCCAAACATAAAACCACCACCTAAAGTGGAACTAAGCCAGCAAAGAGCACCAACAGACACCCAACAAACACTACTAAAAAGAAACCTAACCAACCAAACAGAGAAAAAGAATAACCGAGAGCCAGAAGAACAAACGCACAGTACCCAGAACACCAAACAGATACCCAAAATAAAAAAAAATAAGGAACCACAGACCCATCTAACCACCACCCATCCTTTTAAACACATAACAGAATGAGCAACAAAATAACCAAGAAAAATGACCAACTAGAGAAACCCAATCACCAAACAACCAACTCCAAAAATGAAAAATCACCCAACACCAAAGACAACCTTAACAAATAATCAAAATAACCACAAAAGGTGAATCTAGTCCAGCAAATAGCACCAACCAACACCTAACAAAAATGAATAAAAGGGAGACCTACCCAACCAAACATAAAAACTGTTATACAAAGCCAAATGATGAACATAACAGGTCTCAACACAAAAAATAAAAATCCAAAATCGAGAAAGAGGGAAACAGATAACCAACCAAGTACAATGACCATCAAAAATGCAAACATAGAAACCATCGAACAATACGGATATAAGGTAACCCAAGCTTGTCCAAATTAACCAAACCTCTCAAGAAAGGAGGTAGTAGCATCAAACTCCTGAAATACATCTAGATGACTCCCAAATTTGGCCAACCAAATCAGCACAATAATTGCCCTCCCGATAAATATGAGAAATAGAATAATTAAGGGCAAAAAGGGAATGTTTAATTCTTCTAATAATATAGAAATTTTGAGGATTGTCAGGAACCTCATTTTGAATGATCTGAATTAACAATACAGCATCCACCTCAATCGACCCATGCATAATCCCCAATATATGGCAAATGTCAAGGCCATGGGATAAACCCATCAGCTTGATAGTAATCACGTTACAAAGATTTAGTGGACCAGCATAAGTAGCTACAACACCACCATACTGATTATGAATAATGCCACCCACACCCGCAAAATAGGCCCCAACTGAACCATCAGAATTAAGTTTAACATAAGTTGGGGGAGGTTTGATCTATCTCACAATTCTCTCAATTTTAACCAATAGCTCACAATCAATGGATATGCCCAACTGTAAAGCCATATCTAATCAATTCTTAAAATTATTAACAATAATAAGATTAACAGAATAAAGTTGTTGTTGACCTACGGATCATACCCAAACGAACGCAAAAAAAGGAGGAAGACCGTACCTCTGCCGCAAATCCTGCGAGTCGGCGCCGTTCGAGTCGCTTCTCCGCGATTTCTGCTCAAACTCCGCTCGAGGAAGTCCTTTCCCGCCGCTGCCTCCGCCTTTAAAACGCGAATGAAGGCTCCACATGATCGCAGAACCCCCGCTACTTCCTCTCCCTATACGCGACAACTCTCAATCTCCCTCAATCCCGACCTCAGCCTTCGCCCCAGTCTCCGATCCAAAGCCTCTCTAGTCCACAGCCGAGGCGACCTCCCACAGCTGAATCCTCTTCCTCCCATCTAATCGAAATCGAACTCTCCATCCCCAACTGCTGAAGCCCTCAATCCAGTGCCGAACTCCACTTCCCCACCGAACCCAAATCAAGCCCTTACCTATTGCCGACGTCGCTCCCTCCTCTCCTATTCGCAGGCATCCCGATGTCCTCCCAGGATCGATCCCACCTCCTTGAAGGCTGAACCCATTTGAGCCGAAACCTTCTAGAGTCGAGCTCTCCAGCAAGCTGAAGCCTCATCCGACCCCCTTACCTCCTTAAACCGACGCCGACCTCTATACCTTGCTGAAATCCTCTGAGATGGGAGCTTTGCCCGTCGACTTCCCTATATCTGGCCGAATCCCATCCGAACTCTAGCCGATCCACTTGTCGTGTACCCTAGCTGAACCAAATTCAACGTCGCAAGCCTTATACTTGCCAGATTTGACCTCAATCGACTCTGGTAGACTTAGACAAACTCCACACACTTACCCGACTTCTACCTTAGTACAGGTCCGATCAAACCTATGACCCGGCGTTATATCCAACTCAGTCTCGCAGTAACTATCTTTCCCACTCTCAGATTTTATGTTATTATTAATATCGTTTAGTCTTATTATAATAGTTATTAAATATTATTAGTATTATGTAGTGTCCTAATTTATTTAGTTATTAGTTTTTACTAACTATTATTAGTTTCATAACTACTATTATTATTTTAACTATTATTAGTATATTACCTATATATATATATATAAAGGGAGAGAAGAAGTTCGCAAAAAAAAAAAAAATAGTGAATGAAAGTTTCCAAAAAAAAAAAGAAAAAAAAAGAAAAAGAAAGAAAATAAAAGAAAAAAAGAAAATTTTTGTGCCTTGGTTCATCGTGCACATTTGATAATTCCTCTCTTACCTCGACATGCGTGTCGGGCCGGCAAGCCACTCATACACGCTTTCTTAAGCGTGGTGGGAAGCGAACCCGGCGCGACACCTATGACGAGGTAGGTGAGCGATCCCTTAACCCCAAAATCCTATCCTTGGCGTTCGTATCGAGCCGGCAAACCGCCTATACACGCTTTCTTAAGCGTGGTTGGAAGGGAACCCGATGCGACACCTACGGCGAGGCGGGTAGGCCCTATATCCGCTTTTCTTAGTGTGGTGGGGATAATTTTAAGTACCCGTACGCGGCTCTGTACCTGCGGGGAAACAACTGCTCGTCTTTTTTAGGTACATTTGAAGACCCATACACGCTTTCTTAAGCGTGGTGGGGATTGAAGACTTTACACGGCCGCGGTGCCCTCGAAAGAGGGCACCTATCATACACGCTTTCTTAAGCGTGGTGGGAAAGGTCCAGTTTTCCGTAATTTCCCCTAAACGGGGGAGATGCCGGAATACTGCCAAAATTTCAGGTGAATAAAAGACCACTTGGACCTGACTTGAATGAAATTTGGACAAACCAAGGACTCGATTCAGAGAATGAACCTAAACTAAACAATTATTTTAAATTGAAATCAAATGAATTTTAATTAGTGCAAATCACAATGAACTATACATCAGACTTGATTTGAACTGAACTCAAACCAGAACGACAATGAACTTGAACTCAGATTGGACTTGAGTTTAAACTTGACAAAAGAAGACCGACTTTGAGTCAGATAATGTTGAATTGAACTTGAACAAATGATGATGATCTGAACATGAATTGAGCAAGACTTCAGAGAACTTGAACTTATATGTTGAATTCGAGCTGTACAACATCAAGTGAAATTTGAGCTTTGAACTTGCAAGCATTTGACCCGAATCCGAATGAACTCAATGTAACTATATGAGTCATGGGATTTGAACTTGATTTGAGTATCAAGTGGACAAAGCTTGGACTCAATTTGAATATCAAATGAATGTGACTTGGACTAGTTGGATTCAAACTCAAATGAACAAAGAACTTGATTCAAACTTGACTTGCTTGGTTTGAACACCAACAAGAACTTTCAGCTTGACTGCAGGGAGCTTACAAGATGTGGACATGAACTTGATTTAGACAACAAGGCTTGTACTCAAGTTCTGAACCATGTTTGAACTTCAATTGAATTTGAACAAGGACTTGGACAAGTCAACAGTAGACTCGCGAACATGTACTCTGAACTCAAACTGGAGCAAGATATGGATAACAAGAACTTATGCAAAGTAAAATTTGAATTTGCAAGCATAAGATTCAAATCCGGATGAACTCGATATGGCAGTAGAAGACTTGAATGAATTCAAGTCTGAATGAAACTAAACTTGGAATCAAACATATACAAGGAACTCAAAGCTTGAATCGTATGCGAGGGAACTCAAGCTATAAGAACAGTTAACTCAATGTTACATGAAATATATTGATCCTTGTAAATAAATGTGACCAAGATGCAACAAATGCGAACACCCACGAGTTCTTGTAGGAAGGATATTGCAACATCCTCGTCACCAACATCGAGGTACAAACAGTCACACTACAAGACTTCAATGCGCACAAACAAAGAATGTAAAAGACTCCTACAACAATCCCTATGGTGCCTGTTGATTGAAGAATGCAACATTGTTAATTGACGGTGAAAGATCCCTCCTTGCAAACAAACACTTTTAAACCACCTGAGATTGGTGAAAGGTGGATATGATGCAAGTACAACGATTCTCCTATAGGCACATTTAGGAGATTGTAGTGAACATGAATATCTCTTGCGAGCAGTGATAAATGATATAATATTGGTGGATAGCAGTAGTGGGTATATCATAAGTATAGGGAACTCCTTATGGAAATAAATACACACAATGTCTGTAAACAATTTTGAAAGATCTGTAATACATACGGTCTCTCTACGAATATAGACATAGGTTCAATATGTCACATATGGGTAGATACATAAAGACTCCAGTAAATGCAGTATCCTGTAGTCAACTCCAGTCTATGAATGAATACATCTACCTGCAGCAGTGGATGGTGTACTCCGTGGGCCAAAGACCACGACAAAATGCATAAAGAATGCAGTAAAAGGCGATGAATATTACGATGCCCTTATAGTCAACCATCACCTAACATCAAGCAAATATATCGAGCTTCTACAGATAGGAGCAGGTGATACTTGACAAAATACAAATTCCTACGGACAAAGGTAAATGGCTAAGGGCCATTGAAAGAGACCCATATGCATGCTACATGTTACCTACAAGTAAACGTCAGAGGATATGCAACAAGTGCAAGTGTCTACGATCCCTTGTAGAAAACCCGACATACACACTAAATATCATCCATGAGCAGAATGCAAGAAAATACAGCCTAAACAAACATCTACCTACCTACAAGCAATAGTAGTGGAGATCGTATGACACCATGCCACCGGATCTGCAACATCCGTACAAGCAGACAGAAGGCGTACAAATCCCCAAATGACGCTACGCCACCGGATCTGCAACATCCGTACAAGCAGACAGAAGGCGTACAAATCCCCAAACGACGCTACACCACCGGATCGGCAACACTCGTACAAGCGGACATAAGGCGTGTACGAACATCTAAGTAGAATGCTGCATTCAAATGGTGGTCACCCATACAACGAAGCACAAATAAATATTATAAAATATCCCCCTGCACGTGCACCTTAATTTGTATACACATAGGTACACAAATGGGGCAAGAGCAATCAAACACCCGCATGGGCCCCGGCGAGCGTGTTGTAAGAACACACGTGACGTCCAGGGATGCTACGCGAGTCAATAAATTTGAACCCGATCCTCCTAAAGCAAGTAAATAGGAGTTGACAAGGTTTAACAAATAATTATAAAATATCCCCAAATACCCGCATGGGCCCCGACGAGCGTGTTCTAAGAACACACGTGACGTCCAGGGATGCTACGCGAGTCAATAAATTTGAACCCGATCCTCCTAAAGCAATTAAATAGGAGTTGACGAGGTTTAACAAATAATTATAAAATACCCCCAAATACCCGCATGGGCCCCGGCGAGCGTGTTGTAAGAACACACGTGACGTCCAGGGATGCTACGCTAGTCAATAAATTTGAACCCGATCCTCCTAAAGTATGTAAATAGGAGTTGACGAGGTTTAATAAATAATTATAAAATACCCCCAAATACCCGCATGGGCCCCGGCGAGCGTGTTGTAAGAACACCCGTGACATCCAGGGATGCTACGCGAGTCAATAAATTTGAACCCGATCCTCCTAAAGCAAGTAAATAGGAGTTGACGAGGTTTAACAAATAATTATAAAATACCCTCAAATACCCGCATGGGCCCCGGCGAGCGTGTTGTAAGAACACACGTGACGTCCAGGGATGCTACACGAGTCAATAAATTTGAACCTGATCCTCCTAAAGCAAGTAAATAGGAGTTGATGAGGTTTAACAAATAATTATAAAATACCCCCAAATACCCGCATGGGCCCCGACGAGTATGTTATTGGTACATACGTGACGCCTAGGGATGCTGCGCGGGTCAATAAGTGAATTCAAGTTTGAGCCCGATCCTTCTATTCAGGTAGATAGGAGTTGACACGGCTTGAACTATTAAATAAATATGTGGTCGCGAGATCGACCGGGATATTTTTCATATTAGGCCTTCAAGGCCTATAATCAAGAGAATTCACTAACAAAGGACTAAAGCCTACGAAACCCGATCCTCTATCGATAGCCCGGTAGAGTCAACAAGGTTCAACCCACAAATACAAATGACCCCAAAGTCACCCCGATGATGGCCGTGTTGAATGCAAATCTCAACCGGAGGGGTCCACATAGAGTATTTCAAATTAGGGGTGTCAATTTCTGACACGACCCGAAAACCCGACCCGAACCCGACAAGAAAAATTCGTGTTTGGGTCAACCCGTTTGTTAAACGGGTCGGGTTCGGGTTCGACTTTCTGACCTGTTTGAAAAACGGGTCGGGTCCGGGTTGACCCGACAACCCGCGGGTCGACCCGTTTAACCCGGATCCCGCTAGACAGCTCCGCCCGAACTCACGGATCGCAGTCCCGCCTCCCGCGGACGGCTTCGCCAGTCCGCCTGCGCTCGGCCGCTCGTGGATCGCGGTCCAGCCTCCCGCGGACGGCTCCGCCCGCGCTCGCGGACACGCTGGCTACGCCCTCGCTCGAGATCCTGCCCGGCCACCCGCACCAGCCATCCCGCGGTCCCGCTCGCGCAGCCGCGCTCGTGAAGGCTCTGCCCGCGCTCGCGATCCCGCCGCACTCGCAGTTGCGGACTCCGTCGATGCTGGCGACTCGAACTCCTCCCGCGCTCGCGATCGGAACTCCGCTTACGCTGCTTCAACGGTTCAGCCGGGTCAACAGGTCGGGTCGGGTCAACCCGGCAACCCGCGCGGGTCGGGTTCGGGTTGAAATGTCTGACCCGTTTGCAAAAATGGGTCGGGTTCGGGTTGACCCGTTTAGATCCGGGTCAACTCGGGTTCGACCCGAACCTGACCCGTTGACCCGAATTGACATCCCTATTTCAAATACCACCCAAATTTCCACAAAATCCAAAAATCCCAAATTCCAAATATTTAAAATTGAAATCCAATCATTGAACACTCAAAGCAAAAATCCATCCACCCTCCGTAATAGTTTGCCAAGGTGGACAAGTTAAAGTTTACTTCAGTTCACATAGAGCTAATGCCTGGTCGAAAATATTACTAGGATCCATTCTCAAATAATCTCCTGCCAGCAAGGACGTGGTACGAGTCCTCTAACCGGCAGTTTCACCGCCAAATGGCACTGCAGGATAAATGGTTATGACTCGGGGCCCTCTGAACCAGGTGGTCGCCGCCAAATAGCACCATTATATTATGGTTATGGCCAGAGCCCGTATGCTCCCCAATGGCATCAAATCCTTGAGATATGAATCAATAGGATATAATCGATAGGGCAAAAAGCCCTCTGTTAGCTAAGGTGGATTCAAATTTGTCCCCTTAGGCAAATATTCACCCCAGGTCTACAAAGTACCCTTGGACGAAGCAACCCATGGCTGCCGACAAGGATCCTTCTGTCAGGTTGGGTCGACTACCTCCTCTGCTAAGTAGACCAAGGACCACGATGGCCTGGGACGACGGAACCATGGGATCTTGATCGGGTCTATCATCCATTCCCCCACCATCCGCTTTAAGTGCAAGATGGTGAAAATTTCTATTTTAAATATCAAACCCTTCCAATCTTTTAAACCCCAAATCCATGCTGCTACTATGTGCCAGATACGACGTACTCCTACGTATCTGATTGATGACTAGCCTTAATCGAAAGTTCTCTCTCGTTACTGGGAGGGGTAATTAACTATAGGGGCTTGCGCCTATAGGAAACCAGAACTCAGATCATAAAGTCCTCACAAAATGAGGGCGAAATCTCTGGGTAGTGTCTTATCTACAATCCATCTGCCTTCCAAAATTTACCCCGGAACTTAAATTCGTTAAAACTCCCCCTCAAGAAAGCAAAAAAGCGGGCGGAGGCCGGGGCCGAATTTTCAGAGCCCACAGTTGTAAAATTTTGTTTTTAACATTGATAATAATTTGATTAGCATCCATCCTAGTCTCATTATGTTTGGCATCATTTCTAGCTCTCCAAAGAAACCAAATAATAAGGATCGGCATTAAGTTGTAGATGTGGCCTTTAGTATTAGTCAACCAACACTTTAAAATAGACAAAACATCACTATGTGACTAGAAACCATCAAGAACTCTTAAATATGCAACTATCATGGGCTCCTCTAAAGATGCAAAAAAATAAGAGATGAAGGGTGCTAGAAACCATCACTAATGGGTGTTGGCATTGAAGTAGTACTCACAAAATCATATGCACAACGATTAGCTAGAAGAATTTAGGAGAAAGAGGAGAGTGACAAAAACAAGAATAACATTATCCAAGCAAGTGTCAATGCAAGCTTACGATAAAAGGGTTTCTTTTTTGTTGGAGTTGTAATGATTGAATGAACAATAAAATTCATACACAATTAACCTCTTAAAAGACATTGAAGTTTTCATGCACTTTGATGTAGAAGTAACATTATAATCATAGTTAACTTCTTAAATTTGAATACATTTGTTAATTTCAGGATCATTGAAACCCGCTTTCACATGTTATAAGCTTTTAATAATTTATTCAAAGAATTGAGGTCCTGTTAAGTAACATGGTTTCAATAATTTATTACATGAGCTCTTTTACACTTTATAGTTTTAATATTCTTCCATAGTTAGATGAATCATTATGAATTTCAAATTAAATTTAGAATTTTTTTTCAAAAGCAACATATCTAAACTTTTAAGGAATCAAATTATAAAACTAAAGATTCTAATTATTTAAATTGATAATTTTTTGTTTGAGATTGCACTTACGATATGACATTAAATTGGATATTCAAGTGGATAGATATGAAAAAAATTTATTAAATTATATAAATAGTTTTTAGAAGACTACTGATTAATACAAACTTCATTCAATTTGTTAATGAAAGAGTGGTACTAGTGACTCTATCAAAGTTTAACACCACCACTACAATCATCACAAGTATAAGAATGAATTTTGTAGGTCAACCATTGATCCTTAATAGCGAATCACATTCTTTCATTTAATTTTAAAAGTGGAATTCATTTAATGAACTATGTATCAAAGAACTTAATGGAAATGACCAATTCAGCTATTTTAACTATCATATTTGTGCAAAATTGCTTGTAGATTTTCCCCTATTTTTAAAAGTACAAATAATAGTACATTACAAAGTAAGCCATTTATACAAAAAATAATCTATAAGGATCAAGATTTTACTAAAAAACTAAGTTATTAGAAACCATCAACCTTATTGCATACAAAAAAAATAGTTGTAGAAAAATAAGAATATAGAACAAAAATGGGCATTAACTTACTACAAAAAAATGGTAGAAGAGAGAATGATGAGGTTGGAGTCAAAGGTAGAAGTCAGAGGACAAAGCCAAGATGATGAGTAAATAAGAAAATGTTTAGATTTCAAGAGGGGCACAACTCATGACCGGAATGCTAGGGCTTTCGCCCTAGCCGTCTTCCCTGCCGATCTACTACCCCCCCCCCCCCCCCCCCCCTTGATCGTTCGATCGTATTTCATTGTCGAGGAGGGTTTCCTCTTCTTTTTCATAGTTATTTTCATTTTTTTTTAGTTTTTTTCAATTTTTGGTTTGATTTTTGGATCTGTTGCGATGGCTAATGTTTCTTTCAAGAGGAGTGATCCTAACTTTCTTGCTTCCAAAACAATCATCGAAATTCAAGGATTTTTTATATGGATTTGATTCTTTGAATGGTTTCCCGGAGCTAAAGGTTACTACTCTTAAGGGTTTACATGCTTTATGGATTTCAGAGAAAGAATTGTTTTTAAACGAGCTACTCTTTTTTATTTAAATTATAACTTATAAAATAATTAAATTAATAATTAATTAAAATATAATCTTTTAATAATACTTTTTAATACTTATTAAATTTTATTTTTATTAAATAATAAGATTTTTTAATCAGTTTAAAATTATTAAATTATTTAACATTACTTATTAAATTAGTTAATTTTAACTTTATAATAATTACTAAATCTATTTATTTAATTAATAAAATTTTATTATAATTATTTTTTTTTAATTAAATTCTGCCAGAAATCTGTCGAAAATATTCCAACAAAAATTTCTGCTTGAAATCCGTCGATAATTCATTAAAAATATTTCATCAGAAATCAACAAGAAATACGTTGGAAACTCTACCGGAATGTCTGACCAAAAAATTCCGCTAGTAATTTGTATTTTTTCTATAGTGAGACGACAATGGTAAGAATTTTAACAAATTTTAATAATTTATTTAGTTATGAATACTGAAGTAAGTATATTATAGAGAGAGCTACTCAGTAGAGAACTATCCGCTATTGAGTTGCACAGTCATACCCACAAGTGCTAGAAGGAATAGTAATAGGTGGACGAGCGAGCGAGGAGGGCCTATGTGATTATATAAGTTTATAACTTTAAGCATCAATTATAAATTAATTAATTTTATGTTATCTATTGTATGATGAGTATACACAACTTCGAGAAAATTAGTCTGGAGCAGATGAGAGATCCTCTAGGGGATCTGTAGATTATTCTGACTACTGCATTTGGTTATAGGCGATAGATGAAATACAAAAGATATGAGTTTATGGATTAGGCTCACAAGCCTACTCATATGAGGGATAGTTCTCTGGTGGGTCTAATTTCTCCGGAAGCGGTCATGAGAGTTTGTATAGCCAATAGGTGGTTGCCCATACAACAGAGCTAGAGCATATCCAAAAATTACAAACTGACATGCAAATGTAGATGCAAATACAACAAAGTCAGATATTGGAGGAGTAGCAGAGAATGAAGGAACAGTTTAGTGGAAAACAGCAAGCATCGATAGAGAAGGAGAATGACAATTAGATTCTGGCTAGACTATACGTGTTTGAAGATTTTATGTTGAGTTTTTATTGTATAAGAGCTGGACATTTATTATAGTACTATTTGGTAATTATAGAATATTTACTTTTGGTTAAATGCGTTATTACTTTAGTATCCATATTTTTGTGCAATGTTGAAATGTGAGAATACTATATTTATGTGTAGAATATTTATGATTGTAGAACTATTATGTTGTACAATAGTGAGGTAAGTGTTATTTTCTTTTGTTGAGAATATAGGTTTTTGATAGATTTTCGAGGGATTATTCGTTGAAAATGATGATATAAAGAATTGCCAAGACATTTCAGGAACAATTTATGTTGGAACTATCTGCCAAAAATTCCGACAGTTTACTCGCTAGAAATATCCGCTGATAATTCCAACATTTATATGTCGGTAATTGAATTTGAAAAAAATATTATTTTTGGTCTACGGTTCCATCCGAAATTCATGTAGCCGACCCCATGTAGTGGGATAAAGGCTTGATGTTGTTGTTGTTGTTGTTCCATCAGAAATTCATCGAATTTCTGTCAGAAATGGTTCCGACAAAATTTTCCGCTAGAGGCATATTTCCGACGTGCATTTTACCATCCTGAAGTTTTCTGCAGGAAAACTATTTTTTTGGCACATTTTGCTCGTTTTTCAATGGATATGGCCGCCAAAAATGAGCATTTTTTCTAATTGTGTTTTGAGGCTCTAATGAGGTGCATGCCTCATCATTTAATTTTTCTTATTGAAAGATTTGTGTATTTTGTACATTCCACTTTTAATATAAGTTTAACAAATGTTCATAAATTCTCCTTGAAAAAAGAAAGGATTAAAGAAAATCCTGATCATAGTGATGTCCCAACTCCCCCTCCTCTTCTTTGATCCTTGGTATACAGAGATCTCAAATATTCATTCCATCGGTTAACTCATGATTTAACATTATACGATCATGTGCTACAAGAAAATAAACCATTAGCGACTATCAAAAGCGGTTTCTAAAAATAAAAATTTTGTCGCTATAGCTAATATCGACCAAAAAAATTGGGGATACTGGTTTGTTGCACTAGCCTCATCCCTGTGGCTTTTAGCGACCAAAAAAATTATTTGGTTGCTAAATTATTGACCAGTTACTAATATAGCTTTTGCTAAGTAGTTAATATTTCTAATATGTTGCTGGAAAATTTTCTTGATCGAGCATGAATTTCAATGCAAATATGAATTGAAAACTTCTAAACTAAATTCATAACTATTCAAACTCTGATTTTAGCAAGCTTATAATCAAATTGAATGTTTTAAGGAGGCGAACCCAATGACACCAAATTCTGTTCAATCAAAGCCCAAATGAGCCCAAATCGTAGGACCAAAGCCTATTTGGAAGCTTCAAAGCATTAATTGGATAACCAGGTGATATCCAAATATGACTTGCTTATAGTTGAATCCAGCAGCTCGACGAGAAGAACCCAATTAATGAGTCCAAAATCACTCAATTTTGACATCTCTAAGGCATTTAAATGCTTGATAAATGCTCTGTGATCAAGAGGATCACTATGAGTCGTCCGATAAGAATACTCTCAACTTGTCATGGATCTTCTCCATATTTAATTATTAGCAATGCCACTCATAAAAAATTATAAATAGTCTCTCATTCTTCATATAATGGAAGAAAAAAGAATAAAGGAGAAATTTTGGAGCTTTCTTGCCATTGACAGCCATTGGATCTCTTCCCAACCACTAATCATCGTCGGACTTCCGCCCATTTGTTGGTACCTGTCGGATCTTTTCTTGTCCACTGATAGTTGTCGGACTTCTGCTCATTCGTTAGTAACTGTCGGATTTCTTCCCGGCCACCAACCGTCACCAGATTTCCTCCCATTCATCAGTAGCCGTTTGATCTCTTCCCAACCATCGATTGTCATTATACTTCGACTCATTTGTTGGTCACTGCCAGATCCCCTTCTAACTTATGACCATCATCGAACTTATGCATGTTCGTTGGTTGTCGACAGATCTCTTTCTGACCACCGACGGTCTCCAAATTTCTGTCCTTCTATTGAATATATTCGGATCCCCAATCATACCAGAACTCAACCGAATATTCTCTCAATTGATGCTGCCATATTTTTAATATATATTCAATCAATATCAAGAGTTCCCTTCTGAAGTTTGATCAATTCTCTTATACATTGTATTCTCCTCATCCTAAATTAGGGGACCTCTGTAATCTACTTATACATTAGTGGAATCATTTCAATTGGACAAGACCCCGTGATTTTGTCCCTTTTTACGGGTTTCCACATAAAAATTCTAGTATTTCTCTATCATCTTAATTGTTTGTTTGTGTGCTGAATTTTCGTGAATCACTAAGACATAAAATCTTTTCACTCTACCGCCTAGAATTTCTCAGTCAGCAACAATCAGCAATCATTTTTTATGCTAATGAACATTTATTTGGATACTATTTATTGAGTTTGGTTGCTAATTTCATTGTTTATATTAATATTATAGCGATCTAAATAAAAGTTAGTCATTAAATGAGCAATCAAATAAATCATGCATGCACCCTTGAATTTTGTTTATATAGTTGAAGTTAATGCATGGATATTGATTTTGGAGGTCTCTTCAAAACCATGAGTTATAGTACAAGAAGTACCAAACCAAGTGATTTTACATTCACCATTACTAAAATTGACTGAAGCATTAGAATTCTAATAAATGTTATGGGAGTGCTTTCAAGTTTTTTGGATTGACAAATGGTGATAATAGTCTGTTGAGAGTTAAAATATCAGTGAAATGGCGATTCATTGAATTCCTAATAATTCAATAAAAAAAGTTTCAATGAAGCCACGGGCAATGGAGAAGACTTAATGAAAGAAGGATAATTTCCATTAGAATATGGGAGAAAGTATCTAATATAATATGTGATTTCTTTAAGATTTTTCTAAAAGATGATTGATTGGATGAAGAAAACTTTAAAATGAATAATCTGAATTTTACTCTAATTTTTTGAGAGGAAGCATAAGCATGCGTTCTTAAATTCCAGCATGATTCAAAAGAAATTTGAGTTGACATAGTTGTGCTATTCAAAATGCTCGACAAACTTAATATGAATCATTATATTTATGAATTAATATATTGGTTCTTACTAAAATGATAAGTTCACCAACAGTTAGTAAAGAGCATCATACCATAATGATAATATACTTAACATAATAGACAAGATATAAGAGCCTTTCTACATAATATTCTAAATCAAACAGGCTAGACTACATATTCATGAAATGCAGTAAGAGTGAACAAACTACTAGATGGATACATAAGAGGCTTCGTATAATGTATACAGTAAAAGTAGGATAAGTGATCATGTAAAAGTACATGATTATAATTAGACATAGATGGAAGCATACATCAAGTGTTTCGATTGGCTAATTTCTCCTCCCTTCCAAATGACGCAACAGTGTATGCATGTTTGTTGATAAAATAATTAATTAATGGTCGGGTAAGAAGGCTGCATCGCAAGTCCACAGAGTCCTTCGACAGCATCAATGTCCCTCTGCATCTTAATGTAGCCATGGTCGCCCCAGCTAGTTCCCCATGAGTTCTTCAACAGCCAGTACTTGGTTCCATCTGTGTTGATGCCATAGCCGATGGCGGTTACTGCATGGTCGAGTTCGGTGTCACAAGGGCCAGTGAAGATGCCACCTGCATAGTGTTGGAAGTTGGGGTCGCCGCCATCGAGAGCCACAGAGACTGGCTGAATAGAGACAGCTTTAAGCAATGATGCCTCGCTGTTACTTGGAACATCCTCAAAGCCGGAGATCCTCACGGCACTGTTGGACTCCTTATTGGAGTTACAGGAACCATCGGCTGCCTTGTATGGGTAGTTGATCTCAGTGTTGATGCCTCCATTGTCGATGATGAATTGAAAAGCATCATCCATGAGGCCCCCGTTGCAACCGTGGTTCTGGCCATTCACATCGCAATCAATGAGCTCTTGCTCCGAGAGGGAAATTAGCTTCCCATTCTTGATCAGGTTGATGCCCTCTGTGGCCGCCATCGTCGAGAATGCCCAACATGCTCCTGCTTATCATATATTTGTTATTCAGTTATGCTCATATGGACTTGAATATATATATATTTCATGTAAGGGGATTAATCCTCACCGCATTGGCCTTGATCCTTTATAGGAGTGACGGCTCCCTTGCTTCTCCAATCTAAGTTAGTTGCTGATACCGACACATTCTCATACCGAAAGTTCCTAGGCGTTGCACGAGATGAGGTCGAGCGCTTGTATCCAGAAAGGTAAATAGCATTGAACTCTTCATTTGTCAAATCTGTGAACTGATTGCGTCCAAGCCAGTACTCGCGTTTCCTGGCATTAAAGCTCTCTATGTGCTCCATGTTGGACTTGAAGATCTCGAACCGTTGCGCCTTTTCAGCTGCATTTCTATACCCCTTCCCATATTGCGCCATCCACTGTTCATGGCGTTTCACCATCGATGATGTCCCACCAGGTAGAATGCGGGATGCCGAAGTGACAGCAACCAATGCTCCAAATAGAAGGAAAGCCAGCAATGACAGCTTTCTCATGATCAGTGCCATGGCTAGCTAGTTAATTAACTGAATCGTGTAGTTGGTGCAGAAGGCTAACTAGTTTGCATGGGTTTATATAGAAGCTAATTTGAGCATGCGAGGGCTAGATGTGAGCGAGCATACGTATCCATGCAACTACGTACTTCTTGCCGTGTAATATATGCAAGTACCGTAGCGTATCTTTCTCCATCTAATAACGGATAGATTCTTCTTAATTAGTTTACAAGCTGCAAATTTCTCTTAAAAACTAATAACTAATCTAACCTATACATTTTTCAAAAGATAATTAAAGGGTCAGTGTACGTATGAATCCATATATCAATTTCAGGCTATCTCATTACGTTATGTAGCAAGGTGAAATCACCGATCGCGTGGGTGCTAATTAGTCAAATTAAACCTTTAGTTAATTTACTAATATTGTTCGAACGAACTGCGACGTTGCCTGATATCATTAATATTTGGTTCACATTCTAATAGGATTGATCCATTCTTCAGTCCCTTTGCTAACTGTAGCCGTCAAATATATAAGGAGACTCGGCTTCGTTTGGGACAATTTTTTTTGCTGTTTTTTAAAATAGTTTTCTAATATAAAAAATTTTAAATTAAAATTTTTTGTACTAAAAAATCGTTTTAGAAAACAATAAGAAAACTATCCCAAACGAAGCCTCAGTCTATCTTTCTAATCCTTCCATCTAATAGTGGAAAGAATGTTTAATTTGTTAACTAATTATACTTATAGGATTATTATATACTGGGCTAGGAGACGTGTGAATCCACAGCTTTTACTTTCAAGTTAATTATCTGGTCTTTTGATTGATGATGGAGAGTGGCATCTCTAGGATCGAATGCTTGCCATTAAGGTGCTCATAATTAGTCAACGTAATTAAGCCCCAGATTAATTTAATAATATCAGTTTAACTAATTGTTGCTTGTATAGCTGTTTAGTTCACACTCTAATAATTAGCGGGTTCTTTGTCAATATGTTAATTTTATGCCGTACGTAACAAGCTAATAAGTTTGCACGTAAAAATGACAATTTTATTTTTAGTGTACTATTAAACTTTTTTTTTGTGTACTATTAAACTTCTATAAAATTTTAAATTTCTTACATAGGTTTCGACTAGAGTAGATTTTGAAGAATTCTTTTGAAAGATAACTATAAAAAAAAGTGATGGTAAGGTTATAATTAAAATATTTATCAAATTCAAATTTTTGTAAGTAGACGTGCTTCTAGGAGTCCAACCAAATCTCATTCTAAAAAATAAAAAATATGTCCATCTCTACAAGAATTTTAGTAATAGATGGTCCAAATAAAGAAACAATGACTTAATCAATTTTCAAGATATGAGAAGAAATTGATGCCAATGAGAAAGTATGTTATAGTTTTAAAAGTGTACATGAAATTGAGGGAAAGAAATCAAGATAGGAATATGAAATTTTTGACATCTTTATTAAAGAAATGAGTTAATTTAACAAGGATTAGGGGTGTCAATATTTGACACGACCCAAAAACCCGTCGACATGAACCCGACCTGAAAATTCGGGGTTATGGTCAACCCAGACCCGAAACGGGTTGAGTTCAAAAAACTGGGTCAGATTGACCCAGAAACCCAAAATTGACTCGTTTTTTACCCAAAAACCCATTTTTGACCCGGAAACCCAAGATTGACTCATTTTTTACCCAAAAATCGGAGATTGACCCATTTTTAACCGGAAAACTAGCAATTTTTTATCGGCCCCGGGTCATCCGAGTCATGTCGGGTTGACCTAGACCCGAAGCGGGTCGGGTTCAGGTCCAAAAAACTGACCTGTTTGCAAAAACGGGTCTGGTTCAGGTCCAAAAAATTGACCCGTTTGTAAAAACGGGTCGGGTTCAGGTTGACCCGAATAGTGCCGAATCAGTTCCAAGTTCAACCCGAACCCGACCCGTGACCCGAAATTCGCACCCCTAATAAGGATGTCATTAATCATGTGCATAGAAAGGTCTCCAACTAAAGATCTTATATTAATCATCTCCATGTTGGCGTCTAATGAGAACATAGCAATGGTTAAGAAAGCTGCCAATTTTGCAAGGACCCAATAAGCCGAGGTCAATGAAGAATCATAATATCATCTAAGGACGTACTACCAAATTAAAGTTTATCCTTCTAACAATTTTTTTTTATTTATAAATGAGAATATATAATGGTGGTGAGTATGTCATTAAATAGAGTTTATTAAGTGATGGAGTGGAGGGAGTTACGAAGTCTCCAATAAGAACATTATAGAATGATATTGATGGGTTGGAAACAATTACTCTGACGGGCATTTAAGCTCTGGAGCTAGTGACATTTGGAGGAACCTTTAGCCAAACAAAAAAGCATACCAATGAAATGAGAAAACTAGGGAGCAAGACTAGCATAATGGATGATTGAAAACTATAGAACAAGTACTAGTAATAGCATCACCTATCATAGAAAAGGCCACTATGAAACAAGAACTCTTAAATATGCAACTATCATGAGCTCCTCCGAGGATGTAAAAAAATGAGGGAGGGTGACTAGAAGCCATCACTAATGGGTGATGGCATTGAAGTAGTACTCACAAAATCACATGCACAACGATTAGCTAGAAGAATTAAGGAGAAAGAGGAGGAGAGTGACAAAAACAAGAATAACACTATCCAAGTAAGTGTCAATGCAAGCTTATAATAAGGATTTCATTTTGGGTGGAGGTGTAATGATTGAATGAACAATAAAATTCATACACAATTAACCTCTTAAAAGACATTGAGGTTTTCATGCATTTTGATGTAGAAGTAACATTACGATCATATTTAACTTCTTAAATTTGAATACATTTGTTAATTTCAGGATAATTGACACCCGCCTTCACATGTTATAAGCTTTTAACAATTTATTCAAAGAATTGAGGTTCAGTTAATTGACATGGTTTG
The DNA here is from genome assembly GCA_019925795.1 of Dendrobium chrysotoxum. NCBI lineage: Eukaryota > Viridiplantae > Streptophyta > Magnoliopsida > Asparagales > Orchidaceae > Dendrobium > Dendrobium chrysotoxum. Next base: position 26,595,154 of record CM034311.1, read on the forward strand.
AATAATTTATTAGATGAGCTCTTTTACACTTTATAGTTTTAATCTTCTTCCATAGTTAGATGAATCATTATGAATTTCAAATTAAATTTAGCATATTTTTTTCAAAAGCAACATATCTAAACTTTTAAGGAATCAAATTATAAAACTAAAGTTTCTAATCATTTAAATTGCTAACTTTTTCTTTGAGATTGCACTTACAATATGACATTAAATTGGATATTCAAGTGGATAGACATGAAAAAAAATATTAAATTATATATATAGCTTTTAGAAGACTACTGATTAATACAAACTTCATTCAATTTGTTAATGAAAGAGTGGTACTAGTGACTCCATCAAAATTTAACACCACTACTCCAATCATCACAAGTATAAGAATGAATTTTGTAGGTCAACCATTGATCATTAATAGTGAATGGCATTCTTTCATTTAATTTCAAAAGTGAAATTCATTTAATGAACTATGTATCGAAGAACTTAATGGAAATGACCAATTCAGCTATTTTAACTATCATATTTGTGCAAAATTGCTTGTAGATTTTCTCCCATTTCTTAAAGTGCAAATAAAAATAGCGTTACAAAGTAAATCATTTTTACAAAAAATATTCTATAAGGATTAAGATTTTACTAAAAAAACTAAGTTATTAGTAACCATCAACCTTATTGCATACAAAATAGTTTTAGAAAAATAAGAATACATAATAAAATTGGGCATTAACTTAGTGCCAAAAAGTGGTCGAAGAGAGAATGATGAGGTTGGAGTCAAAGGTAGAAGTTTGAGTGCAAAGCCAAGATGATGAGTAAATAAGATCATTTTTAGATTTCAAGAGGGGCATGGCTCATAACCTCCTCCGCTCTACTAAGGATTTCACCCTAGCCGCATCCCATGTCAATCTGCTCGTGCTTTGCCCTAGCTTCTCTCCCCCCCCCCCCCCCCCCCCCCCCCAACTTAGGGGTTTACCTGCTTTGTGAATTTTAGAGGAGGAGGTGCAACATCTTGCTAAGCCTTTTTATTTAGCTCCGGTTGGGAAGTTCCCTTTGTGCAGGCTGATTTTAGACTCCATTCGTAATTTTCTTTTCAATTTGAAGCTTTCGGGTGAATTTTTGGTCACCCTCTTAAATCAAAGGCTTATCTTGACTAAATTGTCCAACAATCTAGACAATCACAGGGTCTTTGCACATAGATCGTATTATGTTGATAACTGCTATATGAAGTTGATTAAATGGTCTCCCTTTTTCGAAATCTCAGGGATTCTTCGATTATTCTTGTTTGGATTTCTTTCTCGGATCTCTACCTCCATTTCTTTTCTCATTGCATTATGTATGGTTTAGGCTCTTTGTTTGGGCATCCGATTCAAATGGATAATGTGACTGCCATCAGCTCCAGGCCTTCGATGGCTCATATCTTGGTTGAACTTGACATTACAAAATAATATCATGATTATGTTTGGCTTGGACCCAAAAAATTCGGCTATATTCAGAAGGTGTTAATGAAAAATTTCTCTGATTTTTGTTTTCATTATAAATCTATTGGTCATAAAAAATCAAAGTGCTTTCATTTACATCCTCATTTGAGAAAGAATGTTGTGCCAAAACATGTTCCAGAAATTAATGCTAATGTGGTTGTTCTTGTTGTGGGATCCGTTAATATGGCTTTGAATGAAATAAACATTCTGGTTGAAAACTTGCATTTAGCTAAGGATCTACATACCTCTCCCCTAAAGCCTTCTAAATATCAATAATGATCTTCCTGTGGTTACTTCTTCTTTTGGTATTTCTCTTGATATTATAATTTGTGCAGGTAATAATATGGATATGCCTCCAAATCTTGCCCCTATTTATGTTAGTAATCATTTAATGACTTCTCCTATTATAAATATATGGATCCCTTGGTTAGCAATAGCTCGTTGAATGTAGCATCTGGATCGGATCATGTGTATGCTCCTGATATTTTTTGAAGGAATTGTTGTCTTTAATTGAAGCCCTATTATTAACCTTCAGGTCTCCCTACTTTTGATGTTGATTTTAATAATTTGAGTGGTGGGTTGCAACAACCTTCTTCTGTTGATCATGTGGACCACTCTGATTGGGTTTGTGATCTTTCGGGTGATAACTACTTTGATGGTGAACTTAATAATGGATCAAAAAGTAATGTGTTGATGGAGAATATTGATTTAAACGTTGGGCAAGTTGTTAATGACGACTTCTCTATGGTCTTAAGCAAAAAAAAAAGTAAGAAAAATAAAAACAAAAACTTGGCCCAAAACTTCAAATACTCTATAAGCAGAGCTACTTGATCTAAGTCTATTGTTTAGTTCTTTTGATCTCTTCTTGGTTGGATTGTGCTCTTGCTGTTTCGTTTGGGTGGTTTGTGTCTCTGTGGTTGGCTCTTTGGGGGTGTTTGTTTCTGGTCTCTTGTTTTCTTCTTTGTTGTTTCCTTGTCTTGTTGTTAGCATGGGTTTCCTATTGTTGTGGTTGTTTTGGTCATTTGTTCTCCTCGGGTGGGCAGTTTAGGCCTTGTTAGCTTGGTTTTCGTGTTTTACTTTCCTTTTCTGTCTTCTTGGGTTTGTCGGTTGTTTTCTTGATTGGCTATTGTGTGTCCCCTGATTTTTATTTTATGTTCAGTTTGATTAATTTCTCAGTTATCTTTTTCTGCAAGACGCCTTTTGGCTGGTGGTGAACTTTGTGGGCATCTTGCATTTGATCTTCTCTCAGGCAATTCTGATTTATTGTTTATCTTCTTGTGTCTTATTTTTTTTATGGTTTGCAACTTTTTCTTCCTATGCTAGATTCTTTTTTGCTCAATCAAGCTTTGGATGCTTTTTGCCTCGTGGACTTCATTGAAGATCTAAATTGGCCTTTTTTAGGGTTGTTGCCTCCCTGATCATTTTCCTTTTCTACTTTTGTAATAGTCATGATCATTGGCTCATTAGGTGTTCTTTTAAATTGACTGTATTTTTTTTGTTTTTTGGTGTTGAGAGCATTTAATCCTTTAAGGTAGGCCCCTATGAGGGTTTTATCAAAAAAATAAAAAAAAGAGTGAATAAGAAGATGCTTAGAGCTAATTGTTATTAAAGCTACCCCATTGCGTTGGCTCAGAATGAGAAGATCACTAATAGAATTGATTGGCGATGGGCTAAGAAGCTCACAAAATTAAGGGTAAGAAATTAGCTCTTTATAGAAGTTGGTAAGAGATATGTGTAATAAGCTACATGTTAGCGACCTAACGAGAAGGTAAGATGCTAGGATGGGAGAGGATTGCTACTTAATTTTAAATTAAAGGAAAAAAAATCTTTTAGAATGGAGAGAAAAATGAGAAGGGAAGTTAAATGTGATAGTAAATCAAATATTTTTATTGACTATGTCTTGAAGCTAGAGAATTTTAGATTATATTTACAAAATTGTAATATAATCTAAGTGGGATATGATCCACTGTGGATAGGCCTTATAGAATTAATAGGTTGTTTGAAAATTCTTAAAGGAAGTGTCTAGAATAACCTTTGGAATATCATGAGTTCTCTCTATAAAGTCAGGTGTCTAAAAGAGAAAGTGAATGATCAGATTACTTTTAAAAAACCTTGTAAGCATTTTATAAAATTATTTTAAAAGTTAAAACATGCAAGATATCCAAATCTTCAAATAAGAAAAATACAAAGATGAGACAATTCCACTACAACCCCCCACAAAAAACATCATAACCTAAACAATAAGCTCCAAAATCAATAAAAATTTCACCATGCCAATATTAAGCAAATAGTTGTCACAAACAAGATATTTCTCATAAGAGCAAATTGAGAAACCTACTTCATATAAAAAATCATTCATAAATCTGAAACAAAGAGGCCCTATCCAACAAGTGCAGCACTAGTGGTAAAGGATACCAGAGAAAATCAAATTGCATGCATCACAACAAAGTAATAGTGCTCTAGATAACATTTCATTTGTCTCCATTGGTTAATGCTTATTAGGAGTTTTGGAGGAAATTTGATAAATGCCCTTCTATTATATTTATTTGATCAACAATTTAAAGCTAAGCTATTACACATTTCTTTGGATTATAAGTTGTAAGCTACTTTTCTTAAAATCTAAATGTTTTTTTTTTTTAAATAATTTCTTTAGCTTTTTTGTGTTAGATTTTTTATATAATTATAATTATGGCTAATGTTCTTTATTTTCTGGTAATAGAGATCATTTTGCCTATACATCTATAAGAGATTAGATATCCCCTTTGGCAATCTCAAATGTCACTAATTATTTTTCTTTTCAATCATTAATCATGTGTTATTTTATTTTTTTACAGCTATGTGACCTTTCATCCTTTCTTGAAAAGTATGTTAGCATCACATCATCTCTTTTATGATGCGTGCAACCTTTGATCATTCCTTTAACTATGAATATAATATGATTGGCATAAGACGAAAAGAAACTCAACATGTTATTTTTGTGTCTTAGATAAATAGGAGGCAATATGCTCCAAAATTTGATCCATAATGAGGTCTTAAAGGAAAAACTAAATGATTCATTGAAGGATGCCTTTTAAGTAAGAGATTAATGGAGAAATCAAAAGTAAAGAATAAGCATCTAATACTTTCATTCTTAGCATAACAATGATAATATTAATATTTTGAGATCTCCTTTATGGATAACTAGCCTAAACATAGAGAACTGTAAGAACTTTTGTTCGTGCAAAATCTACTTATCCTAGCCAACTTTATTAAAATTATAATAGTTGGTCTCTTAGAAATCATATTTGGGTCCAACCCATCCTTACCTAAATGATCCTAAACATCCTTCAGATGCCCCATAGTCCCCTCTTGAACCCTCAGAGTTAGTCAGGCTTTAGTTGAATAAATTTTGGCCAGCTTATCTTATTTGGTGTAATCCTAATAAATAGCCGGGCACTTTAAGGATTATATGCATCTTTTTTAATCAAGCATTAATTCCACTTTTACAGATCCCTAAGCCCTTTTGTAACATTTGAGACATAAAGCTACAAATACCCCAACACTAAAACAGACAAATGACACCATGTAACATCCCAGATCTCTATGTAACATAAAATCAACACCTTTGATTAGTTAGCATCCCAATGAGCTTCTCAACCAAACACTTAAAAGAAAAGTAGTCCTCAATGAGATCGGGTCTATGGCCGAGTGGTCGACGGAACACGTTCCTCCCATCTCATCCGGGCTCGAATCCCCTAATTGTCCAAAAAAAAAAAAAAGTAGTCCTCAATCAAATGACCAAAGCAGTGGTGGATTGGACAGCACTGGAGGTGATAAATCTAACTGGCATCCCTCTTGCCATTGGGGAGCTCAACTACACTCTTCAAAAGACCATTGAAGATCTTCTAAGCCCTTTCACATCTAAAGCAAACTCAGTAAAACCTCCCCTTGAAGAGAAAATCCTAAAGCAGTTAATTGATAATTAGATTATCATAAGAATATTTTATTATTATTTATAACACTAACTTTAATGATATTAAAAAATTAAATAATTACAATCTTATAATTAAACATTATAAAATGAAATCTTAATGAACGAAGACTAATCATTTCACTACTTTAAGGTAATTTTTCGAGTCTGCCCCCTTATTCAAAGATCTCAAAATTTAAAAAAAAAATCTTCATAATGAATAAATAATTCATCAATTTACTAAAAATAAAAGATAAAGATTGATCAAACATCAAGAAATCCACCAAAACATTGAAAAATCTTGAAAAAAAAATATTGAAATTCAACATTAAAGTGAATAAACTGAACATCTACTCATTCATTATGTTCATAAAGATGCTCAGCAATTGTTAAATAAATAGTTCAATAAAATATCATAAATACACATCAAAATGAAATAACTAGTGAATCTTTACATAGAATAATCACCAAAAATTCCAAACTCAAGCCCTACAATAATATATATAACAACATTGATAATCATTTATCGATATAGACTGATCAGGTAAATAGAGCTTGTGAGATAACATCTATGCATGAAGAAAGCATAGAGACCATTCAAGACTTTAAATACAAAGTAATACCACCCATTCATGCTAATATAAAATTAGATGATGAAGCTAAAACTAAATTAGAAATGCAAAACCAAATATGAATACATATGAGAGTTCTTGCTCGAACTTCTTATGATGATTGATCAAAACATTCATGGCTAGTCTTCTGTCGCTTCGGCTCAACGCCATCATCATTTTGCTCTTCTTGGTAATGTGGTGTCTCTTTCACCTCATTCTCCTTTTCATGACTAACCAATATATCAATAGCCTCTGGGCCCAAGAGAGAGACATGCTTGCTTGAGATTCGTCTACCAGCTCTTACCTTAGGACCCCAGTGCCGTTCAGGATTTGGAAGAAACCTCGCAACCTTCTTCACTTGAGCTTTGCTGAGAGAAGCAAAAGCTCGAGAAAAATTTGCCTGCCAAGAAACAGAGCAGCTGTTTCTAGTTTATAAATCATCTAAATACTCAGGCCACATGCTACCTTCTCAAGTATGAAGCTTATTTGGCTCATTGGCTGCTCATAACTAGCAAATATATGGTAGAAAATAATGAATTTATTCATACATTTTGAATATGAAAATGAAATCATTATTTCTGACGGAGTTTTATGAAGGGAGTCTAACTATATCCAACCTAATGAACTTCATCATTTTTCAACTTCAAGCAATTTAAAGAGCCCTTGGCTATACTTGAAATGAAAATGTAACCCTTTTCGTTTTATTTGAAAAGCAAATTAGGAAAGAAGAGGCTTGGTTTTGTTACTCATTATCTATATGTTATTTCGCCTTCGTTACTTATCTTCTAAATGCAGTCGTGCAGTTCCAGCTACTGTGATTAGACTTACTGTGCTGTCAAGCAAAAGTAACAAAAGTCCAGGCTTAGTTTTAAGCTCTGAACAATCACCAAATGCATCATCAACCACCATATATTGATTTATTCTAGCAAACATCATATTTCATTCATCAACATTATCCAGGTGAGGTTGTCAAACAAGGTTTCATTTTCAGTTTCATACTCCATGAAGTTTCTCTTGGCCTTGGTTGCCGGATTGGATAGTTTTTATTACTAACTGGTATATGGGGTCCAGGCCTAAGCCCAAATTTACGGACAGCTTTTTAAACCCATACCCATTCAGCTAGGCTGGCAAGCCTGTAGACTAGATGAGCAACCCAGCCTATTTCACAGCACAAGTTAATAGCTATGCAGACACCAAGTTTTGTGACAATACCTGAAACTTTTTTTTTTCTTTTTGGCATTTTTTGTTCCAACTCCAACATTCAGTAGAAACTAAAAACCCTGCTTTCAACAATTTTTAGAAAAGGAAATGCTTTCAAGGATTCCCTTCAAATGTATTATGATTTATGATTCACTATCAGAGATAAGCTAATTATATGGAAAGCCAAGCAAGTGAAAACCCTAACTATCAATCAAAACAAGTTACTTGCAAATTTTGAACAAGTTGAACGTTACATGTTATTAGAATATCTTACCTGGAGACTTGGTTCCCTGGAAAGAATCACTGATCCAGATTGATCTCGTGGCTGAACTTTAACAGGATGGCTTTTGACCTTGCAGGGCAACATATTACAGATATAAGCGAAGACATTTCCTATTACTCAGAAGAATCAAAGTTGACGGAATCAATAAAAGATTGGGCATAAACGAAGTCGCATTACTAGAGAACAGTGATGTAGATGCATTGAAATCAGTTAGGATTCCAAAAAAGTGAATAAAGAATAGAGAATACCCAGCAGCGCATGATGTCCCAAATGACTTCCATTGGAGCATCAGTTTTTAAACCAAGAGGATTCACGTGGGTTCCAGAGATACGATATCCGGCATTGAAAACTGCAGATCTAAATATTTCAGCAGAGGGCGAAGTGCATTTCAGAGTGCCGCACAAGCTGTGGAGACTGAGAAAGAGAGGGACATCATGCAATTCCTGTATATCCATTGAAATGCCATGTTTATATAATTGCATTGTTAAGAATGCCGAACAAAAATGCAGGTTATCTCCATCCATAATAAATGATATCATAAAGAAAATAACGCCTATATCTCTTTGTTAGTGGGAAAGTAAGGCTTTGTTTGGGATGGCTTTCTTACTACTTAAAGCAACTTTTCAGTATAAAAATTACTTAAAAGCTGTTTTAAGAAGTAGTAAGAAAGTCTCAAACGAAATTTAAATTTGGGCAAAATGGCTTTCAGAAACAATTTACAGAATTATTTTGTCCACATAAATTTAACCGTGTAGAAAACTTCACTTTGAAGAGACGGACTCATTGATGAAACTCTTTAAGCACATCTAAGTGCAAAAAGTTAGAAGCAGTTTTGTTCCTTGAACTACAATCGAACCACACTTCACATCCTTATCATCATTTACCATATATTTTACTGTCTACCCCACCATTCACAACGCCCTGCCACCTCCCGCCCAACATGTATTCCTAACTCGCATCCTCCTCAATTTAAACCATTAAATTCATTTATTGCATTACCAACAAATGCCAACCAAATAGTGATGCAGAGCATCTTGCAGCTAAGAAACATTAAAGTAATTACCTCATTCCAAGAGTCCAACATCAATATTAGAACATTAAAGTAATTACCACCAAGATTATAGATTCTAAAATCAAAAGTCATCAGCACGTGTGGTGTAGGAAGAGGAATTCCTTATGGAGGAAGACAACTTGGCGGGGAAGAAGTGGCAGCATGCATAAGGACCGAAGAACAGTGTGCATAAGATAGGAGAGGCACTCCGGTTCGGTTAAAGTGTGAGACCAACTAGGGGTGTAAGTAAGCCAAGCCGGCTCGAGCTTGGCTCGTTAACAAGCTCACAAGTAGAGCTTATCGAGCCACGAGTTCGAGCTCAAGCCTATACTTTAGCTCGTACATTAACAAACCCGAGCTCGAGCTCAGCCTAGCTCGGCTCGAAAGCATGTTGAGCCACTCAATTAACTTAAAATATATTTTAAAATTAATTTAAATTAGCATTATATAATATATTTTAACCCTTTTAAATTAATTCTATATTAAAAATAAAATTTCTAAAAAATTAAAATTTTTAATTTAAAATTAAGAAATCGAGCTCAACAATCAAATTAAGCTCGAGCTTTTCAAATGAGCTCAAGCGATTGAGCCGAGCTCGAGCCTATAATTTTTTTAACGAGTCGAGCTCGAGCTTAGTAAATGAGTTAGAGCTCAATAAGAACTAAACAAACTTAGCTCGAGTAGGCAAATACTCAACTTGTTTACACCCCTAAGACCAACAAATCGTAAGGCATAAAGCGTGAGATGTGAGAGGTGAGGGACAGAAAGAGTTAATAGAAGGCTTTATTGATTATATTTACTTATATTTGCTAAAAAAGTGCTATTATAAATTATGTGTCTCACAAAAACTAATATAGGGTTGCGCTTTGTGGCACGTCTCACATTATGTAAGGCATATACCTCATATAACTAGCCATGAGGCATAAGCTTCATGACAAAATTTTTGAAAAAGAGCTAAAACATTCCATATTGCTCAATTTTAAACAATGCTCTATGCATACTCAATTCACTCTCGCCAATCTTGCCACCCTTTGGGGTACACACCCATTTGCATTCATACATATATGATGCATATATATGCATCAATAAGCTCTGCAAAACCACCCTCCATTCACTCATGCCAAATGGTAATGAAAGAATAAAATCTATTTTATGTAAAACTTCTTTATAATTTCTGCCTAGTCACCAATCTCAAATCCTCCTCGCCACCGAAAAATGAAGTCTCTCCTAAATCTCCTCCAATGCTCCTCACATTTCTCTGACCTATATTTTCTACTGCCACACTATCATTAATCAACAGCCACTACATCCTCCTAGTCCTCATCCAGTTATTATAGTTCCTCAAAAGATAACGGAAATTAAAACTGAAGGGAGGTGTTTTAACTTGCATCTTTTCAATGTAAAGCAATCATTTGTGCGAAACCTCCTTTTGTAGCTCTTAATTTTTAAGGGAATTTGGACGATTTCTTAGAGTATATTTGGCTTGAATGAATTAGCAGGAATGCTATTATACCTTTATAATTTCATATTGAGTGCTTGGTATCAATGTAATTAATAAGTTATTGAATTTACCCCAGGAATGTGGACAAATGCATTTTCCTATTAAGAGTATCCTACCAAATCCTAATGAAAATGGGAATTAAAGTTTATCAAGTTGTCATTGTGACTCATAACCCCATTTCCACTAAGGAACAAAAAATTTTACATGTTTGAAGTATAAACAAACACCCGCAGATCTTTTACCCCCACTTCAAGGAGACCCAAAACATCCCCCACTCCCTCTCAATTAAGGAGAAATCAGTATTATTTAAATGTTTAGTTTGACATTTGAGCTGTTCACTTATATCATTGAGTTGTATTCATGTGTCGTTTAATTAATAAGTTTTGGATGTTTGACATTACATGATTATGTTTGCAAAGATATTTTAATTTCTTACATTTGTACTGTTTACATATTTCTGTAGTTTCTTACAATCTTTCGCATGTTGGTTGCTTATTATCTAGTTGGAGGTGCACCTATCAAATCCCATGCCTCAAGCATAAAGCAAAGGCTTTCACCCTAGTGAACATTAATTAGCAAGAATTTATTTTCCCGTTTCTGTTCCATTAGTTTCAGATCGTTAATAATACAGTGTCTTCCAAATCAATATCCTATTTTAGCGGAGCAGAAATTTTTTGAATTGTAGCAAGTAATGCTTCCTTATATGTATATCTCATAGCCGTCCTTCGGTCATTTCATCAAGAATCTTACTGCTGAAAGTTATTTACATTAACTCTAATATACCGTAGTCACTTAAGAAAATTTGAATCAGTGTAAAAAATAACCAAATGATACAGACATTTCGCATGTGGCTATGCAAGGATGTGTATCAGTGCAGATTCATGCAGTAATTTCAAGTTGAGACAATTCCACAACCATGACTTTTAAAAATAACTACTAAGAAAAACAAAATCAGATGCTCATTTAAAACTTTAATCATGTATGATATTAACATAACAAAATGCAATGTCGTTGTCATAAAGGAATCAATTCGAATGTCTCAAAAGGTATACAAGATTAATGGCAACGCTAAAAGTAAAGTGAGGTGGTACCTCTGATATAGCCGTTAGAACAGCAAAAATTTTCCCATATGCAGGATATCGTTCTCTCATAACTTTGACATTTTCCAATATAGAAAGGACCCATTCCTGATCATGCATTGGAGCAGACCATATTGGTCCACCCATGTTAAACTTTTTTCCACAATCCGTGCATTCTTGAGGAACAACAGGGCCAAATCCAGGAGCATGCTTCACACTGTTATTCTTATGAAGCCAAAGTAAGAAAAGAAACAAGATTTATAAGGATGAATCACTATAGTAGATCTTCAGAAAAATAAATATTTGAAGACCATGAAATCATTGGCTGTGTACATACTTTGGAAACTGTCCTCCCAACACATTGCAGATGGAAAGAATCGCAACCAACACACTGGTAAACATAGGAGAGTTTAAGAGGTGTGTTTTTTATCGCACTTGCTGAGCTGCACATTGACAACAGGAGATTATATGCACAATAATATAGAAACAACACAAAGTCAGTTTTTTTATGAGTGTTAAACTGCAATATTGAAGTAAAAGCTTACGTGGATATGCGAACAAAAACACGGATATAGAAATCCATTTGTATAGAAAGAATTGGAACAATGTAACGTTTGTAACGGTTTGCATGGCTCTGCATCAAATTTAAACATGAAAACGTCAAATTCTTGCAAAAAAAATCAATGAATTAATCAAAGCAGCATCAAAGTAGAGGTTTCAATACCTCAATGCAAGCAAGAAGAATCCTCAAAGCCAGCTCATGGCAGTATTTTCCTTTCAAAGGATAAGAACCATACCTATTTTTAAATTTAGTAATTAGGCAAATCACATAAGCAATATTTGACGTAAAAGAAAAAAATTATAATATCTCACTTGGAATAGCAAACCTCCCCATTTCCGCCACATAAAACAGCCATGTCAGTGGCAGTGCACATTAAAATTCCACCATCAGTGACTGCTTGTACAGCTGAGTCTAAAAAAACAGAAGGTGATCCATATGGATCGAGATCCACCTGGAACAAAAAACAAAAGACAAAAAAAAGAATAATTTCCAAAATAAGTGACGCCTGATTCAACACAAGCTATAACATCTGCAATGGAGCTTTAAGAGAACCAAGATGACAATAAGAGAAATAATAATACACATAAAATTATCAATCACTACAGAATTACAAAATAAAAAGTAATAGTCTTCTAAATAATTACCACATCAAATTCTTTCTGATTGGTAAGCATGTAAACTCGTGCATCTGCATGATAGGCTTCAACCTTTGAACATGCAGTGGACCCATTGAATTTTATATTTCTCATGCAAGCTTTGACAGATGCTACAAACAAGTGATATTATAGTATATCAAGAAACAAAAAAAAAATTGTCAATTAATAATATAAGGTAAAGAAACTATCATATAAACAAAATCAGGATGCCTTCATCATTGTCTAGTGCTATAACTGGCCCTAGCCCATCCACTTCACGAGCATAACGAAGTGCTCTCAATCCAGAAGCAGCCAAAGCCTGCAATGCCAAGATAATAAGTATTTATACAAGGTGTATGAGTAACATATGATCTCATCAGAAGAATAACTTTTCCAAAGATGCACCTCAAGAACTTTTGGCGCTTTGGGTTCTCCATGAACTTTGACAGAGATCTTTTTTGAGATGTCATGTGATGCATCAACAGAATCATTATCCTTCCCTTGATGAAGCCCATTTGACGTGACATCAACACCAATAATCGCCTCTTCACCATCAACAATGTTTGTTTCCTTCATTGTTGAACTAGATGGTGTGGCTTCATTGATTCTAGTTTCAGATTTTACTTTTCTACGCAACATGGCATCATATTCTTCTTTGCGTTTTTCAACGAACGTCCTTAAAACAGCAATAGACACATCTCTGTTGTTCACCTAAACATAAGCATAATGATAAACATCTTCAGAAACTTTAATAAAGGACTTAGAACCAATAAGAAAGAAAAACCACTAATTGTGTAACAATAAGAGGTCCAGCAAGCATCAGCAGTGACAAAAGAGTAAAGGCTGTAAATGTACACACATAATAAGCATAAGCACAAATCTCCATTATAGAAAACTATTGGCATCCAATCTAATTTAACTACTAACCAAACACGATTAAAGTTCCCCCCACCAAGAAGTAATATATGTTTGCATTTTTTATTCCTAGATGTGAAAATAGGCATATTTCATCTAGAAAAGGGAACAATTATGGTATGTAAAGAAGAAGAACAGGTGCCCCACACAAGTCCAACCAAATAAAAATGAAAAAAAAAACACTGGAAAGATTTGAAATCAACTCATTCAATGAGTAAGGATTGAGTTGGATTCAATTGTTTACAAACTTAATCACATACAAAAATCATTCAACATGATCAATACCTCATGAGGGGCATAAAATATTTGATCATATTATTTTCCTTTAGATTATCAATTATCATGGTTGAAATTTGAAAAGATGTCTAATTTATAATTGTATGATAATCTTGGTAATTATCCTCAATATATTCTATCAACAAATAGTTGTAGCTAACATCAAGGCAATGAAGTAGGAAACAATTCAATCTAGTGATTTCACATGATAATTCAAACACAATTCATTAAACTTCAAGGAACAAGACGGAATCAAAATCCCTAATGCATTATATCTTGCTCTGAAGCAGGTTTGTCAACCTAGCAATCAACTTTTCAAGAGAAATCTAACATCAAAGCAGAACTTCCAGAAAGTAGTGCATTTAGCATGTTTAAAGAGTTTTTGGTCAAATAATTTTAACCATGTCATCAGTAAGGCATCCCATAACCACAGAAATATAAAAAGCAACTTTAAAAAAGGCTAACTCCAAAACTAATTATTGATATCCAATCCAAAAGCTTTGCCGCCAATTACAAGTTCATGTTCACTAAATTGTTCAATAATCTAAACATTTTGATGATTGAAATATAGCTTAAAAATTGAATCTTTCGCGTTAATTTCTGGACTACAAGTAGCATGCCAATCCCTTTACCTAACAGCATAAGAATACCCAATCCAAAACAGAACAAAAAAAACACCATTTTGGGTTGATGAAAATTAATTCAGACACCAAAAGAAGATAGATTTTACTCGTATCGATATAGGAAACGAATAGACAGTAGACCGAAGAAAGCGCAACTTATACCTGGGCTTTGTTGAAGAAGACGGTGTTGCTGGAATGCATGAGTATCTCCGCCTCCCCTTCCTTAATAACAGTGTAGCCATTGAGCACATCCCCGTTGTCGCCCATGATGGGTTATTGCAATACAAAATCCTAGAAAAGAGGCCCAGAAGAGAAGACGAGGAACATAGAGGACGAAGAACCGAAGAAAAGGTTTTGTTTTGATTTACTGCGTCTCCGCGGCTTCTCCCGAACCCTAACTTCTCCACTGCGTACAGTCCCCACCATTACCCCACCATTACCGGGCAGTACTTTTCTTATTTAATACCCAGAAAAAAATATATACATACGGTCAGTATTCAGTAATTCACAAATAAAATTTATATAACGGGGAAAATTGCAAACGAGACAGCAAAGATATAGTTAGTTGATTCTAATTTATTTAATATACGTTTGATTTATATAAAAAAATTGTAAGGAATATTTACACTTATACCGCAAAATGAATATTCATATAAGCTTATTGGTTTTTAGATGTGATACATCATCAAAAAATTATCACGATCAGGCATGAATCTCGAGGCAAAATTAAGTGGGAGGTTTTGAAATTAAGATTGGGATCATTCGAACTCCGATTTCAGCAAACTTACAATCGAACTGAACGTCTCAAAAATATGAACCCAATGACACCAAATTCAACCCAATCTGAGCCCAAATGAGTCCAAATCAAAGGTCCGATGCGTTGTTGGAAGGTTCAAACCATGATTTGAATTTCCAAATGGTTCCAAACGTAACATGCTTATAGTCAAATCGAGCGGCTCGATGAGACGAATCCAACGAGCCCAAGATCATTGAATTCTGACATCATTAAGACCTTCAAATGTCTAAGGAACGGTCCATGGTCAAGGGATTCGACATTGACCGTCCATCCAAACCACTCCCCCATTTACCCTTGATCTTCCTCCTATTTATAGGTCATGCCACTCAAGGAAATTTATAAATAGACCCCTCCTTCCTCTTGAAAAGGGACCCCTAAGCCTAAAGAGAAAAGAGAGATATCGGAGATCGATCTTGCCTCCTTGCCTCCTCGACCAACACCTGGAGTTCTGCCAGACCACCACTTGAGGCCCTGAGTTCCGCCGAACCACCACTTGAGGCCCTGAGTTCCGCTGGACCACCACTTGAGGCTCTGAGCTCCATCGGACCACCATCTAAGGCCCTGAGTTCCGCCGACCACCATTTGAGGACCTGAACTTTCGCCGGACCACCACTTGAGGCCCTGAGCTCCGTCAGACCACTATCTAAGCCTTGAGTTCCGACGAACCACCACTTGAGGCCCAGAACTTCTGACGGACTATCACCTGAGGCCCAGAGTTCTACCGGACCACCACCTCAGGCCCAAACTTCTGTTAGACCACCACCTGAGGCCCGGACTTCTATCGACCACCACTTGAGGCCCGGACTTCGGCCGGTCCACCACTTGAGGTCTGGAGTTTTATTGGACCACCACCTCAGGCCCGGACTTCTGACTGACCACCACCTAAGGCCTAGACTTCTATCGGACCACCATTTGAGGCCCGGACTTCTGTTAGACCACCACCTGAGGCCCAGACTTCTGCCAGACCACTACATGAGGCTCGAAGTTTCACTGGACCTCCACTTGACGCCCGGAGTTCTACCGGACCATCACTTGACACACGAAGTTTTGCCAGACCATCACTGGACACCCGAAGTTTCGCTAGACCACCATCTGATGCCAGACTTCCGCCAGACCACCGCCCGACATTGAAGTTCTGCCAAACCACTGTCAGGTTACCAACTAACGCCTGAATTTTCAAGTAGCACTAGACTTCTGCCAGTCCACAAAGTGATGCTGGACTTTCATCCTCGTTTGTCACCAGATTTCAACTATATGATTGGCATTTGTAATCTGATCGCCCTCAAGGGTGAGTCAGCCCACTATAATCTACTCGAATTCTAGTTGAATCATTTTCAGCTAGGCCAGGCCCCGTGATTTTTACCCTTTTTAGAGTTTTTCACGTAAAAAATCTTGTGTTCTCTGTGTATGAGTTGGACATCCGTGCAACGCCGAGGGCAAGTGCAATAGGCACGAGTGTAAGTGAGGTTGTTGTCGTGCGAGATTGCGAGTGTGAGCACTAGCATTGGTGCAGGAGCAAGGGTGGGCATGGGGGCAGGCGCGAGGATGTTGAGTGTCAGGGGACTGTGCAGGGAGAGGATGACTCAGGTAAGGCAGGTTGATTTCAGGTTTCAAGTTGAACCGAACCCGACCTGAAGTTTCAATTTGGTCAGAATTTACAGCTCGAAACCCAGCCTATTTTCCAAACAGGTTGACCAAGCCTGAAATTTTCAGGTAGGATTTGGGTCGAGTTTTCGGGTTAGGTCAAATATTGACACCCATTGTACACATCATTATCTATTAAAGTTGTGATAATTTATCTAAACCCTAAATTCTACATAGACAATAATATATATGCAAGAAAATTATAAGTATGTTAGAAGGGGAATCTAAAGCTCGAGTATAAATTATAAAGGACAGTAAGAACCTCTTTGAAAAAGGATAACATTTTTTTAGCTTGATGTCTAATTATAATTTATTCATATAAAGAAGGGATTTTAAAATAACTATGTAATTATCTTCCAAATCATGTTTTTCCTTCTCCTCAATGTGTAATCTCGCTTTTATCCCCTTTGCCTTAGGGTCTTTTGGGAGAGCTTTCTCATTGCTTTGTTTTTCAAACAACAATCATAATTTCATTTGACTATTATTCATTGCTATTTTTTAATTTCTTCTGAAAAATTTATGTGATAGAAAGTTACTTTTTGCAACTAGAATAGTTAAGTTATATTCCCCATAATAACTTCATTGCAAACTTTATAAAATGATGCAACCGTCCCAAACAGACTCTTAGTGTGTCCCACCTTGGCCATTAAGAGTTTGTTTCAGAAATTTGCACCAAGAACCTATACATGTTTGTTGTTGAAGCACTGTTACTATGAAATCCTATTTCTTGTAATCTGACATATAGCAATAGCCAAGCAGGGATTTGATGACGGGGTCGGGTGGTAGTCGAGTTGTGTTTTAACAGTGATATTCTAACAGCGATCTCATGATGCTTGGGTGGAGTTTTAGGATTCTTTTAACCTCTAGGCGCTAGCTCCTTAATAATATTAGAATTAAGTGATCTTGGGCTCGTTTGATTCATTTCTGTGAGATGCTTGATCTAACTATAAGCATGTGAGATTTGGAGATCATTTGGTCATCAAATTAATATCTAAAAGTTTCTTTTTTTTTTTTATCGGATAACACCAAACCATAGTAATATCTCAAAGTTTCTTATTACTCTTCATGTGCTTGATTAGGGTTCAACCAAACTTAGATTTGCAATATTTTTGTTGTCTTTAGGTTCGCATCGTTCATACGTATAGTTCAACTAGAAGTTAATTGAAATCAAAGTTGGGATGTTTCTGAATTTGATTCTATAAATTTCCAATTCAAATGTGTATCAAGATTCATGCCCAATTAAGCTTATTTTTAATGATGTGTCAACCATATAGGTCATTTGTGAGAATTTTGAAATTCTTTCCAATTAAGTGAATCCAAAATGCGTTTCCACAACCCCAACCATCCTTGCATGTGACATGAGCCCATGGCACCATCCTCCCATATGAGACATCATCGTCACATGTGAAGTCGAGCCCACTCTTGCACATCATTGTCTGTTTTTTAAAGCGGCTTTTTAGTATAAAAATTTTTTATTTTAAAAATATTTGTAAGCTACTTTAGAAAGCATTAAGAAATTCATCTCAAACGAAACCTAAATCAAACAATATTAACTTTCTTCTATATACCACACCATAGTATATACGAATGAAAAAAACTACTTCTCCCAACACAAAACTCTAAAAAACAAGATGGAAGTCCTAGCTAAATAAAAATATGATGGTGATCTAAAATTGAATGCAGCAAAAAATGGCCCCAAATGAACTCTAAAGGACAATTTATTGCTGCTTTGCTTTTCAGACAGCAACAACGCTTTTATTTAGCTACTACTTTTTGGGATAGCTAAGCTACTTTTTTAACAGAAATTTTAAAACTAAATTTATAAAATGTTCTAGCTATCTCAAACAGATCCTTAGTCAACTAAAAAAAATTAGTTGACATTTTTTTAACTAATATTGCATATTTGAGTTCAATATAACTAAGTCAATTATGCATGGGATGAAAACCTAGAAATGAATACTCAGGTTGCACCTAGCTAACTCATACAATAATATATGGACATTAATCTAATTATATATACCTAAGTTGCTCCTCACTCATTCATACAAAGTTTAAAATATACTTAGATTACACCAATCCCTTGGGATTATATACAAAGTTTAAAATATCCACAGGTTTAAATTTGTAAATACAATAAGCCTCCTTTCATGCAACTATATATGAAAGGCTTTTGTAAAACATAAAGATCTAATATGTGGAGCAAGTGCCCCATTGATGTAGAACAAAGTGCATGTCCTTTTCAAGAAAAATTGAGTCTTCATCAAATGGTTGATAATGATCTTCAACACATGGAGATCACATTCAAGTATTAAGTCAATGGATCTTCAACACATGGAGATCACAGTCAAGCATTGAGTCAATGGTTGTGATCAAGCAAGGTTAAAATGGCACATAGAGGGATAAATCTTATATAGGGCAGTATTATGTTGTTGTATATAGTAGTTTTATGTAGGGGTGTGCATTATTTGGTTAAAATCGATTAACTGAATCAAACCGAATTATTTTGGATGATTTAATTTTGTTTATGAAATACTACTTTATTTATTGATTTGCAATTTTAGATTATTTGATTTTTTTGGTTTAGGTTCACTTTATTTTAAATTCAATCGGTTGAATCGAATAATCACTGGATCACAACCCTTTTAACCACCGTCGACAACCTTTATTAGCGCAAGCGCCCTCTACCTCCCCTGATGAAAATAATTAAAGATAAAATTAATTTTATCACATCAAGAACCCATGTCAAATCATCGAGAAGAATTATCAGAAGTATAGCTGAATCGATTGAAACTCATAATTGGAGTTCTCAGTCTTCCACGTATTACATGCCGTTCTAGAGAGAGCCTTCTTTTGACTCGAGATGAGAAATGAAGACAATGAGAAACAACCACTTAGACTAGAGATCATAAACCTATCTAAATATATTTATTTTATTTTATTCTATCATTAAAATATAGAATAATATATAGTCTCTACATACAATAACTAGTTTCATATGAACTAATGAGATGTCACATAAGTTAAGAAATAATTGATATTCATGTATACCACAAATTTAAGATACTTGAATTTTGATAGCACCTATTATATGATTAATTTTTATATATGATACATCCCAAAAATCATCATGATCGTGCACGAATCTTCAGGCATATTCAAGTTAAAAACTTTCAAAATTAAATTTTGGATCCTCTCAACTCTAAATTTAGCAAACTTATAATCAAATTGAACGTCTCGAAGAGACCAATCCAATGACATCAAAATCGGTTCAATCCGAGCCCAAATGAGTCCAAATCGGGGGCCTGAAATTTATTTGGAAAGTTCAAAGCCTAAATTGGATGACCAAATGATATCCAAATATAACATGCTTATAGTTGAATTGAGTAGCTCGGCGAGACGAACCCAACGAACCTAAGATCGTTGAAATCCGACATAATTAATGTACTTAAACACTTCAAAAATGCTCTATAATTAGGGAATCAATACAGGCCATGCGATTGAGCACTCCAAACCTGCCCTGAATCTTCTCTATATTTATAGGTCGTGCCACTCACAAAAATATATAAATAGACCCCTACTCACTACATGAGGGGGACCTTTGTCTACAAATTGGAGAGAGCTCTGACGCTTCAGGAGCTCCAGCACCACCACTGGCAAACTTTCGTCGACTGTCGCCGGACCACTGCCCGGCCACTAACCACCGAACTTCCACCCGATCGTCGACCGCATCTAGACTTCCATTCGGCCTCCAACCTCCTCCAGACTTTCACCTGACCATTGTCGGACCACCGCCCGACCGCTGCCAGACTTCCACCCTGTCGCCGACTGCAGTCGAATTTCCACTCAACCATCATCGGATCACTACCCAACCACCGATTGCTGTCGGAATGGCACCCGTCCATCACCCGTCGTCGAATTTCCCCCTGACCATCGTCGGACCATCGCTTCATTATCGTCGACAGTCGGCAAACTTCCACTCGACCGCCAACTGCCACTGGACCTCCTCCCGCAGCCAACCATTGTTGGTCCTCTACCAGGTTGTCGACTACGGTCCATTCAACCAATGTCACCTGCTAACTACGGTCCCTTCAACCACCGTCGCCCACCGACTACAGTTCATCAGACCACCATCGCCAGTCCTTCCGACCTCCGTCGCCCGTTGACTACAGTCCCTCCGACCTCAGTCGCCCGCCAACTACGGTCTCTCCTACCACTGTTTCCCGCTAACTAAGGTCCCTAAACCACTATTGCCTGCCGACTACAATCCTTCCTATTACCATTGTCCACCAACTATAGCCCCTTTGACCTCCATTGCCCAAAAACAACCCTGTCAATCAAATGAACAGGTCAACATTCTCTTAAGAATGACTTTCTTATCATAGGATTCTTCCGATCCCAACTATGTAATATGCTCTATATGATACATTGAGACAATGCATTGCCCTCGTGAAAGGGCACCATTTGTAATCGACTACAAACACTAGTGAAATCATTTTAACTAGGCTGGGCCCTGTGATTTTTCTCTTTTTCAGGATTTTTCACATAAAAACCTTAGTGTCTCTTATGAATCTTGCACCCCTTTCTCTTTATCTATATGTGTGCTAGATCTTTGTTCAAAGCTAAGACATTAAGCTCTTTATCTCTCTACCTTCATGAAGGTTCTAATCTGCAACAATATCAGGCCCACATTAGAAATTTTTTAACAATCCTCCACTTAGGCTACAAATATATATAATAGGACAACTACACATTATTATAAAATCTTAAGAGCTTAATATTTACTACCTTTATAAAGTAACATCTATAAACAAGTTGATCCATCAATAATATTAATATGGAATCAAAGTGGGATTTGTTATGTTTTTTCGTAATAAGAAACATCAATGGTCATTAGATTAATGTAATTAATGGCATGAATCAAGCAAGGTTGTATAACATAAAAAATTCATATTGTGTGATTGACACAACCATACAAACCACACACTATTGTTCTCTGAATTATGATATACTAAGTTTTGGTGTGTTCTACAAAAGAATACGTGTCATGCAAATTAATTAAGTGATGAGAAAAGCATCGTTCCCACCGGAATTAGAATTACCCTAAAATCACTCTAGTACTGCTTATAAGAGCTACTTAATTTATCTTATGAACTGATTAACAAGAGCTGATGCAATTAAATGTAAAAGCTATTATTTTACAAATATAAATTCAATTATTTGAAATACTATGAACCTATGATATTAAAAAATACATGCTTGCAATAAGTAGATTTGTTCTAATTATTGATGTAAATCAAAGCATAAGTATTCATTGACTCTGTCATGCTCTTTGGAGTATTAGCTAAGATTGTTTTTATGTACAATTTTAATATCTCATTGAGATTTCATAACCTTAACCATCATATATCTATGCATGGCAATATTACATTTTAAATCCCTTATTTGTTCTTCTACTCCTCCATCCAGGCTATAGATCACAAATTTTAAATTTATGCCAAGGCCTCTACACAAACTAAATTAAGTATCGAGTATTTAAAAACAGCTTGAGCAACTTGAAATTATAAATCTACTCTATGCAATATATGATTTTTAAATTATCATAAGCTCATAGGAAGGACTTTAGCTAATCATGAAATTAAAGTAAACACAACAAACAACTTCATTTCACAAACTAAAATAAAAGTACAAGACAAGAAGTATGATAGAAATGGCCTGAAAATCCTTGGCTAAGCAATTACAAACTCATTGCAATTCTTCCTTCTCTCCCTAGACTTGGATAGGAGTCACACAAAAGATACAAATGGCTAACCTCCTCCAAAAGCACCCTCATACAACCTCACACACACTCCCTCTTGTCTCTCCAACTTGCCAACCCTTTTATATAAGATATAAGCTTCCTATTTATATACTTTCAAAATAACTGAATTAGCGTCACAAAGCTACTGAACCTGCATGTCAGTTCACCATCTGTCTCATTGATTCGTCGGTTCAATCGTCTCCAACTATCTTTCGTTGCGGTGCTTGGGCAATTTGGCACTGTGGCACTCCATTGAGGGTTAAGGCACTCTTTCAATAGCACCTCAGCACCAATAATCATCTGGGACTTTGACTGCTACTACGCAGGTAGAAATTATAGGGATGTGGTGCTGGATCTATGGCGCTGTGGCATTGGATCAATTTTTATAATTTTGACTTATTTTCTACACAAAAAGATAGAAATTAAGAGCATAATAATAATAATAATAATAATAATAATAATAATAATAATAATAATAATAATAATAGTTGTAATTTAGAGTTTAATTTTTTTTCTCTTATTAGTGATCTTATAGCATGTCTATTTCCAATTGGTCCTATATTATAACTTCAAAAAAGTTGTCATTATAATGTTAATACTTTATGCTAAACTACAAATAAATAAGGTAATTATACTTCAGTTTTTTAGTAAATAAGATAATAACAATGATTTAATTTGATCATAAAGTATATTCATAATAATTGAATATTACAAACAAGCTTCCACTATGATAGCATATCATTATGACAAAACCACGCCCATTGAGCCTCTTGCTCATGAAATACATTAAGTGGTAAATATTTTGTTGGTGAATCTACAACCTGAAAGTGTGTACAATAGATACTTGGGAAATTTTAGCTCTTTCTTTCATAATAAAAAATTTTATATCAATATATTTTGATTTTAATCAGCTTCTACTATTATTTGAATATAACATAGTGCCCTTATTATTACAATTTATTTTTAATGGCATCTCAATTACATTAATAATTTGTAGCTTTATGATTAAATTTTGTAACTAAATTTTTTATTTGATGCCTCATAATATGCTATAAATTTTATTTTCATTGTATAAGAGGTAATTGCTTAACACTCTTCCATGATACAACTCCTTCAGCTAAATGAAGACATAACAAGAGATGAATCTTCTCCTATTGAGGCAGCCAAGAAAATCAAAGTTAAAATACCCCATGGCTAAATTTTCTAAATATATGAGTATGAAATCTCTTATTTTTTTAGATACTACAGGCTACAGCCCATTTTATTACTGTTCAATGATCCATTTAGGGATTATGTAAATATCTACTAAGCATTCAATAATATACACAATATTTAGAAATTATAAACTTGATCATACGTAAGAGTCTCTATTGCTAATGCAAAGGGTATCTTTTTCATCTCTTAATTTTCATTTTTATTTCTTAGTCATTGAAGCACACTGAATTTATCTCCTTCAACATTCAATGTATCCTTAAGTGCACAATCTTTCTTGTTAAATTTGTTAAGTACTTTATCGATGTATGATGTTCGTAAAAAATTGCATGTACCACTAAAGCTATTCATATGAATTTATATATCCAACACAAAAGATGTATTACCAAGATCTTTTATTTCAAAATTATTTTTAAAAAATCTCTTAGTTTTATGCAATAGACATATATCACTACATACTAGCAAAATCAACATGCATAAAACACTAAAAGGATAAATTTACTCATTGATTTTAAGACAAATGCATTGATAAACATTTTTTTTTAAAAAGAACTAATCATTTGATCAAAATTTCTGCACTATTGATGAGATGCTTACTTTATATATGAATTTATTTAATTTGCATGTCAAAGATGTTGAATATGAAGTTTTTATTTTATGATTGCATATTTTATGATTGCACCATGTCTACTATTTCTTCAATATCACCATTGAAAAACACAAACTTTACATTCATCTGATGTAGCTCCAAATCATAATGATCTACTAGTGTCATAACAATTCTAAAAGTATCTTTAAATAAAATTAGAGAGAGTGTTTCGTTGTGATTAATGTCTTCTTCTTGAGTGAAAACCTTAGCTACTAGGCATGCCTTTTATCTTTTAATATTGCCTTTTGAATCATGTTAGTCTTAAAAATCCATTTATAAACAATTGACTTAGAACATTAAGGCATATCGATAAGCTCCCAGGACTTCATTATGTTTTATTGCTTTCATCTCATCTTCCATAGCTTCTATTTATTTTTGAGAGTTAATATATTTTTTGACTTGACAAAATGAGATTATATCATCTTTTAATATAATATCAAACTCATGCACTTGAATATACCCAATATAATCATTCAAAATGATCATTCTCCTCTCTATAATGGATCTTCTCAATGGCACTTCAATTTGACATTATTATGAATCCTCACAACAACAACAACAACAATAAGCCTTTATCCCACTATGTGGGGTCGACTACATGAATTCTTTTTCTCCATTGTCCTGTTAAAAGTTAAATTCTCATTTAAATCTAGTTGAGAAAGGTCATTTCTAATATTTTCTAGCCAAGTCTTTTTATGTCTAGCTCTACCTTTCTTAACATAAGCCAAATTTAATACATCTACTTTCCTAATTGGATCATTGAAAGGCTGACATTTTATGTGACCAAACCATCTATAGCGACTCTCTATAATCTTATCTGCCACTGGAGCTACTCCAACTTTTTCACGCATATCCTCATTTCGTATCCTGTCTCTAAGAGTGAAGACACTCATCCACATGAGCATCCTCATCTCGACAATACTTAACTTAATATTATGCTTCTCTTTTAATGGCCAACATTCTTCACCATAAAGCATTGCAGGTTTCACCGCCATCTTATAGAATTTTCCCTTAAGTTTGAGGGGGACTTTTTGCATACAACAAACTCGATGCATTCCTCCACTTCAACCATCCAACTTGAATTCTACTAATAATATACCCATCTATTTCATCATCACTATGAACAATAGACCCAATTAAGATATCTAAAACGTGTACTCTTATTAATGACTTGATTGCCCAAAGTCACAATCCTCCCACTAGATCTATTACTACTAAAATTACACTGAATATATTCAGTTTTAGATAAGGTTGGCCTCCATAATTCAAGTTTACCTTCAACTACCTCTCTAGTCTTATCAACAAGAAGAATATCATCAGCAAAAAGCATACACCATGTTGCAAATGTCTAATGAGAACATCCATGACTAAAGCAAAAAAGATATGGGCTTAAGGTTGATCCTTGATGTAATCCAAATGAAATAGGAAAATAATTGATCAAACCACCTTGTGTTTGAACATAAGTAACAACTCCTGTATACATATCCTTAATGACTTGAATATAAGCATTATTAACCCCTTTCTTTTCTAGAACTCTCGATAGCACTTCTCTTGGAACTCTATCATATGCTTTCTCTAAATCAATAAATATCATATGCAGATCCTCCTTATATTCTCCCTAAACTTCTCCATCAAACCTCAAAATAAATGTATAGCTTCCATAGTAGACCTACCCGACATGAGTCCAAATTGATTTTGAGGAACATTAGTATCACGCCGCAACCTATGCTCCATAGCTCTCTCCCATAGTTTTACCAATGTATGACACATTGACTTAATTCCTCTATAATTCGAACAATCTTGTGCATCGCCTTTATTCTTAAAAATTAGAATCAACACACTCATTCTCCACTCATCTAGTATCTTTTTAATTTAGTCTTCAAAACAATGTGAAAAATTTTAGTAAGCCAATAAATTCCTTCATTTCCAAAGCATTTTCATACCTCTATTGGAATATCATCAGGTCCAACAGCTTTTTCGCACTTCATTTTTTAAAAGCCTCTCTAACTTCAATTTTAGTACTAATATACCGATAAAAATAAAAAATTTTATTTTCATTTAGGGTGCTAAGGTTACTAAAGTCAATCATATTTTCACAATATTTATTGAAAAGTTTAGCAAAATATCTTATCCACCTTTGTTGAATATCCTCTTCTAATAAAAAGAACTTTTTTATCTTCATCCTTAATGCCCTTCACTAGTAGGGGTGTCAATTCGGGTCGATAGGTCGGGCTCGGGTCGAACCCGACTTGACCAGGACGTAAACGGGTCAACCCGAACCTGACCAGTTAAGATAAACAGGTCAGAAATTAAACCCGGACCTGACCCGCACGGGTTGCCGGGTTGACCCAACTCGACCTGCGGACCCATTTGACTAGGCAGCACAACGGCATGCGAGGCAGTGCCGGAGAGGCGGAGATGCTGCACAGAGGCCGGCGAGGTCGACGTCGACCAAATGGACCAGACGCTGGCTGATCGTAGGCCGACGGCTTGACAGCCTTAACGCCTTGAGGCCGACGGCGATGAGGCTGACGCCTACGGTGACTGGTGAGGAAGGTGGAGGACAGACTGGCAGAGTCACGGAGAGCCGGAGAAGCCCATAGCGGCATAGCGGAAGACGGAAGCGACGATTCGACTCAACTGGCATGACGCGACCGGCCCTGCGTGAGAGTCGAGACAGCTGGCATGACGTGACTGTGCGATTCAACTCGAGACTAGATGCGAACGCGGCTAATCGGGTCAATTCGGGTTGACCTGTGGGTTTCCGGGTCAACCCGAACCCGACTGGTATTTCAAACGGGTCGAAATCCGAACCCGACCCATTTGTGACCCGAACCCAGATTTTTTCGAGTCGGGTTCGAGTCGGGTTCGGGTCGGGTCAATTTTTGATACCCCTATTCACTTGAACTAAATCTTTATTATGAATCCTCACTTAGAGTAAAAAATGATTCGAGTTTATTTTGATTATTTGAATTTACAAATGAAATGATATCAGACATAATTATTCGATTACTTTTAGTTACAACTATTAAATTCACAAAATTAAAACTTTGAGTTTATCACTTTCATCATATTCAATATTCTTAATAAATTTAGCATCATCCGTCTCAGGAAAGAAACTACTCAAGGAATTATAAAACTTAAAACCCTCAATTTTTGTTGAGCATCCAATAAAATAGTAACTTATAATTTTTTAGTTCAATGTTTTTTTATTAAGCTTATATGGGCCAGTAAATGTAATTCGGCAAGCTTTCCATGATTGTGCAAATAAGCTCCCTTTTTATTTTTCATTAGCACAAAAAATATTAATGTAAAAAATATTTGTAATTATTAATGTTAAGAAGTCTAAATATAAGTGGAACTGCTTGAACCTTGAGCTCAATTAATTTAAATTAGCCAATAATTAGCTACATATAATTACATATCACTTTACTTTAAATTTCTTCTCTTAAGATTTGGTCATTTTTGAAAATTAAATCTAATAAATTAATAATATAACCTAAATTGTATGAGCTCCTCATCAAATCACATAGCAAACCTCTTTGCTAGTGGTGCTCCTCTCGTTCTCTCTCTAGTAAGATCCAACTTTCTTCCTTCTTCTCTCTCTCTATTCATGAGTAGCAAGTTTATTTTCCACCTTATCTCTCTCTCTCTCTCTCTCTCTCTCTCTCTCTCTCTCTCTCTCTTCATCAGAATGTGAGAACTTTTTTTTCTTTATTTTCATCATTATCTCTCTGTCTCTCTATCTCTCTTATTGCATTTCACAAAGATGTGAAAATGGCTACATAACAAAAGTTAGAAGTTGTTTATCTGATTTACTAAATTTAATTGTTTGTTTTCTAATTTTAATTTTTTTTCTAGTTTCTTCACATTGACATATATTCCTTTTTAATTTTCTTATCTCTTCCATAGGAATTTTATATGTTATTATTTTATAAGTTAAAAATATTATTGAAGTTGTCTCTTTTTTTTTTCCAAAACTCCAAATCTCATAGGAAATTTATGAAATTGAAGCTAAGGATTATAGTCTTATACGTTACTGAGAGTAGGATTATATATAATCTTCGATTCAAGATAATTAAAATATTCTTATTATAATTTTCATATATTTTTTGAAGATATTATTATAGTAATAAAATGCATCTCTTTTTTTTATTTATTTATTGCTAGTTATTGTATATTTTTCAACTGTTTTTTATTTAAATTAGATATAAAAATATACTATAAGAATAGCTAAAGTAAATGAGTATGATAATGTTAAAACATTCTTATTATAGTTTATTTTATTATAATAACAACTCTGATTAAAAAAAATTATAACCAACAATATCAATCCTAAGTCCATATGAAAATTATTGTGGGTATTTTTAAAATAAAATACAGACCCCTATAGAAAAAAGATCTCGCTCTATCATTGGTTGAAGGCTAGTTGGCAAATTCGAATTGGATGAGTGGCATTGATGATCGATGTGAGCACGTTGTAGGGGTTATTTATAATCAACATTACATTTGAGATCGGCGACAAATTGTAGTTGTGAATGGGATGGTGGCAGATCATTATCAAGAAATAGATAGATTATTACGTGCGGAGTCTAGACGCGTCCCTAGGTCAATTCGGACGCGCCACGTCAACTAATGCACTATGTATTGGATGACATAGCGCGTCTGAATTGGCCTCCGGACATGTCCAAACACCGCACGTAATAATTTTTCCAAGAAATGAGACGATATTGTATGGCGTGGATCACTATAGCATTTTGAAGGTCGCAAGTAAAGTATGTGAGGGTTGTTCGCATGCGATGACAGAGATCGTCAATGATTTGATCATACCATTCTTAAGGAAAAAAATCATGATTTCTATGCTCCTGCATGAGAGTCAAATGAAATATCTAAACCTAGACTAAGGTAAATATTGCACTACTCATTCATTATTTTCTAAAAAGAAATAATATGTTGAAATATTTGATTGGTATAAAAGAATTGGGTACAATAAAGAGAGATAATTTATGAAGCTTTTACATTATCTCTTTCTGTACCTTTATCTTTCCTTTTTGTGTTGATACTCTTAAGGAGTTTTTTTATGAACTTTTCTTTTTAGTGCTGTTTACAAGCATCATATCTTTGATCTTATTTTTGTCTCATATAAACTTGAAGTTATTAAAGTGAAAGTTAAAGGCTCTTTCTGGAATAATCTCTCTTATATGCAACAATGGGGTTCTTTTTTAATGGAATCATAGAAAAAAATTCTTAAATAACCTCTTGGAGAATGATCGTATCAATCCGACTATGTTGTATAAGACCAAAGAGGTTCAAGAAAAACTTACAGAAGTTTCCACTTTTGAAAGCTAATGTTTAACATCTGTTGTTTTTAAACACGGGTGATTAGTTTAATCTTGTGCAAATATTTGCCTAAACTTTGATTCAATTATGAATTATAAGTTTTATAGCGGTTAATGAACCCAAAATAAGCTAAGGAATTTAAATGGAGAAGATAAACCATACTAGTTAAAAGTACTCTGGGGGTGTCGCGGCGCTGGGATGGTTGGTGTTGTGGCATTAAGCTCTCTGTTTGGGAAGAAAGTCAGAGGGAGCGTTGTGGCACTGGTTGGCGCCATCGCGGCGCTCAGGGATGTAAGAGTATCTGGAATATTATATTGGAGTGCAGCGATGTTGGAAGGTGGGCACCGCAATGCCAATTCAAAATGGTGATATAATAATAATAATAATAATAATAATAATAATAATAATAATAATAAGAGGATTTGGAGGCCAAAGCTCAGGTTTCATCCGTTAATGATATGTTATTCTCTATCACTCTCAATAGAGGAATAAAGGCATCTTCAATTCTTTCAATGGGTTTAGATAAGGTTGCATAATTTCCCCTTATACACATTATTGTCATAGATGTTTTCTCTAATTTACTTGATAAAGATGTTATAAATGACTAATACTCTCTCATTCATAATGGTCATCTAGTATATGTTAATAACCTCTTGGTATTCGATTTAGTGATTGATATTGCTAATCAAATTCTTCATGATATTTTTTACTTATTTGTTAGTTATATAAGTTTAAGTTTAATATTGATGAACATAAGTGATATATCGCCAAAAAATCATCTTGATCGGACACGAATCTCGAGGAAAAACTCAAGTTGGAAACTTCAAAAATTATTTCGGAGACCATTTTAACTCCGATTTCAGCAAGCTTATAGTCGAACTGAGCGTCTCGGAAATACGAATCCAACAACACCAAATTCAACTCAATCCGAGCCCAAATGAGTCCAAATCAAGTACCCAAAGCGCTGTTGGAAGCCTCGAACAGCAATTTGAGTTACCAAACGGTCTCCGATTTTGACGAGCTTATAGTCGAATCGAGCGGCTCAACAAGACAAATCCAACGAGCCCAAGATCGCAGAATTCTGATATCATTAAGACCTTTAAATGCTCAATAAACGGTTCATGATCAAGGGATTCAATATCAGCCGTTCATCCGGATCACTCCTTATTTGCCCCTGATCCCTCATCTATTTACGGGCTATGCCACTCCAGAAAAATTATAAATAGCCCCTCATTTCTCTTAAGAGAGGACCTAAGCTAAAGAAGCCAAGAAGAGAAGCTAGAGAAGGAAGAGAAGAAGAAGAGAAGAGAAGTCTAGGAGGGAACAGCTCCTCCTCGACCACCGTCGGAACTTCGCCGGAACACCACCGAAGCACCATCGGGCGCCTGAGGGACGCCAGAGCTCTTCCCGACACCGAAGCAACATCAGAATTCTGCCCGACGCCAGAATTCTACCCGACGCCCGAGTGACGCCGGACTTCTTTCCAAGTGACGCGGAATTCTGCCCGACACCTGAGTGACGTCGGAACTCTGCTTGGCCTTGTAACTGATACTCATTGTAATCTGATCGTCCTGAATTTAAAGGACGAATCAGCCTTGTGTATTTCAAACAACACTAGTAGAATTCTTTCAACTGGGCGTGGCCCCGTGGTTTTTTCCCTTTCCAGGGTTTTCTACGTAAAAATTCTGGTGTTACTCTTTCAATTCTGTTTGTGTGTTGGATATACGTATAACGCTGAGACGGAAAATTAAAATCTATCTCCGCGTATATTTGAGTCCGCAACAATAAGATTTATTTTTCAAAATATATTTGTTATCTTGAGATTATGTGTAACACCATAGAAATTAAAAAATATTATTTTCCTTGAAAATATTTGAGGTTCTACTAACTAACGGAACAATTAAAGTAAAAGGCCACCACTCTTTATTTGATAGATTAAAAAATAATTAGTTGCTTGAAAGAATTCAATGAAGATTATCAATCATTACTTCATATTTAGTCTCCATTATTCTTATGATTTGTAGAGGCACTTAATCACAATTAATCTTAATTCGTCTGCTCCGAACTTTAGGCAATAATGAATTATTGTTAGCAGAGTATGATTGGTGCTATGTCTCAATACTAGGTACTCTATATATATTATATATTATTCTTAATTGCCTAACTATGGATAAGGTTAAACTTATTCATTGATACTATTTCTTGAGCCCAACTCATTGCTTTTCTCAAAGTTATTGGTATCTAATTTAGGTTTCGTTTGGGACAGCTTTCTTATAGCTTTTAAAAAGCTTTTTAGTACAAAATTTTCTAATTCTAAAAAATTTTGTACTAGAAAGCTATTTTAAAAAGCAATAATAAAGATGTCCCAAACGAAACTTTAATCAATTTATGTGAATGATTTTGTAGAACGATTGAATTTTCCTTTATTATTTTTGTTGGAGATACTCAAATAAATTATATTGTATCTATTTCAAATTTGTAATTTTGTTTTTCTTATAATAATTAAGCTAAGAATCTCAAAACAATTAAAAAAAATATTTCTAATGCCCAAATGTACAAACAAAAATAAAAAACTTACTGTTGGTGATAAGAATGGGTAGACAAGCAGCGTACCTCCATATGTGTTGACAGTGGTCCCTACATTCCAACATAATTTATGAAAAAATCTTGAAAAAAAAATTTTCAGGATGTGCCTAAAAAATTAACATGTGGCACGCACTTGAAAAAATATATATAACTTTGATTTTTTTATATAAATTCAAATATAATGAAGTCAAATACTATATAATATATATTAACACGTAGACCCCATCAAAAATTTCCCCTAAAAAAAATGATGAATATTATTAAAATATTTATATAAAATCAGTAAAATAAATATCTTATAAAATATATATATTAAAATTAACATATAGTAAAACTTTAGACCCATTTTAATAAAAAAATTTATCCAAACTCCTCTATATAAATATGCTGTCTATGGCTATAGCTTACCTTCAAAATAAAGTAGGAATATAATGATCAAAATGAGAGCAGGTAACGAGAAGACCTCTGCTTGTGGCTCGTCCTTCCTTTCCTATTTCATAAATATCTCACCTAGCAAAACTTAACAAAAGAGTTCTTCCCCTCTCCTTTCTCTCTTTTTAAAGCAACGAGAGGAGATAGTAGTGATCATCTGCTTCTCCTAATCGTCTGCTTCTTCAATTTTTTGAGTGATAGCTTATAGCCTCCCGTAAATTTTTCTAAGCATTAGTTTGAGATCTTTTGCTCTAGGTTTTAATTTTCTTTTGATTCTAGTTCTTTTGAGCATGACAAGCATTAGATCTTTTTAAAGACTTATAATTTCTTTTTTAATTAACGCATAAGCCTGATGATAATTTTTTTTTAAAATAATAATAATTATGGGTGTCAAAATTTGACACGACCCGAAAATCAAATTCGAATTCGACCCAAAAATTTCGGGTTATGGTCAACCTGCTTGTGAAACGGTTCGGGTTCGGGTTCAACAAACCGACCCGTTTCAAAAATCAAGTTTGGCTCGGGTCAATCCGAAAACCCGAAAAATGATCCAGAATGACCGTTGATCACATCTGTTGTTCGTTGCGTATGCCCGCACATATACTCAAGCTACCCCCCGCATCTGCCCTTGAGTTTGTCTGGATTAAGGTCGGGTCAGGTAATGTCAAGTCAGTTCCGAATTGGACTTGAACATGAGTCGTGACCTAATTTTAACAGCCCTATTAATAATAATAATATTATTATAATAATAATAAAGGAGAATAGTAGTGTTCAGGCCCAAACTCCAACCAACAGCAGTGATAAGGATGCAACCTGACACAGATTTTTATAAAGTGTTGTCCATTTGATCTATGGGACCAACGACTGCAAGGCCGTACATGTCCGACATGTTTCTAATTTTGGTCTCACAAAAAATACCTGAGATTTGTGCTATCCACGTCCTTTTTTTTTTATTCTTAAGTGTTTTTTTAACTTGGAAACTTGTTGTATAAGACCTATTAAAAACTCCTTAGGCTCATGTGAGATCACTATGCATTTAAAACTATATTAATTGATATAATATATTAAATTAAATCAAAAGATTTATTAAAATTGATTTCATAGTTTAACTAGCTTCATAATTTTGGTTTCAACAGAGTTATTTTTTCCCGACATCAATAGAGTTAATACATGTTAGAATCTGAGTATTCGAATTTGACTCATTAAAATATTTAAATTTATTTTCAATCAATATATTATAAATTCTAATATTTCATTTCCTTTTTAGATTTATGTTTATGATAATTTTATCTTATGAAAGATTTAATTATGTTGAAATCCTATGCAATATATAATTAGGCCTAATATAGAGCTTTTTTGTTTGCTATTAAATAAAAATATATTGAGAAAATAATGATTTTAATTAAAATATGAAAACATTTTTTTTATGAGAATTTAAGGAAAAAAATTTGTTTAAAATACAATGTTGATTCTCTAGGTATTTCCAAGCATATCATAAATTTGAATTTTTTAATCATTTTTAAAAATATATATTTTTGAACTTCATGCAAATTAATAAAACCTTTGGCTGGATTGTGGTGCCTAATCTATTACAGGTCAAATAAACCTGGTTAGACCTGACAGGTAACATATTTTAATTCTTTTGATGCCAAAATTATGAAGCTAGTTGAGCTATGAAATTCATTTTAATAATTTGTGTAGATCTAATAGAATCT
This sequence comes from Dendrobium chrysotoxum, assembly GCA_019925795.1. NCBI lineage: Eukaryota > Viridiplantae > Streptophyta > Magnoliopsida > Asparagales > Orchidaceae > Dendrobium > Dendrobium chrysotoxum. Next base: position 26,629,476 of record CM034311.1, read on the forward strand.
ATCATATCAATTAATTATAATGTTTAAAATGCATCACTATGTCACATGAACTCAAGGGAATTTTTAATAGATCTCATACAAATTTATTTAAAATCTGTTTGGAATGACTATAATTTTTTATAAATTTGATTATAAAATTAATATTTTGATTATAGAAAGTAATTGTTCATTATAAATTTTTTTTAAAAAGAGTAAAAAAATAGCAAAAAAATTATAATCAAATAAAATTATAATTACTATTCGAAAAATTTATCCCAAAAGCGACCCTTATTATTTTATTCTATATTATTATAATGTTAAAGATTCATTTAGCTTAAAACTAACGAAGTGATCAGAGGCTTAGCTGATCATTTATGCAAATGTATTCCCCAAGACTTCGACGGCAAAGCTGATTGGATACATTCACAAGTGAACCAGTAATTAAGTACGACGCAGTCTTGTAAGGAATTTCTCTGTGAAAATTTGACTAAACGCATCGAAATCGTTGAAGCGGTCAAAAAGGTTTAAAAATGCAGTCAACATCAATAAAAATCTGGTTCCAATCAGAACTTACTTTCTATAACTTTATGATAAAACTTAAATTATAAATGCAACAATTTGAGAAAAACAATTCAGAGTACATTTAGGGTAATTATAATTAGTAGTAAAAAATTATTATAGAATTGTAGTGAAAAAAATTAAAATTTTTAAAACTATAATTATATTGTAAATTTTTTAAAATCAATAACAATTTTTAATATTATTATATTTTATAAATTTGATTATTAAAAGTTAACTTTTATTAAAAACTTTTTAAAAAACAACGCTGCATTCAAATATGATTGTGGTGACTATTCTGAAAATAAAGTTGTTGAAGCTAATATTTTAGGCAAAAATTGAAGCCTTTCGCTCACATAAAATCTTACAAATGAATTCCCTGCAAGATAATTATGCCTTGAAAATGCTGAGATCAGTTGACGCGTCTTGGCCAACTGATAGCTTTAATGGCTAACGACTATAGTAGATCAACTAATGAAAGTCCCCAAGCACCAGTCAACAACTGGTGATAAACACCAGTCACCAGTCATGGAGAAATTATTCTATGCGGAGTCATGACGGAAAAAATTATCCGAACTGTGAATGTACAAACAGTATGTATACTGATTTGATACATACTATATATAAATATGTATACAGTGTATACACTCACTTGTCTGAACAATTCTTCCATCCGGACTCTGCACAGAATAATTTCTCCTAGTCATGAGCCTAGATAAATAAAAGTTTTCAAGTTTCCAATAAACAGAGTTCTTTTTGATAAATTAGTTAAGAGTTTTGGCTAACAATTAAGAAATTTTAAATTCTGAGCCTTTTGTATATGATGAGCATGTGAGTTGTCTTAATCGGCCTAAGTGTTAAAAAAAAGTTTTAAATAAAATTTCTATTTTGATACTTAAATTTTTATCTATAAAAAAAAACAGGAAGAAGGGCAAGGAGACAGGTTCCATCAATGCCAGAGGGGACGGAACACTAGAGCCGTGAGCTTGCTGCCGGAGACTGTGGTGATGAGCAGCCTCGCCATTGGCGAGTAAACCTCGAGTTTTAAAAATGAAAGCTACGGCCGACTTGCAACGCATAGTGAAAGGACTTCTCAATCACTGGTTAAAGAAAATAATCACATCTTCAAATAAAAAATTTAAATCATAAATCTTATAATTTATTATTCATCATAAAAAAATAAAAAAAAAAACACTTGCAATGCATAGATTTCTCCTGGGATAGGACAATCTCACAGGTCATGTCATGCACTATGAAACTAGGACTCCACTGCATGGAGACGCTCCAAAGGCTACATGAAACCTTGTACGTGACATTTAATTCTACTTTATTCTTAAAATATCAATGGCCTGAGCTTTTTTTAGCCGAGAAAAGCTATGCTTCCCATCTTGAATTAATCTAAAAAAAGTTCCGAAGAATTAGTACGATTAGCAGACAATAATAAAAATAGGCCAAATTTAAGAAGAGCTCATTATCTTTTAAAATTAGTTTAAAAATCATACTTAAAAAGTAATTTAACAAGGAATAAAATTGTCAAATATTTTGACGCATTCTAAATATGTCAAATTATAAAGGATAATTATTTGGGTATTCTTAATACCCTTTATAATTTAGGGCATTAAGTTTAAAATAATATAAATAGAGAGAAAGAGAAAAGGAGAGAGAGAGAAAAAGGGAGAAAGAGAGAGAGATAGGGATGGAGAGAAAGAGAAATGGGGAGAGAAAGAGAGAGCCACAGGGACGAGTAAGAGAGAGATGGGGGAATATTATTTTCTTATATAATGTTATATGAATATTATTTTTAACTATTATTTTAAATATTAGTAATTTAATTTATTAAATAATTGTTTAAAAAAAATTATTTAAAATAAATGATTATACATAAATTTATTTCAATTAAAAATTTTTAGTCATTTAATATATATGCAATATTAGATAAAAATAATATTTTATTAAAAATCCAATATATTTTTATCAAAATTTTATTACAAAGAAATTTAATTTAGAAATATTAAAATTAATTTTAATATAATTTTATCAAATGGACTAAAAAGTTTAAATTAAAATAAATTTATGTATAATCATTTATTTTAATTAAAAAATTTTAAACAATTATTTCATAAATTAAATTACTAATATTTAAAATAATATTCATATTACATTATATAAAAAAATAATATCTCCTCATCTCTCTCTCCTCTCTTTCTCTCCATTTATATTATTTTATTTATTTTAAACAGAATACGCTAAATTATAAAGGGTATTCAGAATAAGCCAAATGATTTGGCGTATTTAAAATGCGCCAAAATATTTGGCTATTTTACTTCTTTTTAAATTATTTTTTAAGTACGCATCATAAGCTAATTTTAAGAAATAATGAGCTCCTTCTTAAAATTTGGCCTTAAAAATGAGAGAGAGAGAGAGATTATTGCTTTACAACTACATATGATCAAACTCATTTTTTATCAGAAGAAATATTTAGTCATTATTTTTAAGACTGTAACTTACAGTAAAACATCATTCGTTTTGGTCGATGATGCAATCATCTCTCCCATGCTCACATGCTAATGCCCGTGGCTCATTAGTTCTCTCCCGGTACAACATCTGATCAGTGCTAGATTTTTTTTTGAATTGGAGCATAAAAATTGTTTTTAAGAGTGGACATAAATTGAGCAAAATAATGAGAAAATTAATATATATATAACACCCCTTAAAAATTTACCCTTGATCATGATGGTATTATAGTGTTAGTTGGATTGAACAATTATCCATTTGTAGTGGAAAGCTGATGGGGTCAGGCAACACTATGTTAAGATGTTTAGTCCCTAAAATATTTATTATAACTTAAAATTTTCTTCTCTATTAACAAGGTTCAATTACTTGATTTTTATCATACAATATACTTAAAAAAATGGCTCTGCAAGGGTTTTTCCCTAGCCGCCTCCCCCACTTTTTGATCTAATCACTCTTCCTCACCAGCTGCTTGGGTGTCTCTTGGCTTCTGTTTGTCGTTTGCTCTGTTTTTCCAGGGATGTGATTGTTTCACTCAACATTTTGTCGATTTTCTCTTGGTTTTATGGCAAACAAACTTTTGGATCCCAGTTTTCTCATTGAAAATGCAAAATCTCACTCCTTCAAAGATGCCTTATCTGGATCTACCGGTCCTCCTTCATTTCCTGATCTTAAGGAAACTACCCATTACAATTGACAGCCTTGTGGATCTCAGAGGAAGAAATTGAAGCTTTTGCGCCCTTTTTGTGTTTTTTGTGATTGATAAATTCTCTACTAGGCGACCTAAATTAGATCTCATTCGAATTTTTTTTCATTTTAAAATTATTTGGTGATTTTTCTTTACCTTGCTGGATCCTCACCATCAAACTTTTCAATGATTTAGATTATAGTAGGGTGTTCGGTCACCATTTTTATTATGTGTATAACTATTTTATGAAGCTTATTAAATGGTCCTCCTGGTTTGATATACATGAGGAATCCCCTATCGTGCCAGTTCGGTCTCGTTCTCTGATTTAATACCTCATCTTTTTTCTTCTAGAATCCTTCACGGGCAAGGATCTCTATTTGACAAACCCTTACAAATAGATAACACCACTGATCATGGCACCAGGCCATAGACTGCTAGGGTTTTGGTGGAGTTGGATATTTTCAAAAAAATACCATAATAATGTCTGAATTGGCCATGAGAAATTCGGATATGTGCAAAAAGTGGTTTTGGAAGAATTTTCTTCCTTTTGTGATCACTGTAAGGTCCTTGACCATGCAAAAAAATGATTATTATATTATTCATCCTAATCTCAAGAAGATCCATCATGTTATACCCAAGAATCTTATATATTTAACCACTAATGACAACCCCAATCTTGATATTATTATCTTGACCAATGCTACTATAAATCCCTTTCTCCCTATTTCTAATGTCCCAGGAAATACTAACGATAATGACATCACTTCTTTTGCTGCCCAAAGGGCTGTCTCTCCTAACAGATCTATAAATTTACTATCAGCGGGCACTGTTATTCTTGATCTCTCTTCTACTGATTGTGGTAATATTGTGGATGATGTTTCTCCTATGGATGGGAATATTGTGGATGATGTTAACATGGAAGTTATTTCTCCTAATTTGGGTCTTACTATTATGGATCCTATTATAGGGGATCATAGTAGAGAACATGAATCTCATTTTCTTTCTGAAGCTGTAGATGGTTCATATTTTTTAGATGTTTATGATAAAGTGCCTATTATTAATATTTCTTACTCTCCTTTAACTGGTGATGCTTTATTTTCTTTAGGGTTGGAGAAGCAACATCTGAATATTTTTTTTGTTGGTAATACTAATAAAAATTTCAACTGGTTGAATGATCCGTCGAGTGTAAAAAATGATATTGGGAAAGTTAATGTTGATAATTTTCAAGCTTTGTAGGAGGATGTTAATTTGGATGTTGTGAAATTTGATGATAAAGGTTTTTATACTATTTCAGGGAAAAAAATAAGAAATCTAAAAAAAAAATTGGGGAAAAACTTTAAGTACTCTATTGGTACTTCATCTCGATCTAAAGTTCCTCAAAATTTGTAGTTCATTCTAGGTTTTTGCTGGGATGGGATCGTTATTCGTTGATTTATTCAATGTTGAGACTTTCTCTCTGTTGTTGGTTGCCTGGGTTCTGGATTGGATCTTTTGCTTCCTGTGTTGGTGGTTGTTTTTGGGTCTACTCTTTGTGCGGCTTTCTTCTTCTGTTCTCAATTTGTGGGTTATGTTTGGCTGTTTCTTTAACCTGTAGGTCAGGTTGGCTGTTGATGGGTGCTTCCTTCTCTTGTTGTCTTGGTTGTATTTCTTTTATTGGGTTTGCTAACTTGCCAGCTTTTGGAGTATCTCCTTTTCTGCAGGTGGTCCTTGGATCTTGCTATTGGATCTTTTGAAAAAAAATTTTCATTGCTTCTCTTAGCCATTGTCATTTGGGCTTGTTCATTCAGATGCTCTCCTACTACTGTTGGTGGCTCTTAATGCTGGTTGATATAACCTTGAGTATCCTTTTTCTTAGGTTTGTTTCTTTTTCTTGCTTTCTGCTTCTACTTTGCAGGTTCGATCGCTTTCATCTGCTTCCTAGCTTTAACCTCTGTAGTTGGTCTATCTTTAAGCCTTTTTTTTTGTTTGGTTTTTTCTCCCTTTTGTAACTAGCAAGGGATCTTAGACCCCTTGGATTTTTATTTTCTTTTTGGTTGTAGCTCTTTGAGCATTTACTAAATTTTCAATCCCTTTTAAGAACCTTGTATCTTATTTTTCAAATTTACATGTAAACCCTCTGTGGGTTTTAATAAGAAAAAATACTTGATTTTTATTATACTAATATATTTTAATCCATTTGTTTATTCTTTATACTACTCTTTCCAATGACATTGAACTGGTTCAAGTTTAATTTGATTTAGTTTAGAATCACAATATGGTTGAAAATTTACTTCAAATCACTTTAAGTTTTTTAGTTTAATTTTCAAATCTCAAAGCATTAATAATGTGAAGTCAAAAATTTTCACAGGTTTTTATAAGGATAATAGAGTATTTTTAAGTGTCTTATAATTAATATAATTTTTATTAAATTTCCAATGACTATAAAAACATCTATATCCAAAAACATAAGCGTCCTAAATAAATAAAATTTACTAAAATTAGACTTATTCAAACTTATTTGAAATAATGTTATCTGGACCAATCAAAGAGGTTCATTTAGCTAACTTCCTTTTTTTTCTCTTTCGATATGATTGAAAGGATTACACAAAGGAGATAGGCGATAACCACTTACTACTGTCAGTTCTTTTGCCAATCAAGGAGATATCTAAGGGGCCTCTTACATTATCTCTCTAAGTTATGGAACTAGATCTAAGCACAATATCTCAAATTTCATGCCTTTGATTATTTAATTATTTCTATAAGTTAGCAATCTCATGTAAATAAATGATGTCCCTTGCAAAGGCTTTCTTAACAAACTATGACACCTAGTTTATAAATATATCTATTCAGGGGTATACTTCAATGCACTACTCATACAAAATTTGTGGATCCCTCCCATATGAACAATGTTATCTTATGACGCCCATATCAGTGGGATTATAATTGTCTACTATCAAACACGTGATGGCTCATTCGATCTTTATGAGCACATGGAACACTTATGATTATTATGATATCTAATGTATCTCGGATGTACTCTTTTACTGTCATTTTATCTACTCTTAATATTTAAGCTCATTAAGATCCCATATGGGACATTTCACATTTTTTTAAAGCTGGCATACACTTTTGTTGAATAATTTATTACAAATTGAAGAATCATAAAAAACTCTTTTCATCTCTTTAAACTTTATTGTAATGAGGCAGAGAACCTAAAAAAAAATACTATTAAAAATTATCTATTAAAACCTATAAGGAGTTAATCTCGAATGAATAGGATTCATTCTTTAAAATGTTTTCCTAGGTTTTATTAAATTCAACATTAAATGAGATAAAACTCACTCAAATGCCAACCACATTGTCCAAGTAAAAGCATTTAGTATGGTCATTGAGGCTATCAATATCTATGGAACAATAGTTTTAATAATGCTCTTATAAGCAGGATAACACTTAATAATAAATAATCAAACCTTTGAAATTAAGTATGTAAGAATAACATATGGATCCAAATCTTCTTCTTGACCACTTTAGTAGATCTAAAAGCAACATTAGTCCTAATAAAAAAGAGAGTATATGGCCCTTAACATACTTATGATAACATTATGATGGACATTTAACAAGAGAAGACAATAAAATTTTTGCATCCACTCAATCAAAATATAATAAAATGAGATCAATGTTGGCACTTTTATTAAAGTTATGGGCATACCATTAAGGCGTATAAGAATCACAAAATATAAATCAAAAGGTTAATCCAATCAGAATTATCTTGAGTTTTTTTTTTCTTTTTCATGTGAACTCAATCCTCTTTACCAACCCGCTTTGCTAGGGTTTTGCCCTAGCCACTCTCCTAAGTGTTGTATGTCTGTCGTGACCCTCGATGCTTCATTCACTCTCAGGTAAGTTGTTTCTGTACTTCTTAGCTCTTTTTCTTCGGCTTTCTTATTTATTTTTTGTTTTATTCATCTGATTTTTCTACCTTCGGCTTGAATGGCGGTCAATCAGCTGAATGATCCTAGATTTTTAAATGGGAAAAAGAATTATTGTTCCTTTTAAGATGCCTTATCTTGGGCTTCCTCTTCGATGACTTTCTCTGAACTTAACCCATCGTGGGTTACCATCGTTATGTATTTCGAAAGAGGAGATCCTTTCTCTTGCAACCCCTTTTAAATATGCTTTGATTGGTAAATTCCTTGATCATCGACCTGTTCTCGACTCAATCCATAAAATTTTCTCTAATCTCAAGCTAATAAGTGATTCTTCGGTTACTCTCTTGAATCCTACACATTTTTTGATTAAGCTGGTGAGTGACTTGGATTACAGTAGAGTTTTTCTTATGTTTCTTACTTTTTTAGCAATTGCTATGTGAAAGTGATTAAGTGGTCTCCTTTTTTGACAATGTTGTGGAATCTTCCATTATCCTCATTTAGGTTTCGATTCTTAATCTTCGGCCCTATCTTTTCTCTCCTCGTATCCTTTATGGTATGGGATAACTATTTAGTCGCTCGTTAAAAACTTATAAGGCTGCTTCTTCTGGATCGTGACCCTTTATTGTTGGTGTGATGGTTGAATTAAACATCACTAAATGCTATCCTAATCGTGTGTGGCTTAGCCCTAAAAATTTTGGTATATTCAATATTTTGAAATGGAGGAGTTTCCTCCCTTCTATGATCATTACAAATCTCTAGAGCATTTTTAAGTTGATTGTCGTATCCTTCACCCCCATTTTGATAAAATTTCCATGAACATCTCTAAGCTTATGTTTGTTGTTGATAAGGGTACCAATAATTTAGATACTAATGGTAGTTTTGATATTGTTGCACAAGAAACTATAGAAATTCTTAATATTATTGACCCTGTCCTGGATCTTGTTGTGGGCTCTTTTGATGTTCATCAGGTTGATTTAAATGTGTCTTCTGGAGATGTTGTTGATTTACCTATTCAGGTGCACTTAGGTCCATCTGATCCTACGGTGGTGCCTGATAGTTTGGATATTTCTAATAAAGTGCCTATAATTGACATACATCTTTTCCCTATTTTTGATGATGTGTTGATTAATTTGGGTTTGGAGAATCAAAAGTTAGCTTTGCATTCTAATAAGAATCTGATTAATCATTCTGACTGGTTAGCTAATTTTGACTCGTTAGCTAATGGGGGTTTTGGGGAGGGTAATGATGGGCTTGGCAATAGTTCTCAGGAGCTATAGTATTTGAATGTGATACAAGTTGATAACAATGGCTTTTTTAATGTTGTTGGCAAAAAAAAGTAAGAAAAAAAAATAGATGTAGCTTTTCAATTACTCTGAGAGGTAATCTTCTTCATCCTTATTTCTTTTATTTTGCTCTGTTGTTGTTGGGTTCCCCTAGTGTTGGGCTTTTCTGTTCTGTGCTAGTTGATTTGATCTTGGCTTGGCTTAGGTTCTGGTAGCCAAGTTTTGTGGGTTTTTTGGCTTGATCCGTGGCCCGATTATTTGGTGGCATTCATTGGTTCGTTGTTTGGCTTGCTCTGTAGCCTGTTTGTCTAGTGTGGGTCAATTGTTCATTTTTTTCATTTTCTTCGTTGGATTATTTATTTCCTTTGGAGTTTCTTCCTGTAGGTTTGGGAGCTAACTTTTTGGATCTTTGCTTCTTGGCTCCAGGGAGCTGCCTTTGGTTCCATTCTTATTCATCCTTGGAGGTTACTGGTTATCTATAAGGTAATGTTTTGACTTTGTTATATTGCTCTAACCTTTTGCATGTTAAGTTTCAGTTGTTGTAGTAGCTTCCTGATCATGTCCAATGGATCCAAGCCTTCTTTTTTTTAGGGTGGTTGCCTCTTGCTCTCCCGTAGTTCTTATTTTTTTTATTATTTTGGCTTGTTTGTAGTAAGGTCCAAAAGCTCATTAGGTTTTTTTTCTTCCTTTTTTCTTGTAGATTATTGGAGCAGTAGAGGGCTATTGGACCCTTTAAGGACTTATACTATTTTTGCTTAATCAATACGTAGGCCCTCATACTGGTTTTAATTTAAAAAATATATTGAGTTTTTTATCTCAGAATAATTCTCTCATATCAAGATTAACTAGCCTAAAAGAAAATTATGATAACAGTAATGATAACAAAATAACAAATCACAATAGAAAAGATTACTAATATTATTAAAAGATCAATACGCTTGAGCAAAATCCTTATGATCACTACTCATGAATGAATATAACTGAAGGAATGCACTAACTTTTTCTTATATTAAGACTGGGATTTATTAATGAAGGAAACACTTCATAGTTGACTAAGGGAGGAGGCAAATGATACACAAAAACATGTGATTAGGGCATGGGGCTAATATGCACACATGAAAAAAAATTAGGAAAAAGTAAGAGTAGTTTCTCTTATAAGTCAACATATATATTAAATTTTCTTTTTTATTAAGATATGCGTGTGTTTAAGCTCCTTAACACCCACATGGCTAGACCAATCTTGAGCTTCCTTAGTCCACTACAGGAAATTCAGCTTTTTGCGACGAATCTCTTTAAGTTTAAAGTTTTAAGTTCTATCCTAATCACTCTACTTGTATTACATTTAGGTAGAGAGTTGTGCTAATGAAAATTTATTTATGTAATATAAATCTATATTCAATGCATATGAAGACCTCACTAGTTTTACTAGTATGGATAATCCATGTGATATTGATGACAATTGAAACATCTCAATTAGAAAAAAAAAATTATCATAGATTTATTAAAATTAGATTCAAAGAGAGTTAATACTCTTATTATATAATTTTAATTATATCTATATTTTTTGTAGCATTATAACTTGACCACAACCTATAAATAGGATGTTAGAGTAAGTGTTTCTTAGGACACTAAGTCAAATCACCATAGTTGCACTTTCTAATAACACAAATGAATTTTAACGTTTCTCTTTCTAAGCTCTTTTTCTCTCCTTATTTATTTCTTTTCAATTTGGTTCAAGCTTGTTAGTACAATTTGGGAGTCATTTATGAACAAGTTTGAATATGACACTTTTGGTATAATAATGAATAAAATTTATAATGGGCATGTTTTTGTTTGTTGGTCAATTGTTTAATCCTGTTTAGATAGCTCCAATTAATAATTGGTACATTCCTCATTGGATTTAAGTTGTAATTTATAAATACAACTTTAAAATATAAATAATTTTATTTTATTTCAAAATAATATTTACAACTAAACAAAAGCTTAAAATAAATGAAAATTTTACTTAGGTGTGAAGGAAGTTGGTAGAGTGTTTTCTATCATATCAAGAGCTCCACTTTTGAAACATACTAATCCTAACCTTTTAATCTTATTTGTGATTAAATCTCTCACTAATGAATAGAAAAATTAAATTAAATTAAAAAGTTTTTTTTTTTGAAGATTCCTAGAAGACAAAATAAAGTAAAAATATACATATTTAAGATCTATGTTTAAAAAAATCATATTTTATCTAAAAATTTCGAATAATAATTTATTTATTATTGTTGCGTCCTGAAATATTCACAGCGATAGAAAAATATAAAGTTTAATGTCTTAACTTTATACGAAAATCCAGTACACAATTAGATAAAAGAGAGGGTGTAGAGTTTATAAGAGACATCAGAGTTTTTACGTGGAAACCCCTAAAATGGAGAAAAATAACGTGGCATTGCCCAGTTTGAATGAATCCACTAGCGTTTGCAGTGGATTACCAATGAGGCCCTTCACTACAGGAAAAATGCTAATTACCGACGAAATTTTTGGCAGAAATAAATCCGTCAGAAATTCTGGCGGATTACTGACGGAATATTTATGATAGCTTTTCTGGCAGAATTTTCTGGTGGATTTCTGGTGCATTTTTTGACGGACTTTCCAGCGAATTTTCAACGGAGTTTAAATTTTTATGAAAAATAATTATTATGAATATTCAAAATTATTCATTTTGTTAAATTTAACTAATTAAATAAAATATTATTAATTTTAATATAAATATCAATTATTATAAATAATATAAATATTAGTAATATTGATAATTAAATTATATATATATATATATATATAATTTTAATATTGTTAATTATATTTTGATTATTATTATTATTTGTTAATTTTAATTTACTAAGAAAGTCTAATTTATTATTATGTTAATTTTAATAATTAAAATAAATTATTATTAATATTATGTTATCAATCAAATTATGTCATAATAATTAATATTAAAATAAATAATTATTATTATGTCAATTTAAATAATTAATAAGAATCTTTAATTTAAATATAAAAATATAGCTAAAATAATGTATTATTCATCACAGCTCAAACAGTTTGTAAGGGCAGTTTGGTTCGAATTGGGTGGGGTTCGAACCCCACGCAAAACATGCGGGGGCGGGTACCCGGGCGGGCCTGGTTTACAAGCCAGCTGGTTCGTGGGCGGGGCGGCGGGCCTAATTCATAGGTCTATAGGGTCACATGCGGGACTGTTTCTTGGGTTCGTGGGCGGGCTGATTCATGGGCCCAGGTGGGCCTAGTTTATGGGCTCGTAGGTGGGCCTGAATCAAGGGCTAAATTAAGATTTTTTATTTTCGAAGCAATTTCTGGAAAATTTTTCGCCAGTAAATCCGTTGAAAATATTTCCAGTGAAATTTTTTTGATGGTAGTTATTTTTTGACTCGTGAATTACCGTCAAAAAATCTTTCGTCAGAAATTCATTGGAAATGTAAATTACCGACAAATTTTAGTCATTTTTCAGTGGAAATGGATGCCGAAAAATGATGTTTTTCCTGTAGTGCTTCCTTGGGGGCAGGCCTTGACTTAATCTAGCAAATATACATCATATAAAATTCATTACATGGTGGGAATTGAAAGAATCAGTATTAACATGTACGTTTAGTCTGCAGGACCCTAATCGCCATTCAATAAAGGTCAGAAAGACCTTAGTCTGACGACGGAGGAAGTTGACAGGTGATAGAGGTCGAAAAGACCGTAGTATAACAATAGAGGTTGGAAGGACATTACTTGGCGGGTGACGGAGGTCGGAAAGGTTGTTGTCTTATGATGGAGGTTGGAAGGACCATAGTTGGTGGGCGACAAAAGTCAAAAAGATCATTATCTGGAGATGGAGGTCGAAAAGACCATAGTCTGTGGGTAAAGGATGTCAGAAAGGCCGTTGTTTGGCGATGTAGGTTGGAAAGATCGTAGTCGACGGGCGATGGAGGTTGGAAAGACCGTTATTAGGCGACAAAGGTCAAAAAGATCGTAGTCTGGCGATGAAAGTTTGAAGGACCATAGACTGGCGATAGGGGTCGAAAGGACTGTAGTTGACAGGCGACAGTGGTCAGAAAGACCGTTGTCTGGCGACCGAGGTCAGAATGACCAAATTCGGTGGGCAACTATGGTCAAAAAGACCATTGTTCGGTAACGGATGTCAGAATGATTGTAGTCGGTGGGCGACTGTATGCAAAAAGACCATTGTCAGTGGGCGGTAGTGGTCATAAATATCATTTTTTTGGTAATGAAGGTCAGAAGAATTATAGTGGTCGGGTGGAAGTTTGTCGCCAGTCGATGGCCGGACAGAAGTCTTACGTTAGTTGGTGGCCGGGTGTAAATCCAACAATAATGAAAGTCGGGTGGAAGTCCAACATCAATTGGTGGCCGGACAAAACTCTGGCTTTTGATCAGTGACTGGGCAGAAGTCCAGCGATAGTCCAGTGACGGTCGGTGGTCCGATGGTGGTCGAGGAGGAGTCTAGTGACAAGAGAGCTCTGATTTCTCTCTTCATTCTCCCCTTTACTTCCTTGCTTTCATTCCCTTTCCATAAGAAATGAGGGGTCTATTTATAGCTTTTCTAGAGTGACATGGCCGGTAAATAGCAGTGAGATTAAGGGTACGTTGGGAGTGATTTAAATGGATGACCGATGTTGATCCCCTAAATCATAAATCTTTACTAGGCATTTGAAGGCCTTAATGATGTCCAAATTTAATGATCTTAGGCTCGTTGGATTCATCTCGTAGAGCCGCTCGATTCGATTATAAGCATGTCATGTTTGGAATTTGTTTGATCATCCAAATTATGGTTCGATCTTTCCAAATACATGTCGAGTCTTCAATTTGGACTCATTTGGTCTCGGATTGAGTCGAATTTGATGTCATTGGATTCGTCATTTCGAGACATTCAATTCGACTATAAGTCTGCTGAAATCAGAGTTCATATGGTCCTAAATTTAATTTTGAAAGTTTCCAACTAAATTTTGCCTCGATATTTATGCCCGATCAAGATAATTTTTGATGATATATCAGTTGCCCCCCCCCCCCTATTTTTCAGACATTGAAGCGTGTAGAGTCCAAAATATGTCATAGCCCTACAAATTCTTTTAATGTAAAATTATAATTTTTTAATAATTACAAGACACGTCCACTCCCTGGACGTCAATGTGGACCTCCTCTCGAGATCATGAACTAAGTAAAATATCCTTAATTATAAATTGAGGATGTTCTGAAGTTGGTGCATTAATTGGAGCAAAAATTATTGAAAAATTACGCTACAAAACATTTAAAATTGTTCAAAATTGGTTAGAAATGTTCCATTGAGCTCCAGAAGTATCAAAATTGGATTCCGAATATTGAAAAATAGTTCCGGGGACTCCAAAAACATCCATTCGGACTATTCGGGCAAAAAATTAGGCCCAATCATGCGTAGGCAACCGAAATGGCCAGCTGGCCACCCTGAGCCGGCGGCTCAGGCGAGCCCGTACAGTGCCCCTTCATAATTTTTTTTAAATGTGCTCCCCGCAGGTTCTTTTTTCTTCTTTGGGCGGCAGCTATAGTGTTGCCCACCTTCTAATATATATATATATATATATATATATATATATATATATATATATATATATATATATATATATATATATATATATATATACTGTCTGATTTGTTGTTTTAATGTGAGAGGTATGAGGCGGCTCTAATCACCTCTTTAGATGGCAGTTGCTTCATTTTTTTTTTGTGAGACCCGTATTTTTTTTTAAAGATAGAGTTTTTTTTCTTTCTAATTTTTTTAAGAGAGATTTTTTTTTCTTTCTCTTATTTTATTTAAGAATATTCATAGGAATATTCTTTGAATATTCTCAAAATATTCTTATTTCTTGAATATTGTTGAAATATTTTTAGAATATTTCTCCTTTCTCTTTGTCCTATAAATAGCACCCCCCCCCCCCTGAGACAGGGAGAAATTACTCCTATCAAGCTTCAGTGCCCTTCTTTTGTGTAGAAAAAACTTTCTCCTCCTCCCATTTTATTTTGCTCTAATTTTTTTCTTATATTAGAGGCATTCCACTATTTAAGATAAGTGGCATCCCCTATCAAGCTTCAGTGCCCATCTTTTGTGTGGAAGGAACTTTCTCCTCATTCTATTTTCTTCTCCTATGATTTTCTTCTTACATTAGAGGCATTCCATTGCCTGAGATAGGTGGCATTAACTATCAAGCTTCAGTGCCTCTCTTTTATGTAGAAGAAGTCCCAATGAGAGTTTACTCTTTCAATAAACTACCCTTGATAGACAAAGTTCAACTATGTCTTGTATCAAGGGTGATTTGAGAATATCTGGCTATCATAGTACCTGGGAAGAGAACCATTAATTATTAGTAGATTGGAAGAATTTTGATGATGTTTGAGCGGAGATCTGATGACGATCCATAATCAGATGGAAGATCGATGTCGATCGATGGTCAGGTGGAGAGTTGAAATAAATTAGATAAATAAATTATAATTTTTTTTCATAATCAAATATAGAGAATATTCTGTTCACTGTAGAAGTAAACAAATTATCCATCTATTTTTTATTATGAAATTAATTTTAAAATATGAATAAAGCTAGTCTATGTTCACAAATTTTTTCCCTACCTTAGAAAGGAAACTAAGATAGGGTTTATTTTATTCTGGAATCTAGACTCCCTATAGGGGCTTGCCCCTATAATTAATTACTTCTCCTTAGAGAATACTCTAGATTAAAATGAAGACTAAATAATTTTTAAAATCTATATAAGTTTAAAGAAATGTTTGAGCTAATTAAATTTCAATGCACAGACTTTAGATTATAAATTTTGGAATTAAAATTTAAAATTTTGATTTGAATTAAAGAAGAAATATACAGAGAAGAGTGTATACAATCTGGACTTATCACTTGCCTAGAGTGAGCTATGAGCTAACAATCCTAATCACAATAAATTATCATGTGAATGCAAGATTTAGAAATTTCTATCTTAAGAATCAAGGAGTTGTTAAAAAATTTAAATCAGATGCAATACAACATGCTTATAAAAAATAAAATTTACTCGTATGATATATATGATACATGAATAACAATATATAAAAGAGTTAATTTTATTGATATAAATTTGTAAAGTATAACCCAGTGTTTGCAGTAAAGTAATGGTGGTCAGGCTTCAACAATAATAAACCTAGATTCTAATCCTATCACATACATGTATAATCAAATATAACTACTTATGGTCTTCAAGCTTTCAAATCTTCTATGGAATTCCAAAAGGAATATCCTCTTAGAAAGAGGACATTACTTTTTTGAGCCCCACTTGTATATGTATAAGCTGTTATCTTTGACCCTTTTGCAACTCATAACTTTGTACAACTCGATCTATATAAAAAAATCTATAAAATTCAAATACACATTTCTCTTTTCATATACATCATCACCTAAGAATATTCTACTTTGTAGAAATATAAAGAGCAAGAAAAGAAATGCAGTTATGATGGTGCAGTGTCAGCAGTTATATATATAGGAAAGTAAATGAAATTAAATTGTACGACCCTGAATTCATTCACTCTGCTCTCTGGTGCACTGATAGAAAAGTAAATATAGCATGTACATTTTGCAAAAAGTAAGCAAACACACAAAGGTGCCCTCTAGGCAAAAACACCCGCAATCAAACCAAAATAATCCACCGCCCCAGCCTAAGCTAAAGTTGGTTGTCTTAGCAAACCATCTAAGTGTGTAAATAAGATTATGTGATTTTGATAGGTCCTATAGGGATTTATTATTTAGATTGCATGTATTTTTAATATTTATTCATTAAAGGAAGAAAGGAAATTTAATTAAAGTTTAAGTGATGTGTATTTGAATTTTAAATTATTCTAATTTTAAATGTTGAAGTTATTTATTTTAGTTTTAGAGAACTTATAGATTAATAACCCTTTAAAGTGCAAAAGGTTATTAATTTATAAGTCCTAAGGCTTTCAAATGAAACATCCATCCTCTATGCAGGATAAATGATCATATGAGGGCCTCCAAAGATTTATTAGAAATAGAGAATGTACCTTATAATCCAATACAACATACCCTCCAAATGGAGCCAAATATGATGCATAAGGTTGGTATATTATTAATGTTTGAAAATTCTCCAATCTAATGTATTAGTGCCTTCCTAAAAGGAATCATGAACAACACATAAGGGAACTTTTTGTTATTTAAATGTATTAAAGACTTTAAAATTAAATGACAAAGTGCCCTCCAAAATGAATCAAGCACTAGGCACAAAGACCAAAATTCATTTAATTCAATTTAATTATCAAATTATCCACTTAATTTGTTATAAATGAATTAAAATTTAATTCAAGATTTTTTTATTTTTATTGTAATATTTAGAAAATTTTAATTAATTATTGAATTTTTAATTAATTATTAATGAATTAAAATTAAAACTTACTAAAAAAATTTGTTTAAATTTGAATTAAAAATCTTTGATTTTTATTTAATTTTATTGAATTTTTATGTATTTTTAAATTTTATTTATTATATTTAATTAATTATAAAAGAAATTACTTAATTAATGAATTAGAAATAATTTTTTTATTGAATTATTATTTAAATTAGAATTATAATCTTCTGATTTTATTTTATTTTTATATTTTCAAATCTTATTTTAATTTTAATGAATTTATTTAATTGATATTGAATTAAAGGGTAATTTAATTATTAATTAAATTTAAATAAAAATAATTTGTATTTTTAATTTTTAATGATTGTATATTTGATTTAAAGTTAATTGAAGTTAATTTAATTTTTTTTAGAATTTTATTTGATTTATTAGAATTTATGGAAATTAAAACTTTAATAAAGGGTTAATTCAAATTGATCGTTTAATAAGGTAATTAATGTCAAATCAAGATGAATTTGATCATAAGGTATATGACACTAAGTTTTCTAAGTTTATATTTTATCTAAATAGGATGTGTTTGTGAATCCTAGAATTTAGTCTAAGTTTACTAAGACACAACCTTAATTATTATTCTTAGTGTAACTAGAATTTAATAGGATTATGATCAAGTTTACTAACTCTTGCACACATTTCAATCACATCATAGCAATCAATAACAACAAAAAGTGTCCTAATATCCCATGGAATAATTTATAGTGAATTTATTGAAATCATAGGTCACATAGTGACTTATGAATTTAAAGATTCAACTATAAGAAATTGAATGCATCAAATTGAATTGAACTCATTTGAAGATATAAGAAACATCCCCAAATTAAGCTCAATCCAATTTGAGGTTATGATCATGCATAATTTGAGAGTTATATATGTAAATCAATATACCATTGGAGGCAATTTTCTCTCAAACAATACATAATCATAACCTAAGTTTATTTTTCAAAGAAAGAGGGTCTCTCACTGATTCCATAGAGCCCTAGCATGCATTTATTGGATTTGAATTGAGTTAGTTATGAATTTTCAAAAATCTAGATTAAAATTTGACCTTGATTTTTGTAAATTCTTAAACTAAAAGGATTTATATAAAAAAGCTTTAGAAAAATCAGAGAAGATCAAAGAAAATTTCTAGAATACCTCTCCCAAATTTTAGATTAAAATTATTTATATATTTTTATTTAAAATTAAAATGAGTTTTATTGAATAATTAAAATAAAGTAAAATGTGTTAATCAAAATCATTTAAATTTATTTTTAAATTAAAGTAATATTCATTCTTAATCCATAGAGTTCAAGAACTCCAAAAATGGATTCAAAATAAATTTCTTCTGATTTTTTAAAGTTCTATGGTATTTTTGAAATTAATTAAATCATTTAAATATATATACATCAAACGGTGGCATGCTGACAGGGCACATACTTTCCATGTGGCGGTGGGACACCAGTCCACACGGATTGATACAGTCAGCTGACACGGCCACTTAAATAGTGCGGCACTGCTCCAAGACATTCGATAATATTCAGAATGAAATCAATGGCCAAGATCGATCCCGTGGTTTGGATTAAACCATGCGGTTGAATGCATGAAATAAGATGAAATCATAATTATCCAAATCATACAGAATAAAATAATGGTCGTGATTTTGTCTTCCTCGAGTAAACACTGAAAACCCAAGCATCATTTTTAGCTTCTTACTCTTAAAATAGTAAACCAAACGAATCTAAGACTTGAACAAACATAGAATAGGACTTAATAAAGAGCGGGGAATAGTTTTTCAAGCTATTGATGCATTAATCTCAAATATATGTAGAAACCTAAATAAGAACCTAGGGTTTTAGATTTACCTCTATACATATGGTCTCAGGAGATGGATGATAGCATATTTTCTTCAGATTGAGTTCCCCTATGATTTTGTAGAAGACTCTGAGCTTGGATATCAATTGGATGAGAAGTTTGATCAACTAGGATAACGTTAGCTTTGGCTCTCCGTAGATCTCACCGTCGGTAAGCTCCAAACTATTAGAAATTGGTTGGGAATAGTAGGGAATGCTCTGGGAGAATGAATCAAAATCTCAAACGCTTTGGGGAGTCAGGGAAATGGGAATTAGGATTGAATGAATGGTTTCATCCACTTTGGCCCAATTTAAATGTTGGAGGTTTAGTGAACCACTAGGAGCACTCAGAGGTCTTCATTGGATGTTTGACAGCTGGCCCAACTGGTTAGAGGATAAATAAGTGGAGTGTATGACCTGAAAAGGATAGGTTATCCTTCTCATGTGTAGGGGACCATCAGGGTTAGTTATGGCTGAACCAGGGGTAAGCAGGGTTGTGCTAGGGTTTAAGAAGTTTCTGGAAATGGTTGGAACCATTTGGATGAGCTGGCATAAAGAGTAAAGTCATATATGGAGTGGTTTGACCGTGAATGATCTTTTGGGCTTTTGGTTAACTACATTGACCAGTCAACTAGTCAATCTGGTTGAGATGGCTTTAAGGGAGTCTTTATATGTAAATAGATGGGTTATAAGGACCTTGGAGCAATGACATGAATAATTGAGTTACGGGTTAACTAAATAAGATCATTTAAGGCTTTGTTGACTTAATTTTGATTGGTCAAATGATCAAGGCATGATGGGGGTAGGCTTTAGAAAGTGTATAAGAATTATTCAAGTAATTTGCAAAGAGTTTAGGTGACTAAATTTATTGTATGAATGAAGGAGTCTTTGTGTGTCAAAGTTTGACCACCTATGGTGGTTTGACTCCTATGGTGGTTTGACTAAGTCAAACCCACCATGGGTTGACCTATATTGAACTTAGAGAAGTTAAAGCCATATATAGGAGTGGTCTTGAATGATTGAGAGGCTTAACTTAGGTGTATGTAAGGAATGGACCCAATTAGGTCTAGCTTGGCCAGGTTTAGGCTCAATTGATCAGGTTAATGTTGCAATCCAGGATTCCTAGTCTATGATTTTAATGATGACAAATATTATTGATTGAATTATTATTTTTCTCATTAAATATTTTAAATATTTTTTTTATGTGTGAGTTCTAATATTATAGGTAAGACATATACTGCTCAAGGCTACTGAAAGTTCAAGAACGGGTAAAATAAAAAGGTCAAGTAAATAAAGTCTGCAAATAAGAATGGTTAAAATAAGAAAGTCAAGTAAATAAAATACGCATGGATTGAAGGTTTTATCTTCTAACTTTCTAGCAGCTAATGCAGTTTCTTTCTCTTGAAAACCCCTGTTTATTCCTATTTGCAAGATTTGGGATACTAATCAGCATTATTTGCTATCTAAAGCTTAGTATCCCCCACCTACAAATTGGATTAAACTTAATGTGGATGCTGCTTTACTTGATTCTCATAATGCTGGTATAGCTGGTGTTTTGCGAGATCATAAGGGAAGATTTCTTATGGCTTATGGGAAGATGATGCTTTATTGGGATATTTCTCTTCTGGAGTTAATTGTTGTGCTTGATTTTAAGAATTATACTCAAGGATGGATGAATGGAATAAATGGTATTATTATCGAAGGTGATAATATCAATGTGATTAAGCTTCTTCAGAATTCTTTGATGAAGGTGAGGAATAATAGAGTGTATAGAATGGATTTTTTTTTTGGAATGTTTTCTCAATGTAAATTTCCATTTTGTGTCTAGGGAAGGTAATAAATTAGCTGATGCATGTGCTAATTATGCCTTATTAGGAGATTTTTATTGGGATTGTTCTATGTTTGGTTGCCTTCCATCAAGTATTATTGACTTGATTAGGAAGGAATGTAATAGTAGTACTATCACATAGGTATTTATTTTTAGTTATCTTTTCTCTTTTTAGTAATGCTATTGCAGTTCTTCAAAAATAATAATAATAAAGTCTATAATTTTTTTTTATTATTTTTTATTTCTTGAGTCTAGCCACATAAGAGTCTATATAATTGGGTGACTGTGCACACACATATAGGATGAGTGATATAAATTTTAAAGATTAAAATTTTTTATAATAATCGTACTATACAACTTACAATCACACTATACAATCAATATAGAAAGAGTGGGCTTGACGGCTAATTAAAAAATTAGTTTCTGTAAACTAATTGTACTGTATGATCTTGATCATACAGTATGATTTATTATGATCTGAAAACCCTAGCCAGTAGATTAATTTAAGTAAGATTTTGAAATTTAATTTTTTAACTATTCGTATGTTGACCTCATTTTTGTATGAGCTCAGTAGGACCAATCCAGACCTTAGGATCTTTCCAATCCTTAGGATCAATCTTAACCCTAGGATCAATCTGATCTTAGATCAATCCAAACTTTAAGATCAATCCAAATTCAAATCAATCCTGACCCCAGATCAACACAATTTAAGATAAATTTAGATTCTAGGATTCTCCTAGACTTCAGACCCTAGGATCTATTCTAGACCCTAGGATTCTACCTGACTCTAGATCCTAAGATCCTTCTAGATCTTGAGTCTTAGGATTCCTAGATCTTAGGATCCTTCTAGATTATAGGATTCTTCCAGACCCCAGATCCTAGGATTTCCCTAGGACTTCTAGATTCTAGAATCTTCCTAGACTCCAGTCCCTAGGATCCATTCTAGACCCTAGGATTCCCTTAAGCTGATTTGGACCCTAGGACCTATTTTAAACCCTAGGATTCTTCTAGATCAATCCAAGCTTCAATTCAATCTAAACTTAATTCAAATCCTATTATTCAAGCTCAAAATCCAATTCAAAACCAGATTTTCAGATTCAGATCCAAGGCCAAAGGTCTAAGTCCTGAAAGCCTTTTCCAGCAAATTTTTGAACACCTTAAAACCCTATCAAATGACCTCTGATTCAGGATCTGTCAGTTCCAAATTGATATGACATGTCTCTAGAGACAACCCTCCAAATTTGAGCTCATTCTGAGATCTCTAACCCCAGAAACTGAATTAAAATTCAAATGCTGTAAAACCTTCAAATATTTACAGTCTATGCCACTGGACTTACCACCCAGTGGATTTTGACCCTGGAGCTTTCTCCAAAGCCTCCAATCACCTCCAGACCCTTGATTATGACTCATTGAGCAATAAACTACATTTTTTTGGACTCGATTTGACCCCCAGTTGACCAGGGGTCAAAATGACCAAAATACCCATATGGGGTGTAACTGGTCACTTGAACCAAATGAGCTCCAAATCAAATGCAATCACTTCCAACAAACTTCAAATGTCAAACAAACCTCATTGAACCCAAAACTAGCCCCTGGGTCAACCTGGTTGACCAAGTCAACCTAGTTGACCTAGAAGGCCCCTTTAGGGTCAAAACAGGTCATTCTGACCAAATGACCTCCTCAGACCTTGGGACCACCTCCATTGGTTTCCAAATGTCATTTCAAATCTGTTGAACCCATTTCCAGACCCTGGACCCACCTGGTTGACCAAGTCAACCAGGGTTGACTTAAAAGGCCCATTAAGGGCCCAAATAGGTCATTTTGACCAAATGACCTCTCCAAACCTTGAAACCACCACCAGTAGACTCAGAATGTCATTCTGAGCTGATTAGACCCGTTCCCTGACCCTGGGTCAACCTGGTTGACCAAGTCAACCTAGTTGACCCATTAGGCCCATTAAAGGCCTAAATGGGTCATTTGACCCAAATAGCCTATTCAAACCCTCAAACCACATCTACCAGACCCCATTCATCATTTCAAATCTGTTGAGCTTAATCCCTGACCCTGGATCAACCTGGTTGACCAAGTCAACCTAGTTGACCCATTAGGCCCATTAAGGGTCTAAATAGGTCATTTGACCCAAATGACCTATTTAACCCCTGAAAACACTCCTATTAGCCTTCAAATACCATTTGAGATTAATCCAGCCCAGACCCTGGTTCTGGGTCAACCTAGTTGACCAAGTCAACCTAGGTTGACTAGTTCAAACCCTTAAGCTTTTTCATTTTGAATCAAGCTTCAAATGTTCTCAAAACCTTTTCAAGCTCATATGATCACTTCTCTTAATGATTCAAATTTGATTGGATTGCTGTCTCAGTCAATAGTTGACTTAGTCAACTGAGCCTAGATCCAGTCAAAATTAATCTATTTGAGTCAAAACAATGACTCTTAATGAGTCAATCCACTCAAACTCTATCAAGCCCTTGATCTTACTCTATCTTAGAGTAAATATATCCAAATCCAGTTCAAGTCAAGTTTTAGAGATCTTGACCAAAATTAATTTTTAAGTTTGGTCAAATACCTCTTAACTTGCACAAAACACTCAATCATTCATTCAACTATCGCAGATATATCAATCAAAATTCTAGTCACTCTAGAGTCAATCTTACATCACTTAGATTCTACCTCAACTTTTTGACCCGTTGATTGGTCAATATAATCATCATAAGGGACAAAAACTTCTTCAAATGGTTGACCTGATCAACTCTCCCTCTTTGATTGAACTCAGGCCCATCCAGCATATGAAAGGGATTCTACAAACTTCCTAGACACAGCCTGACCCGATCCCATTTGCTGATACGACTCCTAGCTCAATCCAACAACTCAAATGAGCTCACCCAGTCAACTTAACAAACCCCGCTCCTTGGCTTGGACTCAGACCAATCCAGCTCATTTAACTTGACTTAAACACTTCCAGATACTTCCTGAGACCCAGCCCAGTCATTTCCATGGCCTCAAATGACCCGACCAACCCAGGTGGTCCTCCCCACGTGAAGATAACCCCTTGGTCATTCCAGCCGCACAGTCCTTACCCCGACCCTCTAACGGCCTGGGACACATGTCCTCAATCCCAGCCATCATCCTAAGGCATCTGGACGGTCCAAAGCAGCTCCAGCAGCTGAATAGGGGGAGGAGAGACGGGAAAGCCTATTCCGAGCTATCTCTCATTCCAGTCTAGCTCCAGCCTCTCTGAGTTTTCGTTCTGAGTATCCAGAGCCCCCTATACCCCTTCCTGGTCATTTTCCGGTGTTTGGTGGCCGCCAGAGGCGAGCTCGACGGCAAACCGAAGCTAGGTCCGTCCTAGCTGATCAAACTCCTTATAGAAGCATCCTCCGGGCTTGAGGTCTTCAAGGAATTTGAGCGCGGACAGCCTACAAGCTCAACCATACCTTGAACATCTGAATCCATTGATCCTATCGTGGTAAAACTCTAAACCTAGCTATTGACTTAGCTTCTTAAATAATGCCATTGATATTGCATCAAATGCTGAGAAAATAAATTCTAATGATTTCTTTGATCCTATAATACCTCTATTGAATATCTTATGAATTGTATTGGGTATTTTAAGAATAAGAAATGAAAAATCAATCCTAGGGTTTACGGTGACTCGAGGAGGAAGATAAAATCATGGCCGTCCATTCATTCTATTTGATATGGACGGCTGTGATTTCGTTGGTCCTTTCCCCCTATTTCAATCACTTAAAGCAGAAGATCAAATGGTTTTCATCCGACTGAATCTCGGTCGTTCTTTCAAACCGCGGGATCTTTGTTGGCCGTCCGATCATTCTGGATCGAATTTCATCCCGCGGTTTGATCATAACCGTTGAATCATTCCTTTGATGGATCCGACGGCTTAAAGCCCTGCCGCGCTGGATAAGTGAGTGGGGTCCGCTTGACCGCCGCCGCTTGCGTGGATCAATATGGGTTTGACGCGTGTAAAGCGCCGCCGCCGGCTTATATTTTTTTTAATTATTTAAATAAAAGTCATTAAACTTCAAAAATGCATAGGAATTTCAATTCTTATCCATTTTTGACGTTTAAGGGCTCGTTTTGTTCGTATTCACATATATTTTATTTTAAAAATAAAATAAAATTATTTTGAGTATTTTTTTTAATTATTTTAATTATTCAGAAAACTTTATTTTATTTTTAAATAAATATTTTTAAACTATTTTCACTTGAAACTTAACAGAGGTATTATAGGATCTAAGCTTGATTTCCCTTAATTTTTCTAAGCCTATTTGATGTATATATTATTAGTTTATGAATTTTCAAAAATCTAAGTCAATGATGACTTAGAATTTCCTTTTTTTTTTGAAAATTCATATCTGATTTAATCTTAATCTAACAGTTGCATGTTAGAGCTCTATGAGATTGGTGAGAGGGTCTATCTTATTTAAAACAAAGTTAGATTATGATTACACGTGATTTGAAAAAGATTAGCTTTCAATGATATACATTGATTTGTCTACATAAATATAAAATCATGTATAATTTTGAATCCAAATTGAATTGAGATTGATTTAAGGATATTCTTTATGTCCTCAAATCTCCTTAATTCAATTTGATGTATCCAATCTCTTATAGTTAAATATTTAATTCTATAGGTCATGATGTGATCTATAACTTCAATACTTTACTATAATTAATTCCATAGAGCATTAGGACATTTTCATTCTGTTCATGATTGAGTGTATTTATGTGATTATAATTAATGTTCAAGGGTTAATTGAGCTTTGATTTGAACCCACTCCAAACTAGTGACATTAAGGACAATAATTAGGGGTTCAATTAGAGAACTTAGATTAATTCCAATAATTAGGATTGATCTCTTATCGACTTGAAACTTTGAACATTTGAACATAGTGACATATATAACCTTAAGAAAATTTCCCACTGAATTTTGAAATCATTAAGCCCATCAATCAATTTAATCAAACTTAAACCTTAATTAAGCCATTTAACCTTCTAGAAATTGTAATAAATCAAATTAAAATCCAAAAATTACATATAATACTTCAAACTGACCAGAATTGAATCCTTGATCAATGAAAAATAAAAGCCCCTTGACTGGACTTCAAAATTAAGTTTAATTTAAGTTTAATTGAAATTCAATATTTAATTAATTTAATTAATTAAAAATAATTAAAAATTCCAAAAATTTCTCAAACACTTGGAGATCACTCCTTAGGTCATTCCAGACCTTTGGAGTTGATTTCAAGGAGTTTGGAGGTCATTTGGATCCAAATCACAAAAAGGGTCTCTAATTAAACAATTTTAAAAATTCAATAAATAGTCAAAACTTCAAAAATTCATAACTAATTCAAATAAACTCCAAATTAAGCAAACTCAAAGGCATACAACTCATCTTAAGGTCTAATATTTATTAAAAATATTAAGTTTCCAGAAATCAATCAATTTTGAAAAAGTCAACTTTTGGTCAAACTTAGTTCAAATTTAAGTTAAAACTTCAAACCTTCACAATAAAATCTAGAAAAATCCAATTTCAGTGTACTTACTGTCTAACTGATCGTATTAAGGTCTAGTATTTTAATAAAATATTAAATTTCTAGAAAACTCTTAAAATAAAAAAAAATCAATTTTTAACTCCCTTAATTAAATCATTAAAATAATCCAGAAAATTCCAAAATTCAATAAATCATTCAAAATTCCAGAAAATATTAATTCAACATTAAAACCAGCAATTAATCAATTCTAATTAAAATTTAATCAACTTTCAAACTTTAATCAAACTCAAATCACTTAATTGTATCGGATACCACTGGGTAACCCAGGCCTACGAGGCTATTAAATTAGCCCCAAGGAAGGTGCAATAAACTTCACGGCCTCGGTGTGCAACAAAGGTGGTGTCCAACAAACAATCAAAATCAAATTTAAAATTAATTTTAAGTCATTAAGATTTAAACTTAAATTAAATCTTCCCTTAAGCCTTCAACCAACTTGAACCTCGAACAACTTCAATCAAGTGCCTATTTAGGACATATCAAAGCCACACGGCCTACCTCACACACTTTAGATGGTTTGCTAGGACAACCAACTCTAGTCTTAGGCTAGGCCGGTGTTTACTTTTCTGCTGTATGCCGGGTTTTCGAGCTTTTACTGCATGCTGTTTGCCAGTAGTAGAATTGATGTGTTTGTTTACTTATTTATTACACTCTGTGATGTGATTGATTGTACGATTAGATCTACCCCTAGGCTAGGGACGATTTGTACTAATTCAATTTTATGCAGGTGGCCATGCTCATACAGGGCACAAATTAAAGGGGGTAAAATTATAATTATTAAATTGCACAGGTGCTCCAGAAAATTGCTTAAGTCCCCCTTTAAATCAAAAAGAGCATGGCCAAGTGTGGCTGTGATTGAGTATTTTAATTTTAAATATATAACTGCTTGGGATGTCAAATATAAACTGCTGATTATTAGGATAACTCTGCAGGTTGTTGAGTCTAGATTTTTAATTTCAATTGATGTAATTTGAGATGTAAATTGAGTTGTAAATTTTAAGTGATTTGAGATTGAGATGTTTAAACATCCAATTTGGAATCCAAAGAGGAAGGAACATCCCTTAGGGGAGAGTTCCTATCCATTTGGAGATCTAAATTAGGATGAAGTTTAAATATCCAAATAGAAAAGATAACACCCCTATTCGGGGGGGAGTTTCTTTTCATTTGGATATCCAAACCCGACGATCCAAGGAGTTCTAAGGAGACGAAGAAGTGAAGAACGAGAAGAATCTCAAATCTCAAAGTCACTTAAGTCTTAGGAGTAGAATCCGGGTTATAGTCAGTGGTACCCGGCCACTTTACTTTCCTGCAGACCCTGGGTTGTATAATTAAGGGCACTTGCCTATGGACTTTCAATTTGAGCATTTATTTAATTAATTTAATTATTTAATTGATTTGATTTATGTGTTGATTGCGATTAAGGACCCGTATGCTTTTAGTAGTTTATTTGGCGTTCTTGCATGTCGATTTTGATTTAGCCTGGAACCCGATCGGAGGCTCGTGAGGGTACGGTCATAAACTTTTTCTATTTAAACAAAATTTAAAATTTTTAAGCTCAGATAGAAACTCTAACGCTCTTAAGAAGTAAGCCCGGACTGGCCGGGAGTTTTTCATGCATTCATATTAACTTTTCTCTACCTTGTTAGGCACCTCCCCGCCTGCGGGTTCTGGCAGACCACCTGACCTATTAGGGTGCAGTTCTGTCCAAGGGGATGTTGTGCAATCTCTAGGATAAAACCTATTTTTTAAGCCTATTTTAAAACTGCTTCATTTTGATTTAAGCATTTCATCGAGTCAACTAGCATGCATTGCATTAGTAACAAATTAAATTTGAGTCTAAATCTTAATTGCATTTCTAGCTTAAGCATTTAACCCAACATATGTTAAGGGGTCAATTAGGATCTGCTCTAGATGTCGACCCCAATTCTTTAAACCAATCTTAATCAATGTCCCTAACCACTCTACATTTAAAAGACTTTGACTCATGGTTTTTAAAAGCGTTTAGGTGATTTAGCTGGCTCCCCAATCCGGGCCGGGGTAAGTCCAGGATTGCATTGCATTAGCTAGGTTCTAGGTCACTGATTCTCAGTACCCATTTTAGACTTAGGTTCTGAGGCAGATGTTCAATCCTAAGACCTCAATCTTCCGGGAATCTAATTCCCACTTTCTAATAAAATTGATCACTTAAACATTAAATCTTTTTCAATCCAATTTAAGCCCAACACTTAGGATAGGTTGGGGTGTTTCTGAAGCAATTCAGAATCTTAAAGCACCTCCTACCATTCTTCCTTTGACTCCAGAAATAAGTGTTCAACATTGAACTAATCCCACTTGAAATTAAAGTCCTTAACCTCCTTTGACATCAATCTTTAAATTCTTAAATGAAATTCGTATCGCTATTTTAATCAAGAGTATTCGTAGGAAATTTTCTGGTTTCCTACGATGTAATTAACTACGAGGGCTTGCGCTCGTAGGAGATTTAGAAACCCAGACCTGATTTCAAAATCAAGTTTTCAAAACCTTTAATTAATTATCTTTGGGAAATCAAAACAAAAATGGTGATCGTTATTTTCATATTCGAATTATTGATAATGATTGATATCTTCTATCTTCGGATAGATATGTCAATTACAATCATAGTTATGATTATGAAATTAATGATCCTATTCAGATTAACATAATCAAATAATTGATTAAACATCATTTTGATCTTTCGAGATCGTGTGTTGTTTCTCCTTGAGTTTGATTATGATAATCAGGATAAATCAAGATTTATAATCTGAACCTATTAGGGAACGATATGTTCACCTTTCGAGGTGATATATCATTCATAATAAGTGTTCGATTATAAAATTAAAATTCCAGAAATTCAACATTTCCCAAAGAAAATTAAACCCTCTTTTCAAAACTATATTTTTTCAATCAAACATCGTATTGTACTATTCTAATCGTACTGTATGAATATTTGAAATCTTACTAAAATTAACCCTCATGATTAGTCAATTAAATCATGGTTTAATTAATGATAGTCGATCATACTATATAATATTGATCATACCAAATAATTAGCAGAGATAAAATTTGATCATCCCAAAGATCGTACCAAATAAGATAAAATTTGATCATAATTTTTGAACTAATCATATAGTATGATATTCATATCATACTAGATGACTTACTTGAAATCAACTAACAGTACTGTATAATGAGAGCAATACGGGAAGGTTAGCAAAGACGATTCCAGTCATCCCAGGAATCGTACTGTACAAATAGAGAAAAATCAAACAGATCATACTGTATGATCTTTAGATCATACCGTACGATGTGTTCATAAAATTTGAATAGTTCGTTTGAACGACTATTTACATCGTACTATATCGGACTAGTTTTGAACTGATCGTATGATACAAACTTCAATCGTACTATACGAATAGTGATGGCTTACTTGATTTTTTAGGGTTTCTTGAAGCCTAATATTTAAGCCAGTTTTAAAGATTCTCTTTATACTATTGAGAGAATTATGTGACTGTTGAAGGTACTCTGAGAGAGAAGCTTTTGGAAAATTTAGGGTTTGAGAGGAAGGAGAAGGTGAGGTTAAGTATGAGGGAGAAGGAGTGTGAGGGGATCACACGATTGCTCCAGGCTAGCTACGCCCTTGCTCCTCTTGTATCTTTGGTGAGTCTTTGAAAGCTCTCTAGGGAGAGAGGCTTCTAGGTCAAGTCCTCGAGATACTCTGCCTTCTCCAAGAGGAAGAAAAAGGAGCTGAGGTACTCTGCCTTCTCTAGGAGGGATAAAAAGGAGCTGAGATACTCTGCCTTCTCTAAGAGAGAGAAAAATGAGTCAAGGTTCGCTGCCATCACCGAGAGGGTGACAAAATGTCCAGCACTCCACCGCATCAGGTTTGGTGAAAGTGAGTCTGTAAGGGCTTCTCTACCTTATTATGGGAGCAAAAGGAGATTCACTTTATTTTAGTGAAAATTCTCAGAGCGGAGGACTCCAAGGAGTGGACGTAGGTCAATGTTGATCGAACCACTATAAAAATCTTAGGTGTATTTTTTTCCTTTTTGCACTTTTAAATTTTCTGCATTTTATTTCTGTTATAACTGCTTGGAAAAATTGATGATTATTGCTTATTTCATAAATCAAGATATCATCATAAGTTAAATCAATATTTTTGATAAACTCATTCGCTTTTTTAATTAATTAAATTTAGTATTTTCAATTTTTAAAAACTTTGCAAAAATATTATCATTGTTACTTTAAGTTAAAAAAATTTTAAAATTATCAATTCACCCCCCCCCCCCCTCTTGGTGAGCCACGGGCTAGTTCCTTAAGGTTTAACAATCTTCACAAACTTTCAGTTAACTATTGACTGGGTCAGGATAACCAGTCAGGTCCATTTCACTAAGAAGGGTGCTCAGAGGAATTTAGTGCAGATCATAAGCCAACTGAAATTTAATTCGAGGTAATCAGGGTTCATGATCAATCACTACATGAAAATTGCTAATTACCGGCGATAATTTTTGGGGATTTTATAGATTTTTTGGCTGTTAACTGGTGGTTAATAAACTACCGGAATAAATCGCATAGGAAATGAACACCGGTGGCTATTTTTTGACTGTTATATTTTCCATCAATTTTTGGTGGCTAAAATAGCTATAAATTAATGAATCCAAAACCATGGGTAAATTGCCGGTAATTTTCGATGGTTTAATCGTCAGGAACCGCTAGTGTATTACTAGCGATAACACTACAGGTATGTTTGGTAGCCAAACTGCTAGTTATTATAGGAGATAAAATTAAAAAAAATTGATGGCTTCCGAAAGCTTCAGGTATCAAAGTTTCCAGTGGCCAAACAGCCAGTTAGTCGCTGAAAACCTGTAGCATTTATAAAAAAAAAATAATTGCCCCCTTTATTTATACCAATTTTTACCTGCAGGTAGAAAACATATATAAAATAATTTTTAATTTCCAAAAATCAACAGATCAATTTATATGAAATAACAATACATAATCAACAGATATATTTACACAATCTATAATAAACAAAAATAGTTCTTTACACAAATAACAATGCATATGTTCCAACATAACATATAAAATCCACAATTAGATGTTCCAAATACACTAAATAATTTTTCAAACAACTAACAACAAATAATAACACTAATCATCCTTCGTGTCCTCACTGTCATGTGATGCATGTGTAGGTTTTTGCTCTTTTTTCTTATCATTTTAAGCCCAATATGATCGTAGCTCCGCTTGCATCTCATTTTGAATCTTTGTTATCTCATCTATCTCTCTTATCAAGGCAGTAACCCGCTAGCTAACAGTTTCTTCAGCTCCACTAATATCATAAAATAGTGAAGTAGATATACTGCCCTCATAAGCATACCCCTACAAACCTAAGCCATAAACCCTCCCCCTCTACCTTCCTCTAACAACATCTGACCACGTGTGATACTTAGAATACTAAATCGATCCTGAAAATGATCCCTCACCAGTAAACTGCTGACTTTCCTGAAGTCGTATAATATCATCCTGCCAAAATAAATCTATAAAATAATATTTCTATTTATTTATATTATTAATCAAAAAATTATACTCACATGAGCTTTTCTTGCCTTCTCATCAACCTACTGATGATCTGCTTGATGTTAGTGAGTCCTCATATGCAGCTCCAATGGTGTCGGCCCCTGCCCAAGAAGCTCTTTCTGTAAATAGAAAATATAGTTAAAAAGATATATATATATATATATATATATATATATATATATATATATATATATAATTGAAATAATCTTTTACCAGTCATCATCTATTTTTAATATGAGGCACGCCCACTAGTATGAAGAGAGCTTCCTAAACCCCCACAGTCATATGTTCTATTTTACTTATTCAGCTCTCTCAACTTGGAGAAATTAGAGCTCACCCAAGCTATGCTCAAATCAACACATACTCCATCACCAATCTATAATGGATGCTGCCTAGACTTTCTAATGTCTGTGAACATGTCCCTAAAATGAGTTGATCATTTCCTCTCAAAATTTGTTCTGTTCCTCATGCCATACTCAAACAACTACCTAAAATCTTTCTGTAAAATATAGGCATAATAAATAATATTAATACAAATGAAATAAAATATTTTGAGTAATGTCAAATAAATATATCTAAAATTCTCTGAATCACATATCCCTAACGTCCTTTGGGATCTTCTTCTATGATAAGTAAGGAGCATCATATTTGCTCCGTATGATGTCCAGAATCTTGTGGGTAGGCTACCTTGAGGGATTGAAGCTGCAGGTTAAAATTTTTATCAATAACATATAATAGATCAAATTATAATAATTTTACAAAATAAACTAAACTTGTGTATCACCCTCAGGCTCGATGTATACACTCTTATCTGCTGCTATTACAGGCTCCCCAACACCAACCTCTTCTTGTGTTGATGGTCCACCATGTTCTAGCTGCATAGGAGGTGGGTAATAATAGAGGTGGTGGTAAGGAGGATAAGGGTAGGTGGGTGGAGCTATTTGTGATGTTGGTGGAGAATAATATGAATAGAATGGAGCTGAATGTATTTGATTTGGAGAGAAAAATTGAGGACTCGTAGATGTAGGAGGAGGAAAATACTGAGGAAGGGGTGGTACTCCTACCATAGCTGGATCTGACTATCCCTGACCCTGCATAGTGGGGGACTGATGCTGACTCCTAGGTGGTGGTGATGGTATCATTGGTGAAATTGATCTCTACCTCTGACCTTTATCACCCTGTTTAGACCTACTTGGTCCAGCGCTCAAATATTTCTTACAAAAAAACTTTGAAGTGAAGGATCTACATTGAGGATCATCACCTGAAGTCATTTGTGGTAAAAGAAGTAATTAGTAAATTATTATAACATATAAAAATTAAGTTATAATAATTATGAAGATTTATATAAGTAAAAATAAAAAAATATAATGTAGATTTACATACAAACAAGATTTAATAAGAGACATTTACCAAGATTTGTTTACTAACTTAATTTTTAAAAACTACAATACAATAAGTACATTGTAATAAATTTAGTCACTTAAATTACAAGAACTATTTAGAATCAAAAATATTTTTATTGCTCTCCAAGGTATCTTCACTTTTTTCCTCGTTATCATATGAAGAGCTTGTCAAACTATTCACATCCTCTAACTGCATTTTAACATTATGTACTGTAGTTGACATCTCATCAATTTTCAGTAAACCTATAATTTGACATCTCATTCCCTTGATATATAGTTGCTACGATGCATTATTGGTCAATTATCCCCCATATTTTTATTTTTATGGCAGCTAGCCAATCTTATTTATCTCTGTGACCACTAGGATATTTGTTAAAATAAACTTGAATAGCTTGACTTGCTAACACAAATAGATCAAACTTCTCGTATCTTCTACTATATTTTACTTCTACTAAACCATATATTGGATGAACCCTTGTGCCTCTATTCGATACTGGATCGTGTTATTGATAGTTGAACAAACATACAAGATTCTCATCTTCTCCTGGGTACTGTACATAGCTCAAGAACCTCATTCAAAATATCATAATAATCACACTCATCTTCTTCATGAGTATTCCCTCCAATATAAACTCCATAATTTTTGTTTTTTTTCTTCAGTCCATAATTTAGAATAAAATTTGAACCCGTTAACTATATATATTGGCTAGGTGTTTATTTTTTACATTGGGCCCCATACCAATGCTTGTAGATCTTTATTGAAAACCTTATTATCAGGGTTATGTACCTAGAAAATTTTTAAATTTTAGGACTTTTAGTAGTAAATAAGATATAAATTAATAAAAATTTTAAAATTTAAGGGCTCACGTAAGATCTAAACTAAGATGGGATTCATTTGCAACAAGTTCCTCAACATCTGTAGTGTTTGTTAGAGGAAAATTACTTATAAAATACCTGGTGATAAATCATCCAAGTAAGACTTCAAGTAGTAAAAATTAACATGATTCTTTTTATACATTATAAAAAAACTTACTCTAAGATTTTTTGGACTTCTTGACAGTTCAGTAACACATATAAAGTCATTGTTTGATTTCTAAATCATTTAGAAATCTTTCAACATATTTGCCACTAGGCTTTTCATGACTTCTAAAGATTGATATTGTAGATTGTGATTATTCTTCGACATTGAAGTACCTATTACGACCAATCTTAATTCTTGTACTCCTTATATGGGGCTCAAAATAGTAGAAGCAGAAGAGGATGGTCTCTTGAGGCAAATATGCTTCACATATCAATCCTTCCAGTTGTACTTTATTCTTAACATATTTTTTTAATTTATTCAAATATCTGCTAGACAATTAGAATTATTAGTTACCATTAAAAATATTTAAAATAGCATATTAAAAATATATTTCACCTCTTAAAAGAGAATATCCAACAATATTGTACAGGTCTACCAATTCTAGCTTCTTAAGATAGATGGGCTGGAAGATATTCCATAGAATCAAAAAATTTGGAGGAAATTTTTTTTCTAACTTATATAGGATGATTGTTATATTCTCCTTGCTCCTCTATAAAGCATCTTTACTTAGTTTAGATGAACATAGGTCTTTAAAAAAATGTTAAGCTCTGTCAATGGATTTGATATGTAATCTGGTAAGAGACATATTATGATCAAAAGGAGAACCTCTATAATTATGTGACAATCATGATTTTTTAGTCCAAATAATCTCGCTAATTTAAGGTCTATATATTAGCTTAAGTTTGATCTATAGCATCAAGCATTTTTAAACCTTGAAACCATTAACATATTAATCTTCTTTGTTCTAATGTGAAATAGTAAGGTGCTTTGAGCCTCATTATTTTACCATCACTGGTTGTTACTAACTCTCGATTTCTTCACTGATAATACTCTTTAATGTCCATTCTGGCTTTCACATTATCCTTGCTCTTATCTTTAACATTCATAATTATATTAAAAATATTATTGAGAAAGTTCTCCTCAATATACATAACATCTAGATTATGTATTATTAAATTTATTCTTTAATATGATATTGTCTAGAAAAAACTTTTTTTAATCCAATTATATTGAACACCATATCTTAAAAATTTACACACTGATAATATTAGAAAATTAATAATTAATGAAATATTAAGAAGTCTCTGCAGTACATCATCACCACTTAATCTAGGTAGAGGAGATGACCTCTCAACTCTATTTTTAACGAATACTTTCTTCTTTCTCCTAAAAGAATTATCAGCAGGTAGGAACATATGATGACAATCAAATCAAGTATTTTTCCTTCATATTTTAGTGTGAAAGATTTAGTATTTTCCATGCAGTAATGGCAAGCTAATTTTATTGCTATGCTACAGCTAGATAACATATCGTAAGCTAAAAAATTGTCAATGATCTAAAGTAATGCAGCTCTAAGGAGAAAACTTTATTTAGTTGAGATGTCATATGTAAGGACACATTCTTTCCATAAGAACTTGATATCATCAATTAATGGTTATAAAAAATATCAATTTTTAGTTTTGAATTATGTGTTCCAGATATTATAAGTGTTAAAAATATGTACGAGGTAGTCATACACATCTCTGATGGAAGGTTGTATGGTGTTAGTATAATTAGCCAATAAGAGAACAGTGAAGCTGTCTGACTGTATGGAATAAAACCATCAGCACATAATCTCAATCTTATATTATGTGGCTCAGTAGTAAATATAGCATACATTCGATCAAAATATTTCTATACTTCAGCATCTAATGGATGAGGAAGAATACAACTGTTTGTTAATTTCTCCTTATGCCATCTTATATGACCTACTGAACTCATTTATGCATAGAGCCACTAAAGTTTTAGAATAATCGATAAATAAAATAAATAGAAATATGGAATATCTTTCTTTTGACGATGCTATTTTCTCGAGTTTTATTTAAACTAAGGTGCATTACAGGTGTGACAATAAACTTCTGTCATATCATCCTTGTAGTATAACATTCATCCATTTATACAATAATCGATTTTCATAATAGTGAGACCTAACTTGGATACTAATTTCTTTATTCCATATAAATATATGGGGATTAAATTATCTGTTGGATTTATTTTCTTAAAAAGATCAATAAAGCCATTGAAATAATCATGAGAAATATTATATTCAGTTTTGATACTTAGCATCCTAACGGTAATCGATAATTGTGAATGAGTTTTGCAACCATCTTAAATTAGTTTTTGAGCAGTATGTAGCAGTTAAAAGAATTTTTTGATTTTTGTGTATGGTGGCTCTTCCATATTAGCCCTTAAATTAGAACCTACTACATCAAAAATAAGTTCTTCATGCAGTCTACTCATTTGATCTTCATTAATTATTTTAAAAGCTATGGATGGACCAACATGAGTATCTCTGTGTAACTCATACTTATCATATGAGGTCCAAATCCAGTAGCATGGAATAAATCCCCTATGATATAAATCAATCTTTACATCATCTAGCTTAAGTAATGCTTGATTTTTATGCTTCACGCATGGATATCTAAATATTTCATCAAACTTAAACGAATGTAGTTAAGATGCGACTTGAATAAAAGTCTCAACTCCTTACATAAATTTATCTGTCAATCTTCTTCGACCCTGTAATAATCTGTTATATATCCAATATCTCTCTTCTTGGATTATTATTTGGATGTTAAAGTAAATGTTCTCTACATAGTTGTGAAATGAATTATTAAAAAGGTACAACCTTAAATTTCATTTAAATCTAATAAAGAAATATCATTTCTAATATTTTTTAGCCAAGTCTTTTTAGGTCTACCTCTACCTTTCTTAATATAAGTCAAATCTTATACCTCTACTTTCCTAACAGGGTCATCAGAAGGCCGTCGTTTTAAGCGACCAAACCATCTAAGATGACTTATCTCTGTAAAACTTAACTTAGTATTATATATCTCTTTTAATAAAGCATTGCAACTCTCACCACCTTCTTATAGAATTTTCCCTTAAGTTTGAGGGGGATTTTTCTATCACACAATAAGCCCGATGCATTTCTCCACTTCAACCATCCAACTTGATTTTTGTTGATAATATCCCCATCTATTTCACCTTCACTCTAAACAAGAGATCCAATATATCTAAAATGTGTAATCTTATTAATGACTTAATCGCTTAAATTCACAATCCCCTCACTAAGTGTATTATTACTAAAATTACACTCCATATATTCATATTTTAGATCAACTCAAGCGAAAACCTTTACACTCTAAGGTTGACATCCATAATTCAAGTTTACCTTCAACTCCCTCTCTAGCCTTATCAATAAGAATAATATCATAAGCAAAAAAAATGAAGCTATAACCTCTTGCAAATGTCTACTGAGAACATTCATGACTAAAGCAAAATGATATTGGCTTAAGGCTTTCTCAAAATTAACCTTTAGATTCAAAGGTTGATCTTCATAATTCAGGTTTACCTTTAACTCCCTCTCTAGACTTATCAACAAGAAGAATATTAACAACAAAAATAAAAAAAATTAATCAAGGTAAGGTACATCCTCTTGTAAATATCGACTGAGAACATCCATAACTAAAGTGAAAAAAATAAGGAGATGCATGGAGGAGATCACCTTCAGGGGAGTTCGGCGGCCAGAGTGAGGGCGTCGGGGGCGAGGCACGGGTAGCGTTTGGTGGCCGGAGTCCTGCGCACTCACTTTGGCGAGGGCGAGGGTGAGGCCGCATGTGTCTAGACTAAAATGAATAATGCGAAGAAATGAGGAGGAAGGGCTGGGGTGGCCAATTTTAGGGCCATTTCTGGCGGTTTATACCACCAGAAAAAATTCACTTAAAATTGGTGGTTAAACCTCTAGTAAAAGTCGACACCTAAAGAACAAACCTGCAGTATATAACGCCAAAATTTTTGGCAATTTAGTATTAACTATCGGTGGTTAAACCGCTAGTTAATAGCGGCGGTCAAACAGCTAGTAATTCCGGCGGTCAAATGATTGCTAAAAATACCGATGGTAAACAGTGAATTTCCTGTATTGAATTGAGCTAGCTCAATTGGGCCAAGTGGATTGGCTAATGATTGAGGAATATATTAAATGATGGTTTACCATGACAGATTCCTAGTGAAGGGATTTGGACCATGATTGAAGATCAGCGAGGTTAGTGCACTGAACTAGGCAGTGCACTAGTTTATCTGGTAGTAGTGCAAGACTGCAGGTGCTCAAGTAATTGAAGTGATGGTTAGACGTGATTGAACTTTAATTGGAAACTGGATATTTAAATGATTGAAGATTGATGAGAATTAACAAATGACTTGTTCGCTTATGTATGATTGATTGACTGATTGAAGAGATGACTACAGATGATTGAGGAATTGAATGTTGGATGATTATTGGAAGTGCATACTAATACTATTGATTGAATGATTGATTATGGGTTTGATGTATGATTGAAGTTGATCGGCAGACTGGATGATTAAAGTATGGAATGATTGATTAAGTATATGTAGTGCTGGGTAGTTAATCAGGTAATTGCTGGTTTAATGTATGATTGACTGGAGACTGATAATTGATTGATATTTGATTGAAGATGATTGATCATTTACTTGAAAATTAAATGATTGACTGATTGAATGCTGAATGTTTGAAGTTTAACTAGAATTTTGATTGGTTGATTAGCTGGCTAGATGATTTATAGGTGGTTGACTATCAACCATCAGATATATGATCAGGAGTTTGGAAAAGTCTTGATGATCTTATACAAAAATGAAGTCAACAATGACCCTTATGATAATAAGATGTATCATATTTATATCATTATTTATTTATTACATCAAAATTAAAAATTACCAAAAACATTTAAATTTTGCATGACGTCGAAAACTAATATATTTTTTAAAAATTGAGATATATTATTACTCATAATAATATAAATAAATAAAGATATATTTTATATAAAATGACTGCCACTCACATTTCTTGGTGGCTACCTTCATGACGTATCAAGCTGGCATTGGCTCTTTCAAGATCCATGGACCCACCAATCTCATCTTTGATATGTGCACTAATGACTGATCGTCACGTCTGTAAACAGAACTGCATTAGAATAAAAAAAGTTTTATTAGTAAATAAAATAAATAAATAAAAAGAGCCTCTCCACGATTCTCGCTCATACATTTTCTCCTACAATCAATTACGTTGCAGTGGCAGTATCGTAAATTTCCGTAAATTCTTGCTCATTTATTACTGATGGCCATTGTAATCCCGCCGTCAAGTGAGCTTGGTAGTCCGTACGAGGACGTCAGGCGACGGTATTGGCCAATGTAAAATAGACAACGAGTCGTAAAAAACAGCTTTGGTTTTCCTAAACCGCTCACCTCTTCTTAAGAAGCCCGTCCTCACCCACTCTCCGCAACTCTCCTGCCTTCATAGCACGAACCTCTTTGTCTCTCTTCTCCTTCGTCTTGCTGGTTAAGATTTAGGATTAGAGAGAGAGAGAGAGAGAGAGAGAGAGAGAGAGAGAGGAAGGAGAGATGGGGAGGGGAAGGGTGCAGTTAAAGAGGATCGAGAACAAAATAAAAAGGCAGGTGACGTTCTCGAAGAGGAGGTCGGGATTGCTGAAGAAGGCGCACGAGATCTCGGTGCTCTGTGACGCCGACGTAGCCCTCATCATCTTCTCAAACAAAGGGAAGCTCTACGAGTACTCCACAGATTCCAGGTATTTCTACTGTTGATCCGATACGCCTTTTTTCTCTTTCCGATTTTTGGGATTGTATGGGAAGCTGTATGAGTATTCGCAAATTTCTATTGGTATTTTTATTATATGTAGAGATTTATATTCCAGTAATGAATCTGAGTTGTTGATCATATCTCATAAATGCTTTCGTAAGGAATTCCTCGGGGTAATTTTGTACCGTTTTTTGCTTTTTTGTAATGGTGGGGGGGGACTTAGCGCACGTTAGCAGAGCTAGCCTTGAAAAAATAATTGGGTCATTATCCTGATGATTTCTCTGTTAATATGACTAATTTAAGATGAATGCAACAAGCGTTTAGTTTAAAATAAAAAATATCTTACCCGGACTTGCAGAGTCAAGGCGCACGTTAGCAAGTAGTGCGTTGCTTTCGTATCTGGGGCTCCGCGCCCGTTTTCCTGAGTGTTTTTTTTCCATTGATTTTGTTACTTTCTTCTTTTTGGGAAACTTGGCTTTCCCCTAATTTCTGATTTGGAACGATTATCCTTTCTTATCTCCACTACGTTCTAAGTTGTTTCCTTTTTAGTACGTATTATTCCAAGCATTTATTATTATTATTATTATTATTATTATTATTGCTAATCTTGAACCCAATACGGAGGCTTATCTCTCATCCGACGTACCATCATATGGCCTCCCTCTATCATTTATTATTGTAAGCAGCTCATTTTGATTTTATTGGTTGAGAGTTTTAATAATTAATTGAGAGATTTTAAATTTGAAATTTATATATATATGATATGATATGTATATGAGTTTATATTAATGACTCAAATATCTCAAAAATATTTTTTTTTAATATCCTGCAGTCTGTACGGTTGCTATTCCCGTACTCTCCATTATTGAACAGAAAAAGTTTTTTGAAAGGATGTTTTGATGTGCTTCAACGTCTTTGATTTTTTTTTTTTTCATTATGATAGCGTTCTTTATTATTGCTATATTCCGTTGAGTAGAGCAAGTTTTTTAAGCTAAACAGGCTCTATCAAAAGAAAAATTATTTTGGGCGGAAGTCGAATGTCGTTCGGATATTTAAGTCCACGGTTCGGTATGGTTTGTATCGCGGCTTGGTACTGTTCGGTATCGAGGCTCGGT
Organism: Dendrobium chrysotoxum; assembly: GCA_019925795.1. Lineage (NCBI taxonomy): Eukaryota > Viridiplantae > Streptophyta > Magnoliopsida > Asparagales > Orchidaceae > Dendrobium > Dendrobium chrysotoxum. Next base: position 26,670,978 of record CM034311.1, read on the forward strand.
ATTGCTGACATGACTCATTTTGATTGGTATCCTAACTGCTCCGCACAAAATAATCTCTCCAAACATAGCTTCTGCTGGGGAGCGATATTTTCGTTGAGGTGGGTTTGGAGAATTTCTTGTGATTGTTGCCTGCGCAAAAGGGTGAGGTAAATGTATACTGAAGAAAGAGGACAGCTATCATGGAGAGATTTTTTTTATGGTGTTTGATAATTATTTTGTTTCGGTATGTTCTGTATTAATAATATAAATACCGAGCAATATGAAGACTACTATTTATATATGTAGCTGGCTCTGTTCACTAAAAATCTTCCTGTAGTGACGAGCCTTCTTGCTTCGCAGCAGGGTTTGAACACCTCCTCTTACATAGCCAGAGCACTATATGGAAAGTAGAGTACTTAAAGCGAGTTTTGGGTGGTGGGGGCCGTGAAACTACCTAGGATGCAAAGATTTATCGCTTGAAAAGGGTAGGGATAGTGATAACTGGTGTTTGGATATCACATCAAACGAATCTGCGTTCATTAAGCTACCACTCCTTTATAGTTTGTCAGCGTAAAACAAGGCCTAGGCCTAGTTTATAGGCTTCAAATAGTGAAGCAGGGATGTGATACCTGATAGGTACTAGAGAACGATGTGATACAAGGTGGCTGACTGGAGAAAAACGGATGAAACGCTAAAATAATATTAGAGAGGTCGGACCGTCGGACATCATGGAAAATAATATTTAAATTTATAAGATTTTTTTTTTTAATAAATTTTAAATTTATGAAAGAAATAAGGTTATACCGTTCGTTAAAAATAAATTTTTTTCATTCAGAAATTATGCAAAAACTAAGTACACTGATCATTCATTTCTCATCCATAAATGATCCCGTTATTATATGCTTAATTGAAGACTGATATCCTTTTTTTAGAAGAGATAAGTTTATATTATTCATAATATTTTTTTCACAAAAAATCTATAGCTATATTTAAAAGTAGTTATCCTTCATTTCAATTCTCTTTTCTAGATTAAGTTTTTATTTTTCTAGTGTTCTATATTTTTATTAAGAAATTTTTCCATTTCATTTCATTTTTTTTTACATTTAATATTTTAATAATATTAAAATAGAGTCTTCTATTCAAAGAGACTAAAATTTACTTGAAGAAGTTTGGCAATTTGTTTTATTGTTTTTATATTATTGGATTTTTTATTTTATTTATAAAAATAATGTTCTATGCAAACTTTATGACTACAAAGAGAAATAGTTAGAATTATAAGGTGCGGTTCCTTTAGGAACACCATGATGTTCTCATTATAATGACCCCCTCCTCCCATTATCCTTCATCAACATATTAGGTCTTCTCTTTTGTTAAAAAAAAAAAAGGTCTTGTCTTTTGTGACATCTTGGATCCTCTCTAATAGAATATAAAGTGTCATCCACTTATTACTTGGACAAAGATTGTTATGAGAGTAACAGCTAATTGAGTGGATCATGACCACAAGAACAATAATAATTAGTATGGTTGATGTCAGCAGCTTAGCATATCATCAATCATATCCCCTCATAAGGATTTCCCTTCTAATTTTGAAGACAAGCCGGGTGAAATGCTTATCATTTCATAATAATGGCTTCCTCATTTATTTAGCTTTCAAAACAATCTATTGATTTTGTTCATTTCTGGCGAGCAAGTCTCTCCAATAAATTTGTGAAGAAAAAATTAGTTATTATGTTCTTATTATAGTTTTTATATGGATGCCTGTCATGTCTAGTTTATGGATTCTTAACAAAGAAACATAAAGGAAAAATAAATTATAACTTCACTTCCTTCCAATGTGATGGGAGATTTTAGAGCAAAAATGCAATAGCATAGTGCTCCCTATGCATTAAAGTAGTACCCATACTTATTAGATTTAGCCCCCTCTAATAGTAGATGAGATTTTAAGACCACTAGCTATCAACAGGTGGTTCGGAGACTAAAGAGGATTGTAGAGTAAATCAAATGCATATAGCACTCATTAATGATTCACATATATATGTCCATAGGAGATAAGCAACCCTCTAGTACTCTAGAACTAATTCCTTCTATTATGGAGGATTACATAAGAGTCTTTTTTTTGTGGTTAAAACCCACATAGGGGTCTATGCATGCATTAATTATAAAAAAAGGGACACGGGTCCTTAAAGAAGCAAATGCTCACTAAAAAATACATCATCCAAAGGAAAACCTAATGAACCAATGATCCTAACTATTATAAAAAGTAAACATAAAGTAGCTAGGGAGACAAAAAGCCAACCCTCAAAAGAAGACAAGCAAGATCTTTAATAAAGACACGAGAGAGAAAAGGCAACCACAGCTTGAAAGAACCATCACTACTACCAGCTTTAGCTTGAAATAGCCACAAAGTGACCCACAACAAGAAACAAAGCTACACAAAAGAAGAAAAAGAATGGACCAAAAAGTTAAGGAAAGAGATGAGATACCTGAAGGAAAATCAACAAAATACGCCTCCAACCCAAGAGCACCTACATAAAGGCTAACAAAAGAATAAGCAAATTGAAGAAAAAATTAAGAATGAGGGCACCCAACTTGCAACAATTGTGGTGCCCCAAAATCTAATTTAGAAGAATTATTCTTTTATCTTTTAATAAATAACAATCAGAACTATCTAATATCATCTATTAATAATAAACAAAAAAATATATTCTATAATTCAAAATATCAATATACATATCTATATTCATTCTAAAAAATTATATACAATAATTAGGATCTATACAATTATCATATATCTATCATGTCCTGAGTATAAAAGAATAACTAAAATAAAAAGAAATAAAATCTGAAGAATCCTGACCAACCTCACACTCCTGATCATCTGCCCTGACCTAAAAATATTTAACCACATATAATGAGCTTAAAAAATTCAGTAGGTCATCAAAACCTACAATTGAACTTAAAGCATGACAAATGAGTAATATGTATATCAATAGTCAAATCATAACAGTTATATTCATATGATCATTGAATCAGTATAGAAATAATAAAATTATATAATGTAGAAGATAGTAAATCAATATGAGTGTCAAATTAATAAAGCAATCAAGTATTGATATGATGATTGGCAATCATCATATCAATACTACAATCAGTAGAGAAATCATATAAAGCAATAAAATCAAATCATTAATAAAGACTATCAAAATCAAATCAATATAGTAAATCATATAGGAGTGTACACATAATATCTAGATATTCTATATCAGTATCTTAATCACATACTTAATATATCTTGCATATCACATGCTCAATACATATATCATACTTTTTATATTAATAAATCAGTAATAGTGTTAATAATAAATTTATACAATAATATGAATAATATTTTAATAATATTCATTTTAATAGTCATACTAAATAAATAAGAATTCTGACTACACGATGTTTTATAATATCATATCAGTATCAGTAAACTGTTGGCTCAGTAAATAGAGTTGTCACTTTTTGCTTATCGACACAGTAATCATCTATTTTCATCTTCTTATAACTCTCAATCAGTGTATCATGTGAATCAGCAGAGGATAACACTAAATCACAGTATTTAAAGAAAATATTGTTGGCCCACCATCCTGTACAAATGAATCAATCTCCAACCAACGGATCAACCAGTCTTTACTTGTCTTTTACACATATTATTATCACAGTGTTATAATAGTAATAGCGACCAGTTATTACTTAATAACATATCTACATTTATTTTCAATTCATTGTAGTAAATACAACATAAGTGAGCTTAATTCAAAAAGTGTCAAAATGTCCTAATGATAAACAACAAAAATCATACTAAGCAAAAAATCACTTTTTTAGAATTTAATCAAATTATTAAAGATTGCATAAAATAATATTTTTAAGCTTAAGTTGAACTAAATCACTATTTTTAGACTTCAAAATAAATTTTTAAACAAACAAAAATTATTGTATTTTTAAAATCACCCAGTGAAAAATCTTAAATAAATACTCAAAATATTCATTATTTTAATTTATATAACATATAAAAGTTACATAGCGAAAGTTTTACTAATACAAAATTATTCTAGTTTTTCGGTAACAGAAACACAAATTTGATCGAAAAAATATCAAAAATACTAAATCCCTGAAATTAAAAATAGATTAAAGGTTCCTTACAGCAAGACGAGTAAATATCTCATTTGGCTCGACAAACAAAAATAGCTCCTCGACCTTCAAATATGGACTTCTCTTTTCTCTCTCCTCACTTTTCTCTTTAAATTTCCTCTACAGGTCTCTGTTATGCTAAATTAAGAAGAGAAAGGGGCTTAAAATAAAATTAGTGACTTAAGATATTTATAAATAAATATTAATATAATCATATAGTTTATTTATTTTATAATATAAAATTCTAATAAATTTTTTAGAATTTTAAAAACTATAGAAAAATATTCATAAAATAAATAATTTTATTTAGAAAATTTTGATGAAAATAATTTGCAAAACGGACACTTAACGGTCCCAAAATCTCTACTTGTACCGACATGTGCCAATTTTTTAAGAATTTTCATCGGTGTCCAAAAATTACGAAAAACAATTGTGTAATTAAAATACAATAATATCAATGCTATGACGAAGATGATTTGTGATTTGGATTATATTTACTCCAAAAAAATATATTTAGCAGAGTCAACATACGAACTATTACAACAACGACCACTAAACCAACAACCAACCAAATAGGCCACAAAAGCCATCTCACGAAGATAGAAGAAAAGAAAACACAACTACACAACCCTGCCACCAACCAACAAACACATCACCAACAAACAACCCAACCGGGCACCAACCAACCAACATAACAACCCGAAAGAAACACAACTAGAGCAGCCAAAGCACAACACCAAAAAGCCCTAAGGAGGCCCAAAAAACTCGTAAAAGACCCATAAACCACCCACACACCAAAACTAATCATTTGACTTAGATGTAGAAGCATTACCCACATAATATTTAAAATTATGCACCAAATTCTTCTTTTTATGTTTATTGCCATTCTTTCCCAAAACCAAAATAAAGTCGTCCTTATCCAGTTGCACAACATTTAAATTTAAATCCTTCAGTGACACATTACACCCACCATCATTAAGATCCCCAGCAATACAGGTATCACCTGATAGATCACAAACCTGATCAGAATGGTATTTGAACATGCTCCTCTTGCAAACCAACCCCTTCACTCTATGGCGGAGACAAAACACAACATAAAGCTTTTTTTTATTATTTATATTATAATGTAGCTTGTGGCGGATTTGCGATGGTAAATTACGCCGCAAATCCGGTGTAAAAATGCCGCAAATCCGGTGTAAATAATTCGTCAAAAATTGTCGTCGCAAATCCGTCGTCATTTTTGACAAAAAAACCCGCCATAAAGTCCGCCGCAAATCCGTGACTTTCCCGTAGTAGATTTACTATCTTATGAATCCATCATGTCTTCATGGTTTTAATAAGATCTCTCATGATGTTACCTTGAACTAAGGAGTATATATATTAGTTGATGGCAGTGATAATGATCAATACTAGGACATTGCTCCTTCCTTTGACTTGGCTTCTCAAGAGAGGGATGCATGGCCACGTCGCTTAGTTCTAATCTTAAATAAGGGAGATGATGAAAATCTTAATCTAAATGTATACCCTCTCAACAAAGAAAAAGCAAAAGAGAAACTCTCTAATAGTTTACCTCACAAAATATTCTTCTTTTTGCATGCATGCATCACAAAATCTGAATCTAGATGGCCTGTTAAAGTCATGTTGTTCAGAAGGTATAGAAGTTGAGTATGATATAAGCTTAAAAGGAGATTGGACTTCATATGAATATTGTCTAAGGATTCTTGTTACATTTATTCCGGGAATAAATTTCATAAATTTTGATACCTTTTGACATGATTCTCGAGGATGATGCGTGGGTAGGCATTGGAAGGGGAAAATTTCTTTCATGATGTCCTGACAAAAAAAAAAGATGATAATAGATAAAATATCATTAGGTTTGGACTTTATTATGATAACTATCATAATAAAGGTTGCATAATAAAATATCATTAGGTTGGGACCTAATTAATGATAACTATCAAAAAAACTGTCATAATAAAGGTTGCATAATTAACTGAAAGCTCAAATAACTATCCCCTTGAAGATCTGCTGATAACTTTTTTTTTCTATACAGCATGGAGAAAATTCTTGAAAGGTACGAGAGTTATACTTATGCAGAAAGAGCAATATTCTCTAACGAGGCCGACCCCCAGGTATGACAGTTTTACATTTTTCTCACGTAAAAATGTTGGGACCTTAATTTATTGTTACGTTCTGCACTCAATATTAAAAGAGTATTAAATGTGATAGAAACGAGGAGAAATAGAATGGCTAAGCTTCAATTCCTTTGCTTAAACAATCACACAAATGAAATGGCATTAGACGTCGTCTATGTGCTTACTCCTTTCATGATGGACTATATTTTTGTCTAATGTGATTGTCGATTTTCTAACAATATTGGTCTTTATAGCTTTAAGTTAATGAAGCTGATGTTCTTGAGTAATCTCCTTAACCAAATTTCATGGAAAATGCATGATGATGATGCGACATATTTTGCTTTACAAATAGAGAGAGTAACAATAAATTGCTTTTTAGATAGCCATGTGGATGTTGTATCACCCAAAATAAAAAATAAATTCTATGGTGTTTCTCCAATTTTCCATATTTCCATCTTAAAATTGAAATTATTAGAAGTATATAAGAGTCCATTAGTGATGGTACCTTAGATATAACAAAGAACTCTTAGCAACTTTCAAATGCACTATATTTGTATTATAAAGTGAGTAAGAACAATAATTATTAGGCATAATAGGAAAAACAAACTCAATTTTACATGCTAATTAAGCATTCAAATTAGTATATGACAAAGTCACAAAAATAATTATCCATGATATAATTAAATATGGTGAATTAAATTAATCTATTCAATGTGAGTATAATAATTTTTAAGTGATGATATAAATGATTTTACTCAATGCAAGAGCATAAAAGCATGTATAACATTCACTTATAAATTGTCAATCAAGGACAAACGTTTATTTAAGAAAAAGTACAAGAATAAAAATTAAGGTATATAGCAATTGGACAAATGATTTTTGACCGATTAAGCATCCTATTAGCCTAGCTACAACCATGCCTTAACATCCCCTGTATTTTGGATTCTACCAACAATAACTAATACACACCAAACTCCTTCACTCCTTTAATTAGTACGGAGACAAGCCATCATAACATACAATAACCTATAAGTACAATATAAACCTCAAAAGCTAGGTAACATAACTCTCTAGTAAAAGAGATGTATTCCTTCAAAGTTCTTTAATACTTTGGTGATAACTAAGGCTTCGTTCGGGTAGCTTTTGTATTTCTTTATAAATTAGTTTTTTAGTACAAAAAATTTTTGACAAAGAAAATTTTATACTAAAAAATTGCTTTAGAAAACAGTAAGAAAGCTGTCTCAAACGAAGCCTAAGACTATTGTCAATATAACTAAACACTATAAAATCTCTTACAAAATTTGATTCTTAGATGTATAATAAAAGTGTAATCAAAATATATAAAATAGTAAGAGATTGAGTGAGAACTTTACTCAAGAATTGATAAGACTTTGATAATAAATAGTTGAAACCATCTCCAAATTGATTGTCTAATTTAACTTATAGTTTCATATTTTCATTCTTCTTACTTAGAATGAAAAATGATGGGTATTTATATAATAAACAAGCCTCCAATAGCTTTAAAAATTCTAAAATTTCATTCTAAGCACATTTATCATTATACAAGAATTTTGGATGATTGTATGCAGGATCCTCAATCATATGTATGCTCTAGTTAAACTTGAATGAATTCTTTTCTAATTTTATGAAGAATGACCTTTACGAAAAATATGAAAAAAAGCTTCTTGAAATCTAAAGGGACATATGATCAAATGTATGATCAACACCCCAAAAAAATTTATAAAAACTATATACAATGAGTAGATATTATAAAATTTATAAGCAATAAAAATTAAAATTTATAATCATTTGTACAATTGCTTTATCATATGTTTGACCCTTGGTCATATGTATGGTTAGATAATGAATCATGATTTCATATTTTTTAAAATTATATTTCTTTTCAAATACGTAAAGTATTTATGAATTGTGTGAAAAGCTAAGTATGTTAATTACCATGTCACATTGTCTTTATTATCAAGTTAATTGATTTTTTTTAAAAATAAAATCATGATAAAGAAAAAAAAATTGTCCAAAAGTATGGATTATATGATATTTATAAAATTAATTATAATCTTACTTTAAATAACGAAAATATTTTGATTTATAAACATTAATATATTAAAAGAATTTGTAGGTTAGCTTAAAAATGTATGAAACTAAAATAATATGAGGAGTAATGGAGAGCTTTGAATTTTACTAAAATTTTTACCTTATGCAAGGCCTTTAAAATTTTGGATATGTATGTACACATGGTGGTAACTTCTTTTGAAATTATGTGTACTCCAAATCCTTAATGACATATCTTCATTGCTCCTTCATGAAGACATGCTTATAATTCACTTGCACTTTAAACAAGATTTTCCTATTTATAAATCATTAAGGCTACCATGTTGAGAATCAATATTATGAGTGTAATTTGAAAATGATGAGAGTATGATTATAAATCATTGTGAACTTGTTCTCTTATCATCTAAATTCTTGATTTGGTATGGACATTATTATGATCATAAAATGTTAGAAGTGCGAGAAGAAGTAATAAGAAAATTATTAGTTTTATTTTTCGAGTGAGTTACTTCATTTTCTACATAGATAATTCTATCAAGTTTTTTTTTTTTTTGGGATAAAATTCACAGAAGGATCTATGCATTAATTAAGAAAATAATTACAAGTCCTTAGAAGATCAAATACTCTCTAAAATATAATAGAAATACATCCAAAAAGCAAAAGAAAACCTAATGAGCCAATATTCCTCTCTAGTTACATCATGCAACAAGAAAGAAACCTAAAAAAGATAAGCAAAAAGGCCCACAGGAAAAGCAATCCAACAACCAGCTTAAGGGACTCATTTTCCTTTCTCAAATTAAACACTTACTAACTCTTGAAAAGTTTTGTCTCACTTTTTTAGAAAAATATTTTCTTTTGATTTTCAGAACTTAATTTCAAGCTCATGAAACGAACTTATAATAAGGAATTTCATTTGGCTCACATTCAGAATGGGTGCTAGAGGTAGTGAGTAGTGTCTTTCTCTCCTCTTCTTCTTCTTCAATTTGAGCAACAAGGACTTTCAAATGGTCATTATTCTCCTTTACATTTGAGCTCTTCTTCTTTTTCTCCCTTCAGGGAATTTGTATGTTGGCATTCAACTTCAATATACTTCTTTCACTTCATTTACCTAACCCTTCTTGATCAACAACATAATAATTTATTCATTTTATTTTAAAATATGTTTATTTATTCATCTTTGTATTAATTTAAAAATATATACATAAAATGAATGAGAAAATATTTTTATAATATAGCATTTAATCCTTCAACTAATAATAAAAATCATAATATTTGCTGTAAATTCAAATATAAAGTTGTGCCAAAAAGGAGTTTGAAAAAATTTTGGGTTGATGCGTCAAGTTTTAAAAAAGAAAATTTTTTAGCAGCATATTATGATTAAATGTTGTCCAAAATAAATTTTAAAGCCATCAAATATATTTTAAAATGAATGTAATATAAACTCTTTATATATTATATTTATCACAAAATAAATTCAAATATTTTAAGATCCATCCTGCTAAAAAATTGGTCAATATTTTCTAAGCCAACTTTTTTTCATTGCAAAATGTCATTGCAGTTCCAGTTTTGTAGAAATTGAATGCAATGAAAGGCAAATTTAAAGGGTAATCTGTACCATATTTTGTAGAAGTGAACAAAAGGAAAATCTTGTCAGTCTTTCCCCTCTATTTTTGTGCTGCATGAGTGAGAAAATTAAATATATCTAGACAGTACAGAAGTGAGGAAAATTATTATAATCTGCAACATGTTAAAACTTGCTCGCCTATTTGGCACTTGTAGTTTCATGCCTTCTGAGAAAGCACACAAATAAGTAGCTCCATATTACAAGATAAATTGGTTGGTTAATTCTAGCATTCACTTAATACTTGAATGCATTCAATGCAGGCAGATTGGGGCCTTGCGTATAGTAAACTGAAGACCAGAGTTGAGAGCTTACAGAGGAGTCAGAGGTGAGTTCTTCTGTTCAGTACATTCATGTTTATGTTATTATGTCATAATGAGAGACAGTTTTCTCCAAAAAATCAAAAAGATAGGAAGATCTATCTCAAAATGGAATTTTCAAAACTATGGATCCTTATTTCTTTGGTCACCACAAGAATATGGTCAAATACCAGCATCAATGGCAATAACGCTTTTCACGGTACTTGTATTAGCCACACATCGCAATAACATTATTGCAAGTACACTATCATAACAATGAAAGAACATAACATGCATGCTTAGAAATTACTAAACACGTTAAATAAGAAATGTGCTTATGCATTTTTACTTTCTTGCCCACAACGGAGCCTACGCGTTGATTAACAAGATCCTTAAAAGGGACCTCAAGCTCATTGCTGCTCGTAAGAGCTACAAGAAAGTAAAAAAGAAAACCTATGAGCTAAAGTTCCCTCCTAAACAAAATTACAAAAAATCCTAGGTACATTCTAGGGCGGCAAATAGCCGGCACCCAAAAAATAGGAAAGAACATCTGATTATACCATAGGCACAATCTTTCCACCAAAAAATTCAGGAACCTCCAAAACAACACTAAAAGGATCCTGCAAAATAATAAAACAATATAAGGGAAAAAGCATAGGCAAATATATCTTATGCAATTGAAATTCAGCTCATAACTAAACCTGATACTATTAGCAGAAATATTTAGATGAGGAAAAAAGGATACATATTCGATAGCCACATTAGTAGAGGGCACCAAGGGATAGGTATACATACCGCCAGAATACAAGATCCAACAGTGAAACCAATTGTGATACGGATTGCAAGGCTCTCTGAAGCTAACCAAATTCACCCAGAAACCAATACCATAGAACAAAATGAGAAGGCACCCATGAGCAGACTTAAAATGAAGATACTGCAACCCATCCCCTAACGATCCGCCAATATTAGAAAGAGTATAACAAGGGCCACTAATATCCCCAATATTTAACCAGGCACTTAAGTAACACATAGCCAAAAAAGATGCTGCCATAAGAACCTACCCAATCAGCAGCAGTAAAATTACTGATGAGGACATCGACCCAAGATTCCGACATGTGTACCGTCGGAAGAATCGTAGATCGATGGCCACGATTCAGAGTTTATATTTTTGATGTATTTTTATTCATGTATTTTGCTTTGAGTTTTCCTATTGTACCCCTACTAGGAGTTGAGTCTATGTTGTAGCCCAAGGGCACTTTAGTATTTTATTTTCTTCCTTTGGCCTATTTATAGGAGGCCCCTTGCATTGTATGGGATGATGATTGATTAATGAAAATTTCCTTTGTCTTCTTCTTCATCTTGTGTGAGCACTAGAGGAGAGAAAGAGAGCTCAAGGTGAGAGCAAGCGAAATACCCATCAGTCGTTGGAAGAGTCCTCGGCTCGTGGCTTCTTTTCTTATTTCATTCTCTTTTCCTTCTCCTTCACCACCACCACCCACTAACCCCTCCCAACCTCTCCACCGCCGGCCAACTCCCCACCCCTCCCCCTTAACCTACCCGAACACCCCACCCAAGACCCGCCGGCCTCCACCCCTCCTCCCTTTGGCTAGCCGTCCCCCACCGTCTCCCCCAAACCCTACCGCCGGCCCTCTCCTTGCTCAAATCCCTTGAATGATGAATTAATTCATCATTATTATTTCCTTAATTTGGCTTAGGAGGTTTAAGAAATAAATCCTATTCATTTGAAATTTGAAATTCGAATTTCAAATAGTTTCCTAAATTAGTACCACTAAATTAGGAAAGTCTTAAATCTAATTTCAATTTAATTTTGGATTGGATTGGATTGAATTATTCTCTACCTAAATTAGAAATCCCAATTTGGAAACCCCTCATAATTCCTCCCCAATCCCCTCTTCCTCTCTCTATGCCGCCGGCCCCTACATGGGCTTTCCCCCATTAATGCTCCATTAAGGCTTTAATTATCAATTGATTTGAATTCAAATTCAAATTAAAATCCCTCCAAATCCACTTAAATCTGAAATTTATTTCAGATTTAATATTTTCCTAACTCCTCTAACCCTAGCCGCCCCTCTCCCCTCTCCCTCTCCAAGCCGCCGCCCACCTCCCTCTTCCCCTCTAGCCGGCTAATCTTCCACGACACCTCTCCCGCGATCGTCCGATGTTCTCACATGGCGGATCCCGACCATGATCATGGTTTGGTTTTGGATGAACAAGGTAGGGTGATCATCTTGGAGTCACCTTTCTTTGAATTGCACTTTGGAAACGAAGACAACGTTGGAGACTACGTCAACCGCATCACCTACCTATTGGCTTTGTCGCTTGAAGCATACATCCGTCCGAACCCGTGGATAATCGTCGGCCATCCACCACCGCCTCCACCACCGGCTACTTTTCCGTGGGCAAAGATCGTCGGAACCATCTTCTTCGTGGTGATCTCAATTTTAGCGTGGAAAATCTTCTCCAAACCAAGCTTAGTCTAGCCGAGTGATTAGTTCTTCAAGGTGAAATTCTCTTTATTAAGTTTTGGATTGTTGTAGTAAGAGCAAGTAGTATTACTTTTACCTTTGTTTATCCAATGAGATTTGGTTATCTTTCATGTACTCCTTCGCCTAAGCAAGAGGAAAACTTAGGTTCTTTAATCACTTTGAATGTTATCATAATAAGTTTACCACTTGGAATACTTTGCCAATTATAATTTTGAATCTTTATGAGCTCTTGCATGGTATTACATCAATTACACATAACATAACTTAAACCCAACAGCACACCCCAATAGATAAAAGCACCAAAATACAAGCATTAGCCCCTAGCCCAAACACTTAAAACTGATTGCAATAAGACAAAACAGAATGGACATCTAAATGAAAAGGGCTCAACAACAGGCATAACAGCATAGTAAGGATACCAGAGTCCGAGAAGCCAAGACAGCAGAAGATCTAGATAGCATAAAACCGAAAATTGGAACAACAGCCAGTAGGCATCAGGCACCCAAAATGAAGGCAATCCGAATGACAAGTCATACAACAAATAATAAGATTGCTAACAAACTTAATAATCCAAATGACAACAAACATCTTCATCATCCAGCCGCCTTGATCATAAAAATCTTTCTCAGCCAAAATAACCCAGTAAACAAAGTGAATGAAGTAAAAAGATTCAGAACAAACAATGACCAAACCAATCAAATCCACCCAACTGCACAACTGCTAGATGCAGAAAAATAAAACACTGTCAAGAGAGCCAAAATAACAATCCTGAAACATAATCCGGCTCAAGCGAGTAGTATCCATGAAATCATGAAGTCAAAAGTCCATCTTCCGCTCAATTCTCATGATTAACCAGAATACACAGTGCAAGTTCACACACCAGCAAAGACTCCCAGTGATACAGCGATACCAACCACTCTTCAGAAAATCATCACCCTCAAAGCACCCAGAAGTAACATAAATTGTTTACCAAACTAGTGAGGATGAACAAAACCAGCCTCTCCCAAACATATGAATAAAAACCATATAAGGCCAATTAAAGCAAACCGCACACACTCAACAGATAAAACATTGCCAACAAAAAACTCCACCTCATTACAACTCAGCGACAGAGGGCCAAGGGACAGAACAGAAACACAACCACAACCAAAACCACAATAACCCCAAAGATGACAGCAAAAAAAAAGACAATTACAAATAGTCATAAATAGAAAGAGTGAATCAAAATTTCAAATGAAAATATACATAGCAGGTTTATTATTCAATCTCCATCCCACTGTTAGGGGTGTCAAAATAAGTTTTCGGGTTGGATTTGGGTCCAACTCAAAACTGACCCGCCTTCAATTGCAAACGGGGCAGAAATCCAAATCTGAACCTGACCCAACCCTAACCCAAGCTGACCCAACCCGACCTGCTAACCCGCAATACAACCAGGCGCAAGCGGGTGAGGGCACGAGCGCGTGTGGGCAAAGGGGGCGAGAGCAGGGCCAGCAGGCGAGGCGGCAAGCACGTGCGGGCTATCGCGGGTGAGGATGCGGGAGCGGGTGGGGGTGCCGATATGAGCGCAGGGAATCGCTGTGGGCGCGAGTGCTGGATCACTGCAGGCAAGGGGGTGACCCGAGTCACTTTTGGGTTGATTTTGAATTTTCGGATTGACCTGAACCCGACCCGTTTGCAAAATGAGTTGACCTAAACCTAAAATTTTTCGAGTCATATTCGGGTTGGGTTAAATATTGACACCGCTACTCACTACTCTCATCTTGAACATAAAGATAGTACATCTCCACTAATATACATTGATATTTAGCCCCCATTGCTTTCTTACCAGCTTGCATCGAGATCTCAGGATTCGCATAAAGGGCAACTATTTTACTCTATATAATCATTAGTCTATGACCATCCTTATGTGATTACATTTAGCTAGAACTATAAATTGACGGTGTATTTAATACATCATTATTGAGCCAACACCATATATATGCCTTGTTTTGCACCCCCAACAACTTTACATTCATAGCTCGATGTATGATGGCTGTGAAGAACTTTCTTCTACAGAGCCCTAACTCGATTTAACTTCTCGCAATCATCTGTAATTGTTCTGTAAATTATTTAATTATGATTATTTTCAATAAATTATATATTTAGTGCAATAACAGAAAAAAATATTGAACCTTCTAAGCTTACATGTTTTCTAGCAGATCTTAAATCCACCCACAATGCATCACTCATCTTTCATTCGTCAAAGCATGCAGTAAACTCAGATAATGTTGGCTCCCTACACATCATCTTTTCCAGCAATAGTTCATAAGTATATTTTGGGAATGTGATAGGAAGTAGATGCGATTTCAACCAAATCAGCAAATAACAATAAGAAATTGGGAAGAAGAACACACTTCAAATCTTCTTATTGCAAGATATATGAAAGAAAATAGCAAGATACAATTGGATCTTCAATTGGAGAGGAAGATTCAACTCTCCCAAATCCCTAGCCGCCAGCTAAAACCCTCACAACCTAAGAAATCTTAATTTCAACAAACATAAGCATACATAAGATGATAACCCTAGACAAAACTCCTCCTTAAATAGCCCTAACACACAATAAACACAATTAAAACCTTTCCTAAATCATACATTTTTCTCTAAATAAATCTTTCTTAATTATCTCTCAATTTAAATTCAAATCGGCTCTCTTTCCCTAAATAAATCTTTCCTAATTCCTTCCCAAATCTATCTCCTTTCCTTAAATAATTCCGTCTTAGATTTGAATTCAAATTGGATCTCTTTCCCAAAATAATTCTGATGTAGATATCCTGCAATAGATGATTCAAGCAAGCAACAATGGATAGAATAGTAACTCTAAAGGTTACTTTGCTATGGTATTAAGTTTCAGAATGAAAAAACCAACCCTTCCCCTGCTTCAAACCCGGACTAAATAGTTCCTCCTCCAACAAAAAAATACAAAAAGGTAAAAATGGTAACAAACGAAATCATGTGCTACGGTACTATTATTGTCATTTGTAGTGGAGTATAATCTTGACTAACAAAAACAGACATGTAGGTATAAGCTGCTCTGCCAGGCGCTTCACGTTAATATGCTATGCATCAAATTCCCTCCCACTTTAATTAAACTTTCCTAAATAGCTCCCCATTGATTACTTCTCCTTACATAATAAATAATAGCTCTCATGGGCCTCACAAGGTGGCCCCTCCCCCCTGGCGTATCAATACCCCCCCCCCCCCCCCCCCAAACACCACACACACACACACACAAAACGCACCTTGTCCTCAAGGTGGAAGGTTGGGATGCTTGTCATGGCTTTCTACTGCTACTCGAAGGCCTGTGTTGTTACTTCCCCCCAATTGAAATTGTCCTTCTCCAGCTGCTCAGTTAGTCGCCATGCTATCGTCCACTGGAACCAAGCTAAGGCTTCCCCCTCCATACATAGTTATGTGGTCATATGCTTCTCCTTCTCATTCAACCCATTCACCGTCTCCACCCGGTACACCCACCCATAGGCATCCTCCTCTTCAAATATTAGCATCCTCAACTTCCTTACCCTAGCATCTTCAATCCAAATTCCTCTCCCTCTGACGATTCCCCCTATGTATCGAGGGTGAGAATCACACCTTTCTTCCACCCTACTGGCATGATTCGATCCCTACGGCTCAGCTCGACCCCCTCCATCTCCGATCGTCCAGTCCTCTTGCCCGAAATGCCACTCACAGTGATCGACCACCCTACCACCTCTACCATAAAATTCCCCCATTGTTGTCTCCCCATCCGAAAAACCTGATCCTCCCCTTATCAGAGCCCTAGGAGGTGGCTCTTGTAGAAAGAAACTCTCCTTGTCGAATTCCTTCCGTTCGATCTTATTTCTCTTAGATTTAGCTAAGGGAATTCTGGTCAAATCTTGGTTAGGTTTAGAAATCGGAACCTTCGGTGAAGTTTTGGATTGCATCTCCATAAGCTTTCTCAACGTCTCCTCCAAGATGACAAACTTCACATCAAACTTCTCATGGATGGCTGAAATTTGAGTTTTGAAATCTAAATTTTTTTTTTAAATCAGATTTCAATTGTCCGATTTCCCCTTCCAACTCTTATACCCTTCTTCCTACCATAGGTACCCGAATTTAGGCTCTAACACCAATTTGATAGGAATTAGATGCAATTTCAACCAAATCAGCGAACAATAATAAAAAATTGGGAAGGAGAAATCACCACGAATCTTTTTATCGTAACATATATGAAAGAAAATAACAAGATACAGTTAGATCTTCAATTGGAGAGGAAGATCAAGCTCTCCCAAATCCCTAGCCACCGGCTAGAGCCCTCACAACCTAAGAAACCCTAATTTCAGCAAACACAAGCATAAATAAGATGATAACCCTACACAAAACTCCTCCTCAAATAGCCCTAACACACAATAAACACAATTAAAACCTTTCCTAAATCATCCCTCTTTTCCTAAATAAATCTTTCCTAATTCTCTCACAAATTTAAATTCAAAACAACTCATTTCCCTAAATAAATCTTTCCTAATTCCCTCCTAAATCAGCCTCCTTTTCTTAAATAATTTTCCCTCATATTTGAATTCAAATTGGACCTCTTTTTCAAAATAATTTCCTACCAATTTTAATTCCTTCCTCCTTACATAATGAATAATAGCTCCCCTGAGCCCCACAAGATGACCCCTCCCCCAGCATATCAGAATGCTCATACAAAAAGAGCTAATTATATATATAATTACAAAATATCATTAACTATCATCCTTCTCTATGCTATGTAGAAGGAAGGGACCTGCCAATATGATAGGAATGACCCATCCCAACACAATTGGAGGCTTCATTTTTTTTTTTTAAATTCTGATCTTTCTTTCTAGTATAATCTACTGACTATCAAGTAGTACACAGATCTGACCAAATCTCCACTCCAATTAAGCCCTTCCTTATTATGACATGTATTGTTTATTTCCCTTAACGCTCAACATCCTCATTGTGAGAGATACTTAGAATTGATTACTATAACCTAGTCATGATGCATCTAACAAATCATAAAATTATTGAGCTTCACTGTTTGGAATTTCTTAAACATCATTATTAGGAGGCTCTTTAGCAGTGTCTCGACTATATTCTCAACAGTTTGTGTGCAAATAACATTTAATATCATATTTTCAAACATATTTACTTCGATCATTCAGTAAATATGCATGACTAGTAGATGCTTTTATTTGCGATTGAATAATATAATATTCTGAACCTTACTCGTCTTGAGATGTCTGTTATCTAAGATAAAAATCCTCTCCTATATAAAATGACCTAAACTTCATCAATTGTTGAAATTATTTTTTATTTTTACGTTTGAAACATAGACATCTAATTTTACACACTTGCTAACAAATATCGTTGATGACATGCAGTACTAATAAATATTTCAACACTATAAAAAATTCATACGTTTCTTATTCGAAGTTGATTGTCATAAATCCAACTATGGTATGCTCTGACATTCATTATATTTTTGTAAATAGCATAATGTTAAAATTAAATTAAATTAACATAAACTTCGATAACACTTGCATGGAGATGAAAAGCTATTAACTATTACATTGAACCTAGATAAAAATTAGTAATAATCTACGAAGCACAAGCACAGAAACACTGACACAAAAACAACACAATGTGGCCACAACGCACAACATAATTATAAAAAATAGGACACAATGCATCATGGACACAATATTTTATTTTATGAATTATTAATATAAAATATATAATTTGTAGTATTTACTAATAAATGCATCATCTGGTGAACTACAATACCATATACATATACTTCACAGAAAAAGCTTAAAAGCTTAACAATAACAAAAGGACAACAAAAATTAGTAATAATAAAAGAAATGATATTCACGTGAGATAGTTTTCATTTACTAAAAACACTCCAACATAGGGGTGTCAAAATCAGTTTACGGATCAGGTTCGGGTTGAACCCGACACTGACCCACTACTATTTAACACGACCTAAAACCCAACCCGTTTTTGCAGACGGGTCAGAAATTTCAATCCGGACCCGACCCATCGGGTTTCCAAGTTGACCCGACCCGACACGAAACCAAATCAATGCAGAAGTCGAATCTGCGATGGGCCATTTCCTCGAGGAAATCTTTTGCCTCACGGAGTTTGCCAATGGTGCACCATGCATCGACAAGGACGGAGAAGGTGTTGCGGTTGCCGGAGGAAAGTAATGCCTCCAGATCTTTAAGGCAAAGACTACAGCAGCTAACTCCAGATCGTGGGTCGGGTAACTCCTCTCATGATTCTTCAACTGCCTAGAAGCATAGGCAATGACTCTTCCATTCTGCATCAGTATACAACTCAACCCTTTGAGTGAGGCATCACTATAAAGCTGAAATCCATCTGTGACCCTGAGGGAATAGTTAGTACAGGAGCAGTCATCAAACATTGCTTTAACCTTTGAAAAGCTTCCTCACACTGAGATGTCCAATCAAACTTTACTGCTTTCTGAGTCAATCTGGATAGTGGCATAGCTATATGTGAAAATCCCTCAACAAACCTTCTGTAGTAGCCTGTCAATCCCAAAAAGCTCCTAACCTCAGTCACTGTAGCTGGTCTTGGCCAATCTGCTATTGCTTGCACCTTATGCTGATCCACAGCTATCTTCCCATCGGTGATCACATGCCCCAAAATTTTTACACTCCTTAGCCAAAATTCACATTTGGATAGTTTGACATACAGTTCATTCCCCTTCGAGGTTTGCAACACTGCCCTTAAATGGTTTGCATGCATCTCTTCATCTGGGGAGTAAATCAGAATGTCATCTATGAACACAATTACGAATAGATCTAAAAATGGCTTAAAAATTCTATTCATAAGTTCCATAAACACTACAGGGGCATTTGTCAAACCAAAAGGCATTACTGTAAACTCAAAATGCCCGTATCTGGTACTGAAAACAGTCTTTGCTATGTCTTCCTCTCTAATCCTGAGCTGATGATACCCTGACCTCAAATCAATTTTTGAAAATACTGAAGCACCTTCCAACTGATCAAATAAGTCATCTATTCTTGGGAGAGGGTACTTATTCTTCACTGTCAATTTATTCAAATCTCTGTAGTCTATACAGAGCCTTAGGCTTCCATCCTTCTTCTTTACAAATAGTACAGGAGCACCCCAAGGGGAGTTACTAGGCCTGATGAAACTCTTCTCAAGCAACTCTTGCAGTTGTTCCTTCAACTCCTTAAGCTCTTTAATTGTCATTCTGTAAGGAGCTTTAGCAACAGGTTTGGCTCCTGCCACTAACTCAATAGAAAATTCTATTTCTCTATTTGGAGGTAAGCCAGGTAAATCATCTGAAAATACTTCTGAAAATTCCTGAACAATAGGAATGTCTTTCAATTCTCTTTCTTCCTTCTTCTCCCCTTTAACATAGGCCAGGAACCCTTCATAACCTTTCTTTAACATCTGAAAAGCCTTTAGGGATGACACAATCACAGCAATTATCCCTTTATCCCCTTGAAATTTGAACTTCCCTTCTCCAGGCATATAAAACTTAACCTCCTTTTTGTTACAATCTATAGTCACGAAGTGGCAAGATAACCAATACATACATAAGATTGCATCAAATTCAGATAGAGGTAATACAATCAAATCTGCCTCTAAGTTCTTATCACAAATCCTTAATCTCACATGACATTTCTGATTAGCTTCCATATGATTTTCATTAGGCATTAAAACTGATAGTGACTTAATCATAACTGTAAGAAGCAAACTAGCAGATCTAACAAACTCTTCTGAAATAAAAGAGTGTGATGCTCCAGTATCAAACAGAACTCTAACGAGTCTATCGCACATAAAAATTGTCCCTAATCATAAACAAGTCACAATATTCATTTATAAGACATTATGATTATTGTTCATTCATATTCATTCATGGTTCATTCATAGTTCATTCATATCATAAAAATTATTCATTGCAATTAATTAAATTATGCACCTGTAACCACATCAGGAGATCCCTTAGCTTCTTGCTGGGACAATCCGTAGACTTGAGGTTGAACATTCTGACGAGTCTGACCTTGCGAAGGCACAGAAGCTGTAGACTCCACAGCTCTTGGTCTACCAGCTGTCCTCTGAGTATTATTGCCTGACCTGACCTCTGAAGTAGATCTCTATCCCTAAAGAGGGCAGGACTTTGCCATATGTCCAAGCTGATGGCACCAATAACAAGTATTAGTGCTTGAGAGGCACTCTCCCTTATGCATTCTCCCACACTTGCTGCACAAAGTAGCAGTTGAAGCACTGCTATCAGAGTTGCTGGATTTGGGCTTCTTCCAAGTAGAAACCCCTGACTGAGAAGACTGAGTAACTTGAGTATGCTTTGACTTGCCCTCCATCTTTCTTTTCTGAAAATTTTTCCTTCTCTGAATATCTTGTAGATCTGATTCAATTCTCCTGGCCCTTTCCACCAAAGTGGGATAATCTTCAATTCCAAGCGGAATCAAAGACTGCCTAATGTAGTCCTTCAGTCCATGTACGAAGCGATAGCACTTCTCTTCAGCATCTGATATTAGGTGAGGGGCATACCTGGACAACTTTGTAAACTCTTTCTCATACTGAGAAACAGATTGATCGCCCTGAACCAATCTGCTGAACTTCTCCTGCATCTGTCTCCTGGCTGACATAGGCACATACCAGCCTCTGAATACCTTTACAAATTCCTCCCAAGTAATTTGGCTGTTTGGTCTTCCTCCAAAGGTCTCTTGTAACTGACTCCACCACCTTTCAGCCTCGCTATCAAAAGCATAAGAAGCCAGTGTCACTCTCCTATCCTCTGGGCAAGACATGCCGTTCAGTATCTTCTCGATCCTCATTAGCCAGTCCTCAGCCTCTATAGGTCCGCCACTAGAAAACAACGGAGGCTTCATATCCTGAAATAATTTCAAGTTCTTGTCCGTGATTTGACTTCCACTTCCACTACCACTGCTTTGAGTTTGGGAGGCCTTTATCATCTGAGTCATTGCTTCCATCATCTTAGCGAATGACTCCATAGTTGCAGTATCAGTATTTCTCTAAGGTTCAGCTATGACTGGTGGTTCAGGTACGACTGGTGGCTCCCTCCCTTCCTCCACATCAATGCCATCAATGACATTCTACTCAGGATTCATATTTCTGAGATAAAACACAATAATCATAAGGCAAAAATTCATATAATTCATACTCCTTACACATTCTAAGACTCACACAATCATCCTATAGGCTCTTTCATTAGTCAGTATTAAACCCTTTGCTTTGATACCACTCTTGTCACGACCCAGCCCGGCTAGCCCGAATTAACGGGGCGGGAACATAAGGTCGTACGGAGAGACATCAAACTTTCAAAGCGTAAAACTTACAATTCACAATTAACATGAATATAAATATCTTCCAACAATACATAAGGAAAGAGCCACTAACCATTCAACATAAAGTTTTTCAAACTTCTTCAACATAACATCCAACCAATAAAACATAAACATAAACCAAACATAAACTTAAGCATAAACATAAATAACAACTGAGTTCACATCTCAATCCTTATACTCAACTCAGACTCAACAGAAAATAATAAAGGAACCTTTCTTCCTGAGATCCTCTACGACGGTAGGTGTACTGTCGTCTCGTAGCCATCACTTATCTCCTGAAAAATATTTTCAAACGTCTGATGAGTCAACGCTCAGCAGGTGATTAGCACTTGTCTTAAGATTCATGAATATATATATATATATTAATCATAGTATGAATTTAAACATTTCAATAAATAAATATTGATAGGCATAAATCATAAGACTTTTCAAAAAGCTTTTCTATAAAAATTTTATAGACTTTTCATAAACTTTTCCTTTCTCAGTTATAGCCTTTCATTAAATGTAATAAGTGCATAAAATGCTTAATCATAATATGATTCACCCGTCCCGGAAGTACAAGAGTTTTGTACTGATCAAGTACACAGTCAAAGTTGGCCATTCCTTTACCATTGGTTCCGAAGAACCCCTTTACCATTGACTCTGAAGAGTCCCTTTACCATTTGGTACTCCGGATCAAACATGCACATGCAATCGTAAAATTTATATATATCAAGGAAACTAACATTATTCATAAAATCATATGTTCTTCCATATTCTTTGTATAACTTCTTTGTATAACAATTATGCCTTGCAATTATTTTGTTTTATAAACTTTAACATTCATGATATCATGTCAGGAATATGAACGATAAAGTAAAACTAAAGAACTTAAAAATAATTAAAGAATTCATAAACATTAGTATGTGAAATTGAGAGTGCAACAATTTACTTAATTTAAATTTATGAACTTAATTTAAATGCAACCACCCACCTCACAATATTGTAATCCACACCAATGCTGCTTAAGCTCGAGGTGTCCTTTTGTGATCAAAACCTAAGATCATACAAATAGGAATATCAACGATAATTTTCTTAAAGTTTTATACATTCCTAAATTGTCTAACATCTTCCTTGATTACTATTCGATCTTCACCACACTTACTGAAATTAAAATAATTAAATTTAAATTTTCAGATTTATTAAAAATCCTAAATTTTGAAAAGCCTAAATTCATTAATTTCCTCAAATCTTCATGCCAAAGTTTTCCCTAAACCTAATTTAATAATTACCTTAATCCTTTTCGGATTTTTCTTAATTTAAAATTTGAAAAAAAGAAAATCAATTAAAACCCTAAATTTATCTATTAGAAACATTCCTAGGATAGATTGGAATCATATATGTGAAAGCATTTCAAAGAACTTGACTTTTGGAGAAAACCCTAATTTTCCAAAACTCAATAAAATTTAGGGAGATTCATTTTCTACCGTTAAAACGTCATTATAAACCTACCCTATCGATTTCGTAAGGAAATTTGAAGTTTTGGCAAAACCCTAAAATTTCTTTTTCAAATAACTTGAAATTTAGAAGAGGGAATGAAATTCTAAGACATACCTTCTTCTTCCCTTGATCTCCTCTTCAATTTCCACTAAATTTTTCGCCGGAAAAACGTCGCCGGAGCCGTGCCCTAGCCTCCCCCGTCGCCTCTCCGTTCCGCCTCCGCCTCCTCTTCGGCCGAAATATGCGAATGGGGGTGTGGGGTTTCAGTTTACTCAATTTAGGGAGAAAGGGGATCCAAAAGACCAACATACCCTCACTTACTAAGGGTAGTTTAGATATTTCTAAACTTCTAAAAATTTTATCTCTCAGAATAAACAAAATTACATATAAGTTCTATATACCAAATCGCTCAGAATTTTGCGTAGAATTTTATAAAATTAATTGCGTCGTATTCCGACGACTTTAAAATTTTCACTTAAATCTCGTCGCGGTGCATCAAGATGCGTGCGAGGCCTACGATTATCGATTTCGAGTTTTACAATTATTGCTCCATTTGTTAAATTGGTTAAATCTATGGTGATAGTGTCATATAGAAGACAGTTGATTTCAACTATTTAGTTTAAATATTTTCTTACATACGTGTTATAAATTACAAAATGATTAGAGCACGCACAAAAAAAAATTCCAATTATATTTGCAAACTAATATTATCATAAAAAATAGCATAAATAATTCACTTGTACCAAAACTAAAGATGTAGCAAAAAACTAACGTTATCAAAATCAATTAGACTAATTTACAAAACTATCAAATTTGTCCTCTTTCCATGCAGAACATATACAATGATAATTAAATATTGCAATATCAAAAATCGTTAGTGTATATCCAAATATCTCAAGGACCTTGTAAAACTATAAAATTGAGCCAACTCAAGGCAAGTCGGTAAGATGGGGAAGGCAAATATGGTAAACTCATCAAGATCTTAGAGAACTTGTCGAGCTTACAAGCAAAGTCAAAGAAGCTTACAAGACCTCAATAGGCCTGCTCACTTAGTTTCAAAGCCAACCCATCCTAATTCAGGAATCACTAGCTCAAGACCAAGAGCTACTCACCCACATCCAACCAATGTTGAGGAGTTCATAAAAAAATCGGAGACTTCATCCAAGAGACCAACAACTTCATTTACCTAGCCGCCATCTTCTTTCAATGATCCGCCAAGCTTGCAACCTCGATCAAGGAGATTGTAAGATGGTTGTCCACATATACATACGAATGTTAGGACTCTATATTTTTAGGTGTAGGTAAAAGGTCGTATCATGTATATTTTATTCATTTTTTAGGTTAAAGTATAGTTTTCCTATAGCCCCAAAAAAATTCCATAAATAAAGAGTTATTTTCACACATAAGATCATTTGGGAGCATTTTCAACTAACAGTAGAGTTTCAAAGCTTCTCTCTCTAAAAAAACCCTTCTTTATTCTTCTTCTTCTTCGATCTTCTCTTTATTTTCTATTCTATGGAACTATACAAGTCTTTTTAGTAGGGTTCTAACATCCTCAATAGACTAAGTTAGATCTAATATCCTAATGGATCTGGTGCGCATAACTTCATGCCAAAAATCAGATCTAATATCATAAAGGGTGTGATGAGCATAAATTGATGCCAAAAAATTCAAATCTAATATCTTAAAGGGTAGCACTACAAGAAACATATCAGCATAATAAAAGAGTAGGACCTCTAAATATGAAAAATCAGATCTTCGTGGCCAACAGGAAACTTGTAGAAAGGATCATGAGGATGATCTAGACAACTTCCGAGAATAATCCCAAAATCATCCCAAGGGTAAAGATGCTGGAAAATCTCGATATTCGATTGCTCAAAGATAGCTCACAAGTGCTAGAGCATTAACTTCGACTCTGTATATGGACAAAACTTATTTCCAACAACAGTGAATAATCTACAACCCCTCTCCAATGAACCGAGAAGAGAGGAAATCCCAACTGATAAACGCATTCTTGAGAGAAATTACAAAGGCAAAACATTCAGTGTAGTTCATAATTCCCTAACCTTGAATCATATAAGGGAAGAACAAACCCTGCTAACCAGGTAGCCTATTTCAAGCCAGCTATCACCATATTAATTATCAATAACATGATGAAGTGTACCTTGCTAAGCAGATAGCTTATTTCGAGCCAGCTACCTCCATGTTCATTATCAATAACATACTGAAGTGTCGCATGCTTTTTATCGCTTTCAAGGAGTTGCTTCCCAAGTGGCTCTCACGCTTCCCACTAGGGACCATAATGTCGTTCGTTGACTTCATGAGAAGCTGCTGAAAATTTCATAAGCCTGGTTGATGATTAGACAAGAGCCCCAAGAATCACTGCGAATATTTATTACTCGCTTCCAACAAGACATGCAAAATGTGAGAGATCTAGAACCGATAGTCACTCTTGCTGCACCAACACAAGAACTAAAAAGAGTCATTTCGGTATGAATTGGAACTAAAGTAGCTGAGTATGTTGGTGAAAATGCCAATACTTGTCAATAGCCACATGAATGCAAAAGATAACATTTGGGAGGAGACTTCAAAGCCTTAGCACCTTGAGCATGGAAGCTCACCACATCGATGCCCACAAATCAAGAGTAGAGGTAACATTAATATAACAGGATTAGAACTTACCAAGACGATCGCCATGACCAACTTGAAGGATGAATTGAACAAAGAAACTCGCCCGCACACTGACCACCAAGAAGCAACTCAC
Source organism: Dendrobium chrysotoxum (assembly GCA_019925795.1). NCBI lineage: Eukaryota > Viridiplantae > Streptophyta > Magnoliopsida > Asparagales > Orchidaceae > Dendrobium > Dendrobium chrysotoxum. Next base: position 26,697,427 of record CM034311.1, read on the forward strand.
CGATAACAGCTTAAAATATCCTACATCCCCCTTTTGAGAGTTTTGTATGCCGAGTTGGTGAACGCAAATAAGAACAAGGAATACTTTCACTGACTTCCTTTGCTATTCTCTTAGTCACATATTAGAGACATGAAGAAATATTGAACTGTTCACAAGGACCACGACCTTTATACAGAGGACTACGTACATCTCCAAGGATTGGTTTAAAAGCTTATCAAAGCAGGGAAACTAAAGGAGTTAGTGGTCACCAAAAATAAAAGGTCGGTAGAGAACAAAAGAGATAATTAGGCAAATTCGCCCAAGCACTAGTCATCCAAATAACAGGAAGCATATTATAAGTAGAGAGCATTGTTAGGGGAAGTACTTTTTTTAAAACTTATCTTACATCACCTGTAATAGCAAATAATATGGCATTTTCTTGTTTAAAGCATTTTGCAGTGCAAACATTTTATTGTGGGTATTTATTTCTTATTAAGACTCAATTTCTATAAAAAAAGAAAGTAAAGTTTTTTTCCTTGATAGTACTCCGAAAGCTCGACAATTACTCATTGTATGATTATCCATGATATTAGAAATTGTTGAAGATCAAAAAATTGGGGCATGGCATTTGGGATCCATTGCCTACACCTAAATGTACATGAAGCTCAATATCTACTCAAAATATAAGAACACATTGAGGATCTTATAATCCTTACTTATCATTAATCGGGGAACTCAATATTTTCTCAAAATATCATGTACTGAGGATCTTATAATTCATAGTCATCAATTACCATATCTAAATAAGAATCTATTACAAACTCGCCCAATGGAATTCTTATTCTTTATTCGCACAACTTTGTTTCTTTAGTTGTGTCAATTTGATGGTTATCTGATTATTCTTAGGTCTCGGCACTCAAGAATTTCTTCTTTTAGCTAAGTGTTATGTTGAAATCATTGGTGTCAAAAGATCTAAAAAATAATCAAACCTCAGAATTTGACTCCTCAATTATGGTAAGACCTGCATTGAGTAGTGTGGAAGTCAATTCTAGTAGGCTACTCTAGATGGTTACCCCTACAAAGAAGTCTAAGAAATGGTGAGGCCCATCCAAGGATGATGAATTCATCTATAGAATACTTCAAAGAGATAAGAAAAACTACTCGGATGCAAAGGATATTATATACTCACTTCGTAAATTTTGCATGGTTAATCTACCCTTCCCATAATAATAGATGTTTTGCATGCACAAGTTATCTTGAATCATATCCTTAGTCTACTCATCAAAAGAAACTTGTTCGACAACGAAAGGTATATCTCACAAGATACATGTCTAAGGCAATCTCTTTAAATGTGTGATTTCCATAAGCATGTTGCATGCACCATTAATGTTCTCTCTTCTCGCTTCCAATCATGGATTGTGTCTCCTAGGAAATTCAACCACCCTAACTTAAAATTTCATCTATCCTTTCAACATCTTATTCTTAAGGAAAGGACACTCCAAGAGGTGCAAAAGGACTTACCTCAAAAAAGAATAAATACATCTATATATATATATATATATATATGCAGTTCATACAAAATAAGTATTACAAAATGAACATCAAGATATACTTTTACATCATCAGGATATTCACCTTCCATTCCTTCATACAAGGTATGGTGACTCAACCACTGTATCTTCTTGTGCTCAATAAGGCTTGCCTCCTTCGCCAGTGACTTCGCTAAAATTTTTTGCTTGGCATTTCACTCCTAAAGAGAAGAAAGCAAGTTGTAAAGTTCTTTTCGCAACATCTCTAATTTGACAAGCAATTTCTTTAAAATTCTTCATTTAGAAATCTAGCGACTCGCACTTGCAATGTCAGTTTGAGCTTCACCACCTCTTCGTCAATCTTTCCCTCTAAGTTAACATCAACTCTCTAGGTGTACTCAGCACAGGCCCGCTATGTTGATTTGAGTTTGTTAAAATAATATTTATTTATCTTGGACAAGTGGTCCAACTTGTTTTTCAACCTATCAACTTTCTTGCAACCTTGACTAAAACTAGGTGCGATTCTCACCATTTTTACACCCTCATCATCTATGATTTGTTGCCTCTTCTCAAATAAGGATCTTGTATATAAGTTTAAAGCGTCATGTGCAAACTCTATCCAAGGCCTAAGGATTGGCCAATTTCAAATAAAGTAGAAACTTCTCTTAGAAATTCAATAACTAGGGCACAATGATGAAATAATTGGATAAGAATGAAAAGTCAATAAATAACTCACAATAATGAAATAATTCAAAACTCAAACACTAGATATCGAATAGCCTCCCCGATAGGGAACTTTCATAAATATTTAGCACAGTCCAACCCCCTTGCCAATAAGTACATAATGAAATTAAATTATTCACAAAAAATACACTAAGCTAGGACCTCCATGATAGGAAATACTTGAGTTCGCAAGTAACCCGAAGGGAATACTTGAGTTCGCAAGCAAACCTAGTCCAAATCGGAGATCCAAACGCAGCAAGATTGCTGCCTACCGCAGGAAATCAGCAAAACAGTAAGAAAAACAGTGGAAATTTAGAGGAAACTTGTAGGAAACTCAAGCCAAACGTGGTATTTCACTAGATGAAGGATAAAAGCAAGAAAAGATACAATAATCTTCAATTCGAGAGGAAGATTAACTCTCCCAAAATCTCTAGACAAAGATATCTAGAGCCCACACCTCCAAGAACCCTAATTTCTCCAAAACATAACATAATCCCTTCCTAATCCTCCCCCCCCCCCCCCCCCTTCTAATACAAAAGCTTTCCTAATTAATTTCTCTCCCAAAGCCCTAGCCGCCCCCTCCTTTGTGATTTTGAATTCAATTAGGTGGGTGGGACCCACCCAATTGGGTGGCAGCAGTGGAGGAGGCGGACCCAGTCCGCCTCCTGTAGGTAAGCAGGACCGGCCCCCCTTGGGCCGGTTGGGCTTGAGCCGGTTCCCAGTGAACCGGTGTAACAATACCGCCCTCCCAAAGAATCACCTTGTCCTCAAGGTGGAAGTGTGGAAACTGATGTTTCACCCTCTTGTATGGCTCCCACGTGGCCTCGTAGTCCGGAAGATTCTTCCACTTGATCAACACTTCCTTCGTCCCCTCCTCTCTATGGCGAACCCCCATCAGTTCTAAGGGTTCCAGAATCACCTCCAAATCCTCAGTAAGTGTCGGCGGTAACTCAGGGTTGGCCGAGTACTCCCCAATGGCCTTTCTCAACTGTGATACATGAAAAACTAGATGTATAGTCGCTGTGGGTGGTAGTTTCAGCCGATATGCTACTGCTCCGATCTTCTCCAGCACTTCATAAGGTCCAAAGTACCTTGGAGCCAGCTTCTCATTCCTCCTGTTAGCGACTGTCTTCTGTCAATAGGGTCGGAGCTTCAAGAACACCCTCTCCCCCACTTCAAACTGGATGTCCTTCCTATGCCCATCAGCCTGTTTCTTCATAATTTGTTGAGCTCTCAGTAGATGCCTCTTCAACTCTTCTAGCACCATATCCCTCTCCTCTAAATACTCCTCAACTGAAGAAACTGGAGTACTGCCACTCCCAAAGTGCACCAGGTGGGGGGATCCCGTCCATACAATACCTTGAATGGGGTCATCTGTAAAGCAGAATGAAATGATGTGTTGTACCAGTACTCTGCCCATGATAGCCACTTGGCCCATAGCTTAGGTGTCTCTGACACAAAGCACCTCAGGTAAGTCTCCAGACTCCTATTGACTACTTCCGTTTGGCCATCTGTCTGTGGATGATAAGCTGTGCTCCTCTTCAGAACTGTTCCTTGTAACCTGAACAACTCCCTCCAAAAATGGCTGAGGAACACCTTGTCTCTATCTGATACTATCGCTTCTGGCACTCCATGCAACCTGACCACTTCTCTGATGAAAACGGAAGCCACTGTCACCACTGTGTAAGGGTGTCGGAGGGGGATGAAATGAGCATACTTGCTCAATCTGTCCACCACCACTAAAATCACCGTGAACCCTTCTGAACGGGGCAGCCCATCTATGAAGTCCATGGATATCTCCTCCCATACCCGTCCCGGTAGAGCCAACGGTTGTAGTAGTCCCCCCAGCGACATAGCCATGTATTTGTTTCTTTGACAGATATCACATCTGGCTACCATCTCTTCTACATCTTTACGCATCCCCTTCCAATACAGCTCCGCAGCTAGCCTTCTGTATGTCTTCTGCACGCCTGAATGGCCCCCCACCGAGCTTCCATGAAACTCCTGGAGCAAATTCGGGATGTGGATCGAGGTCCGGGGCATCACAAACCTCCCCTGATACAGCAGTTTGTTCCCCTCCAATGAGTACCCTGGGTGGCTACCCTCTTCCTTCAGCAATTCTGTCCTGATCTTCCCCAGTGCCTCATCCCTAGCACTTTCTTCTCTGATGGCCTCCCAATCAAGCATCAAAGGAACAGATAGCGTCACTGTCTGCAGCTCCCCCATACACCTGGACAAGGCATCAGCTGCCTTATTCTCCACTCCTGGTCTATACTGAATCTCAAAATCATACCCTAGCAACTTGGACAGCCACCTCTGATGCTCCTCCGTAACCATTCGCTGCTCCAGTAGGTATTTCAAACTCCGCTGATCTGTCCTGACAATGAAATGTCTCCCGAGTAGGTAAGGTCGCCACTTCTGGATGGCCAAAACGATGGCCATTAATTCTCTCTCATAAACTGACTTCAACCTGGCTCGAGCAGTCAACACCTGGCTGAAATAGGTAATGGGCCTACGACTCTGCATAAGTACGGCCCCCAATCCGTATCCGGACGCATCCGTCTCCACTATGAAAGTCTGGGTGAATTATGGCAAGGCTAGAACCGGCACCGTAGTCATAGCCTTCTTCAAACTCTCAAATGCTGAGGTGGATGCCTCCCCCCATAAGAACCCATCCTTCTTTAGCTGCTCCGTGAGTGGCCATGCTATGGTGCTGTATCCCTTGACAAACCTCCTGTAGTAACCTGTCAGTCCTAGAAATCCCCTCAACTCCTTTAGATTTCTTGGCACTGGCCACTTTAACATGGCCTCAATTTTAGACTGATCTGCTGCGACTCCTTCCTTCGATACCACGTGGCCCAAATACTCTACACTGGCCTGTGCAAAGCAGCACTTCTTCAAGTTGGCCCTCAACTGGTGCTCCTGCAGCACTTCTAATACCTTTTTTAGATGCTCCCAATGTTCTTCCTCTGTCCTGCTGTAGACAAGAATGTCGTCGAAGAATACCAGTACAAATCGTCGTAGATAAGGTTTGGAAACCTTATTCATCAGTGCCTGAAAGGTAGCTGGAGCATTGGTGAGGCCAAAGGGCATCACCAGGAACTCATAGTGTCCCTCATGAGTTCGAAAGGCAGTTTTAGGCACATCCTCCTTCTTCATCCGGATCTGATGGTATCCTGATTTTAAGTCTATCTTGCTGAAGATCACTGTCCCACTCAATTCATCCAACAGCTCATCAATCACGGGGATAGGAAACTTATCCGGTACAGTTTCCTTGTTGAGTGCCCTATAGTCCACACAGAAACGCCAACTGCCGTCTTTTTTCTTCACCAATAGTACTGGACTAGAGAAAGGACTGACGCTCGGTCTGATGATGCTGGCCTCCAACATCTCTCTGATCAGCTTTTCGATCTCATCTTTCTGAAACTGGGGGTAGCGATAAGGTCGTACGCTGATGGGTGATACTCCCTCCTTCAGAATGATGGCGTGCTCCTGCTCCCTCTGCGGTGGCAATCCCTGAGGCGGCTGAAATACCTCATGGAACTGCTGAATCAAAGGCTGTACGGAGAGAGGTATGTCCCCTCCTTCTTCCAATCTAGCTCCCTCCAAACTGTGTAGTTCCACCAAGTATCCTCCACCCGCCGACTGTATGTCCCTCACCATAGTTTTAAGAGAAACCATGGATTTGGATAGCCCCGCATCTCCCTTAATCACCACCTTTCTCCCATCAACCGTCAACTCCATCGTGAGTGCCCCCCAATTCACTTTGGTGTCTCCCAAAGTCTGTAACCACTTCATCCCAAGTATGATATCTGTATTCCCAAGTTCCAGTGGAAGAAAATCTTCTCTCACCTGGATCCCCTGAATGGTCAGTAGCACTCCTCTGCAAATCCCCTGGCCTTTCTCCACCTTCCCCGTACCCATCATCACCCCGTAACTACCGGTATCCGCCAATTTCACGCCCAATTGGTCAACGACCTGAGTGGAAATAAAATTGTGGGTGGCCCCACTATCAATCAACACCACTACTGCTCTGTCCTATATCTCCCCTTTCACTTTCATGGTATGATTCGTAGTGAATCCAACCACTGAGTTCAGGGAAACCTCAGCCAGGTCAAAATGCAGCTTCTCTTCGTCCTCATCCACTATCCCGCTCTCTCCTCCCTCTTCAGTTTCCTCGTCATCACAGACGGTGAGAACCTGAAGAGTTCGGTCCTTACACATATGCCCTGGCATGTACTTCTCATCACATCGAAAACACAACCCCTTGGCCTTCTTCTCCTGTACCTCCTTTCCAGTCAGTTTCTTAAAATTTCCCCCAAGCCCTCCTCCTCCAGACTTCTCCCTCGGTACATCTCGTGAACCCCCCGGTGCGGCTCCTTTGGGAGCTAGAAAGGTAGTCGTCATCCTGTAGGACCCCCCGGAACTGCTGCCTCGAGCCCCCCTCTCCAGATGCTTTTGGTCCTCGACCAGCTGTGCCAACTCCATGGCCTCCCCCAAGTCGTGTGGTCTCATCACTCTAACAGCTGCTCTGATCTCGGGCTTGAGCCCCTTCATGAAATTCCCCTCGAGCACAGTCTCGGAAAGGCGATCCAGTCTGCTAGCTAGGTACTCAAATCGGTCACGGAACTCTGCCACTGTCCCTTCCTGCGTCAAAGCAAAGAACTGCTCGTAGAAGTCTCCTCCCCGACTGGTTCGGAATCGCTCTAACAAACAGTCTTTGAACTCCCTCCAGCTCCGAATGGGTCGCCTCATGTCCCGCCACTAGTACCACGCCAATGCCTTCCCTTCCAAGCACAGTCCCGCTGCTGTCAGTTTCGCCTCCTCCGTCAATCCGTTGACGGCAAAATATCGCTCCACCTTGTAGATCCAGCCATGGCCATCCTCGCCCTCAAAGATGGGCATCTTCAGTTTCCTCACCTTCGGATCTCCTCCGTATCCTCCCGCTCCTCGAATAGGGGGAGCTCCCCAAGTGTCCCGATCGTCCCTTCGACGATTGTACCCAAACCCTTCCTCGTATTCCCCTCTTCTCCCTTCAAAATCAGCACCCCTGCAATGCATTTCTTCCCTTCTCCCCACAAAATCAGCGCCCCTTCGTTCGTACCCTTGGCTCATCTCCTCTCTAGAGAGCGGTTCTAGAGGCGGCATGTCGTCTTCCCCCTCAAGGATCTCCACCTCCGGATTTTTCCTTCCCCTAGACGGGTTCGGATTTCCTCCTATGCCATGGCCGTCGATGGTCTCTCTTACTTCTGATGTTGCCGGGTTTGTCTTCATCTCCATTAGTTTCTTCAACATCTCCTCCACCACGGTGAACTTTCCTTCCAACCTTTCATTGTTGGATGTGATTTGATTTTGAAAGTCAAAAAATTTTCCTTCCAAATCTGATTTCAGTTGTCCGATTTCGCCTTCCAAGACTTTCACCTTCTTCCCGGCCATTTTTCCTTCACAAATCACAAGGAGTTCTCTTCCGGATGCCCAAAAGTTTGCTGAAATTTCTGGATTTCAGCCGCCGATGGTCCCAAAAACGATGCTCTGATACCAATTTGATAGGAAATACTTGAGTTCGCAAGTAACCCGAAGGGAATACTTGAGTTCGCAAGCAAACCTAGTCCAAATCGGAGATCCAAACGCAGCAAGATTGCTGCCTACCGCAGGAAATCAGCAAAACAGTAAGAAAAACAGTGGAAATTTAGAGGAAACTTGTAGGAAACTCAAGCCAAACGTGGTATTTCACTAGATGAAGGATAAAAGCAAGAAAAGATACAATAATCTTCAATTCGAGAGGAAGATTAACTCTCCCAAAATCTCTAGACAAAGATATCTAGAGCCCACACCTCCAAGAACCCTAATTTCTCCAAAACATAACATAATCCCTTCCTAATCCTCCCCCCCCCCCCCCCTCTAATACAAAAGCTTTCCTAATTAATTTCCCTCCCAAAGCCCTAGCCGCCCCCTCCTTTGTGATTTTGAATTCAATTAGGTGGGTGGGACCCACCCAATTGGGCGGCAGCAGTGGAGCAGGCGGACCCAGTCCGCCTCCTGTAGGTAAGCAGGACCGGCCCCCCTTGGGCCGGTTAGGCTTGAGCCGGTTCCCAGTGAACCGGCGTAACACTCCACAAATGGGACCTTGCACAAGTAGTGCTAGCAGGACACCTTTGGCCAACTTCACAAAGAGAAATTTTCACTTCCAAGCATTTGCTTTCTTCGGTCCTCTAATTTTAAATTTTTTTGATGAAAAAGCAACACAACCATATTTGACCACTATCGCCTTGAACAAGTGACAAAAAAAATTTTCACTCCACTTGACCTATCATTCTCGCAGAAGGTATAAGAAAGTGGTTATGACAATGAAAGAACTCAGGACAACCTGGTTGGTACTAAACCTTAACGATGAAGGACAATTGACAAATTGAGAGAGAGGAAGATGCAACCCTAAGCAAAATTCCTCACAATAAAAAGCAATCCCCACCATCCTTAACTGTGTTTAGGAACTCATCCTCCATCAGAGCTCAAATCACGAAGCTTCCACCATCACCATACTCTTTTTGCAACAACCTAATACTGTGCTCTACGATCGACGAAGGAAAATTGAAGGTTGCTTTAATGAAATCCTCAACATAACCCACAAAGAATATTGTCATTGCATTCACTTGAATGAAAATATATAGAAAAGGAAGAAGTGGGAGAAAAAGTTGAGGATGAAGAAAAGGAGAGATGAAGAAAACACTCGCACCCCTACTTGCACCCATAATTTATATTTCAACTTGTGAGAGATGAAGCACTGCGCATAAAAAAAGTCAAATCTGCGAAGATATTTCGTAGGTTTCCACAAATCGGAATGACACTATTAGGCAAATCATAATATGATTTAATAAATATTTTATCAATTCTAAATTTCTAAAAATTGTGTCTCTACTATTTTGTAGGGATAATGGAGCCAAAATAGCAAAAGTCAGCAATATAATCATTAATCCGGTGAGAAGTGGATAAGGTTATCAAAATTAAAAGATTCACATCCAACAATGATGCAAACTTGCCATCACCGACAAACTTGGCTAGCCTCAAGAGAATGTATACCATCCCCCATAGAATGATCTCATCTTTTCAAGTCATTGTAGAGAACCATCTCAAAGGCGACAAAAGGCCCAAGCTTAACAATCTTTTCCAAGTACTTGGCAGCCTTTCTCTTTAGAAAATATAATTCTTCCTAAAAGGTGGATATAAGGTAAAATCATTGATTTTGCTTATTCTCTTATTCTTTTGCAATAAATTTTAAAAGTACAAGAAAATCAGGGAATTAAATGTATCTCTAATAAGAATCAGGAAACTAAATTTATATCCAAATATCACAAGGAATCAGTGCAACTAAAATTGAGTCAACTTATAGAAAGTCGGTAGGATAGGAGAGGCAAAGATGGTAAACTCGCCAAAATCTTTGAGAACTCAATGAGCCTACCAGTAAAAGAAGCTTACAAGACCTCAACAAGCCTACTCGCCTAACCTCAATAGGCCTACTCACTTAGTCTCAAAGCCAACTTGCCCTAATTCAGGAATCACTCAATCAAGACAAAGAGCTACTCACCCACATTCAGCCAAGGTTAACAACTTCATACAAGAAAACAGCAACCTTATCTATCGAGATGGCAACATCTTCTAATGATTCGCTAAGCCAGTGACAGCGACCTCAATCAAGAATATACTAAGATGATTGTTCACCTGTACTTATGAATAATCTGACTCTATTTTCATGTATATGTAAAATGCCTTATCATACATTTTTTATTCACTCTTTATAAGGTCAAAGTGTACTTTTTCCGCAGCCCAAAAAATCCAATAAATAAAGCATCAAAGGGAAATTTTCATACATGAGATCATTTTGGGACTATGATGCACAGACACGGATACGGCGACACGGATACGACACGACACGGACACGGGACACGTCAATTATTAAAAATATAGGACATGGACACGGGTTGGACACGGTATTATAGTTTTTATATTTTAAAAATAAGTATAAAAATTAAATAAGTATAATTTTAAAAATAATTTAGAAATAATAAGTCATTTAATTAGATTTTGTGCTTAAAATGATTAATATTAGGATGTCAAGAGTCAGGCGTCGATGCCGTTTATCAGTCATCGAAAGAGGAGATGATAATACTGTCGAGAGTCGGGCATTGATGTTATGCAATAAATATTGGGCGTCAATATTGAGAGGGCGTTTATCGTCGATATTGAGAGGGTATTGGTCGTCGATATTGAGAAGGTGTTCGACAAAGATAAGATGTCAAGTTGTGGGCGTAGAAATTGCTAGCATCGAGCATCAATGTAAAGACAGCGTCAGACTTTGATATGGAGATCGTTTTGAAATGTTGATGTTGTAATGACGTTAGACGTCGATGTTGAGATGACATCGGGCATTGTTATGAAATCAAAGTTGTAACCCACCAAAGAGAAATGAAAATGAGAATATTCGATGAATGGGGTATTAAGTGCGATATCAAATTTTGTCGACCCTACGTAGTGGGACAAAGGCTTGATGTTGTTGTTGTTGTTGTTGTTGTTGTTGTGGCGTATTAAGTGCAGGTGATTGATTTGATGTTGTGGATAGGAAGTAAGAAATTTAGTTTTTATATTTTAAATAAGTAAAAAATTTAAATACAAAAAGTTATATTTAAAAAAAAATTCATAAAATATTTAAGATACGTGTGTCAGACACGCGTGTCCAACTTGTATTTAATATTTTTTTAATTGGACACATTTTCGGGGTGTCCGACACGTGTCGGAGGAGTGTCGGACGCGTGTCGTGTCGGATACGTGTCGGATACTGCACGCCTCTTTGAGGAGAACTGTCGGTGCATCATAGTTTTGGGACATTTTCAGCTAATAGCAGAATTCCAGAGCTTCGCTTTCTAAAAAATATCATCTTTCATTCTTTTTCTTTGAACTTCTCTTTATTTTCTAATCTTTGAAACCTTGCAAATCTTGCTATTAAGATTCTAACATTGCCTACGGGCAAACTTGGCTCAAACAACTAGATTGGTAAAAACTAGATCAAGTATTACACTGTAAATAAATAATGTATGATCAAAACTTCTAATAAATTATAGAAAATCAACACGCTGAGACCAAAAGGTTTATTTTATTCTACTACATGGGAATCTACAGTTGGACAATGATGGTGCATCACAAGCACAATGAGTCAACAGGAGACGGAGCTAGGTTGCAAATGGGCTGCAATTTAATTCCTAGATATTCTATGAGAGGAAAGAGTGAGCTACATTTGTATGGGTGATAACAGATCACCAGCATAGTGGGTCGACATGCAATGGCAGTGCATTAACTATGGGTTACGGTTTGATGGATGGCAAATGGTAAATGGGGATATAGGGATTAGGGATTCAGAAGAGAGAGAGAGAGAGAGAGAGAGAGAGAGAGAGAGAGAGAAGCAAGAGGGAAAACAAAAGGTAGAATGTTCATTTGTAAGAGGTGAAAGAAAGAATGAAGGAGGCCTCTCGTGCCCATTAGGTTAAGGAAATTATTTAGCAAACAATCAATAGATTTTTTACGTTATTAACATCTCTCAATATTTTACAAAATGTCTAAAATAAATTTTTTTTTTATCTCCCATACAACTACTACTTTCCTGTTGCTACATATTTTAATGAGAAGTTCTGTGCCTTAACATTTCTGTAAAAGTTTCAGAAACTTAATGGGGGAAGAGCTTGATACCTTGAACAACAAAGAGCTCCAACATCTAGAACAACAGCTTGAAAGTTCTTTGAAGAATATAAGGTCAAGAAAGGTAGAACCTCATATATACTAGATATTGACCTTTTTGAAGTATCTCATTTATTTCTATTATATGAATCTCAAAAACGTTCTGAAATGAGCATGTTATTATTTTATTCTCCTATTAAAATTGGGCTTTTTTTATTGCAGACTGATCTAATGTTAAATTCAATCTCTGAGCTACAAAATAAGGTAATTTCCATCACACTTCTTAAACATTGCAAGTGATTATTCTTTAGCATTATATGCATTCTACAAACTGAAATATTTTTTTTTTGTTGCATTTCAGCTTTTAATGCATAATATGCATGCCATTTTTAAGGGAGAGGGGGAAATTAGTAAATCTTTTTTTTTTTTGTGATTTCTTATATTGATAAAATTCCTATGGAAAAAGTGTGAGAGAGAAAGAGGGAGAAAAAAGGGAAAGAGGGGGGGGGGGGGGGGGGAGAGAGAGAGCATGCCAAACTTTGAACTGAAGCATTAGCCTCCCTTTTTTTTTTTAAAGCTAGAGAAAAATATTTTCATAACTAAGATGAAAATACAAGAGTGGGGAACTATAACCACAAAAGAAAAAAATATCAAAATATCCTAAAGATCAACAAACTCAGTCACAAACACATGAAAAACCTAATAGTACTCGATCTCCTACTTTGAAGGTCACTACTGTCCAAAAGTTAATAGCTCTTGTAAAATGTATGCTCTTCTCATAATGCTTCTTCTTTGACTATTGTTCCTTGAAATAGTTTGTAGAATCTAGAGGGATAGTATTTTTAGATCTACCATTCTGATAGATAAAGCACTTCTCTTGTTGAATTCTTGAAACATTTATTAAAGGAGTACTTTGAGGAGACAGAAGGTCTGGGATAGGAATATTTTGTGATTTAGATGGAGGTGGTGAGTGTCACAATCCGACCTGATATGACCCAATATCTTACGGGTCATACCGTGTCTGATTGTGGAAAGACTTAAATCCCAAGATCTAGTTGGAGAAGTATTAAAACAAAATTTCCAATTTATATACTACACAGAACAACTACTGAATGCAATATAAAGTGGAATACTATTGAATCTCAAAATAAATTTTTATATATCATCCAAAAATATATACAATCTGAAGTCTATCTACAACAGCGCTTGGCAACAAAAAGAATAATAAAATAAAAGTCAAATTTGCAGAAATCAAAACTAACCAAAACACACATATAACACTGATCAGAGCTTGCTATCCAAACTACTCAGCTCGCTCATTATCCTTCCCCTGGCCTGAAAAATGAAAGCAAAAGCATGAATGAGCTAATACTACTCGATTGGCTATCACAACCTAAAACAGAAATCAATAACCGAAATCAAAAGAAAACTAAAAATACTGTTCTGTAAAACTACTGTACAGAAAATTAAAACTGAAACTAAATCATAAGCTAAAATTGAAACCAAATGAATTATAAGCAAATATTCATTTTATCAGAATGACTCTCAGCCCAAATTTATATATATATATATTTATAGCTTCATGTAAGAAGAGGTTTAAACTGGCCGGTTCAATTGAACCAACCAGCCCTAACTCCTAAACCGCGCGAGCAGGAGCGAACGGAGAAGGAACAGACGACCCAGACGGCCGCACGCTAGCGTGGGTGAAGCTAGAGGGCTCGGTTTGCGTTTTCGAGCAAAGGATCGTGTACGGGGACGAAGGTAAACGACTCCTCATGAGTCATATCTTCGTTTCACTCATTCCTTTTTCGTCGTTATCGTTGAAGAAGCAAACCGACATAACAGGAGTGGAGAGGAAGAGGAAGAAAGAGGAAGGTATGTTAGTCGATTTTTTTTTACTACTTTTGTGCAAATCATTGATTTCTAATCTAAGCAAGAATGAATGTTCTATCAAAGGTAAGGGAAGAAAATATGGAAAAAAGAGAAGAAGAATTTGAGCTTTGAAATTCCTTCTTAAGAAAAAGTAAGTGATTTAGTTTGATTTTATATATTTTCATTTCTCGTTTCTCTAGTTGAAGAAATAATAAGAATACATTTTGAATTTTATGTTGGAAGAATCCAAATGATATAAACTATAGTTCGACGGTGGAGGAAAGAAGAATTTCATGGAAGGAAGGGAAGTTTTAGTGAGATAATTATTTTGATTTAATAAGAATTTTGAAATGAAATAGAGCCATTTAATGCTATGATAAATGATGTATTCAAAATTATCCTTAAAGATGTTGGTTAAATAAAATTAATGATTTGTTTTGGAATTGTTGTGGAATTATAAAGTTGCCAAGTGCTAAATGATGAAATTAATGTCAATAGTGAAACTTTTCATAATTAGGAGAGGAGCACTAAAAGTCTAGTACTGAGAATTGAAGATTTGGAAAAGAATTGAACAATAGCAAAACAAATAAAGTGAGTAATTATAATTGTGTATAGCAATTTTATTGTTGAATTTCTATTTAAATTCTAAAGATAAAGTTTAAATAATTATTTTACTTATATTTTGATATTATTATGTGTAAGACGATGTTAATTTAAATGCATATGTGATGATGAATTTTTGACATTAAATGAATATGATAGAAGAAATGTGTATCAAATAGCATGATAGTATAAATATAAATGCATATGTAAAGGAAAATGAAAATAAATTTGAAAGTAAATATGGATAAATTGGAAAAAAAAGATATATGCATGCAAATTATAGGAGTTCACTCCCATATGGTATTGACTGAGGAAGCAACGTACCCGTGCATGTTAAACAAAAATGAAAATGAAAATGAAAATAGTTGAACCTTTATTGGTACATTTAGACGATGTTTTTCTACTAAACGGAAAAGAGAAAAGGAATATGTTAACTGATAAATATACTTAAAGGAATATGATAAATGTAAATAAAGATTGTATGTCACATGAAAGAGAAATGATTTATATAAATTTATATATAAATGTAAAAGAAAGTCACTTGAAAATGTTTATTTTACGTATGTAAAAATATTGCTACGTTTTCAAGTGTGATTATCCACTGAGTTTATCATGTAAGTTCAACCCATTAAACTAATATTTTCAGGTAAGTCTCCAAAAAAATAGAAATGACTGAAAGGAAGGAGTACGTCTATAGAAGACGGAGCGCAAATGAAAACAGGTAATATATGATTGATGTAACTATTTAGATCGAAAAATTATATCAGTAGTTTTATGCAAAATTTTGTGATTTTGGCTCTTTAGTTTTATTGATAATTTGAATGTTAAATTGTTTATGAAATTGAATAAAATTTTCACCCGTCCAACTTTTTGTTCCCGCATCGTTAATTCGAATATTCGGGCTGAGTCGTGACACTTCGTTAACAGAATCTCATCTCAGTGGCCCGTAGGCCCCGACATAATAGAGACCGCTCCAATCGCCCACTAGTGCCAGCATAATAGAATCTCACCTCAGTCGCTAACTGTTGCCGGCATAATAGAACCCAACCTCGGTCACTTACTCGCGCCGGCATAATATAATCCCACCTCGGTCGCCCATTGATGCCCACATAACATCACATCACATCACATCATAGCATACACATTTCTTTCACATTTTTCGATACATTTCATTAATTAAAGCATGATTGGACTAAATTCATAAATTATCAAAATATTTTAACGGTAGGCAACATAAACATTACTGAGCAAAAAATTAAAATTTCAAAGCACAACCAAATGAACAGAGATTATGTAAAATATCATTTTAAAGCTTTAATTGAACTAAAGCACTATTTTTAAATGTCAAAATAAATTTTTGAAAAGATGAAAATTGCTGCTTTTCCAAAATCACCCTGCGAAAAAATTTTATAATATAGTCAAAATATTCATAATCTCAATATCTATAATATATAAAAAGTTACGTGATGAAAGTTTTAGCAAAACAAAGTCAAAACAAATTTATCCTTGTTTTTGGGCAACAGAAATATAAATTTGATCGAAAAAATCTCAAAAACACCAAATTATTAAAAACTAAAAATAGGCAAAACATAACCTACCTCGAGACGAACAAATTTTTCAACTGAGCTAACAACAAAAACTGCTCTACAATTGCCAAACCTTAACTTTTCTTCTTTTCTCTCCTCTCTTTTCTCTCATTTTCAAAATTTTCCCTCACTTGCTGTTTTGTTAAACAAAATGAAGCAAAACAAATGATTTATAATTAGTGACTATATATATATATACACACACTGATGCAGGACATAAACGAAATTACGATTTAAATAAGGAGTTTGCACGTTTAAAGATTAAGAGCAACTTAATTAGAACTTGATATTGATTTAAACAATAATTTAAAACACAAAGAGCGGTAAACACTAGCTTAGGCCAAGCTACTTGCGTAAAGTAAAAGCCACAATACAATCAATTATTCGTAACGTTGCATACGTGATGGGTTTCAACAAGAAATCCATAATCTAACAATAAGAGTAGTGCTATGAAAGATCGCTCACACATCTCCTAATAAATACTAGGCTTTAGCGGGAAGAATTAACACAACTTTCCATGATTCAATTAGAGCTACAATTGAGAGTGATTAAGAAGATAAAAGATTAGGAGAAAAGATTACCCAAGTAAACATGGCGAACCATCGCTCCGGTGTGGTGTTTATGTACTTGAGAGGTAGTAGGAAGCAGTTCCCAACTCCTAGCTACCATAGGACTTCAATTTGATGATCTTGAGATGGTGGACAGCCAACTAATTTCAGCTGGCATGTGTGGGCAGCAACTTGAACCTTCCGGGCAGCACTCGGCGATCTCTGGGTAGCAAGACAGCTTCCTTACACTGTCCAGAGATTCTGGACAGCAATGCTACAGCAGGGACAAGTGAAATTCCAGTGGTTGTTGAGGTGTTGGAGGAGTGGTGTACAGCAGTCTGAGGTTTCTTGCTGCCTTGGCAGCCTCCGGAAGCCTCTCCAAATGGGCGGGACAGCAAGGGGCAGGTGCAGAATTCCTTGGACAGCAGCCACAGTGGTGGGGACAGCAACCTGGGCTTGTGGAAGACTGTGGTCAGCAAGTTTGATTGCAGGGAAATTTGTAACAGCCCTTGGAGAACTTCTAAACAGCAAGAACTTGTTGCTGGCAGCAGATTTTGAGAGTAGGATTTCCAATCGGAAGGGAAAAAGAAGGAATTTTAGGAAGGAAACTTAGCACAGATGCTAGGGAAGGGGGTTGGGTAGGGGAAACTAGATTTGGAAGTATTTCCAAAGGTGAGGGGGCAGGTTATTGGAAAGAAATAATGAGGTGGGCTCTTGGGATCTTCGGCCAAAGAGAGAGAGAGAGGGGTTTAATTTGTTTCCAAGAGAGGAGGTGGGTTTTTGGAAACAAATCCAATTCAAACCCCTAGTGGGGGCCGGCGGCTTCTAGAGGGAAGGAGGGCTTTAATGGGGGTAATTAATGCTTACTTAAATTATTAAATCAAGTTTGGAAAGAAATATCCCATCCTCTCTTAATTTAAAATTTAAATAGGAATTGATTTAGTAGGTTTCCTAAAATAGGATTTGTAAATTAAGTAACTATTTCAAATTCAAATTGATTTGAATTTAATCCATAAAAGAGTTACCAAATTTGTGAAACCTAATTTAGGAAAGATGTGATGGCAAGTGGGGATGGGGAAGGGGCCAAAGGAGGCCGGCGGTGGGGGAATGGGCCGGAGGTGGTGGCAGGTTGGGGTCTAGGCGGCGGATGGTGATGGGGTTTATTGTGCCGGCGGGTAAGGGCTTGGGGAAGGGTCTTTAGCTGGCGGCAAGGGGGAACAAGAAGGAAGATAAGGGGTAGAGGAGAAGAACCACGAACCCGGCCGTCTCCAAGGTTGGTGGGTGATCCGCTTTCCCTCTCCTAGGGATTCCTCTCCATAGCTCTCAAGCGCACACAAGAACTCAATATGCAGAAATTTTATTATCATTCATTCATTAACCTCTCCAAAGGAAGAGGGTGGCTTTAAATAGCCAAATACATGAAGGGAAATAACAAAGACACTATTGCCCCTCGGGCATACATAAGACAAAGCCCTCAAGTGAGGGTAGAAAAGGAAAAGATCAATAATAAATCAAATACATAAAAATAGATCAAACTAAAATAGGCACAATCGTAGCCGTAGATCTCACATAAAAATAGATCAAACTAAAATAGGCACAATCGTAGCCGTAGATCTCTGATGTCCTCATCACACACACATATATTAATATATATATATATATATATATTAATATATATATATATATATATATATATATATATATATATATATATATAACATTATAATAAATTTTTAATATAAAACTAATAGAAATTCTTTTAGGAATTCAAAAATTATAAAAAAATATTAATAAAATAATCATTTTATTTAGAAAATTTTGATGAAATCGGTTTGCAAAACGGCCACCAACGGTGCCAAAACCCCCACTTATACCAACAGACGTCAATTTCTTAAGAAATTACACCAATACCAAAAAATAATGAAAAAATTATTGAAACTAAAACACTACAATATATATTATAACAAAGACAGTTTGTGATTTGAACTTACAATGACTTCTGAAATAATGTTTTACTGTTATAGATAAAAATATCTTTTCTTTTAAATTTTTTAGTCATAAAAATCCACCTACCTTAAAAAAAATATCGCCCTCAACATTTTCAAACTAAAATAAGTCAGAATAAACATGGATAGAGCTGTCTTATCTCAAAAACCTTCTCCTAAGTAGCATCTCTGACGATTTTGTGCTTCAACTGCACCTTAACTATCAGAATCTATTTGCTCATCAATTTGTTGATATTGTACGCCAGAATCCTATCTGGCCCTTCTCTATAGTGCAGGTTCTGATAAACCTCAACATCATCAGTAGATAATCTCTTCCCAGAATCAGATACCCACTTCCTCAAAGAAGATACATGAAATATATTATGTATATCTGATATATAATCAATTAATAATATAACATGTAAGCAGAACTATCAATCCTCTCAACAATCTCAAAAAGTCCAATATACCTTGGACTCAGTAATTCTTCCAAATCTACTGACACATTTTATAGGATTGACATTGACATAAACAAATTCAGCAACCTATGTTTCTGATCATAATATTTTTTTGTCTATCTTATGCAGTTCTCAATCTTTCTCTAATTAGATGAATCTTTATTGTAATGTCATCTACAAAAGCCAATCCTATCACCTGTTTGTCACCTACCTCTATCAAAGACAAATGAATTATATACTTCATACCGTACAGGGATGCGCAAAGGGTCATATCTATGCTGGACTGATAACTGTTATTATTTACAAACTCTATTAGTGGGATATGATCCTCCTAACTGCCACCAAAGTCCAAAACATAGTATCTCAAAAGATCCTCTAGTACCTAAATAGTCCTTTCAGACTGCCCGTCTGTTTGCGAATGAAAAGTCGTATTGAAGTGCAAATTCGTACCCAGTCCCTTTTGAATACCTCTCCATAACCTGGAAGTAAACCGATCATCACGATCATATACAATCACCTTCGACACACTATGTAATCTGATAATTTCTTTAACATACATCTGTGTCAACCTGTCTATCGGATCGAAATGAAATGTGCTGACTCCATCAGTCGATCAACTACAACCCAAATGACATTATGTCCCTGCCTTGATCTAAAAAAACCAATAGCAAAATTCATCACCACCTCCTCCCATTTCCACTCAGGAATAGGTAACGACTATAAAAGACCGCCCGATCGTTGATATTCTGCCTTCACTAACTAACAAGCCTCATATTTTAAAATAAATTTTATTATATCCTTCTTTAATCCAAGCCATCAAAACATACCTTTTAAGTCTTCAAACATCTTACTGCTTTCTGGATAAATAGTGTAGCCTGAATAATATACCTCATATAAAATCTCAACTCTCAGATCACCAACCGATGGAACCTACAATCTATCTTTGCATAAAATGATACAAAAATTAGATAGAGAGAGTTCGGGTCTCTTACTATCTTTAATCTGATCTCTCAACTTCAGATACTCTGTATCTAATTTCTGAGCTTCTTGAATCCTTTCTGATAGAATAGGCTGAATAATCATCTAAGCTAATAAACTCGGAGCTGTATTAACGAATACCACTTCTATCTCCAGCTTCTTCAAATCTTTGAATGAGAAGGTCTATAAAAGTAAGCAATAAAAGAGAAGTACCTCATGGCTTCCTACTCAAAGTATCTGCTACCATATTTTCCTTACGAGACTGATACTGAATAGACAAATCATAATCCTTAATCAGCTTTAACCATCTTCTCTGCCTCAAATTCAGATTCTTTTGAGTAAAAATATACTTCAAGCCCTGATGGTCAGTAAAAATTTCACATCTGACTCCGTACAAGTAATGCATCTAAATCTTCAATACAAATACAACAGCAGCTAACTCAAAATCATGTGTTGGGTAGTTTTTCTCATACAGTTTTAACTGTTGAGATGCATGAGCAATGAATTTATCGTGCTGCATCAGTACGCATCCCAATCATTTCAATGAAGCATCACTGAAAACCTAAAATTCATTTGTACCTAAAGGAATAATCAGAATCGGAGCAAAAGTCAAACAATCCTTTAACATCTAAAAACTCTCCTCACACTCTGGAGTCCATATAAAAATTACTGACTTCTGAGTCAATCTCATCAAAAGCAAAAAAATCCAAAAAAATCTCTGAACAAACTTCCGATAATAACCAACCAAGCCTGAAAAACTATGAATCTCTGGAATTGTAGTAGGCCTTGACCAATCTGAAATAGCCTTAATCTTCTGGGGATCTACTGAAATATTTGCACTGCTCACGTGTCACAGAAATGAAATATTAATCAAAACTCACACTTTGAGAACTTGGCATATAGCTAATGCTGCCTCAGAATCTCTAGAGCAATTCTCAAATGTGTTGCATGCTCCTCCCTCAGATCTGGAATAAATTAGAATATCGTCTATAAAGATGATTACAAATTGGTCCAGATACTTTCTAAAAACTCTGCTCATCAAATCCATAAAGACCGTTAGGGCATTAATCACTCCAAATAGCATGACTAAAAACTCGTAACACTAGTACCTCATACTAAATATAGTTTTTACCACATTCTTCTCTCTCACCTTTCAGTTGATGATAACAAGATCACAAAGTGATCTTAAAAAATACTGAACATCCAGCCAGCTAATCAAACAAGTCGTCAATTTTGGGCAAAGGATACTTATTTTTTATAGTTATATTATTCAGATCTTTGTAGTCAATGCACATCCGTAAGGTATCATTATTCTTCTTGACAAACAATATAGGTGCTCCCCATGGAGACATATTAGGATGGTCAAAGCCTCGATCCACCAACTCCTGAAGCTGCACCTTTAACTCTTGAAGCTCATTAGGCGACATTCAATACAAAACCTTAGAGATCGGAGTAGTACCCGAAAAAATATATATACTAAACTATCTCTCTATCTGGCAATAAAGTCACTAACTCCTTAGAGAAGATATCTGGAACCTCCCAAACTACAGGGACTCTACTCACAAATGTAGAAGAGAGTTTCATATCTCTGACAGATACTAAAAATACTGGGCTATCTTTTCTCCAAAGCTTATTCACTTCTAGAGCAGAAATCAGACAAGAAAGAATATCTCTGATTCCCTGAAATATAATGCTCTCACTATTCTGATACAAAATCACTTTCTTCTTCAAGCAGTCAATTTGAGTCCCATATCGACTCATCCAGTATATACCCAAAATGACATCAAATGCAAAAATAAGTAATAAAATTAAATCATATCTCCAAATTCTATAAAAAAACTCCAAATCACAAAAACAAACCCTACTTGCTACCATTACATCTCTCGTAGGCAAAACCATATATAAAGAAATATGTAATAATATGGAAGCAAATCGAGAGAATCAAAATATTACTCTAACATGAAAGAATGGCTAGGACTAGAATCGAATAAAATACAACAAGGAGATGCAAAAATATAAGTCGTACATGTCACAACATCTAGAGACTCTCTGGCCTCTTGCTGCATTAGACTGTAAACTCGTGGCTGTAATGTGGTCAAATCAATAGAATAACCTGCACCCCGCAAACCCCCAGAAGGCTGACCTCATGATACCAGAAGCCTCAGAATATGGTTAGGGTGGTGCTATCGTTAGCCTTCCCATTATCGGCTGCACAAAACTATTAGCTCTCAAATTAAAACGTCGGTTAAAGTCACCCTGTGGACACTCAGTAAGTTTGTGTCCGTAGTGGCCACAGCAAAAATATTGGCCCAATACTCTATTAACACTATCCATTGTGTCTCCTACCACACTACTGACATAATGGCGTGAATCCATTGACTGAAATCTCAAAACTGACAACACTACCTCTATCTGATCCAGAATGAACTACTACTGGTTATCCCCTCCTCCTAAACTCAACAGGTCCAAACATGCTCTTCTTCCCAGAATAACTACCACCAACTGTCTCACCACCAAATCTTTTTCTGCTCGCAGTCCATCGCTACTAAACCACTATCAAATCAACCTATATCATCTTGGCCCTCTTAACCAACTAAGCAAAGTCGGTAATATCCTGTGCTATCAGCTTTTGCCTCAAAGCATCTCAAAGGCCCTCCAAAATTTGGTAACACTTCTACTCTATCAACTGTAGAGCGTACCTGAAGAGAGCAGTAAATTATGCCTCGTATTGCATCAATGGCATGCCTCCCTAAATCAACTTCATGAAAGAACTCTATAGTTGTCTCCTAGCAGATGGAGGTATAAACTAATTCCTGAATGTCTCTGTAAACTCCTCCCAAGAAATCAGAGTATTTACACGGCCCTGAAACTTCTCCTTCTATTGGCCAAATCACCATCGCTCTGCCTCACCATCTAACAGAAATACATCTAATGCAACTCTCCTCTAAGGAGGATAATGCATCCCATCCAGAGTCTTCTCTATCCTCATCAGTCAATTCTCAACTGCTCTAGGCTCAATAACACCTGACAATTTAGGAGGCTGTAATCTCATAAAATTCTGCAAATATCTATCCATATCATTAGAACGGATACTAAAAACTCAAATATGAGCCTCACCAACCAACTGTACTACCAAACCAGCAATCTGGGAAACTACCTCAAAACTGATTATAAGAGTTATACCTTAAACCTGAGCAGCCTGACTAGAACTCTGACCATTGGTCATATCTGGATCCGACTGAGATGAATTAGCTATTTCATAACACTGAATACAACTGAATGCAACACATGCATATAAAAATAAACAAAATGAGCGTCCAAAACCACCCAGAAGCATCTCACTCTTCTACAAATTAAATCCTATGGCTCTGTTACGATTTGTTTCTCCAACCTTGCTCTGATAACAAAAAAGCTTATCATAACCCAACCCGATATGACTCAATATCCCACATGTCATACTGTATCTGATTGTGGCAAGACTCAAATCCCAAGATCTGCTTAGAGAAGTACTGAAACAAAACTTTCAATTTATATACTACACAAAGCCACTGTTAAATACAATATAAAGCGAAACACTACTAAATCTCAAATTGATTTTCCATATATCATCCAAAAATATGTACAATCTGAAGTTTATCTATAAGAGTCAACAGAAAGAATGACAAAATAAAAGCTAAACCTATAAAATTTAAAAATAACCAAAACATACCTACAGCACAAATAGGAGTCTGTTATCCAAACTACTCAACTTATTTCTTACCCTTCTCCTGGCCTAAAAAATGAATGTAAAAGCAGGAATGAGCTAATACGGCTCAGTAGGCTATTGCAGTTTAAAACAAAAATCAATAATTGAAATCAAAAGAAAACTAAAAACAGTGTTGAAAAACTACTATACAAAAATCTAAAATTGATATTAAAACAGAAGCTAAAATTGAAACCAAATGAATTATCAGCAGATATTCATTTCATCATAATGGCCCTCAGTTCAAATTTTTATATATCTCTATAGCTTCATGATAGACCGATCCAACCGGCCCAGCACTTGGGCCGGCCCTTGTATTACAGCAGGAGGAAGCCTACTGTTCCACCTGGTTCAAATCCCACCACCCTTGGGGTGGGGTCCACTACCTAATGAAGAGAGCGAGAGAGGGCCAACTAGGGGAAATTTTAAATTAGGGAGGATTCTTTAGTCCTTTGGAGTTATTTTTGTGTTGGCTTTAAGTAGAAGTTTTGCATTAGGGTTAGGTTATCATCTATGTTTGCTGAATTTTCTGTTGGAGGCTTTGGCATCTTGGGCTCTAGCATCGTCTAGAGTTTTGGGAGAGATCAATCCTCCTCTCGAATTGAGGATCAATTGTATCTTGGTATTTTCCTTCCGTTTCATCCATTATTACGAGTTTTCTCACTGTTTTGCTCGATTTGTTTGGAGTATCTTGGTGGAAGATTGCTAAAATCTCAATATTGGTAAGAAACACTGGTGTTCTACAAATGTTTCCTATCAAATTGGTATCAGAACAATTTCTAGGCTATTTTTTTCCTATTTTGGCGGTTTCCTGCATCAATTTTTCTATTTCAAACAGCTATTTTTTAGATCAAAATTCAGATTTTTGAGTCTAACAAAGATTTGGGTATCGATGGCAGCCAAAAAGGTGGATGCTTTGAAAAAACGTCTTGAGGGGGAGATGTGCCAAATCAAGGCGATGGTAGAGGATAGAACTTTCTCCATGGAAGGCAACTTCTCGAATCTCCAATGGGATCTTCAAAATCAAATGGCGGCATTAGAGGCAAGAGTGCCGATGGGAAGAAGTATGAATTCTGAAATTCGTAAGGATAAAAATGATATGGAGATCGTAGAGGGAGAAGTGACAAGATCCCATCTGAAACCTTTTCAGAGAGAGGAGAGAGGTGGAAGGTATGGGGAGAGACGTGGATATGTAGGGTATGAGCAAAAGGGTGCTGATTGGGAAATAAGGGAGGGAGATTATAATGGAGGGATGCTGATTTGAAGGAAGTAGGAGGGGAATCTAAAAAGGGTTTGGCTATGAGTGTGGAAGGGAGGATCGGGACACTTGAGAGAGACCACCCACTTTGGGAAGGAGAAACTATGGAGGAATTAGGAATAGAGGGGATCCAAAGGTAAGGAAGCTAAAGATGCCCATCTTTGAGGGGGGATGCACACAGATGAATTTACAAGGTAGAGAGATATTTCACCATCAATAGATTGACGAAGGATGAGAGATTAACGGTAGTCAATTTATGATTGGAAGGGAAAGCTTTGGTTTGGTACCAGTAGAGAGACATGAGGCGGCCCATATGGAGTTGGAGGGAGTTCAAAGAGTGCTTATTGGAACATAAATGAATCAACAGAGGAGGGGATTTTTATGAGTAGTTTTTTGCCCTGATACAGGAAGGCTTGGTGGCAGAATATCACGAGAGATTTGAGTCCCTGATGAGCAGACTAGATCGGATGTTTGAGACTATTCTGGAGGGGAATTTCATGAAGGGGCTCGAATCAGATATTCGGGCAACAATGAGAGTCATGAGGCCTCGTAACTAGGGAGAGGCTATGGAGCTAGCTCAGTTGGTGGAGGATAAGAAGTACCATGAGAGGGGAGCTAGAGGCGGCAGTTCAAGTGGCGAATACAGGATGACTACCACTTTTTTTGCACCCAAGGGGCCTACATCAGGCAACCTTTGTGAGACCCCAAGGGAGAAGCCAGTAGGAGAAGGAAGTGGGGGAAACTTCAAAAAGCTGACTGAGCGGGAGATGCATAAAAAGAGGGCGAACGGATTATGCTTCCAATGTGATGAGAAGTATACCCCGAGGCACAGGTGCAGGGACCGAACGCTTTACGTTCTCACCATCTGTAATGACGAGGAAGATGAGGAGGGAAGTGGGAGTGAGACATAGGTAGAGGAGAAGGACAAGCTGCATCTAGACGTGGCAGAGGTCTCCCTGAACTCAGTGGTAGGATTCACTCTAAGTCATACCATGAAGGTGAAGGGGGAAATAGCAGGCTGGGAGGTGCTAGTGTTGATTGACAGTGAGGCTACCCACAATTTCATCTCCAATTGGGTCATGGACTAATTGGGGGTGACATTGATGGATATAAGGTGCTATAGAGTGATGATGAATACGTGGAAGGCAGAGACGAGCAAGGGCATCTATAATGGAGTAGTGCTAATCATATAGGGGGTTCAGGTGAGGGAGGATTTCCTCCCATTGGTGTTAGGCAGCACTGATGTCATCTTGGGGAAGAAGTGGATGCAGACCTTGAAATATCAAGGTTAACTGGGGGCACTAACCACGAAGCAGGTGGTGGAGGAGAGACGAGAAGTGATCAGGGGAGATGTGTAGTTATCCAAAGCCATAGTGTCCCTCAAAACCATGGTAATGAACATACAGGAGGTGGGGGGAGATTTCCTGGTGGAGCTATAGAGATTAGAGGGGATCAGATTGGAGGAGGGGGAGACATTCCTCTTTTAGTACAACCACTGATACAACAATTCAATGAGATCTTTCAGCCGCCTCAAGGATTGCCACTACAAATGGAGAAGAAGCATGCCATCACCCTGAGGGAGGGGGTGTTAACCATCAGTGTCAGGCCATACCACTACCCTTAAATTCAAAAGGATGAAATTGAGATATTGATCAGAGAAATGCTGGGGGCAGGGATTATCAGACCTAGTGTGAGCCCTTTTTCTAGCCCAGTCTTACTGGTTACGAAAGGACAGGAGTTGGAGGTTCTGCGTGGACTACAGGGCTTTGAATAAGGAGACTATGCCAGACATCCCATCCCAGTGATAGATGAGCTATTGGATGAACTGTGAGGGGCAGTTATCATCACCAAGATAGATCTGAAGTCCGGATACCATCAGATCCGAATGATAGGGGAGGACGTGCCGAATACTGCTTTCAGAATGAATATGGGCATTATGAATTCCTGGTGATGTCTTTTCTTTCATTCAAAATTTTTTCCTCTGTTGTTTTTTTGTTAAATGAAATGAAGCAAAACAAATGATTTATAATTAGTGACTTATATATATATAATATTATTATAAATTCAGTATAAAATTCATAGAAATTTTTTTGGGTATTCAAAAACTATTAAAAAAATTAATAAAATTGTCATTTTATTTAGAAAATTTTGGTGAAATTAGTTTGCAAAACAAACACCTAACGATCCCAAAATCCCCACTTGTACCGAGAGGTATCAATTTCTTAAGTAATTGCACCAACGTCCAAAAATTATTAAAAAATTATTAAAACTAAAATACAACAATATATATGTTATAACGAAGACGATTTGTGATTTGAACTTATAATAACTCCTATAATAATTTTTGACTATTATAGATAAAAATATCTTTTCTTTTAAATTTTTGAGTTATAACAGTGAGTGTGAGGGCAAATAACCTCTAATGAAAAACTATCATCATAAAAATCTGAATCAATTGGGTTTGGCGCATTAGGCACCTTACAAGCTAGATAAGGGAGTTGACAAGATGTATCATGTTTATCAATAACATTTCGATCACCCTAATTTTGCTGAAGTGAAGTTAGAGTCCTTGTAAGAGGAAGCTGACTAGGAGAAAAAGAAGGGGAAGCCAAAGAAGCAACAACATTTGTTGGAACAACTTGAGAAAGATGATATGAATATGCTAATGATGGGGTATTTACATCAACAGCATTGCAATTAAGGTGATTTTCATACTTCTCCGTAAGGAGATATCATACTCAAATAAATGGCAATACGTACATATGTATAAAAGCTTTTAAATCATCATTCCTTACTTAAAACCACAACCCTTTCAACAAATCTAGACATAATTAGAAAAGCGATTAATAACATCTATTGCAACAAGTACTCTAGAAATGGATGGTATGGACAGAGTAGCAGTTGTCAAATTAATGCGTATGGGATTTGCCAAATAATGAGGCCAATGAAACTGCATAATTTGATTCAAAAATGGATCCTAAGGTGCAAAAATAAAATCCAAATAGGAGCAATTGGACATTTATTGTAAAAATCACAACAGGAGGATTGTTTGTTAATCCTCATAAAGAACCCATCAAAATTCAAGATTTTGTTCATAAACAGATAAGAGAAATCTTCCATCCCTTCAAATTTGAGTAAAACATTATTGGATTTAAGTGAATATATTGAGATTCCACCCCAAAAAAAATCGAGTTCTTGGTGAATTTAAGATTATTTATAATGGATGTCTTTCAACCAAGAATTAATCAACAAGAGAGAGAAAAAAGGGGCTATCAATTTGTTTAATATACTATCAAAGAGCAAAAAGTATGCTGACCCTCATGTGAAGTGAGAGGAAGTTCTTTAATATCACTCTTAAGGAATATCCAAAAGATAGGCTTATTACCAACAATATGAGAGGACTTGGACGACATCCCTATACTCAAAACAGAAGCATATAATTTAACATAAGGAAAAGAAGCATAGCCAAAAACTGCCAACAAACATGCCAATACTCAAAACATAAACACATAATTTAAGATAAGGAAAAGAAGCATAACCTAAGGGAACCAAAGTGGACCCACTTAATGTCGATTGCAACCCCATCCCTAAGAGGACAGAGGTAGTTGTTGGGATGAGCTCAAAAGAGGAAGACATTGGAGGTTACGATGGAGAAAAGGGAGTAGGATGTAACAACCCAAAAGTTTAAAATGAATTTATTATTATTATTATTATTATTATTATTATTATTATTATTATTATATGAGAACTTTGAGTTAAGCACTACGGTGCAGTGCTTGCGGATGCTGTAGCGCTATGCTTGAGATTACGACGACGCCAGAAATCGTTGTCGCGGCGTTTAAGTCTATGTTTTAGAGTACTTCTAAATTCAACATGCGGCTTCGCGGCTCTAGATTAGAGCGCTGCGGCGCTAGGCCACTAGCAACATTTTTATATATTTTTTTAATCTAAATATCCCTGTCATTCCCTCTCCCTCACGCTCATT
Organism: Dendrobium chrysotoxum; assembly: GCA_019925795.1. Classification (NCBI taxonomy): domain Eukaryota; kingdom Viridiplantae; phylum Streptophyta; class Magnoliopsida; order Asparagales; family Orchidaceae; genus Dendrobium; species Dendrobium chrysotoxum. The sequence continues at coordinate 26,726,396 of CM034311.1, forward strand.
TCCGCTTAGCTTGGCTAGGAAAGAAGGGGAAGAGAAGGAGATAAGGAGAGAAGGAAGAGAGAGCAAGTTAGGTTTTGGTCGTTTTCGTCCATAGTTCCTATTACAAAAATTGTTTTATTCGTAGTGAGTGACTAAACTCTTACTCATATTTTTGATTATTTTAATTTTTACGAATTTATCTCTCCTAAATATATAAAAAATACATTATCTCCTGAATTTGTAAGGTCAGGGCAAATGTGATTAACTAGTTGGAAAAGAAGGATACAATGATACGGATATCCAACCGTCCATGCCTATCAGAGGAGGAGCTGAAGATCGACAGTCGTGATCGTCCCACGTTATCTTAAATTTTTATTTGTAATTTTTTATTTTAATTATGCATTTTTCATTTTTACCCTTACTTACGGGTCTAGTCTTATGTAAGCCCTAGGGACATGATCGTCTTATTTTAGTTTCTTTTATTTTTAAGGCCTATATATAGAGGCCCTTGCTATTGTATTAGTACGATGGAGTTTTAATAAAAAAATTGTTCTGCACTTTTGTTCCTTGGGAGGACTTTAGTGAGATCCCTATGGGAGGGAATCGTAATTTCCACCAGCCACAAGATGGGTCCGGGCTCGTGGTGTGAAGTCCCTTGGTGAAGGGCAACGTATCACCGTCAGCAGCAGGATGTGTCCGAGCTCACGGTTTTATCATTTTTCTTTATTGTTTCTCCTTTCTTTCTTTCCCTAACATTATCTTCTCCTTCCTCTCCATTCATTCGGCCGGCCACCCCTCCATTCTCCACGCCGCCGACCACCTTTCCCACTGCCTCCTATACCCGTCGGCTCCTCCCCAACATCTCCCAACCGCTGGCCCAATTAACCCCTTCCTTAGCCGTCGACAATTCCACACCCAAACCCTTGATTTCAAATTTTCCGCTCCCTCTTGATTACCTTCCTAAATTAGTTCTTTATTAATTTGGAAAGTTATTAGATTTGAATTCAAATAATTTTGAATTTCAAAATCTTTCCGATTTAATAAGTTCCACCTTAGGAAGCCTACTCCAATTACTCCCAAATCTGAAATTAATTTCAGATTTAATTCCCAATCACAATTAATGATTGATTCACATTCATTGAACCTAGACACCTCCTTCCCTCTCTCTTTGCCTCCCCCCCCCCCCCCCTCTCCCTCTTTGTCTCCAAAATTTGAATTCCACTTTTATTACTTTCCTTTTATCAATCGATTTAAGTTAGGAAAGTATTTGATTTCAAATTCCAGTTAATTTTTGAATTTGAAATACTTTTCTAATTTAAGATTGCCTATTTTAGGAAAGTTACTTATATTAAATCTAATTAGGCCTCTAATTGGATTTGATTTGATTTAATTATTCTTAATATTTGATCCCAATTAAAGCAAGAAATTCAAATTCACATGACACCCCTCTTTGTTCTACATCATACAATTCTTCCAAATTTTGATTCTAAGGCATGACATAGGAGGTATACAGTTGTACACCAGTGAATATATGTGCAGGTACTCATTCACAAGTGTCTTACAGGTTACGTTCGAGTCGAGCAATAGGAGGACGCACTCCACTTTCAGAATAGCTCGTTCAAGGGACTCGCTTAGGAATTGGAATAAGCTTAACACTAGAGCACGGCGGATCGAGATCGGTCACATCCTCTAAGCAATCGCCTCTCCCTCAAAGATAGGCGACTTCAGAAGTTCCTCTTTCAACCAGATAATTCTTTATCTGTCTAAGCCAGAACCAAGACTTTCATGCTTAAGGAGCTATCGATACACATCATCCCTTTCAAAGATTTTCCTCTCGCATACACTTGAAGGCCACATTCTAACTCTACTTGCCTTAGTACCTAAATAAGTGACCCCGACATCTCCAACAACAGCTGGACAACACTCTCCCCCCATCTTGGCGGGGCGACTACTGACTATCATTCGATCATACCCAACTCGCCTTCTCTAGTTGTCAACTAGCTCGACACTAACAAGCTATTATTACGGACTAATGGGACAGCTACGTACGAAGACTTAACTCCTGCATCTTTCCGAATCCTATAAAAGGAGGAAAAGGATAAAAAGGAGGACTGATACTTTAGAAAAGGAGTCCAGGAAGCTTCATTCTTCTTCTAAAAACTCTTCTTCCTCAAGAGAAAATCATATAACGAGAAAGGGGAACGAAAATTAAAGATATGTAATCTTCGAAGTGATATTCTTAAACCATTATACTATTTTTTTCTTATATGGCTTGCTCCATAGTGTAGAGCTCCTACTTTCATCGATCTTATATTTCTACTTAGTTAATAAAAATTTTGTCTAAAGTTCATGCTTCTCTCAACCTTACATTCTTTCTTCTTCTTGTATACTCAAACCTCATGACATTCTCCCCAACGGCTCTCAGCTGACACGTGATGTAAGTACGGCCCGGTATCATCCACCAAACAAAACGGGATTCAACAACAGTAATGGACACCTTAAGCTGCTCCTAACTCCATCGAGAAGATATCTCCAAAATAGATTAACCGGCTTAGAGGCAGAAAAGGCTCCAAAGCAGGTTGCAAGGGTACATGAGGCACCGAAAGAAAGGCCTAGGGAGAAACTCCAATTGTTGCAAGGAAGGCACCACCAGAATAAGATTATTCAACAAAAGATGATTCAAGGTAGGAAGATCAGGCTATGACAATGGAGTAAAATGAGCAGGATCACTAGCAAAGGGGTCTCCATGGTAGGAGGACGTTCCGGATGACACTCTCGAAAAGCATCACACAAGCTAGGAGGAAGCCGACACCAATGGGTGCATTTCACTTTGTAAATAATAGGATTACACTTTAGAGTATGTGGCACTTTATTTTAAGTTTCTTGCCAAAAACTCTCTTTTAGTGGTTAAGTTTCATGAATGGCCCAAAGGTTCCTATAACATTGCATGGGGTATTTATATGGATTACAAAATTTTACAACCAAATGACTCTTTAGAAATGTGAGCTTTGGATACTTCTCTAGAACAATTGCTTCTCCTTCTCCAACTCCCTATTTGCACTAAAACTAATAGAATTCTAAGAGGCATATAAGCCTACCAGAAATGCTAGAGGTGCCAAGTGGAGGTGGGCACATGACACTAGTTAAATGAGTGGCTAATTGAGTAAATTATCATTGTAATTATTGAAAGAATGTAGGGTCACAGTCATTTTCTATTCCATGGTCTATACAATTTATAGGTGGGTCACCACCACAATATATTTCATGCAGTAGAAAGTTTATTGACAACTGGACGAGCATGAATTTCCCCCAAAAAGTACTCAATCTTTATTAGCCTTCTTAGATTAGTCTTTTTTTTTCATTTTTTCCTTACAATTAAAAATATGATAATTAAACATGCTTCCAATAAATTCAATGATTCAACAAAAATAATGATACTACATAACTATTTAAATAACTTCTAATTAGCTCTATGCAATGTTTGACTTGCTTAAAATCAAATAGAAGTTCAAGACAAAACCAAACCAGGTAAAAAGATCACATTAATTTGCTTGCATTCGAAGATCTAAGAGCAAAGGGAAAACCGTAGAATTAGATAATACCAATTTTGTTCACAATATAGGAGCATCATAATCTGAGAGAAACTTGAGTTCTTATACCTGATGATGGTTCTTTTTAAAGAAAAATCTCCTCACCAATGTTTTTTGGGCAAATATTGCTCTAAAAAATTTCTGGCCAAATTGCTCTTAAATACATAAGAAAAGAATACTTCTTACACACAATCAACGTGGTCTAAATTAGGGTCGAAACCTTGAATAAGGTTCAAATGAGGTTTGAATAATGGTAGAAGTTTGAACCAAGTTCTATCCTTATTCAAACCTCATTTGAACTATATTAAAACATAGTTCTCAGATATCTTATGCTCTCTTGTTGATTGTTCAAACGACACAAGGACTAATCATCACTCTCTAATCTACAACCCCCACTATCTCTCTCCCATCTATGTGCTCTTCCTCCAACAATCATTGAACACATACCACCGGCAACCTCCATCACATCCTTGTCAAAACTGGCATGAATGGATCTCTCATAGATCTACCCCTCTTCATCCTTTTGATGAGCCGCACCGCCATTAGGGGTGTCAATTCGGGTCAGCAGGTCGGGTTCGGGTCGAACCCGAAATTGACCCGAAATTATTTGACACGACTCAAATCCAATCCGTTTTTGCAAACAGGTCGGTTTATTCAACCCGGGCCCGACCCATCAGGTTTCCGGGTTGACCCGACCCGACACAAATTTACGGGATATGGCTGAAGAAGCGCGCGAAAATGAGGAAGATAGCGAGCTCCCATCGCTACTTCCAGTTCCGGCGAGGTCCCGACTTCTAGAATTGGCAAGAAGGAACGTCATCGGAGGCGATTAGGCGATGACGCGAGCCCGCGACTGCCTCGAAGGAGGCAAAGAGATGCAGCAGCAATGACAGCACCGGTGCTGCAGCGTCGCAGGGGCAGTGACGACGACCTTGAAGGAGTAGAAGAGATGCAACGCGAGTCACGCAGCTCGTGGACTGACCGACTAGGCGACTCGACAATCGACGCGTCAAGTCATTTCTCGAGCAAGGCGGGCAGCAGACGCAGGCAGAATTATTTCTGGGTCAACCCGAACCCGACCTGAAATTCAAAATTGGGTCAGATTTTTGAACCCGAACCCGACCTATTTGCTAACCGGGTCGACCCAAACACAAATTTTTTTGGGTCGTGTCAAAATTTGACACCCTTAACCGCCATCCTTTCTCATGATCCTACCTACATTCCCTTGTCACCAACATCAAACTTTGAACCCACTTCCATTCCCCAACACATGCATGAAATCAAAGACAAGTGTTGACCTATGTAGTTAAGACAAACAAAAAAATATAAAGTATAGCTTAAATCATCACAGACATGTTGCTGCCCATGCTGAAGCCCTGCTCGAGTCGCATCCATAACCTGCTACAGTAATGATTTACTGTGTAATTCGGCGATGAAGAAGACTGCTCACACGACCTTGCCTCGATTATTCTCCCATCCGAGTCGTTAAAATGTGACGAGCTGAAGCCCTTGGTTTTCTCTCCCTCACACGCGAATCCTCCCAAGCCCTCGATGATTCTTCCCAGTCCGACTCTTCTTCTTCCCCGCTCACAATCTCAAACCTCCTCTTGCCTGCCGAAGCTTCCCCCTACCTCCTATTCGCAAATTGCAAGCATCCAACACTACTTCCTCTTCCACGCTCGAACTTTACCACCTGTAGCCGCAGACCTCACGAACTTTACCAAAGCCGCAAGCCATGACCGACCTCAAACCCCAGTCGGCCTAACCTCCTCCTTCAGCCATCAACCACAAGCCCTATCTCACACCGACGCCAGAGCTCCTGCCCGATTCCCTCTCTGCTTGTGTCGACCCTTACCAGTAGCCACCTCTCCCACGTAGAGAGCCCTAGCCGAACCATCTTGAGCTTCCAACCGACCCTCTCACGACCTCCTGCCCTAGACCCATCCGACTCCGCCTCTCTTACCTACATCCCTCTAATCTCATTATCCTACAAGGCCCATTCCACTTAATCTCAAATAGCCCACTTCAAACACCCCTTCAAGTCCACATTCAAATCAGCCCATTTAATCATCATTGTGCCTATCTCTCTCACAACCAATAACAAAGTAATGTCTTCAAGATTTATTAGTATTAAGTAGTTATCATCATTATTATTGTTATTTATCTAATTATAAGTATATATATATATATATGTATTAATAAAAATGTGTGTGTGTATATATATGTATGTATGTATGTATTTATTTATATACATACATATATTTGCAAAAAGAAAAGAGGATGGAAAGAAAACAAGTGTTTCAAAAAAAAAAAAAGAGTTTCTAAAAAAACGAGGAGAAAATTTAAAAAAATAATAAGAAAAATAGAAAGTAAAAGAAAAACAAGTTTTGCGCATTTCGTAGCTTTCACCCCCAACGTCGACAGACAAGTATAATGTGCTTAACTCAAAACTCCCGCAATCGTCGTTCGCGACACACCGAAAAACCGCCCATACAAGCTTTGTTCTAGCGTGGTGGGAAGGGAACTCGGTGCGGCACCTATGGCGAAACAGCTAGGTCCTGTATGCGCTTTTCTCTAGCGCGGCAGGGACGAATATAAAACTACGCATTTCTAAACAGGTACTCGAAGACCCATACATGCCTTTCTCTGGCGTGGTGGGATTGAAGTTTTACGGTCGCGGTGTCATCCGACACGTACTGTATACGCTTTTTTCTAGCGTGACGAGAGGCCCAGACTCCTGAAGTTTTCCCTAAACGAGAGAGACGCCAGAAGGCTGCCAAAATTTCTAGTGAACAGTGGACCATACTTAGACTTGAATTTGAACAGACGACAAACTGAAAATGAACTATAATGAACTTAATATGGACTTGAATGAACATAAAGGATTCAATTTGAACTTGCTAAGTGAACGACTATAAATTGAACTTAAATGAATTTGAATCCAAACAAATGACAATAAACCACAGAAGAATGTGATTGAACCTGGACTCGAGTTGAATACAAGTTTGAACTAAACAACATTCCACAGAACTTGAATCAAATGACACTAAACTGAGCACATGGATTGGACTGCAGGGAACTGGAGTTTGAGCAACTGAACGGGGGACTTGAATCAAGTTTGAGCAACAGAAACTTGGGATTGAATTTGATTTGAATATTAAATGAACTAAACTTGAATCATATGCAAGGGAACTTGAACTCGAATTTGAACCAAGTGCAAAGAACTTTGACTTGATTTAAACAACTTGAACATGCAACAGAATTTGCAATTACAGGGAACTAGACATACAAGACTTGAATTGGATACAAGGGACTTGAACAATGAACTACAGGGAACCAGACTTTAGAGCTCTAAAATATATAAGAAGTTTGGAAATATAAATGCTAATTAATGGTTTAATGTACTGAAATGAACAATCAATGAGAAATTAATTTGAATAACAACACAAGGAGCATATAACATACACAACACTCCATCCACGAGCAACTTCAAGAGACTTGTGGATCCTTTGTGAACAACAGCAAGATGCATACAAGCAAATACAATGTACTTGTCAACCTATAAATGAACTTAAGGGCCTTCTATGAACGTGAAGCCAATTTGCAAGTAAATGAGATCGAATGAATGTCTGCAATCAAACAAGACTCATGATGAATGAACTCTCAATGCATGCAAGTGATGAATGATGAAAACAAAATGGCTCAGAGTATTCAGCCGAGTCAACATGTGAGTGAGAGCAAGTGACATCTATATCAATCATGCAATCAACTACAACCAGAAAAGTTTTGACATGTAACTTGATGGCAAGCAAGTATCAATGATGCAAATTTTCAATGAAAATGACTTGATTGATTCGTTCACTTTCAATGAACATGATAACTCGCCAGCGGCTGTATACAAGAAATGCAGTACACTTGCAAGTAACATTAGAGGAGCTGTAATGAATAGAAACACTTATGGTGCTAAAAGATTCATAGCGTACACAACGCTTCATTCACAAATAAAAGTAAAGGAGTTCTTCATATACACAATGGCTGACCTACAAGATTAGGAATTGAAGACAGAAATCTTGCAGTGTACATGATGCTCTCATCCATAAGCAATAATAGGGAGGCATGCAAGTAAATATAAGAGACCATTAACCAATGTGTATAAAGAAATTGGTGTGCTGTATATCTGCAATACATGCAAATACGTCAAACTCCTACAGATGATGACAATGGATAAGTTATGAAGGTAATAATTTCCCTTTAATCAATATCAATGGGCATGCAATGATTGCAAAAACGTCACCACGATCAACGCCCAAATTACGAACAAACATACTCAAATAGTATGCGGCGAAGGTTGTGATATCCCTACGGTCGATGTCGGTTCACTTATAGACAAATACAACCATTCCCTGTGAGCTACAATGATTGATGGAATCACTTATAGATAACAATAGTGGATATGTAGTAAGTATGATAAATCCCCCGTGGACACAAGTACCTATATTTTTCCGTAAGCAAGGATAGAAGGCTACAACGAATGTAAATATCTTCTAGTACACAACAACAACAACAACAACATCAAGCCTTTATCCCACTACGTGGAGTCGGCTACATGAATCCTTTTTCTCCATTGTGTCCTGTTAAAAGTCAAATTCTCGTTTAAATCTAATAAAGAAAGATCATTTCTAATATTTTCTAACCAAGTCTTTTTAGATCTACCTCTACCTTTCTTAATATAAGTCAAATCTAATACCTCTACTTTCCTAACTGGGTCATCGGAAGGCCGCCGTTTTATGTGACCAAACCATCTAAGGCGACTCTCTCTAATCTTATCTTCCACTGGAGCTACTCCAATCTTTTCACGTATATGCTTTTCGTATCCTATCTCTAAGGGTAAAGCCACTCATCCACCTGAGCATCCTCATCTCTGCAACACTTAACTTAGTATTATGCTTCTCTTTTAATGGCCAACATTCGACACCATAAAGCATTGCAGGTCTCACCACCATCTTATAGAATTTTCCTAAGTTTGAGGGGCACTTTTCTATCACACAACAAGCCCGATGCATTCCTCCACTTCAACCATCCAACTTGAATTTTGCTGATAATATCCCCATGTAAATATCTACTGGTAACAGCAAAAATTGTTGCATACACAATGGTATACATGCTAGTGGCAACCAGTGGTAGGCAATGATTGTAAGAAAATTCCTACAATCAATGTTGATCAATAGACAGATGGATATGCTACTCTCCTACAAACATATGATCAATATGAAATGAATACATCAATATATCTACAAGTACTATGTCTCCTGCAAATATATACAAGCAGTACATATTGAAAGCTACGAGATGCTTGTAATCAATGCAAACATAGAGGGCAATTAACTTGCAAGCAACATTGGTAGATCTAATGCATATGTGATTGGTCCTCTACGGACACAGACATACATTAAACATGCCATCTACGAGCAAGTACAGCAAAACTATAACAGATGCAAGCCCCTACAGGTCGTCGTAGAGTACCTGTTATACTCAATAAACTATTTGAGGGCAAATACAAGATATATGTAGTGAATGCAGTTATCTACGAACAATTACATGGAGTATACGATAAATATGACAGTTCACATACATAGAGAATTGCAACAAAATGTATAATCCACCTATGAATATGAATAGGAGGTTACAGGTGAAGATATGACATATAGCAAAATGCGAGCTCCTACGGATCGATGTAGAAGACTCGTCATATACATTAGATGTCATCTACGAGTAAAATGCCAAAAGACTACAGCAAAAGCAAGCTTTTACGAGTTGTTGTAGGAAACTCGTCGTACACATAATGCGTTATCTATGAGCAAATACAAAAGAACCACAGCGGATATCAGAATATGCGATTAACACAAGATTCTATGAGCTGTCGTAGAAGACCCATCAAATACTTAAAAAATGTTCCCCATACATGCACTACAATATGTATACACACAAACATAAAGAAATGCGTGTGCAACCGTGTATCCGCATGGGCCCCGACGAGCGTGTTATAGGCACACACATGACATTTAAAGATGTTGCGGGTCAACAAGTGAATTTAAGTTCGAACCCAATCCTTCTATGCAAGTAGATAAAAGTCGACACATCACGAAACATTAAATAGATATACGATCGTGAGGTCGACCGGGATATTTATTTTATATATTCATATTAGGCCTTCAAGGCCTTCAAAAAAAATCACCAACAAAGGCACGAAACCAATGACGAACCCAATCCTCTGTCAGCGAGTTGACATAGTTGACAAGGCTCAACCCACGAAAGAAAATTCTTCATAAATACCTCGATGATGGTTGTGTTGAACATAGATCTCAACCGAAGGGGTTAATCCCAAATATTTTCAAATGTCACCCAAAACCCATAAAATTCAAAAATCAAATGTCCAACAATCCAAAAATCCAAAAAGTTCAAAATTCAAAAATATTTAAAACTGAAATAAACACCATGAAAACACTTAAAACAAAACTCATTCATCCTCCGCAATAGTTTGCCGAGGTGAACAAATTTGAAAATACACTTCAGCTTACAAAGAACTAATATCTGGTCAGGAATATCATTAGAATTCACTCTCAAACCATCTTCTGCTAGTAAGGACACGGCACGTGTCCTCTAACCGACGGTTCTGCCACCAAATGACACCGCAGGTAAATGGCTATGACCGGGGCCCTCTGAACCGGGTGGTTTCGCCGTCAAATGACACCACTAAATCACGGTTATGGCCAGAGCCCGTAAGCTCCCCAATAGCATCAAATCCTTGAGATATGAATTAATAGGATATAATCGATAGGGCACAAAGCCCTCTATTAGCTAAGGTGGAGTCAAATTTGTCCCCTTAGACAAATATTCATCCCAGGTCTACAAGGTACCATTATACGAAGCAACTCATGACTGCCGACAAGGATTCTTGATGCGAACATCCGATCATGAAGATTATCAAAAGAGGAGATGACGATCGACGGCCGAGATCATTCCACTTTATCTTAATTTGTTATTTGTAATTTTTATTTCTATTATGAGTTTTTCATTTTTAAATTGGGTGGGCCTTTGGAGGAGCCGGCGGCTAGAGTGGTTGGGTTCAATTCGGTGGAGGGGAGGGGGGGTAGCGGAAGGGTGCTTGGGGAAGGTTGTGGCCGGCGGGTTAGGACAGTGGGGAGGAAGGAAGCTTGGCCGACGGCTATGGAGGGATTTTGGCCGACAGTCAAGGGAGGAAGGAGAAAGGTAATTTAGGGAAAAGAAAGATACAACAAAGAAACAAAGAATAAAACTGCGAGCCTTGGACTCTTCCAAAGACTGACAGATGATGCGTTGCCCTCCCCGAGGGACTTCAATCCACGAGCCCGGACCTAGGGCTACAAGTGAACCAAACGTTCGACGAGCTACTCGATGCTCGGTTCGATTAAAGCTCGTTTGTGATCGTTTAACTAACTAAACAAACAAACTTGAACAACATTTTAAATACTCGATCCTTAAATAAACAAGCTTGAACACTAATGTGTTAGGTTCATTTATGTTCACGAACAAAATCATTTGAAGTTTGTGAAAAAGCTCGACATTAAGCTCGATAAAAAGCTCGATTCATGAGGCTGACTGTGACATTCGGTAGTTCATTAAGGAAGAAAATCAAGTAGTTCATTTTGATTGCTTAGAATGGTGGAAGGCTAACTTCATATTATTGTTTGTTCAATAGATTGTTTGCTAAATATGTTCACGAACATAGCTTGTTAAGGCTTGTTTGTTTAAAGCTCGATAAGCACTAAACGAACCAAACATGAACCGAACATGAACACCCTTAAATTAAATGAACCAAACATGAACACAAACAATAAAGCTCGAATCAAACACAAACCAAACTTGAACAGGCTAATGATAAACGAACTTAAACATGAACACTCACATACTCGGCTCGGCTCGGTTCGTTTGCAGCCCTACACGGACCCATCCTGCGGCTGGTGGAAATAATGTTGTCCTCCCATAGGACTTCTCCTCTCCAGAACTCACACAGAGATCCGGACAAAGGCTCTAATGAACTCACTAAGAGATCAAGCAAAGAAATCTAAAATTTCATTAATAATCCATCCTCCCTCATACAAGAGCAAGGGCCTCTATATATAGGCCTAAAGATCAAGGAATTAATTCCCTCTTTCCCTTGACCCCTTACTACCCAACTTCTTCTCCCAATCCCCCCCTTTTCGTTTCACATCAATTCTTCTATCAGGTTGGGTCGACTACCTCCTCTGACTAAGTAGAGGATTATGATGACCCGGAACGACGGAACCATGGGATCTTGATCGGGTCCATCATCCACTCCCCCACCATCCGCTTTAAGTGCAAGATGATGCATTTTCAATTTTAAATATCCAACTTCCAATTACTTAAACTCATACTGCTACTATATGCCAGATACACGTATCTCTACATCTCTGATCGACGGTTAGCCTTAATTGAAAGTTCTCTCTCATTACCGAGAGGGGTAATTAAATATAGGGGTTTGCGCCTATAGGAAACCAGAACTCAGATCTAAAGTCCTCGTAAAATGAGCACGAAATCTCTAGGTAGTGACTTATCTACAAACCTAATCTGGCTTCCCAAAATTTATCCCGGAACTTAATCCGTTAAAACTCCCCCGAGAGCACGGGGAGGCTAGGGTACGAATTTTCAGAGCCCACAACAAGCTCCCTTGTAAAATCATGGAGTGTATGATATGGTCCAATAAGGTTCATTGATATGCCACAATATGGTCTTAACCTCCTTCTCCATCGTACACCTCCAATGCATTTAAAAAGTGGGCAATCAAGGCAAAGCTCACAAAATTATGTTTGAAGTCTCAAATTAGATTTAAACGAGAGCAAACTCGTGTTATCAAATTGTTCGAACCTTATTTGAACCTAGTTCAACCTTAGTTCAAATAAGTTTCAAATTTTATTCAAACATGGATCAAACTAAGTCGACTCTATATTAGTAGTTTCTTATAATGCATTTAAGGGAAATTTGGTCAAATTTTATTGAGAAGCATATTAGCCCAAAAAAACAATATAGAGGGAATTTTATTCCAAAAGGAACAATCATGGGTATAAAAACTTATTTTTTCCTAATCTAGAGTCATGTAATGTAAATCTTCTCGAGCCATCAAGCTTGATCAAAGTGTTGAGCTTCTTCATTTGAATGCTATGCATCTTTTTAATTACCTTATGAAAACAATGAAAACGAATGTGCTGTCTTTGATCATCATCATTGAAGATCCAGTTGTCAAAGGATACTTGAGGATTTGGTAATGCTTTAGCTAGTTTCTTAAAGAACCACTAATTATTGGGCACTTTGGTTCCTTGGGCTTCTTCAATGACTTAGGCTTATGAAAAGCCATAGAAGTATGGATCTTCTGTCTTCATTGACAAATGCCTTAACAATCTTCACTACTTGGACCTTGGCATCAAGTTTTCTAGACGGAATTTTTATTAGGGGAGCCATATAGTGATGCGCAATGAAGTTTTACTCAGTTACTTATCATTGTTTAAGGTTTCAGACCAAATATCGAACCGGGTACAAAAACCCTTAGGAATAGGAAAGGAAGGAGGAGTGGCCTTTACGCGATAGTTAATTATACTTTTTTGCATTTAATCTGGAGTTTCTCTAGGTCTCAGGTGCTACAACAATAGAGATATCAGCAGCTTGCTCCCAATGCTCCATCATAATAACTATGACACAACTAAAAGAGGAGGTGGGTGCTTGAGATTTTTTCAATCTCTCTACAAATTAGTTCCAAATCATAAATGTGTGAGTACTGAGAAATGTAAAATCATTGTAGATGTCCAAAATAAGTTCACACAATAGATTTAACATAAATATGTAAGAAAAAAATAATTATATGATTTTGCCCAACACTATAACATTTTTGTTGATTTGTGACGAATAATTTACTTCACAAAACAACTAAAATTTATCACAAATATGTATTTGTGATGAGATTTTCATAGCTAACAATCTATTGCAAAAAATCTCAACGCAAATTTATTTTGCAATGCTGAAAAAACTATAATCTCAATTATATGATGAATCTTTGTTACAACTATAGCAACTACTTTGCAAGGGGATAATGTTATCCCTTGTTTGAGACAAATGCGTGAATGTATAATGATGGCATTATCTATCATTTTATTATGAAATAAAATATATGTGATAGATGTGTGTTGGAAACCATCACAAAAAGTAAAGGATTGTCTCTATTTCATTGTAGTTTTGTTGCAAATTTTGTAAACTCAATCAATGCTCATACAAGTCTATGTCAAATTTGTTGCTAATCTACATATCAAGACTTCCTCCCAAATAAAAAACAAACAAAAAATGGAACTTATACATACTACATGCTTGCAATTAAAATATAATTCAACTTATACATTTGCATATAATATATCCAACACATCAATCGTAACAAGCCAAATTGTCCTACATAATAATACTTGATAACATTCATAGAATAACAACATCAATAATCCAATATAAGTAAATCAAATAAATTTCTATTTAACAAAACATAAAATTTTGGGGTTTCAACAAATCATGCAATACAAGGTTCTAGTGCCTAGAACAAATACTGTAGTGTGTAAATAAAATTATTGTTCTAAAATTTTAAATTAATATATTCACTCATTCTTGATGGGGTCTAATCCTATGATGGAACCATAAAGGTGCTTTAACAAGTCATCCTTATTTTCTACTAGGTGATTTGAATGTGTCATCTATAATCAAACTTAGCAATTTCAATCTTGTCATAGCTTCCTTCTCCAAGCAACATTTCTTTATGTTATAGCCTGGCAATAGCAACCTAGTGAAAAAACAACTTGGCCAAGAGATTTTTCAACGCCTCGGCCTTGACCATGAGGAGGAGACATAGAAAGGAATGTTAGGATGAAGGAAAGGTGATTATAGAGGAAGATGAAAAGATTAAGAGGATAAAGAGAAGGGATATCATATTTGAGGAGGTGACTAAGTATTTTTGAAATTCCAATTTTAGACATTCAAAAATCAAATCAAAACAGCTAAAATCAAGGTCAAGATATGTAGAATAATTATTTCAGGAAGATTTTTTTTAGAAATGAGGCATTAATTTCAACAAAACTTCTAACTCCATATCCTGCATAGTTCAATTAGAAGTTCAGGATTAATTAGAACTAATTTGAAGAGAATAAAAAAATCAAATATATATCTCTAATATGGCCACTGTGTTCGAGTATCTATTACAGGAGAAAATGCTGAAGGAACAAAAGAAGAATATGGAGGAGGTGAGCTGTTCATATGTTATACATTGGCTATTGCACTATTCCTACATTTCTTTGAAATTTGGCCCGTCAAGTCTCATCTCATAAACAGATTATAGCTAAAGCGAAAGCCAAAGCTCTGGCACAGAATGCAGCTTGGGAACAGAAAAATTGGCCCCCATATAACTCCTCACCACACCATGTCATGATTTCAGATTCTATCGCTACTCCCACCAGCAGGTACGCTACAGAACTTGATTGTATCATAAATGTTAGACAAGTTTAAACTATATGATAAAATAGAATGAATTCAATGATTTTCTTGGCTGATGTAGAAATTGCCAAACAAGATCCAATGCAGAGGAAGCGACACGAGCTGAGTTAAGACTAGGCAAAGGTTTACTGCCTTCATGGATGCTCAACGGATAGCATGGACTGAAATCCAATTTTAAAAAGCTTCGTAGTATATGATCATGTTTAATTATAATTTCTCATATTAAGAGCAATATTCCTATTCCCTGTATATATAAATAATATAGTTTTGGCACAATATAAAGTTAATTTTCTAGCATGAGAAGGCCAGGGCCTTTTTATTTATTTTTTTGGTTTGTTTGCAATAATTGCTTTTTGGTTAGGCTGATTTCTTCCTGAACCGGGTTCTATCTCAGCAGAACTTTTCCACTAGCAGACCCTCATCTCTTTTGCTTGGGAAGTATGATAACTTTTTCTTATCATAAAGATGTTAGAGCATAAAGAGCTGCAGGGAAAAAGAAAAAATTTGTCTCTAACAACACTGTCAATTTCGAGTTTAAGAGGAGTAACACTTTTACGGAACTTGACATTTTCTATATTTATTCTTTCTTTTTGACTGCCTCGCGGGGTATTTTAAATGGAAATTATCTATAAGTTAGGTTTTCTCATCTTCAAATTTGTGCAATTTGTTAACCAAATTCATGTGCTCACAGTTCAAGCATCCAAGTTCAAGATTAATCGGTATGATAATTCTTGCCTATTTCTGAGTATTCTATATTAAATTTTGGTTGTTATAGCCTTCCAGGCGACAGAACAGTTGTTGCAACAGAGGGCTCAAATACACTCTTTGATAGCAGCAAAGAGAGAAATACGATCAATCAAGCTCACGCCAGGATGAATGAATCCAATATCACAATATATGATATAGAACAATAAACAAATCACACATATAAGGCCACGATTAGGGGCTGTTTGGATGCAGGATTTAGGCCGGATTTGCAGCGGATTTGAGCTAAATACAGCCAAACGGCCAAAAATGCAAAACCAAATCTCACCGTAAATCAAAGCCGCGGTTGACGGAAAATTCCCTCTTTTCGTGGTAAATCCCGGATTTACGAGGATTTACGGGATTTTAAATCGGGGATTTGGCCGAAGAAGCGCGCGAAAGTGAGAAAGCTACCTTCACAGCAAGCGAGTTCCCGTTGTTGCTTCCGATCAAAAAAATGTCGTAACTTGCAATCCAACAGGAAGGGAACGTCGTCGAATGAGCAAAGTCGACAGCAACGAAGAACTCGTGCAAAACTCTACACTCATGCGAAAGGAACCAAGCCGAACGAAATAAAGAACGGAAAAATAAAACCTAGACTCCTCTAATTGTTGGATAATTTAATTAATATAATTTAAAATATTAATAATTAAGTGAAACTAATTAAATAAAATTTAACTTATTAATAAAATTATTAGTTAAATACTTAGTTATTTCAAAATAATTAATAGGATTAAATATAATTTTAAATAAAAATAATTATTATAAAATATTATAAATAATAATTAAATAATTAATTAGTATTAATAAAATTTTGTTATGTTTTACTTAAACTTCTTTTATCATACTTTAATTATCCTAATAATGCATGTCAACTCTTTTACTGCCTTAAATCCTAAATTGAACAGCCAAACAATCACAAAGAATTTAACAGAATTTATCATGAATGTTATCAAACAGTTTTCAGGATTTAACACACCCCCCCCCCCCCCCATTTCATAAATCCGGATTTGGAGGATTTACGAAATCATACTTAAATAAAATCCTGAGTGCTACCAAACAGACCCTTAGAATTTAAGTGATTCGGTCAAAAATAATCTTCATTCATGGGAAGCACAAATATGAACTATCAAAAGTACACAAAAGACTACAAAATAGAAGTACAAATATATATCAGATGTTCTTAACCTAAAATTAAGGAGATAAGTGAAGATAATCTCACCAAATTTTGGAACAATATCTCCAAAGAGAGCCAAAGAGAAGATAAGACAAATTCCTCTCTCACAACAACTCTCTGAGAACAACGGTCACAAATCCAAAAGTTGAGAAAAACCCAACCTCTCGATTTCCTCTACTGAAAGCAACATGTAGCAATCTTCCCCTCACTCACGATCACCCTCTCCCTCTACTCTCCATAATCACTTATTTGATTGTTGATGGTTCCCTCTATCGCGTTTGTTGTTTGGATTGCTCGCCCCTAGTTTTCCTTTCTAGCAACTCTGAGAGATTTCAGGATCAAAAACCCAGGGGAAAAAGAAAGTTAGGGGCATACTAACAATCGAAAAAATCGGTATTGATCTGACAAAAAAATAATCTCGTTGAGTTTAAAATTTTCAATTTTTATTTTAACATGATTGATATATATGTATATAGTCATTTTAAAACAAATATAAATATTTTTAATGCTCATTCTGATCAAAATTTCCATTAATAAATTCTAATGTAAATATTTTCCTACTAATAATGCTATTAAAATTTTAATATAATTTTTAACAATCCCTCATTCAACAAACTAAACAATTCATATCAATAAGAAATAAAATAGTAAAATTATATGTGGCCCACTAGTTATAAGAAAGAGTTATTTCTTTAAGATCACGAGTTCAAGCTGTAAGTTTTAACTACTTGGATAAATAAGAAAGCAAATGTAAAAGTCAAATACTCAAATCATTAAAACCTTCTCACCAAAACCCTAAGAAACTCCAAGAAATACACAAAATAATTAAGCTTAGGCATTTCCTAAACATAAGAATATGGGTCACCATATTAAACACATCAACAATTACAAACCTTATGTTGTATATCTAATAATTCACCTTTTTTTTCTTATATGATCATTTTAGGGCAACTAATGATTATGAGTTAATTTCACTAAACAACTTGGAGTATTGGTCACTTAGAGGAGAGCTAATTGGTACAAAACTAATGTTATGTATATGATTTATAATAGTACATACGATCAGCATAAAATTCATCAAAATTTAGATTGATCCTACATATAATTAGGGATCATTCAAACAATAAGTGATTGTACTTCCAATGATCTAGTTGGTAGTTTTTTTTTTCACTTTGCCAATTTTATTTGGGATTCATCTATTGCCATTGCGTGGTGTTATAGGTATTTAGGACTTCCTCTAATTGATTCTAATTATTATATTTTAATATTATAATTATAGATTATCTTGTATTTAATTATAGATGATAGCCATTAGGTCATCTCCAAAGTTAAAGATGTATTTTTTATTAGCACTTATATTAAAGGGTGGATAGCCTCACTAGAGTAGGACCACTATATATATACAAACAATAGTGATCAAATCTCATATCAAGATATTGCATCAAAATAGAAGAGCATCACCATCATCATGCATGTCCTGGCAAGCTCCTTCAAGGAAGAATTTATACATGCCCTTCAAAATAATAATCATTCTTCGTTCCATTTTTTTATCAAACCCCATCACCATCATCATGCATGTCCTGGTTATGCATAGGTTGATTGAGTGGTTGAATCATGCAAATATTCTTTTGTCAAACATTCTCGGTAGTTTAATATTTAATTCTTCATATTTACTTAATATTAATTTTTAATGTATTGAATGGTATGCATAATCTTTTGCTCTATAGTTGACTAGAAGTTTTGCGTTGTGTTTGCAAGTTTATTACTCTCACTTAGGTATATATATTTACTTCACCATATATTGTGTTTGATTTTGAAAACTTGTATAGCTATTAGCATTTGTAAATAGATTGGTTTAGCTTATGTAGTATAATGGTCTCCCAATATGCTTGCTTAGGCTCATCAATATACTAACTTACAACATTAAAAACATATTAAATATCTAAATATGTGCACATCATATCAAAAATAATACCTATAGGTATTATTAAAATATTTTGTAGTGTAGAAGTCAAATCTTTTTAACAACCTCTCAGAATAGTTATGTTATGTTGTAAATAAAATTGATGTATTTCTATTTCTATTTCTATCTATCTGCATCCCCAAAATCCTTTTAATAATCAAGATATTTCATCTTTGATATTGCAAATATTAGTTTTAAGTTTTCATACTCTACCAGAAATGACTGATTTCCAGCAAATTTTTTTTGCTAGAAATTGCTCATTTTCTGCTAGAAAAATTGATTGTTGGCGGATTTTCTATAGAATTTTTTATGCCAATAAAACGTGCATAGGAAACTGTTTGCCGACGAAAATTTTCTGTCGAAAAACTTTTTAACGAATTTCTAACAGAACATTGAACATTTTACCGACGAACAAAATTTCTTCAGAGTATTTTGGATAGGCAAAAATTTCCACTGGAAATCTCCGTCCAAAATTATGAGGTTTTCTGTAGAAAATATCATCATTTTCTTTGTATCGAAGATTTTCGACAAAAAATTCATCGGAAATCCATTGGAAACTTGTAGCAAATACTAAAAAAACTCATAACATTTTATTTATGCGAAAATCAATTGTAAGTCACAGCGGATCATTCCAACACATTATATTAAACTAATATAACTCAAAACTAGCATTCTAAGCTAACAAAAATTAAAAAAATATTCATTAAAGAAAGTTTTACTAACAAACATTATATTATAAATTTCTTTGAATTTGTTTATCAAATTTAACATTAAGTTCATCACATTTTATAATACATGTAGTACACCTAATCGTCTTCATTCTCCTCATGCTCAGGCTCCTAAACCTTTTTCTTTCAATGTTGTTTCCTATATGACCTAAGCTTCGCCTGCATGCATCTCAAATTGTTGTGTTAGTAGATCAGCTTGTACTTGTCGCATCACTCTATCTCCTTGATGAGAACAGCCACCCTTTGGCTGACTATCTCTTTAATGTTGTTATCATCGTAGGTTGTTGAGCTGGATGGTTGTGTCTCATTTAGGCATGTCTGGGAGCTTAATACATACACTCTCCCATTTTGCCTTCCTCCCACTGCATGCGACCACATGCTGTAATTGGAGAACTGTGTATATTCCAAAGAGGATCCCTCACCAGTGGGAGGTTGACTCTCCCAAATTTGTATATAATAATCCTAGGATAAATGGAATACATATAAACCCATATAGATAAAACTCATATAAGCTTTCTTTGATATTTGATCAACCCATTGGTGATCCTCTTGGCATTGATGTGTGCGTGCATGTATGCAACTCCAACATGGTAGGCTCTCTATCAAGTTATCTCTTTATGCAAAAAATCATGTTAAGACAATAAATAAAAATTAATTTGAATATATGATGGTTAACTTGCTTGTGTCATAAGAGTTAAAATTTTACTAGTCATCGTCTATACTCAGTGTGAGGCACTAATCGCCACTATGAAGAGAGCTCCCAAAGCCTTCACAATCAGAGACTCTTTTATGCTTATTTTACTCCCTCTTCCTAGTGTAATATGGGTTAGCCCAAGCTCTAGTCAATCCTCCCATACACCCTCACCAAGCTATAAGGTGCACTCATCTGACTTTCTAATATCATTAAACATATTTCACAGGCGATTTGAACCTCTCTTTTTAAAGTTATTTACTATTTTTGCATTATATTGATGCAACCACCTAAAGTCTTTCTGTTTAAGATAGTCAAAATAGAATATATTAATAGTCATTGTATAAAAATATTTAGACTTATGATAATTATTATTTTCTTACCTCAAACTCCCTGAATCACATATCCCTAACATCCAGTGAAATTTTCTTCCAAGATAGATAAGGAGCATCATACCTTCTCCTGATGATATCCTTAATCTTATGCGTGGGAAGTCTAGCGGGATTAAATCTACATAAAATATTAAATTTCAAATATAAGTGCCAGTTCATACAACTAAGCAAAAAAATTTAACATAAAAAACTTACATATCGCCCTCAAGCTCTATGTAAAATTGTATGTCCTCTTATGGTGGTACCTTCTCCCCCCTCTGATAGCATACCACATGTTGGAAAGTTATCAATGGTCCATAATTAGGTAGCTTCAAGGAAAATTTTCTGTTTAGTTGAGATATCATATGCTAGCACACCTTCTTCCCACAACAACTTGAGGTTATCAATCAAAGGGTGTAAGAAGACATCCATTTTTACTTTTAAATTATATGGCCTAGGTATAATAAGCATAAGGAATATATAGGGGATAGTCATATACATCTCAGGTAGAAGGTTATAAGCTATTATTATAACATGCCAGCAAAGGTATGGTGAATGCTTGGCCGTAAGGAGCGAAGCCATCTGCACATAATCCTAATTTTATGCTATATAATTCTATAGTGAATGAAGGATGTATACAATCAAAATACTTCCATGCTTCAGCATTTGAAGGATGAGTAAGAACACCTGCTTGAGATAACCTCTCTTTATGTCATATCATATGACCAATAGAGCTCATTGATGCATGCAACCATTGAAGTTTAGGAATGATGGGTAAATAAAATAATTGAGAATATGGCACATCCTTCTTCTTCTTTTTTTCTCATATTTTGATTTGTATCAAGGTGCAATGCAGCTACAACATGCAACTTCTGACAAGGCTTCCTTATAATACAACATACAATCATTGATAGTTGATACAACTATCAATTTCTGTAGATCAAGTCAACCCCAAATTGGATACTAAATTCTTAGTCCTATACAAATATGTTGGAATTAAATTATTCTCATGATTAGTTTCTTTAAGCAGGTTTATGAACTTATTGAAGCACTCTTGAGGAACATTTCATTCAATTTTAATACTGAGCATTCTAACTGCAATTGTTAACTCACTATGAGTAGTGCACCCATCCCATATGGCTTGTTAAGCAGAATGTAGTAATTCATAGAATTTATACGCAACAGTGTTAAGTGACTCTTCTATATGTTCTCTTAATTCCAAACTTGTTATATCAAAAACCATTTCTTCATATATCCTTATATTATGATCATCCTTTATTGTTCTTGAAGTTGTTGAGGGACCATATTGAGAGTCTAAATATGGCTCAAACTCTCCATGCGAAGTCCAAAATCAATATCCTGACATAAATTCTCTAGGTATAAATCAAGTTTAACCTTTATTGGGTGTAAGGTATGCTGGATTTTTATGCTTTGAGCTAGGATATCAAACATTTTATTTGATAAAAATGAAGATAGTTGACATGACATAAGAATAAAATATTCAATTCACTTAATAAATTCATCTGCGAGTGAATTTTATCTTGGTAACAACCTATTGTGCACCCATGACCTCTAACTTCGGATATCCATACAGAACTTGATCTAACAAATAAAAAAATAAAAAAATATGAATACTTGAAAATATATGAAGGTATTTAATCTCTTTGCACCACATTCCATTTCTACTAATTAGGATTCTTCTATTGCAATTAGTGAATGTGACTTTTGTATTCAATATTAAAATAATATAATTATAAGCAATGATCTAATTCATGAATAGCCCTAAATAATTATCATTTAACATAACAATTTCACAAATATATGTCACCCTCCATAATATTAATTTTTTTGGCATGAATATACCCTAAATAAGAATCATGTTGCATGTAATACAATCTTTAACACTACAGGAAAGTTATCTTTTTGCGATGGATTTGCGATGAAATTTCAACATAAAAAATCACAAATTCTACTCAGCCGAGTGGGCTGCCCACTGCCCTTGCCATCTCCCGCCCAAGCAACTACTTGTGCCTGACCAAATTGTCTGTGCCATCTCCCGCTTGAACGGCTGCCCCTGCCATCTCCTGCATGACCGGCCTATCTGAGATTCAAACTATGCTCTGTAAAAAATCATCGCCCTTCTCCACTTGGCCGCAAAGACAAAACAACTTAAAAAGCTTTATTTATTTATATTATAATTGAGCATGCGATGGATTTACGACATAATATAAAATTATAGAAAATTTTCGTCCCAAATCTATCGCCATTTTTGATAAAAAATAATCCGCTATAAAGTCTGCCGCAAAATGTTAACTTTCCTATAGTGTAACAAAGTGATGGATGCAAAAAAAATAATTTATATGTAACCCTAAATATAACTAAAACATATTTTTAACAAAATTTTATGAAAAAATCTTTAAAAATAAAAAAAAATATTATAATACTTATCAAATATCAAAGAAATAGAGCTAAACGATCTAAAAATCACCTTGGACGGTGACGGGCGTTAGAGAGGCCAAGATATGTCTTTGGGAGAGAAAAAATATGAAATGGAGAGGGAGGCAGGCTCGGATTGAAATAGGGCATTTTCTGATTGAATTTTTGACAAATATTTTCATAAAAAATTAAATAGCATTTCCAACAAGAAAATTCATCAGGTTCACCAATTACCAACGGAATTTCCAACAAAAAATTTCTGATGGAAAATCTGTCAGTACGGGGTGAATTTACTGTAGTGATATTTATGACATATATCTAGTTATAAATAATATATCTTAAACATATAAGAGCAAGTATGCAAAAGATATATTCCTAGAGCAAGTATGCAAAAGATAGATCCTTAAGTTGATTGTGGCACACACAACAATTATATAAGTTTTTTTATTGAGCCCATTGCTAATCATCAAATTATCAAATTTTTTTTAGTGCTATTTAGGAGACAACTTATGCCCATATAAAGAATTTTTAATAGGCAAGCATGATCTTCTTTCTTGTAAATTCAAACATGTTGATTATTATACAAATATCTCCTTACATTAATTATAATTATGGAGAAAAGCTAACTTCATCTTTAGTTGTTCCAACTCTAGATCCTATAGTATAACCATTGCTAATAAAGTATAAATCAAATTATTTTTAACAATAAAAGAGAAAAACATTCATTCCTTGTGATATAGTTAATTATACTTTGTATATAATATTAAGTTCACCTTAGGGTCCTTCTTTGGCCTATGAGAGTTATTTTCAACCAATTACTTCTTTTTTAAATATTTAGACATAATGAAAAGGGAAGTGGAAACTGCCTCCATTTTTTATGATTATAGGGTCATTTGAGTACCCTCTAATGTATCCTTATTATGAGCATCACATTGATGTCTTGCGATTATGATGGGGTGTGCTCATTTCTAATGTGTTCAATATTTTACATTCCTAGAGCTTCTATAGGCTATATAGACTTCCATTTTGTGAACTATTCGCAATGAAATATTTCTATTAAGAAGAAAAATATTTAATGCAAAATATTGTCATTTTTCATTATCTCAATTTTAAATCAATAATTTTCTCAAAACTATTCATTTCAATCCCCCCATTAGAATTTTAACCACCATTGGACTTATGTTATTCAAATCTACATGATGGTATATTTTGTTCACTTATTAGAGTTATTGCTAATGGCAAAAAGTTATTATTCCATGGTCAACCACTCAAACCACCCTCGATCTGAGAAAGTTAGTTGGCTTGACCTATAATTAAAATCATCTAATTGCCTTTTAATCATGGGAGGATGTGATCTGATTCATTCATTATTTATATGAATGGGGAATATTTTATTATAAAATTAATAACATAATACCCTAATTTTATGCCCAAACATTGGGATCCATGGGTCTCACAAACATCATATCAAGGATTATTAAGCTCAATGGGCTCTGCTCATTTGATTAGGGCATGCAATCTGACATATATTAAAATTAATGAGATTTCGAAATCTAACTTTACTTACCTAACACAATCCTCATGGTTGATCCTCATTTGCTTAGTACTGGCATATTATCTTGCCCTCATCTACTTAATACTAACATGTTAGCCCATCCTCAATCTACTAAGGACTAGCCTATTAATTGCTTAAGAAAATAATTTTCTACTGAGGGGTTTTTCTAATGTATATATGTTTGTGTCAAATTAATATGAATTTATGATGATCTATAAAAAATAATAGAAACAACAAAACAACAATAAAATATGAATTTACTAATGACTTTATGATTGAAATTCATTCAGATACTAATAGATTTTATGTTATAAAAAATGATTATTTAAGTGACAATCTTGTAACAAATTATTTGTGTATTTGTAAAGATTGTCCAATGATTATCAATGAACTTTTTTATCATAAATCTATCAATCAATTGGTTGAATCCAAATTTGCTTATGGGCTACAACCAACACTACTAACAAATTTTGGCACGCTAAAGCTAGGGAACTAAGTGGGGAAATGAGTAAGAATGGAGAGTAAGTAAGAAGTTCTATTATATATGTGAATAATTCAAATAGCATGAAGTCCAAAGCAAGCCTTTTAACCATTTATTTATTAGGTAAAAATGGATACAAAAAAGCCACACCTAATGTAGGGTACAAAGTGGCACAAACATGTGGATTGAACTGATTGGGATAAATGTTGCCCTCAACCTTTTATGTGGCCCTACCTTTGACGAGGCCCTCTAGAGGGTACCTTAAGCGACTCTTCAAGGGCAAGTACTTTGGGAAAGTATATGAAAACTAGCTTGTAGAGGGAGTTTGTCGAGGCGATTTCATAGGAATAGGTGGTGAGTCCTCAAAATTAAATGGCGAGCCTATTGGGTGGAAGTGGTCGTGAGCTAACTACAAGTTTTAACCGGTGGAGTTATGGCCACAAGTTTTAAGGTGTGCGCTTCATTTAGCTTGATTTGGGATATTTAAGGAATGCAAGTGGCATTGATTATATACAACTGCTAAATGAGACAAGAAATCTTGCGGAAAGTGCCCCTCGGGCGAAAAGTGCCCCTTGGGGCAAAGACTTTGTCTGGGTGAGTCTTTAAGTTGAACTTCATGATAATGAGTGCATCTTCGGCCTAACCCATATGGGCAGACTCATAAATTGCGAGCTCTATTGGGGTGAGTAATTACTTGCTGAAAGATCGGTGCTTGCGACTATCTTGTAGGGCAAGGCTTCCTCTAGGCTAGCATTGCTTTGAAGCATGATCCCTCTAGCTCAGTCCTATAGATAGGAGCCTGTTAGATACCAATAAGTTACTTAATTACATGGGCATATACGGATGCACATAATTCATAGATAGTGCAACAAACATATAATGGATAATATATTAGTAATTATCGATAAATTTTATCATACATTTGTTAATCAAAACCCTTTATCAATTGATATCATTTCCATTCTTGTCCTTTTCTCTCTATCCTAAAGCTACAACTCATTTTTAAAATTTCTCTTTATTCAACCCTTTCCTTGTTGGTTTCACCTATTAAACCTCATCCCTTATGTCTTTCTCATTAGTGGTTGTCCATTGAACCTCCTCTCTACCATCATCTTCACCAGCAGTTTTTCCCAAATCCAAATGAGGTCTCCTCCTTCACTCGATACTTCTTTTATTATTTTGCTCTTAGAGATAGTTTCTTGTCCATTGAACCTCCTCTCTACCATCATCTTCACCAGCAGTTTTTTCCCAAATCCAAATGAGGTCTCCTCCTTCACTCGATACTTCTTTTATTATTTTGCTCTTAGAGATAGTTTCTTATTAACTTCCATAACTTTATTCAACTTATTTATTTGATTTTCATTTATGAATAATGTGGTAATAATTAAGGTTTATGGATTATAATCATGTCAAAACTTTAAATATTATTATTTATAAATAAGCATTTCATTATAAATAATATTTTGGTCATACCATAATTATTGATTTGTGTAATTTTGATTTGACTTGAGATATAATACCAAGAAGACGTGTGTCAAGATTTTTTATATTATAATGGTGGCATCTAGTTTTGGCTACTACATAAGTTCTAGTTATGTCAACTTAAAGTGTATTTAGTACTAGTAAAAGGTAAATGGTTGTAATAATGTTGTTATGATAATATTTGGCAAGTATATTATATTATGAGTATCATATTAAAAGCTCTAATAATATGCATTCCCTACTTCATTTTAAATTAGAGAGAAAAAAGTGGGAGAGAGTCATCTACCTTGTATAAGAAACAAGGGGAAGAGATGTTGAATGTATCAAAATAAATAAAATTATGCATACATAATATATGTTTGAGAAATACTCCACAGAATTCATCATATGTTAACACACACATGGGTTGCAAATAGATGGGCCACTCCATGTAAGAATCAACACATGACAAATTTAACAAGTGTATGTATTATAACTCTATATGTAATACTAAAATGCTATTATTTAATTTTTTTAATTTTAGTTAAGATATAATAATATTAATTTATTATACTAGAATTTTTTTTATATTTTATTAATTATAAAAATATTATGGATTCCAAAAAAATAGTATAGTTAGGCATAGAATAGACTACTTAGTTGAATAGATTACGTAACCAAAGAATTTTTTTTTCTGCAGTTCAAATATATATATTTTTAACATTTTCATGTCAAGAATAAGTTTTTCTTAAGAGTTTGAAATTAGATATCTATGATTGAAGCATAAGAGTACAAAATTTCATGCAAATGATGAAGTACAATTAGATTTATACATGAGAGGATTTTATTTAATTACTAATATTGAATACCTCATAAAGGAATATTGTAGCATTCCATCAAATATAGAATCATTTGCTAGTTAAATACACTTATCAAATGGCCTAATAATTTTGTGATTATTATGGTATAAAAATTTTTTAGATGTAACCAAAAATTAAGATGCATGATTTATTGTAAGAAATATTTAAAATTAATAAACTTTAAATTTCATGGTTCAAAATTTTATGAACCACAAACAAATAGGAGGTGATATCAGAACTGTGTAGTTATGAATTCTAATTTGTTCTTTCCTTCGACATATCAAAAAATATATCCCAATCATTCGTTGAGGTGAAGTCCAAACCACGTTTCTTTGAAAGCACGTAATGTTGAAGTCTCAACTCTCTCCGTCCTTCTTGGTCAGTAAAAACACTCTAAGGTGGCTCTAAACTGGGAGAAAACTGGGGCAAAGCATTCATTTATGCGAAGAAGCCTCTAGGGTTTTCTGTTAGTATTATCGATCGACTTGAGCGCTCAAGGTTGGACTTTTTTGTTCTTTTGATCCACTCACTGTTCTCCTTGTAGCGGTTAATGGTTAAAGACCGCATCTTGATTAGTATTTCTTCATCGAGATGTTTGTGTGAGACAATTTTTGGAGAATTAGGTTTTCATTGATTTTTTACTTAGGAGATTCTAGCCAAGTGAAGATACCGATTTGCCAAGGGGTTTTTGTTTGATTTGGTTTTTTTTAGAACTCTGGTGATCGAATTGATAGATTTTTTCAATGTAATTGATTGTGAATGATTAGGACAGTTTATAAGAGCTTGAAATTTGAGTTTTCCTTCATTCTCCCTTCAGTGAGTTAATTGATTTTCTCAGAGCGAGAGCTGGGATTGGCACTGATGGCGTTGGTTATGATTGTGAAACGAACTAGTTTATCTAAATGGAAATATATTTAGGTGAGGTTAGTATTTGGTGATGATCAATTAGTTGTTCCTTATTGTTTGAGTGGTTTTTTTTTTCTTGGTCACACCATAGCGGGTATTCTGTGTTTGGATTTTCTTAGCCTATGTCTATTGAGGAATTTGCAGCCAGCCTTTTCTAATTTAAAATAAGCTTCTAACGTTAGGATCCATCCACGAGAAGAGGAAAGTGAGAATTAGTAGAATTATTTGCTTAAACATGATTTGTTGCTGTTTTTTAATTTATGTTGACATCCCTGGTGTGGTATATTTTCTTAGCATAACGCCTATGTCATTTTTTCCTGTATTTAATATTAGGTAGTGTGTAAAAGATGTTTTACTCGTTAGCACATAAATGAAAATTGCATACTTCTATGCTTTAAGTGTTATTAAATAGAACTGAACTTTTCTTGATGTTATTTTTTTGGAAAAATATATTCCGTTACTTTTTTAGGACACTGTCCACGTCAGCAGATTTAATTAGTTCTTGTAATATTTAGTTTAGGATAATCCTATCTGTATCTATTTATAGGCTCTGTACTCTTTCATTTATGATATACAATACAATACAATACTTTCTCTTCTATTGCTTCTTTCTCTGTCTTTCTCCCTGTTTCTAGTCTGTTTATGGTATCAGAGCACGGGCTCTTTCATGGCGGACCAAGAATCGGCCGCCTCTCTTCCCCCCTCCTCCGCCAATACAATCTCCAGTTCCCTTTCCGACTTCACAGTTCCGGCTCCTCTTAAGTTCTTGATCTCCAATCTCAAGAACCTGGTTCCCACCCATCTCACCTCCGACAACTATACAATTTGGCGGTTTCAGCTCCTTCAACACTTCTCAACGAACGGCTTTGCTGGTCATCTCACCGGAGAAGCCTCATGTCCGTCTGATATCTCCAGTTCAGACTACACGCTCTTGCGCCTAATCGACCGCAACTTAATCTTTGCGCTTTTCTCTACAATTTCCACCACTATACTTCCTTATGTTCTTTCTTCCACCACCGCTCATGAGAGGTGGACAATTCTTCAACGCCGAATGCAACCTACAAATCGTTTTCGAGTCATCCAACTCAAGAACGAACTTCACCACATCCAAATGCGGCAACAGCTCTATGCAACAATATCTCATGCAAATCAAAAATCTTGTTGACAGCATCGCTGCCTCGGGCTCCAAGCTCGACACTGAAGACATCATCCTTTATATTCTAAATGGCCTACCTTCAACATACAATTCTTTCAAGACCGCCATCCGCACTTCCCTTAATCCAATCGATCTTGACACTCTTTATTCGCTCCTCTGTAGCAAAGAAATTAACATCAATCAAGAATAGCAAAAAGACTCCTCATCCCTACCGGACACCACAGCTCTCTACGTCAACCACACCAACCCAGCTCGCGGGAAAAGTTAGTCTCGACATTTCAAGAATCGAAACTCTACGATCCGTCCGTCCCCCTCCTTTCCCTCACGTTCACAACTTGCATCGTCTCAATCTGATCGTCCTCTGTGTCAAATATGCGATAAATCCGGTCACATTGCACTAAACTGTTGGCACCGATGCAATTTCAAATATGCACCCACCTCGTCCTCGTCTTCCCGTGCTCTTCTCTCGCAGCAATACCCTACTCCCACAACTGACTGGGTTCTTGATTTCGGCACCTCTACTCACTTGACTCCGGACATCAACAACCTTTAACAAACTGCCACATATCAAGGGCCGGACACAATCTCTATAGCAAACGGTTCTTCACTTCCCATTCATAACTCCTTACACGGCCTTCTTTCGCTTCCAGATTCGTCGCGTAAGCTTCACTTGCACAACTTACTTCATGTTCCGTCACTCACTCACAACCTCATTTCTATTTCCAAGTTAACCTCAGATAATTTCGTTTCCATCTGTTTTGATGTTAATGGGTTTGTCATCAAAGACTTGCAGAACAATCACCCTCTTCTTCATGGTCATCTGCATAATGGACTCTACCAACTTCGGTTAGCTCCTAACAGCAATCAAACCAAACCGCTCTTCAAGCCACGACTTCCTCTTCTCAACTTTGGCAAGGACGCCTTGGACATCCACATCCCAGACTTCTATCTACCTTAACTCGGCACATTCCTGCTCTTGGTCCTATACCGTCCTCTTTTTTTGTACATCCTGTAATATGGCTAAAAGCCATAAACTCTCATTTAATAAAAGTACTACAAGTTCACCGCATGCCTTTCATCTTATTCACTCTAATGTTTGGGGGCCTGCCCCGCAACAATCGTTGAATGGTTTCAAATATTACGTAATATTTATTGACAACTTCACACGATTCTCGTGGCTCTACCTTATGCACTCCAAAAATGAAACCTTCTCTAAATTTACTCAGCTCTGCTCTCTAATTAAAAATCAATTTAACACTGTTCCACAAATATTTCGCTCCAATGGCGGAGGCGAATTCATAAGCAATCAATTCAAGAACTTTCTTTCTGCTCAGGGGATTGATCATCAACTCAGTTGTCCCCACACTCCCGAACAGAACGGTCTCGCTGAGCGAAAACATCGACACCTTTTGGATCTCACTCGAACTCTTCTACATGCATCGAACCTCCCCACCACATTCTGGGCAGAGCTGTCTCTACAGCCAATTACCTAATAAATCGCCTTCCTTCGAAATCCATCTCCCTTCAAATTCTGTATCAAAGACTGCACGACACTCCTACATATACTCATCTTCGCACGTTCGGATGCCTTTGCTTTCCTTGGTTAAAATCATACACTCCTGACAAATTAATTCCTAGATCTCAATCATGTATCTTCCTTGGTTATTCATCACAGCACAAAGGTTACCGATGCCTTAACATTCTCACGAGCAAGATTCACATCTCCAAGCATGTCGTCTTCCACGAACATATCTTCCCTTATAGGTCCGCTGAACATTCCTTACCCACTTCATCCCAACCGCAACACTCACCTATCTCACCTCTTCTTCTCACCCCAACCTCTGTGTCCATAGCTGCTTCCACACCCAGTAACTCTCCTATTACAATTCCATTTCCAATGACTCACTATACCCCATCTCAACATCCATCTCTCCCTTCTATTCAGCCCAGCTCCCCTCCAGAAACGTCAGCTATCTCACCTCCTTCCCAGTGCACCCTTCATCCAATGCAAACCTGGGCTAAATCAGGCATCTATAAACCCAAACAAATCTTTGATCTTTCGGTCGTCAAGACATCACTTGTCACTCCCACTACCTATTCTCAAGCGGCAAAACTTCAACATTGGCGCTCAGTAATGTCTACAGAGTTTCTTGCCCTTCAACGGCAAGGGACCTTGTCACTCGTTCCTCCCCCTCTAATGAACCCATTCTCGGTTGCAAATGGACGTTCAAAACTAAACTCCTTCCAAACAGCCAAATTGATAAGTACAAGGCACGTTTGGTCGCACAAGGCTTCAATCAACAATTGGGCATTAACTACACTGAAACCTTCAGTCCCGTCGCAAAAATGCCCACTATTCGTATACTTCTCACTCTTGCTCTCCACCGTCAGTGGTCCATCCTTCAACTAGATATATCCAATGCCTTCCTCCACGGCGATCTTTCGGACACAGTCTACATGCGTCAGCCACTTGGCTTCGTCGACGCTCAACATCCGAACTACGTGTGCAAGCTTCACAAGTCTCTGTATGGCCTCAAACAAGCGCCCCGTCAGTGGTTTCAAAAGTTTACAAACTTCCTTCAACAATTCGGTTTTGGGTTTAGTCGTTCCGATCCATCACACCTTATTTTTAATCGCAATCAGACACAACTCTACGTATTGATTTATGTCGATGACATTTTACTTACAGGAAATGACCAAGCTATGATTCAATCACTGCTTTAACAATTACAATCACAGTTTGTTCTAAAACAACTTGGGCACGTTGCTCTCTTCCTTGGCATTCAAGTCTTGAAGACTTCCACAGGCTACTTCCTTAACCAGCGACACTATGCTCTCAATCTGCTCCAAAATGATGGGTTCGCTGACTGTAAGCCCGCCTCAACTCCGGTCACTCCGAAAATCACCTCCAGCCACACTTCGAATCAGTCGTTCCAGGATCCTCACCTCTACCGTAAACTGGCTGGCTCGCTTCAGTATCTAGCTATCACCCGCTCGGACATTGCCTTTGCCTCCAACCAAATCTGTCAACATATGCATGCCCCAACCAACGGTCACTTTCAATCTCTCAAACGCCTCCTTCGATACATCAAAGGCACTCTGAACTTTTGTCTTCCTTTTACCATTGGAGATCTTCAACTCCGAGCATACGTAGATGCGGACTGGGCCTCCGATTCCCTTGATAGAAAATCCATTTCAGGGTTCTCCACCTTCCTCGGTAACAATCTCATCTCTTGGTCCGTCAAGAAGCAAGTCACAGTGGCCAAATCCTCCACAGAAGTTGAGTATCGCTCCCTCTCTGCTGCCACCTCAGACGTCTTATAGCTCAGGCGTCTAGTTGAGGAACTTCAGCTTCCTCAAAAATCTCCCACAACCATATACTGCGACAACACGTATGCCATTGCTCGTGCTAATAACCCAGTGTTCCACGCCAGAACGAAGCACATTGAGATCGACTACCACTTCATTCGTTAGAATATCAACTCCGGCGCTCTCACCATCGCCCACATCAGCTCTACCGATCAAATTGCTGATATTTTCACAAAACCGTTCTCCACGGCTCGATTTGAAGAACTACGCAGCAAATTAACCATTCAGCCCCTGAATAATCAATTTGAGGGGGCCTGTTAGGACACTGTCCACGTCAGCAGATTTAATTAGTTCTTGTAATATTTAGTTTAGGATAATCCTATCTGTATCTATTTATAGGCTCTGTACTCTTTCAGTTATGATATACAATACTTTCTCTTCTATTGTTTCTTTCTGTCTTTCTCCCTGTTCCTGGTCCGTTTATACTTATCCCATTAAGCTGGTAAGGTTGCAATTCAAAATGCTTATGTTCTTAAATATTAAAATTTGTTTGAATATTACTGACCAATTGCTCATTCAGTGGGTTACTTTGGCCATTGGAAGTATTTATCTATGCGTCCTATTGAGTATAATATCCTTAAATGTGATTGTCTTACTGATCTTCCATGCTCTTGCAGATACATAAGATTCATGGACCAAAAAGCTGTTGATAGTGCTTCAAAGAAATTTATCCAAATTGATGTCAGTTCAGACACTGTTTGCCCATGGTGCTTTGTTGGAAAGAAGAATCTTGAGAAAGCCATGAGCCAAGCAAAGGATCAGTTTAATTTTGAGGTCATCTTTTGTCTTCAGTAGACGTTTATTTAGCTTTATTTATCATTTCCTTAATCAATGGTTTGGAATAGTTCCTTTTCCTGCTGCTATTTGCAGGTAAAGTGGCACCCGTTTTTCCTTAATCCCAATGCGCCTAAAGAAGGTATTTTGAAGTCTGAATTCTACAAAAATAAATTTGGATCCACCCAGTATGAGCACATTATATCACGAATGAGAGAGGTCTGTTTCAAAGGACCATGCAAATTTAATGTTTCAACTTTTAACAGTTGAACTTCTGAATATGGCTACACTTTTTGAATGTTTTAATAGGTTTTTAGGGGTCTTGGTTTTGAGTACGACACAGCTGGAATGACGTAAGTCTATTTCATAACAGCTTTATGCATAATTTTGATTGCTTAGAATGATTGTCATGATTCTATTTGCATTTAATGTAGGGGAAATACCTTGGACAGTCACAGGCTTATTTCATTTGCTGCTAATCAAGGCTATGAAAAACAAAATGCACTTGTTGAGGAGTTATTCCAGAACTATTTCATTCAGGGAAAGTATATTGGCGATAAGTATGTCCTGTCCAGAATTTATTCTTCTTTTAAATTGTATGCATGCAAATGGATTTATGCTTGTTTCAAATGATTTGTTAAACCGATAATTCGAAACATGTAATCTTCCGTCCTTGTTGAAACGTATAATCTCTTCCAAAGAATCTTGAGTAAGGTTTGTGATACATTGACATAGAATGAATGATGAGGTTGTCTGATGATAATTTTTGTTTTTCTTATTTATTACAGCAACAGTAAGCCGTTGCATGTATTAACTTACTACAGTATTCCAGGTAACTGATGTTTATGAAAGTAATTAGCATAGCATTTGTTTGTGGAGGAAGCACTGTTTGGTCATCTTACAACTAGTAAAAACCAAGGGTCATTTTGTGTCAATGTTAATTGTTTGAAAGTGGTTGGAGCTGAGTGTTGGAAGAGAGTTTCATTAAAGCGAGTTTCAGTACTATTTGTTTCTTTTATATGAACTAACTTACTGCATACTTAGTTAAAATATTTTTTTTAACCATCATTATTCATCGATTTTATACTAGTTTATTATTACTCGTGCAAAAGTAATATCTTAATCCGCCCTACTTTTAATTTTATTATTAATTTATGCACGAAAGAAAGAATGAAGGTAATCTCCAAGCCCTTGAAAGTAAGCAAAAATCCTATAACAATTTCTCACAAAACTCCTCATAAGGAATAAGTCATCACCATGGCTTTTGCAATGCAAACTGTGCTTGTTAAATCCCACTACAGAAGCAATAGTAATGATCTATTTCTCATGAGTAGTTGCATGAGGAATTCCTAGTACGATTTTTGTCCCTCAAAAGTGGAACTCACCATTCTTTTGAGAAACATGAATACAGGTTTTGGTAATTTCATGTCAAACCAGACAAGCTAGAATGGTTACGCCTGCTGTCTTTGAGGAAATATTTGGACTGCGGATGATCATTTTTCACTATTATTCTCCCACCATTTAGCATTTCCAGGAAACCATATACAATTTTGATTGGCGTTACTTAAGCAGATGCAAAATATGTGTTTTTTGCTAAACCATAAAAGGACTTGTTACCTATCAAATCATATCCATTTGCACTTTACTTACAGGCAAGTACTTTTGGATGCTGCCCAAAAGGTTGGCATAGAAGGAGCTGCAGAATTGATTAATGATCCAAATAAAGGTCTTAAAGAGGTAGCTTGCAAACAAATTGTCGTTTCTCTATATAGATCAATCTGTTCCTCTCTGTTCATATTTGAAACAACGTTAACTCTATGAACTTATTGTGTCTCAAGGTCAATGAAGAACTGCAGAAGTATTCCTCTCGCATTTCTGGTGTTCCATACTTTGTGGTAAATTAATACTTATATTTCATCCTATTTTCA
The DNA here is from genome assembly GCA_019925795.1 of Dendrobium chrysotoxum. Classification (NCBI taxonomy): domain Eukaryota; kingdom Viridiplantae; phylum Streptophyta; class Magnoliopsida; order Asparagales; family Orchidaceae; genus Dendrobium; species Dendrobium chrysotoxum. Next base: position 26,762,142 of record CM034311.1, read on the forward strand.
AAATATATTTGTTTATATGTTTCATTTTACTTTGTTTCATCTGATGGAAAACTCCCCTCCTCTCAGTTTAATGGATCGTTTCAGCTCAGTGGCGGACAACCTCCAGAGGCCTTCTTGCATGCGTTTGAAGAAGTGTCAAAATAAAGCAGGTAAACAGAGCTTGGAGTGCCTAAAATGGTTTAAGGCCGGGATATAATTGTCTCTTGAAAAATGTTCGGAACTCTTTTGCTTTTATATTGACTTCTGAGACCATTCTGATATTGAGGCGTTATGTCATTTCATTTCTATGCTACGCGTTATGAAGATGCATTGGTCACTATTTTCTCAAAAACCTTGGCCTTCTTATATATATATATATATATATATATATATATATATATATATATATATATATATATATATATATACCAGGAAAAAATACCCGTGCATTAAATGTACGTGACTAAAAATTTAAAAATAAAAATTCACGTTATAAATATTTTAATTATATTATCATTATTAAGATGAAAATTTTATTATTATAAACTTAGATTCGAGTCGGGTCATTTATTGACATGCCTATCAACCATCGTTACTACATCGCCTATCATTGTAGCTACCTTGCCAAGAATAACATTCACCGCATTAATTAAATTATTCAATATTCAATAAAAATAAAATTAACAATTTTAATGAAGCAATACATGAACCCTCTAAATGCTATATATATATATATATATATATATATATATATATATATGAAGGTGAACATCAATAATAACGTCCATCAATGCAAAAAATAAGCCTACATTGGGTTGAAATATCTCTAACAAAAATCTAATGAGTTTAAATAACCAAAAAGAAAAAAGAATAAACACAAATGGAATGCTATTGGTTTGAAAAAAGAATAACCAATATTTTCTTAAAGAAGGAAATAAAAAACGGAATGCTATCCAATTGCCTTGGTATATACAATTGGTTGGATTTGGGCACATTATGACTGCAGCCTGAGGGATTGTTCACTTCAGTTTGCCAGTAGAACATTATGGTATGAGATTAGAGAGCCTTTATTCTCTTAGGTTTCCATTGCAGGCTCGTTCAAATCTGGCAAACTAAATTGAGGCTTTGCCGTTTCATCCGCAGCTCTTGAATGCTGCAAGCTCGACTGCAAGAAGAAAATATGGAGAAACTTATTGAGAAATAGCAAAAGAGGAAAAGTCATTCATTTCGCAAGCAGCGGTAAAGCATATCCGTGATCTTACCATTTACAGAACATGATGGAAAATTATATGATTTTTTTTTGGGGAGGGGGGATATTTAGGCCAATTAAGACAAGCTTACAATATATAACCATTAGCATCCCCTCATTGACCAAGAGCGTTGAGGCATTTTCTACAGTGAGTACTGATATCCAAATCACCTAACTATCATGTCACTCCATTCATTCCTCCACTATTATACATCTTAAATTTATTTTACAAGATATTCATCTTAACATTCTAATTTCCATAAATGACAATTTAACTATCAATAATTATTGCTTATCTAAACCTTCATCTATGCAATTGAATAATAAAATTTAGAAAGAAAGAATCCAATCGTCCAAAATCCTAATCTATACAATAAAACAATAAAATTCAGCAGGAAATAAACCAATTGATTTAATGATTACAAATATAACAATGTAAAGTATCAGTATTCATTCAAGTCATAAAAAGCAGAAGAACGATATCCTCAGGGGTCACATTATACCTATCAATATTATAACATAACTACCATGACTAATAACATAATGCAATAATCACTTGCCCCTGTGTAAGAGGAAGACTCTTACAAACAAATCTAGAATATAATGAACTTTTCCCCAAAAAATACAGAGTAACAACTAATGGAACTCTGTTTGGTTTGGAGGAATTGAAAGACAAGAAATGAAAAGTAAACAAAAATGGCAATGGCAAAAGGAATTGAAACAAAAAATTATTTTCATCATTTGTTTGGATTAGGAAAAAATTATTAAAACATCAAGCCTTTATCCCACTACGTAGGGTCGGCTACATGAATCTTTTTTCTCCATTGTGCCTTGTTAAGAGTCAAATTCTTATTTAAATCCAATAAAGAAATGTCATTTCTAATATTTTCTAATTAAGTCTTTTTTAGGTCTACCTCTACTTTTCTTAATATAAGTCAAATCTAATACATCTACTTTCCTAACCGAGTCATCGGGAGGCCGCCGTTTTATGTGACCAAACCAGCTATGGCGACTCTCTCTAATCTTATCTTCCATTGGAGCTACTCCAACCTTTTCACATATATATGATCATTTCGCTATGGAAATCTACATTTTTTATTCTTTGCTTGCAAAAAAATAAGAGTATTTTCTCAGAAGGAGATATGTAGTCACCATGATTATTGGCATCCTCTCCAACTCCTTCAAATGGAACATACCAATAGTATTTCTCTATAAGCGTATTACATATAGAGAAAATTCCAAACAAGTTATACCAAAATCAAAACGACCTTGAATAGCAGCCATGGTAGTCAGCATTGGAGTGCATAAGCTGAAAAACTCGTAGACACTGACAAATCAATCCTGAAGAGAATTTTCATCTCCAAAACCATACAATCCAAGATTATAAATGCCACAAAAACTAAATTATACACTCCTATTTATACATATAACCACATAACCACATACACTCAACCTAGCCTGCTCACAAAATGTGCGATAAAACTTCCGTTGCTGATTTAGAAATCACTGGATGCCTTATAAGTGGATATCATTTATCTATTTGAGTTATTAACAATGGTTACCATCAGTGTAACAGTTTAGCTTTGACCATTTGAATATCATTTAGAAGATCAATTATTGCATGACAGACAAATAGTTGAGTGTGCTTAACAACAAGTATGATATGAAGATAAATAGCTAATTCTAGAACAGAATATCGGAAGGATGTTAAGTGGATATTGAAGTACCATAATTAGTTGATGTTGGTTTGACTTGTAAAAAGGGATACAAGACTGGAGAACAAATTGCAAGGTTTGTGGATTTAGATTATGTTGGGGTTATGCATGAATGGAGACCTTTGATTAGTTATGCTTCTCAATCTATTGAAACTCTATGAGTTGTAAGGCACATCTTCGGTCAGTTGTTGGCAAATACATGGCAGTTATCAAGGCATAAAATGAAGGTATATGGATGAATGAATTGCTAGAGGAGTTCAAAAATAAGAAAATGAAAATTATGATATGGTGTGACAATCAAAGTGAAATTCTAACTAAGAATCAATTTTTTTATGAAGAACAAAACGAATTGGCATAATGATGTGTCTTGGAAGTAAAAAAAGCAAGAGAAAGCATTTTGGAAAGAAAGTGTTAAAAGCAAGTGCATAAGAATATAGATATGAAGTCCTTCCAAATTAGAGTAGGTTTTTGTTTTAGAATGAAAGCCGTAAGGATGTTGCTAATGGCTTTAGTGTGATTAACATGAGTGAAATGATTACATATGTAATACTAATGCTTCTCTATTTTAATTACTCAATCTAATTCTTGAGATTTTATCCTCTCTTATTTTTTGCATGCTTCCATAGAATAGCTCTCAAAAACTTGATATTATCACACATTCCTTTCACTTAAAAGTTAATTTAAAAAAAAATTAACTTCAAAATTTGACAAATTTAATAGGTTACACAATTTAGTTGATGCAGCTACAGATCGTTATTAATTTTAAACCACACAAACACCTTCGAAATCCCTATCATGTAATGATTTCAATTTTACATAGAAAATGAATAAAAAAAGAAATCATCATGTTATAATTATGTTGACTATATATCTACAAATAATAAAAGTAAGCCTATGCGTGGAAAAGATTAGTTATTTGTTGCCAAGGATAGAGTGGAAGTTGAGGATAGTTTGTACCTCTTCAGGTGAAAATAGGCCCCTCTTGATATATGGCCTCATGTAGTTGGTCCATCTTAAACTACAACTCTTCCAACATCTATTAAATCCTGTAAGTGAGCATTAACATGCTTTCTTAACCAATGCTCATATTCATACAAAATGATGGATACTGTAAAGAGAAAGGAAGGAAGAAGACAATACCAACAAGCTTAGGAAGAGCTCTCCAACTACCATGACCATGCTTTTGGATGTAATGAAACAACTTCTAATCTTCTTTAGGAGTCCAAGGGCCATTCTTGAGGCCATTCTCATCACAATAAGGTGATCTTCCCATGAGAAGAGAGTAGAGAATGATGGAGAGAGTAATGGAGTTGGAGAGGAAAAAATGGCTAGTTGGTCACATCCCTTATTTATATGATTAATGGTTAATTTATACGCATCTCAAGGAATGGGACCACCATGTTATTTTGGAAAGATATTAAGGCCATATTTGAAGCATAATTTTTTTTATTATTGTAATAAAAACAAACCCTCAACCTTTTCATCTAGGCTTGGGACTGGTATTGACAGTTTTAAGAATTTTTGATATAATATTACCTCTAAATAATCTCTTAGATTTGTAGTGAGGAATCGTGGTATAGAAATTGATACTAAAAAAAACATAATATATTTAAGATATGTCAATTAGTAGAAGTTATAGTTATTTTAATAGTAGATGAACACATCATGAAGTTTTATTTCTAATCTTTCTGACTATTGTTAGACATTTATAGTATCAGTTATAAATAAGATGCATATTCCATTTGATTGAGAAATACCAAACTGCCAGCATGCATAAGTGAAAAATCTAATCCAATATTTATAATAATCTACGATTACTAAGTAAATACAACTTAAACATCTCACAAAATAGGAACATAGATGAAAGATTGAATTAAAAATTAATAAAAAAATGGAATGCAAACTAAAACATACAATAACACGCTTAAATGAGATAACTAAATATCTAAAAATATATTTTAAACACTAAACTTCTAAAACAAAGATTATTGAGATGTAATTAAAAATATACCAATTTGATTAAAATTAAATTGAACAATAGCATCTGTACTTTTCACGTAGATGAGAATTGAAATTTTCATGAATATATAGGAATAATATTAATAATACGTGCATATTTGATTCACCCACTTAAATTTCATAGTAAATGAAATTATTAGAAGTTGAAAAAAAGCAGCAAAAAGAACTCCCAATGCGACTATCAAAGAAAAATCATTCCAACAACTCACTTTCGCTTAATAAAAGCAATCAATATTAGTCTTTAAATCTGATTGATAGTGAAATGATTGTAAATATCCGAGAAATTCAATAGGAATTTTGATACAAGCAAACTCAGCAAGGAAATAAATTTTTTCCAACCTATCAATTTTTTGCTAAATCAAGAGTGCTAAACGAGCTAATAACAAATTGTATAGAAGAAATGGGCAAAGAACGAAATTACCTAGGTAGAGAAAATAGGACCTTATCCCTGGAGGAGAGAACTTCTACTGGAATTAAGTAGTCTCCTCGCATTCGAATGAATCAGACACCCAACTTATGCTCTCAAAGATAAAAAATTAGAAGAGATTTTATTCAAGGCAAAAATTATAAATTATGCCCCATACCATTTTTTATACTCATCATAGCTAAGTTAAGATATAAGGCTAAAACAAGATCAATCTTATTTTAAATTTTCAAAATAGTTGAACAATGTCCAATGTAATTACACGTTAAAGCTGCACGTCTAAACCTTCCAATCACATCCAAGTTACAAAAGTCATCAAGCACAAGAAATAGAACCTATAGGACCCAAGCATCCAACAAACTTCCAAGGATAAGGCCTAGCATGTGAGATTGAACAAAGCCCAATTGACAAAAAATCCAATTCCTATAAAAAACCCTATATCTAGAGCCAGATATAGATTGATCAACAACAAACTTCCAAGGATAAGGATTGATCCACAACAAAAATTGCCAGATATCTCCTATGCATCTAGAACAAAAACAGTCAGACGTCCAACTCATTTTTTTTAATGAATAATGCCAAGAACCTTATAGGAACCAATTCATATCTAGAGCATTTCAAATTTGTCTAACAACCCCAAAAAAAATAAAGAGAAAACAAGATAAGAAAAAGGGGAACACATTCATTATTGATCATACCCCGTCATCCCTCAATTAGAGTGTTTATAGGCTTACAAGGCTTTTCTTGGGCTAATTATTCTACTAAGCTAATTCCAATCAAGATCATGTTGTTACTCTCCCTCTCACAATGGTCTATCCCCAATGTCGGACTTTCAAGTCAATCACATGGAGGTGGCGACCATCCATTTAACCACATTTCTGACACTGATCTTGGCACTAAATCAATATTGAAATCATCAAGGAAGATATTGACAAATGGGCACTTGTTGAACCTGATCAAAGCTTCAAATCATTCAAGAAATGAGGTTTGTGCCAACATTTTATCATCAAGAATCATATCAATCCTTGCAACATCTGCATGAAATTTCATAAGGGATTGAGCTATACTAAGATGCGATTCAATCTATGTCATTATGTTATCTTTGCTTTTTGTTGAACGACTTTGAAATTGGTTCCAAAATTTTGTTCAGATTATGAAACAATGCATGTAGAAATTGTGGTTGCTGCTAATGTTTCGTGTTGAATAAGCAGTCAAAGATGTTTTTCTCAATAGCAAGGCAATTTTCTTCAAAACCTCAACGGTAGATGCTACTTTACCATCTATTTGTTGATTCTTATGGAGCAATACTTGATTAAAAAATCAAACTCTATAAAAAGAAACTAAATACATGAATCATAATACTAACCAGATGAATTCTACATTGATGGATTTGTTACACTACAAAAAGAAATGGATGACTCGGGCCGTCGAAAAATCTCAAGAAGCAGGTTAGAATAGAGGACAAACACTTGAAGAGGGCTTGCAAAATCTTGAGTGGCATTGGAACAAATGATTAGATATCCGATGAGGTACTTGAATACCACAATTGGCGAGAAATTTGGACTACTGCTTCTGCAAACGAAATTGATGGCATCCTTGCCTGGATGAGGTAGTGAAATAGTCAATTTTGGACATAAGTGCAGCTTTGAGTATCAATGATTGTGATTATTGTCATGGACGTGAATGCAAAGGCGCAATAACATGGAGATTGTGCATATTTGATTCACCCACATAAATTTCATAGTAGATGAAATTATTAAAAGTTGAAAAAAAAAAACAGCAAAAGAGAACTCCCAACGCGACTAACAAAGAAGGATCGTTACCTTCGCAGCGAACTCCCAACGTGACTTCCGAGCAACGAAGGCGAACAAGCAGCGACTTCGACAGGACCAACGAAGGTGAAGATGCAGCGACTCTTTCAGTATCAATTTGGCAGTTACCTGACTAGAAAGAATTTATTTTGCTGATAGACAAAAATGGATGAGTTTTTGCGTTTGGCGAGTGAGTGGAGAGTGGAAGAAGTGATATTCGTTCGGATAGGTACCTTTCTCGTTCGTTCGGATAAGTACCTTTCTCGTGCGGTAAGCTGCACAGAAGAAATGCAGGATTTGGAAGTCGCTGAAAGGACGGATGGAGAGGTAACCGTTCGTTGGGGAAGATTTTTTCTTCATTACAACAAGTTGAGGCAGCCAGAAATGTTGTGGTAATCGGAAGTGAAATGACCGGTTACGGTAGAAATTGAAACGCTCTGGTGGAGATCTCGCTCGGTTGACATGCATTCAGCTATTCAGCTGGTTTCTTTAGTGCGATAATAGGAAGCCGATTGTAGAGAGGGGGGTAACACTCGGTATAGCCATGATATAGAAACGCTAGCTTTAATATGTGAAATTAATTTTTTAATTTTTTTTAATGAGTGAATAAATGTTTTGTAGGTGGAGGTTTAAAAAAAATAATTTGAAGAGTCATAAATGGACGTTCCAGATTATTTTAAAATTTATAAATGAACGATCAGGATTTGCAAAGGGTGGAATCCCAAGCCACTTATATATATACTAGTATAAATGCATGTGCACATGGTGCACGTGAAAGAAAATCAAAAAAATAAAAAATATATAATAAAATTAAAAAATAATATATGATGTGCTATATCAAAGATATTAAATTGTATATTAATATTAAATATAATATTGATATCGATATAGATGATTTATACTTCTATTATACTTGAATTAAGATAAATTGAATTACAAATAGCATCTAGCACAAATTAAATCCTATATTTCAATGTAAAAATATCAAAAGGAGGAAAAATAATAAATTAAATTAAAAATAAATACTTACAGCCGATGAACGAATACCCCCACGAGCAACATATAAAAAAAACTTACCCACAGGTATTCACATACCCTCCATAAAAAGTTAAAACAACTCTCACACATAAGAACAATTGGAAGTCTAAATGAGCCAAGCTTGAGAAAGTTTAGCCTTGTTCCCACGTCAAAAGAAAATTAGACATGAGCATCTCAAAGACAATGTACACAATTAAACATACTAATTTTCCTTTGCTGAAGATATCAAACCACATAGATACGAGATCAAATGGAAGGGACTTTCACCATATATTCTATGTATCTACACTACTTTCTCTCTCTTCCTCAAACTTCTAATTAATTTAAAAACAAATAAGTGAAAACATCTATACTAAAATTTGATTATGATAAATTTTATTTATTTTATAATTTATTTAGAGAGAGAGAGAGAGAGAGATAGATTTGCTTGTAAAGTTACCGGTATCAAAAAATCTGAGAAAGGGTGAAAACTGAAAAAATAAAGAAGTATGAAATATTCTATCACAGAAGTTCACACTTCCCACCAAGCCAAACATAAAGTTATTTTTTCATGAATTTATTTCATAAGTCACAAACAATCATTAAACCAATATCCTTATGCTTATATTACAAGCTTTAAAATTATGACAGCAATAATAGTCATTTAGCAGACTACAACTAACAAGATATAGGCTTGACATATATTTTAAGGCTTAACAAAAGACGAAAACCAGCAGCATATCAATGAACAAAAAGACAAATAACAGCACTTAATTACCCTATCTTTACAAAAAAACTAATGACCTGAAACTGAGAAGAGCAGTCATGACTGGCCAAACGATAATGCATTATGGAATGATGATCCCATGTCGGTCATTATATCATCATTGTTAGCCTCATCCCAAGTAGATCGAGTCGGCTTTATCAATCCCATATTGGTCATGAGAAAATTACAAATCTCTTGCCTCACATGCTCAATCTTTTCCACCAGAATTTCATCTTCACGTTTACTTAAAACCATATCTATCCAGTCACTAACTCGTTTCAAGTGAAACACAACTGTAACAACTCTACTATTGTCATTAAAAAAAATCTTCTTCATTACCTTTTTTGTACTCACCAAATATAAAAAATCGACACTTATGGCTCCCTCCACAAACTTTAGAAACCAAATTTGCATTTCATTTTTAAGTGCTTCTATAAGCTTTAGTGTCTGCCCAACATCTTGTCCTCTGGTCCAAAAGTTAGCAATAGAACAAGTAATTGATACTTTTGTTTGACTTTTTAGCATTATTTCCAAGAGAAATCCTTTTAGATATGTTTGATTTTGGATAATCTTTACATGAAATTGCTATTTTCTCAGAGTATTTCTGCTTTGCGTGTCTATCAGTGATGCAGTTTATCATATTCATAACTCCAAGGTCTGAACGTGAATATATGTTCAGAATGTTGCAAAAAATTAAAAGCATCAAGTGGGTTTGTCACATCTTATAATATATATGAAAACCTACTCATCACATTTTGAATCTTATAATGGCTTTGAAACATTGTGTTGTATAAAGAGGTTCATCATGAAGTTAGCAATTAATACCAAAGTGTAGAATGCAGTTAGGATGAACATTCAAGCATTATTATTTCTACATCAATGAGCAAAAGCTAACTAAACAGCAAAGATGAGAACAGAGCTGATCAATCAATGACCACAAGACATCAATATGCAAATGCGACATGAAAAAATTAACAGCTTTGATAAGCAATTGATATAAAACCTCACTTTCGGAAAGATCTTTGGAATTATCCAATTACTAAAATAACAATATCAGAAGGAATAATTTTGTAGGTCGGATTTTACTTTGATACATTTAAGCAATGATTTACTTTTGGAGAAATCTTACAAAATGGTACTTAAAGACTCCAGTGTGCAAGTGGTCTACTAACTATGAGGTGCATCATAAATAATAGTAAACATTTGATTGGTGGCACTGCATTGGTTGCATAAGAAGAGAATCCTAAGCCATCCATGATGCAGCTTGCGAAAGGGGTGAAAAATTATTTCCTTCTCAGAGAGTAATTCTTATGGAAAATGAATAGTATAGTTTACTTCCAACACATGAAAGAAGCTAAGTAAATCATTAAATTCATATAAAGAAAAATCAAGATCTAATGAATAAAATTTAAAAAAATAGAATCTTCTATGACGATTGTTCGATCCAAAGGCAATCGAGGTCGATATTAACTTTCCCAACTTAATTTCTCACACAAAACAACATTAAGTAGCATAAGACGATCTACCAAGATTTCTTTCTTTATTATGAGAAAAAATATACATGAAAAAATGCAAATACAAATAAATAATAAGAAACAATATGATGACGTTATATAAATATATTGAAAACAGAAATCATGGCAATAAATAAAATATAATGACAATAAAATCAACCAAGTACATGAATCGACATACCCAATTTGTACATTTAGGCCCAAAAACATGGTCAGAACATTATCTTTTTTCTTTAGTTCTGTTCTGAATTTTGTTAAGGTAATCCTTGGAGAAGTCCGGATCCAAAAGAAGAATCAATCAGCACATTCCATCTAAAATTGCATAAAATCAATGAAAATTTTCAACAGTAAAGTGCTTATCCCACCTTATCATCAATAACTTGAATAATATTCCTATTTATGCATCTATTTGCTTCAGTCAATGGCTTGGCGACCAACCAGAACGTGCCACGTCACTTCTCCGGACCGTCCAATGTCCGTACAAAATAATTTCTCCTACATTTGACAGCCACCTATCAACAACAAAAACAATAATACAAAAAGTAAAAAATAAATAAACATGCATTAATTGTAAAAAAAAGGAGTAAAAGGCGGGGATGACCTCTGGGGCCTGAGAAGCCTCCAGCGAATTAGGTAAGGAAGAAAAAAAAGGAGAAGAAGAATGGGAGAGAGAGGAAGAAGAACAAAAAATAGAGAAGATGAAGACGAATAAAATAGAGAAAAGGAAAGGAAAAAAAAAAGAGAAGAAGGGAAGAAAGGGAAAAATAGAGAAGCAGGGGAAAATGATGTGCATTATTTTGATCATGTAGAGATAAAAGCATTATTTCGACCTTGTAGAATAGTGAATTTACTTACTACTTAAGTAAACAAAATAAGGAAAAACCTATTATCCTTAAGTTTCTATATTAAAGATTTCATTCTTTTGTTCTAGGCAATTCCTATCAGTTCTAATAGCATTTCCAAGGATGTAATAAACTAAGATCTTAGCACTACATTAAAGAGAAAAGTTGCATAACAAAATACAAAATATTAAAAAAATTAACAAACTAAGATCTTAGCGTAGTACATTTAAGCATCAAAGATACTAATATCAAAGCTCAAGTATAAATTAAAATATAAAGTATTTAGTTTAGAACTCTCTCTACCTATGAGCTTTACTTTTAGTCAATAACTCTTTTTGTCTCCAACAAATAAATTTCAATATCTCTTCCTTCATCTTTTATTTAAATTTCTTAAGTTAGTTCTCTCGTTTACCATGTACATATCATTTCAAATGTTCCATGTTGTTGTTCACAAAAAACAAAGAATCAAGAATGCAGTTTTTTAAATTTAAACTTATATGCAACTAAAAATTTAAACCTCTAAGATTCAAAATAGCTTGGCATGTATAAAGTTTAGTAAAAAATTATTAAGGAAAATTATTATTTAATTTATAAAACATAATCAACAAAGGAACCGCTGCTGCTGGAGTTTAAGAAAGTTGAGATTTTTTTTTTTTTCACTCAATAACATCTTTTTATCTTGGCAAATATATCTTAAGATGAATTTCTATATTTGTTTTTTTAAAATGCTAGTCATAGGTGGGATCAATGAGAGCTCGATTTGAGCCCAACATAAGTCGTTAAATTTGATATTAGTTTGATCCGACTTTAAATATAATTTAATAAAGATTTAACATTCAATCCCTCAAAGATAAATTCGATCTTAATTCTATACATAGGACTAAAAATTTACATGCAAATATAGATTAATTCTTAGTTCTATACACAAATACATCAGTTGATTTTTAAATGCATACATAAATATGATTAATAGAATTAATTGAATGACAAGGCAATGGAAAAGGCAAGAGACAAGGAAATGGAAGATTAAGTCAATGAAAAATTCGTCAGACGGTGTAAATAAATGTTTTTAAAAATCTTCTAAAGAAAAAAATTATAGGGAAAGATACAAATTCAAAGAAGCCTGCTACCAAAAAATGGTTCCTGGGTTATAAGAAGCGTAAATCTGAAGAAGGTTAATAAAAGAAGAATTAGAGCAACTGAAGCTTGAACTTAAGATCTTGATAAGCTTATAATACGAGCCTACAACCAATGGAGCCTTAATTGGCTCATATATAAATCCGATTAACTTGCACTATATTTGAGGATAGAAATTTTTGTGAATGATGAAAAAATTTTGGGAGGTAGTACAGTACATAGATGAAATGTATTGAAGAACCCTGTTAGGAAAATTATCATCTTGCCTTCGATTACTTCTAAAAACAAGAAATCCACTTTGTATTGTCTACAACATCAAATTAAAAAAACAATTATCGTTGGAACACAATAAAAAATAAATCAAGGAAATTATCTTGAGTCCAGATCAAGATGTTTCAAATTACAAAACAGATTAGTAAGCCAGAATAGGTTGGGTATTCCCACTTTGGTTGGATTTTGAAACCATAAAACAGGTTATAGTTAAACACATTCAAAAAGAAAGACAATGAATATTTGATATCAATACTTTCTCTTAAAATAAATTTATGGCATGAAAGGAAAAGACATCTGAATCAAAATTATATTGTCGAACATTTATATCTTTCTACCGTGCAAAAACTTTTTCTTATATACTCCTCATGCTCATTTTTTTCTTCTATTACTTTTTTGTGTTCATTACAAAAATTTCAGGAATTGGAATCGTCTCTCGGGAGAGTAGCAGAGAAGACTTTCATGCTGATGAAACATCATATTAAGTCATAAATAATCTAACTCAGATGCAATCAAATGAAATTTAGCAGTTTATCAGAATGAAAGAAAAACTAACTTAAGGTTTCTAAAGTAAGAAGGAAAAGGAAATATTGATGGCAATTTCTTTTTTATATACATAACATTTTATAGCTAGGCATGTCATTTAATTTTTTTATTAAAAAAATATTCACTTATCTTCATTCAGAAAGTCTTATTTTAGCATTACAAAAATAGACTCACAGAGAATTTGTAGAGGTAAGAACAGCAAAAGAAATTCCTCAAAAACGTATCTTCTTCCCCAAATAAACAAATACTTTAGGCTACTCCTACTCAAGCAAATTTCTCGTACCTTTGTAGGAAAGACTTTCAGCGAAGCAAGAAGAAAATAGAGAAGATGAAGAGAGAGATTAAACTCTGATATCTATACATCATTTATCCCGATTTGAAAGATTAAACTCCGATGAATATAAAAGTTAATTCCAACATGTTCCAAGAAAAAGTTTATTTTGTAAGGATGCCCAAAAATTATCACATGAAGGTATGATTTTCCACTTGAGAAGGTGATCAAGTAATCATCATTAGTAGTTATAAAATCTCATTATCAAGTATAGTTCTTAGATGCAAATCAATTGTTTATGTAACAATATCCAAAGAATGATTCTGGTTCTTGAAATGCTCGAATCAATCTAATGGATTGGTTATCTAATCTATAGTGAAGTAATCAAAAACTGAACCAAACCTAACTAAAAAAATTTTAATTTTAAAAAAGGTAAATGGAAAATTGTAAAATAAAATAGACAATAGTATTTTCATCTTTTGTGTTAATATAGATAGTGGTCAAATGAAGTGGACAGTGCTTGCATGTTTTTCTTTTTTAATTGATGTAAATAGTGGCTTTTCCCAAGATTATGAAAGTGCTGCATGTTCAAGTTGATAAAGAAGTGAGTTTGCAATGGAACAACACTATTTTAAGGTAAAGAAGTAACAAATAAAGCATGATACAAATTACATTTTAAAAGAGGAAGAACTAGCAATTATGTAATATTAAAAACAGAAGATAAAATGACTAATAAGGTAGGGGATTTGCTGAATGTGAAAGTAATAAAGAAGAAAAGAAGAAAAACACGGTAAAATGGATAAAAGTTTTGCATAAATTCCTTTTATAAATTAGGAACTAAAACCATATATTAAGGATAAGACTAAAGATGATGTGATTAATTAAAGAAGTTTATACTTCCAACCAAAAAGCCTTGTAAACACAAAATTCTTTTATGTAGAATTTTTAAGATTACCCCACAGTTTTTACCTAAATTGAGAAACAATATCTAAAAATCCTCACGATGCAAACAAATTCAGAGGTTGCACATGAACAATACAATGGAACCTAATTGATACATCAACAAATGATTAAAAGTAAAATATAAATATTATACAAATGAAATCGAGGTAAAATATTTTTGGAATTTGGATTGGGAATTTTCACTTATTTGCATGGTGGTTTCTATTTTGAAGGTATGGGATAGAAAATTCACCACCAATCAGTTAGTTGAGCGGTATTGTCTTGAATATATAAAGTAGAGCTCAAAGGTTTGAACAGTTGAGAAATAAAATTGACCGACCTTTCACTTGTTATATTCTATTTGAAAATGCTTTATATGAATCCAATAATCATTTTTCATAAGTTTCAGAACAACAAAATTTACAGTGATGATATAAATCCACAAAAATCCAACTCCACGATCATGCCATTGGATGATCAACTCTATGATAAAGGCAGAAACCTTTCAAATTAAACCAAACGATATCAGTAAGAAACAGGGTCATTTGCTCGTCATAATTAAATTTCAAACCCAGGTACAAACTTATATATAAATTTGAGTTCCCTCCGTTGGATCTACAACAGTTCCAATTCCATCCTCAAATACTACTGCCGACAAAACACTTCGTCCACAATCCCCAACTCCACTCGCTCAATCTGCTAAACCCCAACTTGAACAATCAAAGACTGGACAAAATCCTATCAAAACACCAACTCCAGAACCATAGCAGACCATAAAAAATAGCAATATTTAACGCTCAATTCAATATCAAATGAAACCAAAGGATCACAAAACAGGAAAAAGGCCTAACACCCAACGACTCTCCATCCAGAACTTCACTACCAACACACGAATAGATTTCTACTCGGAAGTCAGCGAGCCAGAAATACTTACCACAAGACAAAGAATCCTAAGGACTCGCAAGTCGCAGAAAGAGAGAGAGAGAGAGAGAGAGAGAGAGAGAGAGAGAGAGAGAGAGACGGGACCGTTTGACGCGTCTCGAATTTATCAACCAATGGCACATGTGCAAAGCATTCCGTTAAAAAGGTGAAGAAGGCAAATGTGAGGGAGAAGCACAAGCAAAAAAAAATTTTAAGAAATTGAAAGGAGGCGTTAATAAGTTCACCTTTTGAAATGGGGATTGTTGGTAGGTTCGGCGAGCAGGACAGTCGAAGGCACCGACAAGAGGAAGAACAGACCAGTGGGAGATTTGCTCGCGAGAAGATGAAATTGTATATAAGAAATGCACCATTTTGTGTAGGGATGCGTTGATACGAAGAAGGAATAACGAGAGGAAGAAAAGCCGGATATTTGGTGGCATGTAGGGATGCATTGATAGGAAGAAGGAATAACGAGAGGAAGAAAAGCTACACATTAGGTCGGGAGCAGATGGAATGCGCCATTTCGCAAGATGGGATTATACGATGAAATAAAAAAGGGAAATTTACATACATACCACTATATTTTTAATCATTTATATATCTAACACCTAAAAGTTTAATATTACTCTTATACCACCGAGAACTCACGCTTTCCATCGCTTCTACCACTCCGTTTAGGTCGGACCTGACGACGTTTTACTCCCAACTTGTTTGGCGCGAATGTAAGAGGAAGTTAGGGCGGCGGTCGGGGATTTGGAGATCACGAGACGGGACGAAGGTGAAGTCTGTAGCTTGCGTTTGAGATCGCGAGCGGGGAGGAATGTGAAGTCTGTAGCTTGTGTTTGAGATCGCGAGAAGGTATGTTGTCCGTCTTTTTTTTTTTTTTTTTTGAAATGTAAGAACTGTGTTAAAAATGCAAGAATACTTAAGTATAAGGACTATTTTTTTGTGAATGATGCGCTTACTCTTAAATTTGCTTGTTTGTTTGCTTCCTTGCTTTCTGAGATTTTTAAATCCTGCCGGACTTAGGCTATCGGCAAGACGTTGTCATGCTGCAAATTTCACAACAACCTCTTGCCCATCTTTCAGTGTTGCACGGTGAACTAGGGCTATCTACAACACATTGTACTGAAGCACAATCTCAACATTTATTAGATTTTTGAAAAAAGTTTATCCATGACACAGATTATTGAGAAAAGTTCATCCGTTTCACAATCTAAGGATTTATTAGATTTTTTATAGAACTAGATTTTGTATTTGTACAATTTTTGCTCTTTTCAATTATGATTGCTAATTGCATATGTAAAAAACTAATATTGTGCCTTTATTCAGGTTTTGTAAAGGTTGTAATGAGTTCTTCGAATTCATCTGTTGTGAAAAAGCGGTTGCAGCATCCCAAAGTTCACTGCAATTGCCACCTAAAATGTGTCGTGTTTACCTGCCATCGAGGACCTAATAGTGGAAGACAATTTTATAGGTGCGTTTATAATCAGACTGAGGATGATTGCAGGTTCTTTAAATGGCTAGATGAGGAAGAACAAGAAGAGCCAGCATATTTGACACAGTATGAATTTAAGGCATGTGATGCAAGGAATTCTAAGAAGCTCGACTTGATTGTTCGTCTGATGAAAGTTTTTGTAGTGATGGTTTTTATCGACATTGCAGTCCGAGTTTATTTAGGATAGTGTTATTTTGCGTTGGAACATATGTTGTGTTAAACCTTACATGATTTTGTGGATTGCCAAGAAAAAATATGATGATTTTTGTGTATTTTATCCTTCTATTGTACGAAACAAAAAATCTGTAATTGTTTTGTGGAATGGCAAGAAAAAATTTGTGGCAATTGAGTATTGGTTTTTTTCCTTTCTTGGTTTATAAATGTAAGCAGTTTTCTTGTTATTAGCAGGTTTAATACTTCATGTTATAAATATAAGCTCAAACGGCTTGGAAGCTCAAACGGCCTCGATGAAAGAATGTATTTTATTAGCAAGTTTAATACTTCTGGTTTATTCCTGCTGCTATCGCACAATTGAGCACAAATCAAAAAAATTAAAAGCTCCAGATTGCTAAACCAATGAGAAACCAGCCATTTAGCTAATGATACTTGAAAGCTCGTAACTGGAATGTTGCCAAATCAAAGAAAATGCTGCAAGGGTCCCTTATGTGGAGATCAGCATATAAACCAGGGGAAATTTTCTGGGTATTGAGAAGCATCTAATGCGTTTTTTACTATTCAAAACATTTGAATTATATAAATTGTTTTTTAAACAAAAGAGGGTTTATTATAGAATGAAGTTGCTGTGAGGGTGAAAGTGGGAAGGCGTACAGAGCAGATTTTCATGATCGAGATGGTAGAACTGTTCTTATAATGACACCAGTTTGATCATGAAGGCTTGTTTATCTGTTAGAGAATGCAATTCTGAACCTACCTGAGGGCCAATAACAAATGGTTTGGCAGAACCATTATCTAGAAGATGAAAAGATCATAACTTAAAGAAGTTGCTAAAACTGTTACTACTACTATCTAAACATTGATTTCAATGAACAACAAAAAATGGAGACATACAAAAAATGTCTCAAAAATGTCTCCATACAAAAAATTGCCCCATACAAATGTCTCAAAAACCGTCAACATATGGATATTCATACTCCACTCCATCGTTGAACTCCTCAACAGTCCGTCTACTTTCCAACTTTGTCCGTTTCGGCAATGGGTTCGTGCTTTGTAATGGATTCTTGCATGTGCTCCGATGATGCCCCCAAAGTGAACACCTGCTACATTTATGCACTTTCTTATCTTTCTCTAGAAAATTAGGTAATCTTCTTTTTTTGGGCCTCCCTCTAGGTCTTGATGTGTTAGGCACTCCAATATCAACCACATCTTGAACAACTTGCCACTGATCTTTATCAGGTAATGTAGCTATAGCTCCCTCATATGCCATCCTGTACCTATAACACATAGGAAGAAGTGTTAATCATGCCATGGAAATACAAGAAATTCAATATAACTTCAAATATGATTACCTATAAATGAAATACCAATCATGGACATATGTATGCCATAGTGGATGCTCCTTCATCCCAATGAAAGCTACAGCATGAATGCAAGGAAGTCCTGTTAACTGCCAAATCCGACATGTGCAATCTTTAGATTCAACATCAACAACATGTCTTGAATACACAGATTCAACCTCAGCCTTAAAATTAGTTGATTGACGAACTAGCATATGTTCTTTTCTTGTAGTAATTTCTCTTATGTACTCTTCAGCTTGAGGAACTAACTCACGTTGCCATGTTATGCTCAACATCTTGCGTGCCGCCCTTTGCTCCATAAGTTTACCACGAATTATGTCGATTAAGTCAACAACTGGCTTATTTCGAGCATCCACAATCCTGCAATGAAAATTTTTTTTCAAATTCTTCCACAAATGACGAATACACACTCTATGCTCAGCACCAGGATAAACTTCTCTAATGGCATCACCCAAACCCTTTTCCATGTCTGAAATAAATGAAAGAGGCTCTATGTGAGGGCCAATACTCTCAGCCAAGTTCTGAAGGAACCATAACCATGTCTGTCTAGATTCCGTCTCAACGACGGCAAATGCTAATGGGAATAAACCGTTATTACCATCAAGTGAGTTAGCTGATAAAAGCATACCTAAGTGCTTTGATTTCAGGTGACATGCATCCAAACTGATAAGAGGTCTAAAACCATATAAGAATCCATCTTCACAAACCTTAAAGCAAACATAAAATCTCCGAAATGATTGGTCAAGGCTATCATAAGTGTATGTGATATGCGAACCTGGATTTCTACTAATCAATTCAGCATGTAGAGTTGGAACCCATTTATAATTTTCATCTATAGAGCCAAATATATTGTCACGAGCATGCTCCCTAGACCTCCACAGCTTCATGTAAGGCAATGAAAGACCGTAATCTTTCTCTAAATTGTTGTTGATGTCTTTTGGAGGGATGTCAGGATTTCTCTTGACTATCTCTTCAATCTCATTGGCAACCCATGCAGTTGTGGCTAGTTTATTCCCAGTACGATTGATCCCAGGACAACTGTGAACACCATAAACTCTCCTAATTTCAAAAGTTTGAGTATCTTCACACAGAGAAGCTCGAATTCTCCATTCGCAACCTTCATAAGAACATGTAGCAATGACACGTTTCTTGTCACTTGCCTTTATCCTGATTCCAAAGTTCTCCCTGATGGCAACCGATCTTAGAGCATGCTTGAAATGTTTTGCATCAGGAAAGAATGTGCCAACAGCTATATCTTTATAAGATAAACTTGGAGCAATTGAAATACCCTCATTATGGTTATAAGAACATTCAACCATCTCTTCGGAAGTCACAACTTCCTTAAGATTAGAAATCAATTTATGTCCTTCATCTTCTTGTACTGAAATTACTATCTCACCACGCAAATTATCGTTGGTTGCTTTTATGAACTCAGCCACCTGAACGTCACAAATTATATCTTTGTATTCCTTCGGTGATGTACCATATATATAATAATACATATTATAAGGATGCCCCTTAAGCCATGGACATAATCTAGCAACCTCGCCTTTAAGCGCATAAATTGTTAGTTGACCTTTCTCAAATTTAACACTCTTTTGTTTGCCACCATCATACCTCTTTCTATGTTGCTCATTAGTTTGAACCCATTTTCCTCCATATTTAAAAACAACAGAAACATACTCTGTCTGCTTGGAACACATCTCCGAATTGAAGCACGATTTCTTGCTAATATCTGTTTCAAACATTCTACTTCATTATATTCAAACACTAAATAACATAACAAAAATGATAACTATAATTCTGTTATTTCTAATATCTGTATAAATGTAGCAGAAATGAAATTTAATTTCTTCTTATACGAAATATGACCACTATACCACTATACAAGAAACGGAATTGATTTGTTGGCTTGTAAGCTTGAAAAACTTTGTATACTACCTTCATACTAAGTGTAAGACAAAATAGGGTATTTCAATTGACTATGTATATTATCCCAGACTACAACCTCTATACATTACCTGCTGCCCCACTGACGCGAGCAGAGGTATTCCCGTTTCACGGAAGCAGTGACGCTAGCAGCGATCGCGAGTAGCCAGCAGAGGTTTCTGCGAGTAGAGGTATTCCCGTTTCACGGAAGCAGTGACGCTAGCAGCGATCGCGAGTAGCCAGCAGAGGTTTCTGCGAGCAGAGGTATTCCCGATCGACTGTATTCGCAAGCATAGGTATTCGCAAGTCGCGGGAAAATACGGCGGGAAGATATACGTCGTCAGGTCCAACCTAAACGGAGTGGTAGAAGCGATGGAAAGCGTGAGTTCTCGGTGGTATAAGAGTAATATTAAACTTTTAGGTGTTAGATATGTAAATGATTAGAAATATAGTGGTATGTATGTAAATTTCCCAATAAAAAAAAAGGGAAAACAAATTAGCGATGCAGATTCATTTAAGGTTTTACAATGAACGGTTAGGATGGTATATTGGAAGATTCACAAGTGACACTTTAATAGTAGTATAGATATAGATATAGATAGTATAGATATAGATATATATATATATATATATATATATATGTAAAGTCTCCTATATAAAATACTTCAATTAAGAAATTGAGTTAAAATAATCCAGCGTTTAACAATAAAAACTAAAAACTAAAAAGATTTATTAAAAGCCAAATTTGTTAAATACTACTAATTTCTTGCATCCAAATAAGAATTAAACCCTCATTGCAAGGAGCCTCTTTGAATGCATGTAGTATTTAATTCAAGTAGGGTTTTATAAATTCTCTAAATTCAGATTTATCAAATTTTGAGAGAGATAAATCTTAAAAATTGTTTGATAAGAAATATGTTAAATCTTGATAAATTTTGTGAGATTGTTTGAAGCGGTTAACTCATGTGATATTTATGTTTTAAATATGAGTTACTAATTAATTTTAATTATAATTATGAATAATATAATTAGTAACTTATTTTAATAAGTATTTTATTAATAACTTATTTTGGTGTTATTCTAATAAATATTTCAATACTAATTATATTGATAATTATTTAATTATAATTTTTAAGTATTTCATTAATTTATATATTATTTTAAAAAAATTTATAATTAATTATTATACTTATGATTATCTAATTAATCAAATAAATATTCTTTTAATAAATAATTATTTAATTAACATTTACACCACTAATCATCTAATTTACATTTTGAACAATATGAATTAAGCTAATTAAATTAATGCCTATTTAATAAATTAAGAATTAGCTTTCGGCTTCGCTCTCTTTCGTCGCAGTTTGTGTGAGGTAGAGCTTTCCTCTTCGACTTGGCGAGTTCGCATGGGGTCGAGCTTCGAACGAGTCGCTTGTCATTGCCTGTCTACATTTTGCTTTTCCTCTTTTGCATTTATTTAATGCATTGCTATTTTGCTTCACGTGAAGTAGAGTTCTAATAGAGTCGAAGCTTCTCCGCCTTCTCCGACAACGTTATTTTTGTTGGATCGAAAGTTGCGTCGGGAGCTAGCAGCGAAGGTAATGATATTTCTTCTTTTCATGCGCTTCTTTAGTCGGATTTTTAAAATCTGCAAAAAAAACTCCAATTTATGAAATCCGGGATTTAGACCAAAAATGACGAAAATGCCGTGAAGTAGATATTAAACTTAAGGGATGTTTGGCAACTACTAGGATTTAGTAAATCCTGTAAATCCTGGATTTAATAAATCCTAGGGCTGTTAAATCCTAAAAATTGTTTGACAACTTAAGTGATAAATCCTATTAAATCCTGCACAACTGTTTGGCAATGTAATCCAGTATAAGGCGTTTAGTTCATTATAAAATTAAATATATTATGTTTTTAGTTTTAGTTTTTTTTTAAAGTAAGATTAAATTATTAATTTTTATCTTGATTTACATCAATAAATTGTAATGATAAGTAATATCATTATAATCTTTTAACCAATACACCTAATTAAATTTTCATTAATTATTTATTGTTATTTAATTTTCGAAATGATTAACTATACTTTTAGTTATCTCATTAGGCACTTAATTATTCAACTACTCATGTATGAAAAGTTATAGCAAGAACAATATTGTGAAAAATCAATAGAAAATCAATCAAAATAATGTTATTATTTAATTATTATTTATACTATTAATTATATAGTTAATCATCTCTATTTTAAATTATATTAATTAAGCTGATTATATTACTAATTATTTAATTAAATTAAAATTAGATAATTACTTTTATGCCATAATTATAATATTAATTATTTAATTAATTTAATTAATTATTAATGATATATCATCGAAAAATTATCTTGATCGGGCACGAATCTCGAGGCAAAAATCATGTTGGAAACTTCAAAAATTAATTCAGTGATTATCTGAACTCTGATTTCAGCAAACTTATAGTCGAACTGAACATCTCGAAAATACGAACCAAACGACACCATATTTGACTTAATCCAAGCCTAAATGAGTCCAAATCAAAGACCCAAAGCACGTTTGGAATGTTCAATCCATAATTCAGATTACCAAATAGTGTGCAAACTTGACATGCTTATAGTCGAATCGAGCGGCTCGATGAGACGAATCCAACAAGCCCAAGATCGTCGAATTTTGATATCATTAAGGCCTTCGAATGCTCAATAAATGGTCCATGATCAAGGGATTCAACATCGGCCGTCCATTCAAACCACTCCCAATTTATCCTTGATCTTCCCCTTATTTACTGGTCATGCCACTCTTAGAAAACTATAAATAGCCCCTCATTTCTTTTAAGAGGGGACCCAAGCAAGCAAGCAAGAAGAAGAAATGAGAAGAAGAGAAGAGAAGGAAGAGACTACTCCTCGACCACTGTCGGACTTTTACCCGGCGGCCGATCTGACGTCGTAATTCTGTTGGACCACCACCTGATGCCGGAGTTCCGCCGGACCATCACTTGACGTCGGAGTTTAGTCAGATCGCTAATCGACGCCGAAGTTCCATTGGACCGCCACTTGATGCTGGAGTTACACTTGACCTCTCAACATTTCTGGATTTTCACTCTCTACTTGTAATTGAATTTCAATCCGAGTTGATAATTGTAATCTGATCGTCCTCAACTTCAAGGACGAGTCAACTACTTGTAACCAAAGCAAACACTAGTGGAATCCTTTCAACTGGGCGTGGCATTGTGGTTTTTCCTTTTCCATGGTTTTCCACGTAAAAATCCTGGTGTTGCATTTTCTTCTGTTTGTGTGCTGGATATTCGTACAATGCGAAGACGAAAATTTTCTAACTCTATCGCCGCGTATATTCTAGCACGTAACAATTAATATTTTAAATTATATTAATTAAGTTAACTTAGGGCTTATTTTTTGGTCGTTGCGGCTTGGCTTCCTTGCTTCACAGGAGGTGTAAGGGGCCGTTTGGCAACAAGTGAGATTTAACTTTAGTGGGATTTAGTAAATCCTGTAAATTTGGATTTAGTAAATCCGAATTGCGTTTGTTGCAGACTCAAATATACGCGGCGATAGAGTTTAAATTTCCGTCTCAGCGTTGTACGTATATCCATCACACAATCAGAAGAATGAAAGAACACCAGGATTTTTACGTGGAAAATCCTGAAAAAGGGAAAAACCATGGGGCCACGCCCAGTTGAAAAAGTTCCACTAGTGTTGTATGAAATACACGAGGCTGATTCGTCTGTTAAATTCAGGACGATCAAGTTACAATGAGTATCAGTTACAAGGCCAAGCAGAGTTCCGACGTCACTCGGGTGTCTGGCAGAATTCCGGCGTCACTTGGAAAGAATTCCGACGTCACTCGGGCGTCGGGTAAAATTCCGGCGTCGGGCAGAATTCCGACGTTGTTCTGGCGTCGGGCAGAGCTCCTGCGTCCCTCGGGCGCCCGGTGGTGCTCCGGCGGAGTTCCGGCGATGTACCGGCGAAGTTCCGGTGGTGTTCCGGCGGTGATCGAGGAGGAGCTGTTCCCTCCTAGACTTCTCTTCTCTTCTTCTCTTCTTGACTTGAGTCCCCTCTTAAGAGAAATGAGGGGCTATTTATAGTTTTTCTGGAGTGGCATAGCCCGTAAATAGATGAGGGATCATGGGCAAATAAGGAGTGATCCGGATGAACGGCCGATATTGAATCCCTTGATCATGAACCGTTTATTGAGCATTTGAAGGTCTTAATGGTATCAGAATTCTGCGATCTTGGGCTCGTTGGATTCGTCTCGTCGAGTCGCTCGATTCGACTATAAGCTCGTCAAAATCGGAGACCGTTTGGTAACTCAAATTGCTGTTCGAGGCTTCCAACAGCGCTTCGGGTACTTGATTTGGACTCATTTGGGCTCGGATTGAGTCGAATTTAGTGTCGTTGGATTCGTATTTCCGAGACGCTCAGTTCGACTATAAGCTTGCTGAAATCGGAGTTTAAATGGTCTCCGAATTAATTTTGAGGTTTCCAACTTGCGTTTTTCCTCGAGATTCGTACCCGATCAAGATAATTTTTTGGCGATATATCAGTTGCCCCCCTATTTTCGGACGTCGAAGCTCCATGAGTCCAAAAATACTTGTTCCGGTATTTTACATTGGCCGAATCGCAAAAAATTACGTTCCAAAAATTAAATGTTTGCTCGAACTCAATCATAGAGGCCCCGTTGAGCTCCGAAAGTGTCAAAGTTGAGTTCGGAACGTCGAAAACCGTGTCCGGGGACCCCAAAAATGTCGAATTTGGACCGTCCGGGCCCGAAATCGGAGCCCGGGAACGCGTAGGCGGCCGAACCGGCCGGCCGCCGCCTGTCGCCGCCGCCTGCGGCGGCGCCCGCGCCAACAGGCGCGTCCGCGCGCGGTTAGCCGCGCGGTTACTTTTTTAAAAATATATATTTTTTTAAAAAAGTGGGGCCCACACACTATAAAAAAAATCGAAAAAATTCGAAAAATTCCAAAAAATTCAGAAAAATTTGAACTTCCTTCTAGAAGCCCTCTCCCTCCAATTTTTAAATATTTTCCCCCCTTTTTCTTCAATAACTCCCTCTCTTTTCATCCTATAAATACACCCCTTAGGGTAGGGGACAAAATGCTCCATTCTTCCTCCTCTCCTGGCCTTCTAGCTTTGGGCATTCTGAGGCTTTCCGCTGTTTTTAAGTAGGTGACTTTCCCTACTTGATTCGGCGCCCCTCCTTTTGCGCAGAAGTTAGCGGCTTTCCCCCTTCCTCCCTCCGTTTTTCCTCCATTTTTCTTCCTACTTCGGAGGCT
Source organism: Dendrobium chrysotoxum (assembly GCA_019925795.1). Taxonomy (NCBI): domain Eukaryota; kingdom Viridiplantae; phylum Streptophyta; class Magnoliopsida; order Asparagales; family Orchidaceae; genus Dendrobium; species Dendrobium chrysotoxum. The sequence continues at coordinate 26,787,837 of CM034311.1, forward strand.
TTCCGCAGTCTTTCGTATGTGATTTTCCCTACTTAGATTTGCGCCCCTCTTTAGTAAAGGAAGCAAAATGGGTGATCCTGCCTCAAAAAATCCTTCAGAAGACCGTCCTGTGCAACGATCTGAAGTTCCAAAGATGATCCAAAAGGCGCCGAAGGCCGACGATGTGATTTCCACCGTCACTGAGGACTCTTTCATTTCATTTAGGAAAAAATTTCATTTTCCTAATGATTTGGTGATGAAGGTGCCGACCAGAACTGATCGTGCCTGCTTCCCTCCCCCGGGATATGTGACGGTGTATGAATTTAGTCTGCGAGCGGGGCTACGATTTCCTCCTTCTTCCGAACTGATCGACATTCTAACGATTTGTGGGGTATGCTTGTCTCAATTTTCGTACAGAGGAATGTCGATCGTGATGGGCCTGATCGTGCTTTTCAGAGACCGTGGAGTGGTACTTTCCTCAGAGTGCCTTTCTCGGATGGGGCGTCTCTTTAGCGATGCGCAGGGACGTATTTCATTCAGGTCCAAGTGGTTGGACATCCGCACTCGTGACCCCTCGAAAGGTTGGATCAGCAACTTCTTTTATATGCATAATGATTGGGGTCTTCAGGAGAAATGGGGGAAGTTGAAAGAGCTACATGTCCCCCTTCACATTGGAGCAGAAGATTTGCTGAGGATACTTAAACTCCCTGATTTAGATGCTCTACACTACGAGGTGCGTTACTTGAGTAGATATATAGATGAGGAGTATTTGTTTAAGGTCGGATTATCTACTCAAGCAGGGAGATCACATGCTCAAATGTTGAAGAAGTCTGTTAGAGTTCCAGAAGTGGTTCCCCAAAAGAACCACTCCAAGCGACCAGGGAGCGAGGAAGGTTTGCAGGCATCGAGGAAGAAGAGGGCAGATGAAGTTTTGACAGTTGTTAGCAAAGGTCCCCGGGCTTCTCCATCCAAGTTATATATTCCAGAAGATGTGTTGAACCATCAGTGCATCGGCCGCCGACGGGCTGAGGAGTTGGTGAGTTCTCCTTTACTTCTTCTCCTTTTTTACATTTCTTAAAGAATATATTTCTGATATTTTTCTTGTCTCAGTATTCTGATTTCAAGCTTGAGATGACCAAGACTCTGAACGATTGGAACAAAGAGTTTGTGAAGGTTAAATACCTTCAGGGAGAGTACAAGAAGAAATACGACAGTAAAGTGAAGGAGATGAAGGTGGTGGAGGATCAGCTTGAGGGGTGTAGAATAGAGTTGGCGAACAAGATCACTTCTGTCTCTTCTCAGAATGAACGGATGGATCATCTGCATATAGAGTTGGTGGAGGCACAAGCGACGATCAAGCAGCAGGAAAAGGCTCAGCAAGTCCTTGAGGCTGAGAATGAGAGGCTTCAGAGTGTACTGTCCGAGAAGGAGGCCCAGAAGTTGCCGTCAGCAGTTATTGAAGAGTTCAAGAAATCTTATGCTTTCAAGATCATTATTGAGGACCACATTCAGGAGGCTCGCAGTCATATTTATGACGTGGAGGTGAAGGCCTTGGAGGCAGAGTGCGCAGAGGATGGCTTCATCAGGGGCTTCATGAAGGGTGTTCGGACAATACATCGCAAGACTGGAGCGGAGATCGAGGGGTTGACTCCTAGCCAGGCTTCTGGTGATGCTTCTTCAGACTCTGGTGGTGAAGAGCTGGAGAGTGAGTTGCAGCGAGCTTTTGCCTCAGAGGAGGACGAGGATGATGTTGAGATTCTATAGGATGTATTTGATGTTATTTTGATTTCTTTCTAGTGATTGTATATATGCTCGATGTTGATGTTTTTATCTGGTGTGCTTGATGTTCAGTGATATATAAAGATGTTGTTGATGTTCTTTTTTCACATGCAAATGAACTTCACTTAGTTTTACTTCAGTTTGGATGAGAGTATTCTAATGAGCTCTTTTTGACTTGAGCAAATGTGAGACATCCCTTTCTTTAAAAATTTTGACATATCCGGGGTTATTAGTGAAAGCATTTGCTTGATACCCTTAACCTGTCCGGAAAAAGGTCAGATCAAGTCCTTTTGGGATCAAATGATTTTGATATCAAGATATCCTCCTAGGATATTTGACCTATCCGAGGTTGTTTAGTCAAAGCCTTTGCTTGATGATATTAACCTGTGTGGAAGAGGTCGGATCAAATCCCCCCCGGGATTGATCATTCAGTGATTGAGATACAATATAGATTGTGTACTTCTCGAATCACAAAAAAAGAGTTTGGAGAGAAGAAACATTAGCACGACAAAGTGAATATCATATTGCTTTGTAATAAGAGATAGCAGTTCCCTAGAATAACTTAGGGATACAAAAGAAAAGTTCTTCTATAATCAACACATAAGAGATATACGAAAAACTTTATAACATGACTACAGGAGAAGATAAAATATAAGACAAATATAACACATAGACAGATAGCAGTATCAACTCCTACTGGTAATATTTACGAAGATTGCCCACGTTCCAAGTTCGGGGAAGCATTTTTCCACCAGCATCCTTCAATTTGAAGGTTCCAGGCTTGACCATAGCCGCTACCAAATAAGGACCCTCCCAGAGGGGGGAGAGCTTATTTCGCTGAGGGCCTTTTCCAGCGGCTTCAATGCTTCGTAGTACTAAGTCCCCAATAGTGATAGGGCGAGGTTTCACCCTTCGATTGTAGTGACGGGCAAATCTTTGGTGGTATGCAGCGGTTCTGAGTGAGGCTTCATCTCTTACTTCTGGGAGGAGATCCAAATTTGCTATAAGCTTCTCCTCGTTACTTTTGAAGTCGAAAGTCTGAACTCTGTGGCTAGGAACTCCGATATCAACCGGTATGACTGCTTCTGTACCAAAGCAAAGGTTATATGGGGTTTCCCCTGTAGGAGTTCTAACAGTGGTCCGATAAGCCCAGAGGACATTGGGGAGTTCTTCGGTCCATTGCCCCCAGCCTTCCCTAGGCGTGTCTTCAGCCCTTTCAGGATTGTTCGATTTGTAACCTCTATTTGCCCATTAGCTTGGGGATGGGCAACAGCTGTGTGAATGAGCTGAATATGAAAATCCCTACAAAAAGATGTAAAGATCTTCCCGGTGAACTGTGTCCCGTTATCAGTGACGATTTTTGCGGGAATGCCAAAGCGACATATTATGTTCTTCCATAAGAATTGCTTGGCATTTGCTTCAGTAATCTTCGCCAAAGGTTCCGCCTCCACCCATTTGGTGAAGTAATCTACAGCCAAAATAATGAATTTTCGCTGTCCAGTCGATATAGGAAAAGGTCCCATTATATCAATTCCCCATTGGGCAAAAGGCCAGGGGCTTTGAAGGGATGCAAGCTCCAGAGCGGGTGTATGAGTGAGGTTAGAATGCAGTTGACAGTTTTCACACTTTCGTGTGAATTCAAGTGCATCCTGTTTCATTGTAGGCCAATAGAATCCCTGTCTCATGATCTTGTAAGCTAACGCTCTTCCTCCCAGATATTCTCCACATACTCCTGAATGAACTTCTCGAAGCGCGTAATCAGCTTCTGATGGTGGGAGACACTTGAGGTACGGCCCAATGAAGGAGCGCTTATACAACTCGTTGCTGATAATGGTGAAATTTGCAGCTTGTCTCCGAAGTCGTATTGCAGCTGTAGGATCTTCAGTTAGCACCCCATCTTTCAGAAAAGACAAGATGGGTTCGATCCAAGACGTCTCTCTTGGCTCGTCAATTGACTGTATGACCCATGGACCCTGAATGCTTGGAAAGTGGATTTCTTCGATACATCTTCTCTTATAGATGCCCCCCGTTGTTGATGTAGCAAGTTTAAAAAGAGCGTCTGCTCTTGCATTTTATTCTCGGAGGATATGTATGATTTGATGCTCCCCTATACGGGCTAAAAGTAGCTTCACAATGCTACAATATTGAGCCAATTGTGGGTTGTGAATATCAAAATCCCCCTCCACCTGAGAGGTGACTAGTTGGGAATCAGTGTGGGCTATTAGGTTCTGGACTTCACAGTCAATTGCTAGTCTCAACCCAGCAACAAGGGCCTCGTATTCTGCTATGTTGTTGGTTGCCGGGAACTTGAGTCGAAGCCCATACTCAAGGGTAATCTTCTATGGAGAGATTAATAAAATTCCAGCCCCAGCCCCAGAACTCCCTGAAGCTCCATCGACGTACAACGTCCAGCATGGAGAAGAAGGTGAAGCACTCGGTTGTACATCAGATACTGGAACGGTGCACTCAACTACGAAATCTGCTAGTGCTTGAGATTTAATATCAGGTCTAGGCAAGTAGTGGATATCAAATTCTCCCAGTTCTACAGACCACTTAACAAGCCTGCCTGATGCTTCCGGCTTCTGCAGAGTGCTTTTTAGCGGCAGATTTGTGTAAACTCCAATAGAATGGGCTTGAAAGTAAGGGCGTAGTTTTCTGGCGGAATAAACTAACGCCAATGCTGTCTTATCTGCCAAATGATAACGTCCCTCTACTTCAGATAAAATCTTGCTAACGTAGTAGATAGGACGTTGTATAGTATTTTCTTCTCGGACCAGAACCGAACTAATGGCTTGGATAGATACAGCCATATACAAATACAATCTCTCTCATGGTATTGGTTTAGAAAGTAGTGGCGGGGATGCCAAATACTTTCGCAGTTGTTCGAAGGCTTTTTGACATTCATCTGTCCATTGAAACCCGGAGCTACGAGCGCCTCTGAGTATCTTGAAGAAGGGCAGATATTTGTCTCTTGACCGTGCCAGGAAACGAGATAATGCCGCAATTCTCCCATTCAGCCTTTGGACCTCCTTGATGTTCTTTGGCGGCACCATGTCCCTTAGTGCCTTGATCTTCTCCGGATTGGCTTCGATTCCTCTATGGGTTACCATAAACCCTAAAAACTTTCCAGAAGCGACTCCAAAAGCACATTTAGCGGGGTTGAGTCGCATATTGTAACGCCTCAATAAGTGGAAACATTGTTTCAGGTCAGAGATATGTTGGGTTTTTTCAAGACTTTTTACCAACATATCGTCCACGTACACCTCCATAGTACGTCCAATGAGGCTTTTGAAAACCTTATTCATGAGACGCTGATAAGTTGCTCCAGCATTTTTAAGCCCGAAGGGCATCACCCGGTAGCAGTACAATCCTTTGTCTGTTTGAAAAGCTGTTGCTTCTTCATCAGGGGGATTCATTTTTATTTGATTGTAGCCAGAGTAGGCATCCATAAAGCTTAACATCTGATGACCAGAAGTGGTATCAACTAACTGGTCAATGCGAGGGAGCGGAAAACTATCTTTTGGGCAAGCTTTGTTGAGATCAGTGTAATCTATACACATTCTCCAGGCACCACTCCCCTTCCGTACCATGACAACATTTGCTAACCAAGTAGGATAGTGCACCTCTGGTATGAATCCGGCTTCTAAAAGTTTATCTACTTCTTATTCAATTGCTTGATGGCGATCTGGTGCAAAGTTTCGCTTCTTCTGGATAATCGGTTTGTATGTTGGATTGACTTTGAGGGAGTGAATGATCACTTCGCGGTCAATTTCAGGCATATCTGCTGGACTCCATGCAAAAATATCCTGATTTTCTCGTAGAAAAGATGTAAAATTTTTCTTCTCATCATCTGAGAGAAGTGATCCAATTCGCACTGTCTTTGAAGGATGCTCTTCAGATATAGATACAGTAGTGAGGTCTTCCACAGGGGAAGCTCTCTGAGGAATATCTTCGCTCCGCAGATCAAAGTCCTCGATGCTCAGGGTAATCGTGGGACGAGACTTGATCTGCCTAAGATAGCAGGTTTGTGCTATTTGCTGATCTCCACATACTATACCGACTCCTGATGGGGTATGGAACTTCAGCTTGAGGTGAGGAATGGATGCGACGATCCCAAAAATTGACTGGAGCGGCCTCCTGAAGATGGCGTTATAAGCTGATTCTGACTTTACCATGATGAATTGAATGAAGTGTGTAGTCTGTCGAGGAAATTCTCCAAGGACTATCGGGAGACTGATTATTCCCTCTGCTTGTACAGGTCGATTATCAAATCCATATAAAGGACCTGCAGCAGGTTGAAGTTTTTCTCTTGAGAAACCCATGTTGAGAAAAGTAGAGTAGACCAGGACATCTACGGAGATTCCGTTGTCTACAAGAATTCGTTTGACATTGTAACATGGGTCACCAATGTCTGCGTTTATGACAAGCGGATCTTGATGGGGGGTTTTTACTCCTTCCAGGTCAGAATCATCAAATGTGATGGAATGATCGATACGAGCCTTTTTTGGAGTTGGGTTTTCTTCCACAGTTAGAAAGACTTGGTCGGATAGTAAGGGGCCTCCGGCGATTGTTTCAATTTTGCCCACCGTTATCCGATTATTCACTGGTTGTCTTTGTGATTGATTCTGCCCCCCAGTGGGATGAGCTTCTTCTCAGGTAGGTGGATTCCCAATAAACTGTCGAAGATAACCCTGACGGATGAGTCTTTCAATCTCCTCCTTAAGTTGCCTACAGGATTCAGTAGTGTGGCCACGACTACGATGAAAGTGGCAGTACTAATCTTGGTTTCCTGTATTCGGCTTCAAAGGATGCGGCCACTTCACTTTGTCCTGATCTTGAATCGCCATCAACACATTTGCTCGAGATGTGTTGAGCGGAGTGTACTCCTTCTCCTGTCGGGGTTCTCGTCGTGGCAATGGGGGTCTAGGAGGTAGATTGCTTTTCCCTTGCCTTTTCCATTGTGATGATGGATTATCCATCTCAGGCGCTCCCTTGCGCTTCCCAGTGGGTTGCTCGAACTGTTTTCTGTGAGCGTTTATTGCCTCGTCTGCTGATATTTGTGCTTCCACACGATGGATCAAATCGGCATATGAATGAACAGTATCGCGCATGAGTGCCGAATAGAAGGGGCCAGGACGAAGTCCTCCAAGAAAGACCCCTCTGAGCAATTCAGGGTCTACTCCTGGAATTTGTCGAGCCTCGATAGAAAACCATTGAAAGTACTCTTTCAATGATTCTCCCTCGTTTTGACGGATCCCAGAAAGGTGAGAAGAATCCTTAGCTATTCTTCGGTTGGCTACAAACTGTTCGACAAATACTTTGGCCAATCTGACAAATGTGGGGATCGTTCCGGCTGGCAGTGAATAGAACCATGTTCGAGCTTGTCCTTTAAGAGTGGCAGGGAAAACCTGGCAAAGGAGTGCGTCTGAAGCTCGTTAAATATGCATGATGGTCCTGTAATGGTCGATGTGCTCGTACGGGTCGGATGTCCCATCGTAGGATTCGATGCTTGGCAGCTTGAAGCCAGCCGGAATAGGGTGTTGAAGAATGGCTTCCGCCAGGGGTGAAAACTCCTGGAAGTCCCTTTGACGAAGAGGTTGCCTTACGCCTCCTGTAGGGAACTCCTCCCGGACCAATCGTCGCAGTTCGTGGCGTAGGGCATTGCGAGGGAGCTCGGTAATGTGAGGTTGGACTAGCTCCTCAGGGAGGTCTTGAAGGCGAGATTGCCGACCTGTGTGTGGAGGATGGGTAGAACTTGCTGTATCAGCCAGTTCGTTATCTTGGTGTGACTGCGAACGCCTCCTGGGTGGAGGAAGAGGAATCTCAGCTTGAAGATGTTCGATTTGAACAGCTTCGACACGTGGTGGATCTCGAGGGAGAAGAACCTCCTCCTGAGGTGCTAGAGTCGGTTGTCGAGTCTCTCGCAAGAGTTGTAGGATCTCGTTTTGAGATTCTTCCATCTTTCGAATTCTCTCCTCTAAGGAGGGTCCCGAGGTCCCTTCTCTAGGTGCGTTTTTCCCCCCGGGGAGGAAAGAGGTAGATACCGGGCGTCTATGATTTATAGACTGATTTTTGGACTGGTGGGAGTTGGAGCGAGAAGCTCTAATGATACGACTGCTGCGCCTGTTAACCATTGTAGCAATACTTGAAGTGGTGGGATAATTTCCCACAGACGGCGCCAAACTGTTGCGGACTCAAATATACGCGGCGATAGAGTTTAAATTTCCGTCTCAGCGTTGTACGTATATCCAGCACACAATCAGAATGAAAGAACACCATGATTTTTACGTGGAAAGCCCTGAAAAAGGGAAAAACCACGGGGCCACGCCCATTTGAAAAAGTTTCACTAGTGTTGTATGAAATACACGAGGCTGATTCGTATGTTAAATTCAGGATGATCAAGTTACAATGAGTATCAGTTACAAGGCCAAGCAGAGTTCCGACGTCACTCGGGTGTCTGGCAGAATTCCGGCGTCACTTGGAAAGAATTCCGGCGTCACTCGGGCGTCGGGTAAAATTCCGGCGTCGGGCAGAATTCCGACGTTGTTCTGGCGTCGGGCAGAGCTCCTGCGTCCCTCGGGCGCCCGGTGGTGCTCCGGCGGAGTTCCGGCGATGTTCCGGCGATGTTCCGGCGGTGTTCCGGCGGTGATCGAGGAGGAGCTGTTCCCTCCTAGACTTCTCTTCTCTTCGTCTTCTCTTCTTCTCTTCTTGACTTGGGTCCCCTCTTAAGAGAAATGAGGGGCTATTTATAGTTTTTCTGGAGTGGCATAGCCCGTAAATAGATGAGGGATCATGGGCAAATAAGGAGTGATTCGGATGAACGGCCGATATTGAATCCCTTGATCATAAACCGTTTATTGAGCATTTGAAGGTCTTAATGGTATCAGAATTCTGTGATCTTGGGCTCGTTGGATTCGTCTCGTCGAGCCGCTCGATTCGACTATAAGCTCGTTAAAATCGGAGACCGTTTGGTAACTCAAATTGCTGTTTGAGGCTTCCAACAACGCTTCGGGTACTTGATTTGGACTCATTTGGGCTCGGATTGAGTCGAATTTGGTGTCGTTGGATTCGTATTTCCGAGACGCTCAGTTCGACAATAAGCTTGCTGAAATCAGAGTTTAAATGGTCTCCGAATTAATTTTTGAAGTTTCCAACTTGCGTTTTCCTCGAGATTCGTGCCCGATCAAGATAATTTTTTGGCGATATATCAGTGTTAAATCCTGAAAACTGTTTAGTATGCCAAATGATAAATTCTGTTAAATCCTGAGAAACTGTTTGGTAACATATATCAGGATTTATGACAGTTAGGATTTAAATTTAAAGAAAATATTTATGAAATCAAGATTATTGCATAAAACATAATAATACAAACTTAAGTTCATACAATATTATTGAAAATTCAATAAAGAGCAAATGACAAATTAATATTAACCAGAATGATTGATGAAATATTAAATAAGAGAATGCTTCAAAATTCCAGCTGACTTCATATATATTTCTCGGGAGATAAATTATTTCACGGCGATCAATTTCTTTGACTTATAATCTAAAATAAAGTACATGTTAAATACAAGTTACTTATTAATTATTATTTACAATATTAATTATATATTTAATAATATATATTTAAGTTATATTAATTAAACTAATTATATTAATATTTAATTACTAATTATTCAATTAAGTCAAACTAGATAATTAATTTATGTACTAATTAGACTTTTAATTATTTAATTAATTTACTTAATTATTAATATTTTAAATTATATATTAATTAAGTTAATCAATAATAACGTAGAGTCGTCTAGGTTTGCCTTTCATCTTCTCTTTTCGTCGTTGCTGTTCGGCTTCGTTGCTTCGCAGGAGGTGTAGAGATTGCACGCGTCGCTTCTTCGGCTCCTTCGTGCCTGTTCGATTTCGCTCCTTCGACGACTTTTTCTTCGGCTCCTTCGTTGTTGTTCGACTTAGCTCCTTCGACGACGTTCCCTTCTCCTGTGGGATCGGAATTACGACATTTCGATCAGAAGTAAGGACGGAAGCTCGCTCGCTGTGAAGGTAAATTTCTCCCTTTCGCGCGCTTCTTTGGCCAAATCTCGTAAATCCGCCGAACTACAGGATTTAGTAAATCCAGGATTACCGTGAGATTTAGCTTTGTATTTTTTTTGGCGTTTGGCAGGATTTAGCTCAATTCTTGCTTAAATCTGACGTAAATACTGCATCCAAACAGGCCCGCAATGGCAAAGATGAATTTGGAATCCATGGCCGCCAGTGGAAAGAAGAAGGGTGGGAAGAAGCCAAAGCCTTCCGGACCTATGGTGGCTTCAATGAAAATATCGAAACAACCCAGGGCCAACCCATTTGAGACCATTTGGTCACGCCATAAGTTCGATATCATCGGGAAGAAGAAGGGCAAAGGAGAGGAGGTCTGAATTGGTCTCTCACGCTCGCTTGCCATTGAAAAGGTGCCAGCTTTTCTCACTTACTTCTATCTTTAACTTATTCTGATAGTTCTTGAATGTAATTCATGAATTTGACAACAGAGAAAGAAAACTCTGATGAAGGAGTATAAAGAAAGCACTAAGTCGACCAAGTTCATTGACCGGCGGCTTGGAGAGAAGGACGATACTCTCCAGGAATTTGATAAGGCAATCTTACGTATGCAGCGTGAGCGGCAGGTAACCACTCTTACTAAAATTCTTATATATTTATTTCGACTAAAATTTGTGTTTTGATACTTGTCATTTGAAAAGATTGAGAATGCACTTTCATGCAAACTTTCGAGCTTCTTTTCAAAAGAAGGGGAAAAAAGTGAAAAAAAGAATATTGCAAGAGCCACCAATTGGAGGTAAAAGGTCGAAATAGCGGAGAAGGGTTTTGACATTCTTAAGCACGTGAACACATCATTGAGAAGTGCCAAAATTAATCATGCTCCTAGGGAAGTACTTGACTTTGATATCTTTGACATCATTTTTAGTGATGGAACCTATGTTCTTTCTACAGTAGTAAATATATCCTCGATAATGTAGAAGTGAGAATTCCGTGTGGTCGGTTAACGATTGTTGAAAAGCTAAATAAGATTTTATGTGGTCATGTAGGACTTATGTTGCGTATTAATACTTCTTTCACAACATTCAAGGGATGTTGTTGTCACTCATGAATGCTTCCCGTTATGTTAACACTATAAAAAATCTTGCCTTTTGTTATTTTTGATTTTATGGCCTGATTTTTTTCTTTGGCTTGTAGCCTCAATGGTCAAAATTTTACTTTCTTATATCCAAATGCTTGAAATTCTTGCAATGAAATATGTTCATAAAATATATTTTGAGTCTCATGTTTGCATTGCTTTTGCCATTATACAGTCAAAGATAAAACGAGCAAGCAAATATAACCTGTCCGATGAGGAGGAAGATGATTCTATATTTCCTCGAGCACATTTCTTCACAGAACTGGATGATTTTAATGAACAAGTGCCACTAGATGATGATGAGCATGATGGGATTACAGGTTTGCAATTTTTAAGTGCTTAACAAGTGTCACATTTTTTGTAAGAAAATAAGTTAGGAAATAATCAAATTTGTGATCGTGCAGTTATTTAGATATTGTAATTTTTAGTCAAAATTATGAAAGTATCATGATCATTGATGTTTTCTTAATATAAATGTATTCATGGCTCATGTTTCCAAATGATGAGCTTTTAGTTGTTCCACTTTTGCGTAATTGCAAATGTTAATGTTTGCTTGTTTGTTCCTTTTCATTGCTTTCTTGCTCAAGGTTTGTGCCAAAATCTATTTATGAGAGTTCTTTCTTCTGCATTTTTGTGTTTGGTTATCTAATAACATTAATCTTTACTAAACCTTCTTTGTCCTCACATTTTTTATTAAATTTTTCATTATTGGTGAACCTTAAATGTAACTTTATGTTATATGTATCCGAGTATTGTGGGATAAAGTAGCTCATTGATAGCCAATTTGAGTATCACAAAAATGAGAATATTAAGATTGTCGTGTGGAAATGTATAAAGAATTAATTCGGATATGATTATGTGAGAGGAGTTGTAGGAGTAGGACTATTTGAACATAATTTAGTGGAGAATAAAATTTTCTAGTTTGTGATTGTACAAGGTAGAAGATGCATCAATAAATTGGCTAGATAAAATTGATTTGGAAGGATTATGAAGGAAAAATGGGTAGATGAAGGGTAAAATATATATAACTTGTGCAAAAAGATTCACAATAGATTTACAACTTCAAGCATTGCTTAACATAAATGAATGAAGAATGTTAATGCATAAAGTAAACCCTAAACAGTTGGGATACAATCAATAGTTGGGATATAACTAATGATGATGTTAATGATGATTAATGAACTTTTTGGTTGTTAAATCATGCTTACAATCCTTTTTGGTTTGGGGTTGGAATATACAATGGGCCTTTCTCCACCTTGGCGGAGAATCATCATTTCCCTCAAGAGTTTTGATTTATTGACATTAAAATGTTATATAAAAAAATCACCCACTCTTCAAAGTTAACTAAAATTTGTGGCATATGTTGATTCAAAAAATTTTATTCATCATTTGATCATCAATCAAATAAATACAAATTTTATTGATAAATGGCATTTTATGTTAGAAGGCAATCATGATTTCAATGCATAGACTTTCAAATGGTTGGAATTAAATCGTGGATTCCTATTGATAATGATTTTGATCAGTGAAATATATAGTTAAAACTAGACATTTAAGAGAGTATTGCAGTTTAATCTTTTATATTTACATACACTGTGAATGATTCAATTGTTATGTAAATTGATGAAATTTGATTTTTATGTAATTTTTAAACAGATCAGAATCAATAGCTTGCTTGAATTTGAAGGTTATATATGATGGCAGATGCAAGAACAAAATTTGAAGGAGAATAATAAATTTTCTCGTAGGAGAACTGATTTTTATACTTGAGGGTGGTTATGTATGAGATTTGGTGGGTATGCTAATTATCAGGTTGGGGTTGTTCATTACAAATCGTTGACAGGACTAAGTGGGGCATGCTTTATTGCCATGCCATTATTTAAACCTTGAAAGATTAAATTAACCATCTTCATTGATAGAAGAGAATGCTTTAGAGAGATTTCTACAGAACTTGCATCCTTGAAAATTGGCATGTTGATTATGATTGTGTTGTCATAGTTCTCCACTCCCCTAATCCACTACTTGCTGATCCCAATTGCCATAGCTTTCCATCTTATGCATTTTTCCTCTAACCTTGTTTTATTAAAGTTTTGGTTCTCTCTAATATCCATCTGTTTTGAATTTGTTGGATGATTTATATGCTATTTTAAAGGTGTTCCGGAATTACCAAGAAGTTTACATTTGCACCAAACGCATGATTCATTGGAAAGTGAATCACAGGATGGAATAGAAAAGGCCAGTCTCTAAATGACTACTCTTAGTGGATCTATCCATTGACAATAAATTGGTATTTGTCCTTTTTACGTTTATGTGTTTTTTTTTACCATGTTATTTTGCAGAGACGCAAGTCCAATAAACAAGCATACGCAGAAGTAATAACAAAGGATAAATATTTTAAGGTACTGTATAAAATAAATTTATTTCATTGCCTGTATTGTTATTTCACTTCCTTTTGGTGTTTTGTGACATTTCTGACAGTGATTATGTTTATCTGATAAATTTTGTTGTATTACTGAACAAGTCAATCACATTTAAGCTTAATTCAATTTCTTTATCTTTAATGTATCGTTAATGCTTTCAATTTGGATTCATGCCTGGTAGGTCTACTATGGAAGCCATACATTTATTGAGAGGTTTAATGGAGAAATATAGGGAGAATAAGGAGGATCTACATATGATATTTATTGATTTAGAGAAAGCATATGATAAAGTTCCAAGAGAAGTGCTATGGAGAGTTCTTGAAAAGAAAGGAGTTAATAATGCTTATATTCAAATCATTAAAGATATGTATGAAGGAGCTACTACTTGTGTTCAAACACAAGGTGGTTTGACCAAGTATTTCCCTATGTCGGTTGGATTACATCAAGGATCAGCTTTAAGCCCATATCTTTTCGCGTTAGTCATGGATGTTCTCACTAGACATTTACAAGAGGATGTACCCTGGTGTATGCTTTTTGCTGATGATATTCTTCTTGTTGACAAGACTAAAGAGGGAGTTGAAGGTAAACTTGAAGTCTGGAGATCAACTTTAGAGTCTAAAGGTTTTTGCTTGAGTAGATCTAAAACTGAATATATGGAGTGTAATTTTAGCAGTAATAGACCTAGTGAGGGGATTGTGACTTTGGGCGATCAAGTCATTAATAAGAGTACACATTTTAGATATCTTGGATCTATTGTTCAGAGTGATGGTGAAATAGATGGGGATGTTATCAGTAGAATTCAAGTTGGATGGTTGAAGTGGAGGAATGCATCGGGCTTGTTGTGTGATAGAAAAGTCCCCCTTAAACTTAAGGGAAAATTCTATAAGATGGTGGTGAGACCTGCAATGCTTTATGGTGCAGAATGTTGGCCATTAAAAGAGAAGCACAATACTAAGTTATGTGTTGCGGAGATGAGGATGCTTAGGTGGATGAGTGGATTTACTCTTAGAGACAGGATACGAAATGAGCATATACGTGAAAAGGTTGGAGTAGCTCCAGTGGAGGATAAGATTGGAGAGAGTCGCCTTAGATGGTTTGGTCACATAAAACGGCGGCCTTCCGATGACCCAGTTAGGAAAGTAGAGGTATTAGATTTGACTTATGTTAAGAAAGGTAGAGGTAGACCTAAAAAGACTTGGTTAGAAAATATTAGAAATGATCTTTCTCTATTTGATTTAAACGAGAATTTGACTTTGAACCGGACACAATGGAGAAAAAGGATTCATGTTGCCGACCCCACGTAGTGGGACAAAGGCTTGTTATTGTTGTTGTTGTTGTAATGTATCGTTAATGCTTATGCAAATTTATATTGGTTTGGAAAACTGAAAGAAACATCTTTTCAACCAAAGTTTTGTTTACTTATTCATTATTTGAAGACAACTAAATTCTAAATTTATAAGCTTATTTGATGTGGTTATTCGTTTAACTTTTGGAAATAAACTATGCTTATTTTGACATTTCCATGTTAATTTGTTTTCTAAAGATTCTGCTCATTCTGGTTTAATTCATAGATCTAAATATTTAAGTCTAGTTGATATTCTTATTGATATTTGGATACTTATGGGGATATTTTAGTGGTTTGATTAGAAAATATTTTTAATTAAAGTCTAAAGATTAAGTGGATGCCAAATAATCTAAAAAGCATTTTGATATAGATATTTAAGAGTAGAAGTTATGTTCAAGATTCTGCTAATTATATAATAATTAAACTTATAAATCATACAATGAAGTTTTGAAACAATAATGGAACAAGGATTTAGAAAGTTTATATTAGTTTTGGACTATTAATTTGATGTCATGCGAAGTGTATCTGCCATGAAATTATTTTTTTGTAATAAAATGTTAATACAGAAGCATAGAAAATAGAGAAATTTCTTTCCTATGATTTTTATTGATATTGAGACAGTATATAATCTAATTCCATAAGAATTAATTTGATGCACATTAGCATAGAAAGTTTTGTCAAAGATATATTAAAATTATCAAAGATATGTATGGTGGAGTAGTGACTAATATTAATAGTTGTGTAGTGATCAAAATGTTTCCTATTGTAGTAGGATTAGATCATGGTTTAGAATAAATTTGATATATATTTTTTATTAATTATGGAGATGCTTATAAATAGTATTCATATTAAAGTATTTTGGTGCATACTTTTTGCAAATGATATAGTTCTAATTGATGAGGCATCTGTTGAAATAAGTGAAAAGTTCAACAATATAGAAATGTTGACCTTCGAATTTACTCCACAACTCAACTCTTATCAAACACTAGGGAAATGATAGGTGGCGGGCATGTGTTTGTGGGAAATCACTTGAAAGTGCCCAACATGTGTTGAAAATCATCAAATATTGTCTATCTCATGAAATTTACTAAGTTGACGCACTCTTAGCATCAAAGATTCAAAATGATCAATGAGAAACCCCTATGATTGATTTGGTCGAACATGAAAATAGTAGTGAATGATGTAACGACATTGTGCGAAATCACTCAAATCTCATTCGTTTTGCAAAAAAGACCTCGCTAATGTGTGCTCAAAGTATTTAAAAAAAAACCTAGAAAGGACTCTCTATGCTTGACTCAATTGAATGCAATTGAAAACGACAAACTAAGAATGCTACATTATGCGAGATCGCCCAAACGTCGTTTGTTCGTAAAACAAACTGTGCAATAGCTCTGAAATGTTAAAATTACTTGGCAACAACACTCATATTAGTAGGTTTCTAGCATAAAAGAAACGGTGAAATTTGACACGCACGAGCAACAAAAATTTGGTGAATAAATTAATGCACAATTAATATAAATTTAAGATATATATATATATATATATATATATATATATATATATATATATATATATATATATATATATATATATATATATATATATATATATATATATATATATATGTGTGTGTGTGTGTGTGTGTGTGTGTATAACATGTAAATGCAAAAATATAGATTGGTATATAAAATGATTTGTGATGCGTATATAAAATGCCCTTGTTAGATTGGTATATAAAAATAGTGTTGGGAGATTAGAAAAGAAGAGTAGACCTAAGATAACATAGAAAGAAGTTTTGAAAAATGATTTGTGAAGATTGTGTTTAACTCCTCAAGCAACAATTGGACAAATGAAAAATAAGTATTAAGAAAGCAACCCAAATGGTTGGGATAAAGCTAATGATGATGGTGATGATCTTTAAAGGGATTCATTCAGCCCGTTGAGTATGCTAGTGTTATAGGAGCTTCTAATCTGAAATAATTTTGATCAATTTAGTGCCACTCCGCTAAGTTATTTCCAACTGTAAACTTGTCAAGGTAAAATGCATGGTTTAACTTCATTCCTGCTTAAGCTTTTGAAACTGTTTTTGCTTGCAAATTAATTTACTTTGCAATAAATAGGCCTGTGTCCTTATGTCTTACGTGTGAAGTAGAGATTCTTTGGTAGGATGAATGCCTGTTCTTTACTAAATTGGTTGTTTTTGCTCAGGCCAAAAGGGCAGAAGAAAGAGAAGAGATAAACCGTGAAATAGCTGCATTGAACAAATTGACAGATGAGTTGGATGAACGCCTAGTTGCTCTCAGCAGCCGGGACTCGAAACATTTTACTAAAGTTGGTTCTTTTCTGATCCACACATTTTTTGAAGTATTCACACATGTTTTTTCAAGAATTTAAAATCGTAGGTTATTTTCATGTTGTAATTATTATAATATCATCTGCATAACATATTCCCATGCTATAGAGGATGCACTCTTCAAGTTCTGTTATAGCACACTGGCATTTGCTTGCTTGCCTTACTGATGGAGTTCTCATGTCGTGCTCCCTCCTAGACCCTCTTTCCTTTCCTTTTCATGATGTACGAGTACTTTTAAATGCCGGATTTCTTGCTTCACTATTATTTACATGTTTCAATTTCTTTCTTTGATCTTTTTTTTTCAGAAGTCATGTTTGCTTTTTTAATTTTTAGTAATAGCTCTTCCATGAAATATTTATCTTGGGGATAGTTTCTCGCCTTTATTGTCTTTCCTGGTCATTCTGTTGTACTCTTATGGGCTTTGTCATCCTCTTGGACAAGGGATTGCTCCTTGTATAATAATGTTTAGATGAACTGACTAGTGTAAAAAGAGTATTTTTGTTATTTGCTAGTCCTGGACTTGTGTTGGTTATATTTTGCTATCAGGTAATTTTTGTGAACTGAAATATTTTCCATCGTGAATGGGCATTTTGTTGAACACTAAAATTGTCAATTCACACGTAGATTTGGAAGTACTTATTTTTCTGCTCAAATGATGTGCACTCATTGCTTTATGTTTTTCTCTGTGTACTTGATTGCGCCAACTGCAATCCAAGGGTTTTATTTTTTTTTTTGTATCAGTGTTCTTGTTACTAGAGATTAAAATTGAAGTGTTTTTTTTTTCTTGTGGTTTCATTGAGTTTTAAGACAAAAGGATTCTATCAGATGAACGTTTTAATTGATGTTGCTAGCACATGTTCCTACAGTTCATGAGCATTGCATGTTTCGATTTTAAGCTTAGTGGCAATTGATGCCTTACTTGCTTTCCCAGATTTTTTAATAATACTACCCGCATGCCCATGGATTGGAAGTATATTCAAAGGATTAAATCATAGAACACTAGCCCACTCATAAAGCATTATCTAATATCTTAGAATAACAAATACTAATTACTTGTTATCTTTTGTGGCAGTTTTTTTATTTACAAAATAAATTGGATACGAGGAGCCTTAATAATTTTAATTGTAAAAGCATCGAAAATTCTGTCATTTATAAATTAAATCATTCATTGGTTATAGGGTTGATCTTTGCTTCTATACTTGCTTGATTTGATAAAAGATGCATTAATTCTTCATTCTTTGTTTACTTCTTTTCCATATTTCTGCTAGTCACATACTCTTAAATTGCTATTTCACATTTTTTTTTGTTCTATTGATGTTTGGTTTTGCATGCTCTTTATTTCAATCGGATGCTATTATTGCTCTTCTTTGCAGAAACAATCAGATGATATGTTTGACACATATTATAAAACCATGGGAGAATTGCATTTTGAACCTAGAGCTCGTCCTTCAGATAGGACAAAGACTCCTGAAGAGATAGCTCAAGAAGAAAGAGAAGCTCTGGAGAAATTAGAGGTGTTTGAACATCATATCTTTTGATACTATTTAACAATTTCAATGCTATTTAACATTTTACATGTCTGGTAAATAATTTTGATCTTATGAATTTTTCTTCAAAATTTCTCAGGAGGAGCGCCTGAACAGGATGCATGCTACTGATGAAGATGAAGATTATGATGGTACTGAAGATGAGATAAAGTCATCATCCAGATTGGATAGATATGTTTCTGGTGATGATCTTGGAGATTCCATTTCCACGATCAAGGATAGTGGGAAGGAAAAGGGTTGGGTTGATGCCATATATGAAAGGGAAGAAAATGAGGATCATGAAGAAGAAGATGGCACATCTTCTGAGGGTTCAGAAGGTAATGATGATGATCAAGAAGGAACTGATGATGATAATACCAATGGTGGATGTGTAACTAAGGGAATAGAGTATGATAATATGTCCTCAATCCAAGATTGGGAACATAGTGATACTGATGATGATATAGGCGTTGATGAAGAAGCACAGGAACCTGATGAGAAAGATATTGCTAAAGCAAGCATGGATGTTTCGAAAAATGATTCAATTAATTTTCATAAAATAGAGGTTAACGAGAAACATGCTAAGGTCCAAGAAGAGCTTCCTTATGTTATTGAAGCTCCAAAGAGTTTGTCAGAAATTTGTTCCTTGCTAGACAATCATTCTGATGTTGAAGTAGTTGAGATAATTAGAAGGATTCGTGCATACAACTCGATCAGTCTTGGAGCAGAGAACAGAAGGAAAATGCAAGTAAGTTCTTCTGTCATAAAATAAATGCCGTCTCATAAAAAGAAGATATTTATGTTTGATTTTCTTGATAACTATTATTTGTCTTATCTTGCAGGTGTTCTATGGTGTTCTTTTAAATTACTTTGCAGTCTTAGCAACTCAAAAACCTTTAAATGTCAAGATAATTAATTCGCTTGTCAAACCTTTAATTGAGACTGGAGCAGAAGTTCCATATTTTGCATCTGTTTGTGCCAGACAACGATTGATACACATACGGACAAAATTTTCTGAGGATATTAAGATTCCAGGTTCAGATAACATGGATTTCACTATACTTATTTAAGCTGTTTTTAAGGATTGCATCTTACCAGGAGATATTTTTGTGTTCGTGAATTTCCTGCAGGGAAGAGCAGTTGGCCTTCTTTAAAGACACTGAGTTTATTCAGACTATGGTGTCTAACATTTCCTTGCTCAGACTTCCGTCATGTTGTGCTGACTCCTGTGATCCTGTTGATGTGTGAATATCTGATGCGCTGTCCCATCAATTCGGGCCGAGATATAGCTGTTGGGTCTTTTTTGTGTTCCATGTTGCTCTCTGTGAGTTTCATCATGATAAAATTTAAACTATGGTGTGATGCACAATTGAGCATACAGTTAGGTTACAAATGGCCATTTCTTTTTTAAACTTCCCAACATCCTTGAAGTGAGATTTTATTGACTATAATATGGTGACTTTATCCTGTGTTCAATTAATTTTGTTGTACCAGCTGCTGGTGTTTACATTCAGTACCTTCTGTAGCTACTTATGCAAAGCATGATTGCATTTTGTAGGTTTCTAAACAGTCTCAGAAATACTACCCCGAGGTTATAAGTTTTTTTCAAATGCTTCTAATGTCAAGTATGGAGAGAAACTCAAAAATCGAACAACATTCTCAGGTATATGCTTGATTGTTTCAGCAGTGGTTCGTAAAGAGCTTTGACTCGTATGTTCGGATTTAACATTGTCTCTTTTGAGTTCATTTTCCCACAATGCTATTTCGGGTAACACTGATGATGGTTTTTCAATATTGTCAGAGTCATCTGGAGTTAAAGGTATCACGGCCATGGCTCCATATAGATGATGAAGGGTGCGCTGTGCATCATATTGATTTGTTCATGATTTTGGAGATGGCGGATGACTCGGCTTATTTTATGTCTGACCATTTCAAGTAAGTTGCTCACGATTTTTTTTTTTTTTTGGTTAGTTGACATAATCAGGATAGAATTTAGATCTTCACCTTACATTTTGGTTTTTGAATCTCAATAACAGGGCAAGCATGTTATCATTTGTGGTTAAGATCTTGATAGAATTCGTTGATATGTATCAAAGTCTGAGTTCCTTTCCAGAAATATTCTTGCCAATTGCAGTCATGCTTCATGAAGTTCTTCATGGTGCCAAACTACCAGGAATTTTACGATCAAATATGGAAGAAGTTGCTGATTTAATAAGAACGAAAGCTTCTGAGTACCAATTATCAAGGCAGCCACTCCAAATGAGAAAATTGAAACCAGAATCAATCAAGCTAATGAATCCAAAATTTGAGGAGAAGTATGCACCTTTCTTTAAGCCTATTATTTTCCGTACGCATGACTTGTTTTTCTCTGTTTTTTTGAGGATGGGATGAGAATACGTGTTTCTTTCAACGTAATTCAATTATTATACTGTTTGTGTTGGTACATGGAGGGTTGGAGTAATAGTTAGATTGTTCCATTCTAACCTTGAAGCTCATGAATTAGAACCCATAAGCAGCCTCTTTACCTAACTTCCTCTACAGAATATGGTTGCATCTGTCAAGCCCTTCTCTGTTCCCATAATGATTGAAGATTATGCATTGGGTACACTTTTTTTATATATTGAGATTGTTGATTGTTGCAGCTTACGTGCATAAAGTATATACTCAAATATTTTGATTATGTTTCACTTCAACTGTTTTGCACTCATGTTTGTGATCCTTTTAATATCAATGCAAAACTTATTGATTAACTCTTTGGAATAAATGTTCTGCAGTTTTGTCAAGGGTATAGATTATGATCCTGACCGTGAAAGGGCTCAAAGGAAGAAGTTAAAGAAATTGTTAAAGAAAGAAGCAAAAGGAGCTGTGCGTGAACTACGTAAGGATAACCATTTCTTATTTGAACTTAAAGAGAGAGACAGATTGTTGCAGGAAGAGGAAAGATCTGAAAAATATGGTAAAGCACTGGCTTTCCTACAAGAACAGGAACATGCCTTCAAATCTGGGCAGCTGGGAAAAGGGAGAAAAAGGAGAAAATGAAGCTTTTCTGTTCTTTTCTCTGGTTCATACACATCTGTTCTTTTTTTTGCAATCATAAAGGTACATTTCTTTCTTTTATTCTGCTAACTCTTGTTAAACATTTGTCTCATCAATCCGTGACTCACCTAAAGAATGTTTTAAAATTAAAAAAAAAAAAAACTCTAAAGAAGTTATGTATTTTTCATTGACCAATTGTTAAAATGAAGATAGGGATCGAAATGACTGTTCATTACCTCTTTGAAAAGAGAATAAAACTATTTATTTGTTTCTGCAAATTAGATTCAAGAAACTAAACTGTTTATTTGTTTCACACCGTAATGTAAATTTACTGTGTAGTAGTGGCTGATAATTAGTAATACCAAGCACACTAATTTGCATATGATATACCCTGTCTTTGTTTTATTGATCATAGTCGCTTCATCTTTTTGACATATCTTGTCCTTTATATCTATCCTCCTATTCAATGAAAAAATATATGAACTTTATGTTCATATATTTTTTCAAAAAAAAAAAAAGAACTTTATGTTAATCCTTGATGGAAGTTTATTGTGAATAGAAACTCCTTATTCACTCTATGACCAATAATGTCATGCATATCTTTGATAATTTTTGAATGGACGCTCCATGTTCCCCCTTTTTTTTAAAAAAATTATCTCCTTTCCTTTCCCATCTCCTCACAAAACCTAGTAGTTCCAATTTTTTGTAAACTGCTCACAAGTTCCTTCTTAATTCATAGCCATCCAGTTGAAACTAAAAGCAACTGTATCCGGTGACCATTCATAGGCTGACATTTCTTCTATTTTTAATTTCGTTTTCTTCTGCTTTCTTGTCACAATACATGCTTTTGATTCAAGCATTACTTTCTGTATTATTGGTGGTCTTGACAATTTGAATCACAACTGAATAATTTTGAGTTTTACCTGCGCACCAATGAGTTAAATCTTGAGGTGACCCCAGGCGCTAACCAATAGAAGTCATAACCTTTAAGCAATGAATTTGGAACAAATTATTTCATAATAAAACTGGATAAACCTTATTACTTCCATATTATCTATGATTTTCTTCCTGTATGGATCCTTTTTCTAATTTTGTCTCATTGATCTATCAGGGTTCATTGGCCGAAGCTGAATGAGAGGGCAGCTGGAGCTAGTTTAGTTTCATGACGAAAAATGAAATCTGGCAATGAGTGTACATGGTAGAAGCAAAAGAGAATGCCAGTTTGTTTATTGTTGCCCAAGTCAACTTCATGCTCAGTCTATATTCTCTTCTAAGTGGGCATCAACTGCCAAAGTTTTGTAACTTATATGTTCTTCACCAATTTTGTAACATCATCAATTATTTATGGCACGTCCACATATTTGATAATGTATACATACTTGCAGGTTCTGATTTATTGTAACTCAATCTCGTACTACTGCTTATACTTGCAATTTCTTCTTCCACGTATTTTGAACGAAGGTTTGAATTCACGATCTTGTGGTTGATAGCTAAAGCTCTTAACCAACATATCAAAGTGATTTGCGTAAAATGTCTATTCTTTGTCATGGATCGAGAACCATAGAAGGTTATTTAGTAGAGGAGTTCGTGTGTGCCAAACTCTGCTAATATTATATAGCTAAACTCTAAAACAAAACGGCATTTGTGATATAACTAAACAAATTTTTTTAGATATAGTAGTTATATGATGAGTTACTGATTGAAATCATTCTCACAATTATTTACAAATAATCCTAATAGTTAAATTCAAAAGATTTTATTTGAGATAATTTTTTTATTGTTTTCTAAAGTAATTTTTTAGTATGAAAATTTCTAATTCAAGAATTTTTTATATTAAGAAGTTATTTTAAAAAGTAGTAAGAAAATCATCTCAAATAAAAGAGTCTAATTTTCTTATGAGGACTTTACTTTTTTATTCTTTACGCCAGGGGCAGGAAAAAGTGCGAAGGTCTCCCTCTTCCTCTCATCCTAAGCTCTATCTTTATTAGTTATGTTAGTCAAAAAGCATGCATTGATTCTCCTATAGGCTTCAAAAATAATATACATCACTCTTGAGATGCAGGAAGTTAGGGTAGCAAATGAACGGAGTGTTTAATAAGTTGTTGGTGACTCAATTAGATTGTAGCTCGTTCATGATCTTATTTGAATAATCAAATGTGTTTGTGCAGTTTTTAAAATACTTTATTAATAAATAAATAAGTTTGATTGATTATGTGTTAATATCATTTATATTCATAAATAATATCAATTAAAATTTATGAATAAGCTTGATATAAAGTTCATTAAAAAGCTCAATTAATATTTAATATAGAGCTCATGAATCATTAAGAATAGATTAAGTTTTGTTATAAATTTTTATTTGGTATATTTTTTTACATATTTTTTAGTTTAATTATAATAAATTATTATTATTTTATGATAAATTAATTTCATTTTTTTATAGAATGAAAAATTATTAAGCTTGATATTTATTTCTGTTTGTTGGATTGTTTGTTTAAAATGTTTATGAACAAACTTGTTTATAAGAATCATTTTCTGAGCTTGTTCTTTCCAAAGCCAATGAAGAACTACAGAAGTATTCCTCTCGCATTTTGGGTGTTCCATACATTGTGGTAAATTAATACTTATATTCATACTATTTTCAAAATATATTTGTTTATATGCATCATTTTACTTTGTTTCATCTAATGAAAAACTCCCCTCCTCTCAGTTTAATGGATCGTTTCAGCTAAGTGGCGGACAACCTCCAGAGGCCTTCTTGCATGCGTTTCAAGCAGTGTCAAAATAAAGCAGGTAAACATAGCTTGGAGTGCCTAAAATGGTTCACGGACGTGATATAATTGTCTCTTGGAAAATGTTCGCAACTCTTTTGCTGTTATATTGACTTCTGAGACCATTCTGATGGTCTAACTATTGATACACCGTCATGAATATGCATTGGTCGCTATTTTCTCAAAAAATATGAATATGCATTGATAAGAAATATGTTAAATCTTGATAAATCTGGTGAGATTATTTGGCAGGGCAATTAAGAATTTAAAGCGATTAACTCATATAATATTTATGTTTTAAATATTAGTTACTAATTAAATTTAATTATAATTATGAATAATATAATTAGTATGCTATTTTAATAAGTATTTTATTAATAAATAATATTAGTGTTATTCTAATAAATATTTCAATACTAATTATTATAATAATTATTTAATTAGTTCTTTAATTATAATTTCTAAGTATTTCATTAATTTTTATATTATTTTAATAAAATTATAATTACTTATTATACTTATGATTATCTAATTAATCAAATAAATATTCTTTTACTAAATAATTATTTAATTAACATTTACGCCACTGATCATCTAATTTACATTTTAAACTATATGAATTACGCTAATTAAATTAATGCCTATTTTAAGAATTAGCTTTCCGCTTCGGTCTGTTCGTCGCCCTTCGTGTGAGGTAGAGCTTTCCTCTTCTTCTTCGTGAGTTCCCGTGGGGTAGAGCTTCGAACGAGTCGCTTGTCATTGCTTGTCTGCGTTTTGCTTTTCCTCTTTTGAATTTATTTAATTCGTTGTTCTGCTTCAAGTGAAGTAGAGTTCTAATAGAGTCGAAGTTCTCCACCTTCTCCGACGACATTATTTTTGTAGGATCGGGAAGCCATGTCGGGAGCTAGCCGCGAAGGTAATGATATTTCTTCCTTTCGTGCGCTTCTTTAGTCGGATTTACTATTTTTGCAAAAAAAAGTTGGATTTACGAAATCCAGGATTTAGGCCAAAAATGATGAAAACGCCGTGAAGTAGAGATTAGACTTAGGGTTTCTTTGGCAACCAGTAGACTTGGGCTACTTTGGATTTAGTAAATTCTGTAAATCCTGGATTTAATAAATCCTGGGACTGTTAAATTTTAAAAACTGTTTGACAACTTAAGTGATAAATACTGTTAAATCTTGCAAAACTGTTTGACAATGTAATCCAGTATATAAGGGGGTTATTTCATTATAAAATTAAATATATTATATTTTTTAGTTTTAATTTTCCCTTAACTAATATTAAATTATTAATTTCTATCTTGATTAATATCAATAAATTGTAATGATAAGCAATATCATTAAAATCTTTTAACCAATATATCTAATTAAATTTTCATTAATTATTTAATTGTTATTTAATTTTCAAAATGATTAACTGTACTTTTAGTTATCTTATTAGACACTTAATTATTCAAATATTAATATATGAAAAGTTATAGCAAGAACAATGTTGTGAAAAATCAATAGAAAATCAACCAGAATAATTTTATTATTTAATTATTATTTATACTTTGACTTTTAACAGGACTCAATGGAGAAAAAAGTTTCATGTAGCCGACCCCACGTAGTGGGATAAAGGCTTGATGTTGTTGTTGTAATTATTATTTATACTATTAATTATATATTTAATAAATTTTCTTTTAAATTATATTAATTAAGTTAATTATATTATTAATTATTCAATTAAGTTAATATTATATAATTATTTTATGCAATAATTATAATATTAATTATTTAAATAATTTACTTAAATTATTAATATTTTAAATCATATTAATTAAGTTAACGTTAGGGCATGCTTTTCCTATCTTTT
This sequence comes from Dendrobium chrysotoxum, assembly GCA_019925795.1. Taxonomy (NCBI): domain Eukaryota; kingdom Viridiplantae; phylum Streptophyta; class Magnoliopsida; order Asparagales; family Orchidaceae; genus Dendrobium; species Dendrobium chrysotoxum. Next base: position 26,814,087 of record CM034311.1, read on the forward strand.
TTTCGTCGTTGCGGTTTGGCTTGAAGGTGTAAGATTGAACGAGCGCCTCGACTTCCTCCTTCGACAACGTTCCCTTTTCCTGTGGGATCGGAATTACGACATTTCGATCAGAAGTACGGGCGGAAGCTCGCTTGCTGTGAAGGTAACTTTCTCCCTTTCGCGCGCTTCTTCGGCCAAATCCCGTAAATCCGCTGAACTACAGGATTTAGTAAATCGAGGATTTACGGCAATAGAGGAAAACGGAGGATTTATTCTGCCGTAAGATTGACGTCGAGGGTAAATCCCCTTTGGCAGGATTTACGCTAAATCCTGCTCAAATCCGGCGTAAATCCTCTTGCCAAAGATCCCCTTACGGTGAGATTTTTAGCTTTGTATTTTTTGGCGTTTGGCAGGATTTAGCTCAATTCTTGCTTAAATCTGACATAAATACTGCATTCAAACAGGTCCGCAATGGCAAAAATGAAGGTGGAATCCATGGCTGCCAGCGGAAAGAAGAAGGGTGGGAAGAAGCAAAAGCCTTCCGGACCTATGGTGGCTTCAATGAAAATATCCAAACAGCCTAGGGCCAACCTCTTTGAGACCATTTGGTCTCGCTGCAAATTCAATATCCTCGGGAGGAAGAAGGGCAAAGGAGAGGAGGTCCGAATTGGTCTCGCACGTTCGGTTTCCATAGAAAAGGTGCAAGTTTTTCTCGCTTACTTACAACTAAAATTTATTCTGATAGTTCTTAAATGCAATTCATGAATTTGACAATAGAGGAAGAAAACTTTGATGAAGGATTACGAGGAAAGCACAAAGTCGGTCAAGTTCATTGACCGGCGGCTTGGAGAAAAGGACGATACTCTCCAAGAATTTGATAAGGCCATCTTACGTATGCAACGTGAGCGGCAGGTGACTACTTTTACCAAAATTCTCATATATTTTATTTCGACTGAAATTTATGTTTTGATTCTTATCATTTGAAAAGACTAGAATGCTCTTGCATGAATGCTGCCATGGAGACCAAATTGAGTGAACCCTAAGCTTCTCGATTTCTCATTTATGATCCATAACACATGAGATCGTTATTTGCTTGAGCTCATGGTTGAAAATTAAATTTTAATGACAGAATAGAGACAACTAGGATGACCCTATATATATATATATAGGGTTTGATGGATTATCATGGGTTCAATTGAATATTTTGAAGATTGCAGGAACTCTTTTTCTCGCCTTCTCTCTATGACCATTATCCATCTTTTGCTCTCTCGAAACCATCTCTCTCCTCCCATATTTTCTCACATCCATATCTTCTTCTCTATCTACATCAAGATCCCCTACAATCTTAAGGCAAGCTCAATCCTTCTTTGATCTCAGACTAACAATGAAGAAGAATAATCAAGTTTCATGATCTCTTCTACCATATGCTTTGCATTAATGATGTTACTCACCATATGATTTAGAACATGAATTATTGAGGTCACCATAAAGTTATCAGTTTTTGTTTGGGTAGATCTAAACCGAATACCTTGAGTGTAGTTTTAGTAGTGATAGATCTTGTGGTGGCATTATGACATCATATGATCAACTCATTAAAAGAGTGCATGTTTAAGATATCTCAGCTCTATTTTTAAAGTGATGGTGAAATAGATGAAGATATTATTAGTAGAATTCAAGTTTGATGGTTGAAGTGGGGGAATATATCAGACCTATTGCATGATAGAAAAGTACCCCTCAAATTTAAGTAAAATTTTTATAAGATGATGGTGAGACTGTTGCGAAGATGCTTTATGGAAGAGAATTTCAAACATTAAAAGAGGAGCATAAAATTAAGTTAAGTGTTGCAGAGATGAGAATGCTCAAGTGGATGAGTGGCTTAACACTTAGAGACAGAATGCGAAATGAATATATATGAAAAGGTATGAGTAGCTCCAATGACATATAAGATTAGAGAGAGTCGCCATAGATGATTTGGTCATATAAAATATCGGCTTTCTGATGACTGTATTAGGAGAGAAGATGTATTTGATTTGACTTATGTTAAGAAAGGTAGAGGTAGACCTAAAAAGACTTCATTAGAAAGTATTAAAAATATCATTTTTTTATTAGATTTAAATGAGAATTTGACTCTTAATAGGACACAAGGGAGAAAAAAGATTCATGGTGTCGTCCCCATGTAGGATAATGCATGTTGTTGTCGTTGTTGTTGTTGTCATCTATTTTAGAAGAGATTGACATGGTCCTACATGGGTTTTTTGTTGAGATTGTGGGCTTTTGCATGGGATCATGTGGAGATTGGGGTTCTTCTGATAGTTTATAGGGTGCATAAGATCTCGTAGGGCATTGTTTTGGATCATGATAAGATTTGTTTTCTTCTTGTATGACCAAAATGTTTTCTTTGATGAACCAACATAATTGGTTGATTAAAGGATACTCGACAAGCTAGAAAAAAGATACGCACTCATTACTGTTGCACACTACCCAAAATGTTTCTTTGGATTGCAACTAGGGCTACTAAAAATGCTCAAAATGTGCTTGAAACTTGACTTGACTCGAGTCCATTTTGAATTCACTCTAGATTCTAAATCAATTTTGATCTTCACACTAGATTCTAAATTGATTTTGAGTTTGCTTTGATTCATTGGAATATGTTTCAATTCAACTTGAAATGTTGTTCGAAATGAATGTTTATGTAAAATATATATTGCATATTGCATAAGATATGTATAATACAATTTTAAATCAATTTGAGTCAACTTTAAATCAATTTTTAGTTAACTTGAAATTGATTCAACTCGAAATCGATTTTGAGTCAATTTGAAATCTATTTTGAGTTGACTCAAAATTAATTTTAAGGCAACTTAAAATTGAGTCATTTGTCTGCTCGACTTGAAATGATTTCAATTTTGAGTTGAGTTTGTGTTGGTCCAGGATTGTTTTTTTCCCCTTTAAATCTCAAGTTGAGCCCAACTCATTTGAACTCAATTTGATATTAGCATAGTTGTACCCTTGGTAGGGATGTTTTGGGTTACAACCAACCCCTCATGATTGTCTGGGTTGGCACTACTAAAACATACTCTTATGCAATCTTGTCTATGTTGGATGCAACCTACTTATGAATGCTTAGGTTGGGTGTAATTTAGGCATGTTTATATGTATTTTTTGTGAATCAATCAAATATTCTTTGGCATACGAAAGAAATTTTGATTGAATCGGGATAAAAAATCATCCCCTTTAAATCATAATTTTTTGTATATGATCTTGTGCATATGATTCCTCGTATGATTCCTATAAGGAAGGATACATCGATTGTTGTGATTCAATGCAATAATATTGGTAGGTCTTTATAACATCCTTTTTAGTTGTGGAGAGCTTGCATTAGATTCTATACAAGCTTATTAGTGTGAGTTATTGGTACCTTGGGAGAGCAGTGTAGTGACAAAGGGAATGCTAAATATGAGGAAATAAAAGTTGATTATACATATTGTTTAATTAAAATTAAAGTTGTTATTTTTGGAAAAATGATCAAAATAGTTCCTTGACTCTTTATGAAGGACCAAAATGGTCCCCATCTATATTAAATGATCATTTTATTCCCTCATATCTTTTAAAAATGAATCAAAATAGTCTCATGGTGGGACTTTTTTGGTTCCTTTTTAAGGAGTTGAGGGACCAAAATGAAGGAACCAAAATGGTTATTTAATATAGTTGAGGACTATTTTGATCTTTCATAAAGAGTTAAGAGACCATTTTGGTCCTTTTGTCATTTAATTTTTTATCAATCCTTGTTTATAAGAAAAGAAAAACATACCATTTGCTATCGAACATTAAATCGTTGTCCTTTTCCTTTTAAGAAGCAAGCTAGTGGGTTGTTTTTAACAAATTTCCCTCAAAATTCCAACATTGTTGTGTTTTTCTTAAGTTTGCGTTGATGATTGAGAGACTTCATTAATTAATTTGAGAAAATAGAAGCGGGCGTTGTACAAAAAAAGAGTCATGAGGTTTAGGATGTTGATAATTGAAGGGAAACATCATGAGTGGACAAGCATATTGAGTCAAAAGTCACAGTGATACATGATGTTTAGAACAATGCAGTTAAAAATAGATGGATTTATCTTACTTGTAAATATATATGCAGTGTTTTTAACTCTCATCTTGTCGTTGAGACGTCGAGTGAAAATGAGTTTCTTTAAAAGACATCGAATAGGGAAAATGAGATTCTTTTAGCTTTTCTTCAAATGGAAGATGATTGCTGGATGAGGTTATGAAGTGAAGAGAGACTACAAGCTTATGATGTTGCGAACTCTCTTAAATAGCTTGAAACTGGAATCCTCTGAAGAAAGGTGAATGCAAAAGCGCTTACTAAGGGTAGAAATCAATGAGTACTAGTTTATGTAAGTTGGGATATGCCAACTCTCTAACTAAGGTATGCTGTTGTTTTCACTTGAGGTATTTGCAGAAGTAACAATAAGGAAAAATCAAGTTATATGAAAGCTGAAACAACTTTTTAGAATTGTTATTAATTAATTATTTTAGTTATTTATATGTTAATTTATTCTAGGATATTTCATTATATTGGCATGAAGTTCTTAATAATTTTCATTTTGGTTATTTAATCAACCATGTATTAGTGGCACAACAGTTTTTGACCAAACAACCACAACTCTAACTTCACCTTACAAAAATCTTAACATGATTTCATTTAACAATCATCTTTACTCGATAAAATAGCACAACATCCAGCATTGTAGAAGATAGTAATGCTAAACAGAGCATAGCTTCTACCGTCTACTTCTTCACTTTTGGATAACAAATGCAATTTTTGGGTTTTTAGCCCAATCACTATGAGGAAAGTTTTGTTTTATGAAAGTGAAAGCACAACTTATATTAGAATTGTGGTTTAGATTACTTCCCAAAAAAAAAAAAAAACACTTTCATAAAATTTTATTTAATTTAATAAAAAATTATTTAATATTTTAATCAACCATACACTAAGTAGGTGTTTAGTTTAATTATATGAAATTTATAATTGTGACCATTTTGGTTATTCAACCTTTTTCTAGCCATAAATTTTCAATCAAATCAGAACTCTTACAACACTTTAGACAACAATCTTTAAATAATTTTATGAAACAACTATTTGTTTTATTTGACAACATAGCCGAAAAATAAATAAAACCCAAAATTTTGATAAAGATACCAATGGGAGCTTAATTCTTGTAGTCCCTTTCATAGACATCTATAATGATACTTATGCAGTATCTCATAGCATGTAGTTTAATTTTCTCTTTTCCGCTTTAGGTATTTTTTGTTACATTATTCTCCTATTACAACAACAACAACAACATCAAGCCTTTATCCCACTACGTGGGGTCGGCTACATGAATCCTTTTTCTCCATTGTGTCCTGTTAAAAGTCAAATTCTCGTTTAAATTATTCTCCTATTCATTGTTTAAAATTGCGCAATATGAGGCCCGTCTCAGCGCAATTCTAATGAAAAACTTATTGAGCTTTTTTTATGATGTGCGCCTCGCCTCATTGGCGTGAGGCGTACACCTCATTTTATTTAAATTTTTTTTATTAAAACTTAACTAAATTCTAAACTAAAGCCCGATCAAATCATGACTTTAGGTACCCCCAAGTCGCAACAACTTCCTCTCAACTGCCTGACCTCTAGCCCGCCGCCTTCGTCGTAGCCACCATTGTCGTAGCCGCCGTCGGAGATCATTTGAATGTCCCACACCACTACAACCTTCTCTAAAAATTTTGGAGTGTCACTCTCATTTTTATGTTGATAAAAAATATTTATGAAAGAGAAAAATGACTGAAATAAATGAAAAAAGAAGCATATTGGGTGTCATTAAACTCCATTGGATGTGATAGGGAGAGATCAATTTGTTATAAAGACGACTCAAATAAAGACCTCGGTGATGCGGATGATTTTTGAGTTGCTGCCAATTATTTCAGCTTTCTTTAGGAATTAAATGTGGATGAGTAGGGAACTGAGAAAGAAGAAATTTGGAATTGAACTTGATGTTATATGATACTTTTATGCAAATTTTATATTTTATGTTGTTTTGCTCATGTAATATTTGGATTTCAATTTTATTTCACATAATTTATCGCTTGTTACTTTATGTCTTGTTTAATTTTTTGTTTCATATGCATGCCTATTTGTTACTTCATAGTTCAATAGAAAGTTAATATATCATCCTTTAACATATTATTTGGATATTATATAAAACATCACTTTTAACCTTTCTTTTCACTTTACACAATTTTTAAATTTTGAGGCTTATGCCTCAAAACACCTTGAGGCTTACGCCTCACCTCACGAACGAAAAATGCCTCAATAACTAATTTAAAATTAGTCCTATTAGTTAACATTTTCCATAAGACATTGAAATTGTCCTATTAGTTCAGTCATGATATTGCAAGTGGTAACTTCCTTTGTTTGTTCTTTTTAACCTATTATTCATTATTAATTTTTTGATAACCCTGTTAGTATGACTTGTTTGTTTAAGCTAATTCTCGAATGTTCTTGATCTGATGGGAAAACTGCTATTTCTAACATTCTACTGAATAAAAAAAATGTGCACAAATTTGCAACTCCATTGCATTATAAATGAAAGATTTGAGGCAGCCTGCTGCTGTGACTAGATTTTGCATAATCTGCATACCCCTAATGCTTTTTTGGCTTAAATAAATGAGAAAAATGAAGCTCCTAAAGGAAATAGATTATTCTTTTTGATCATTAAAGGTCTTATTCATAGGCATTGTTCCCAAGTTTGTATGCACTTATTGGAATGTGAACTAGTTATGTCATTTTTGAGAGTATGTGATATGAGGAGTGTTAGTTTGTATAAACTGATTTCTACATTTATTTTTTAATACTTTAAATGCATGTAAATAAATAAGTTAATTGAAATATATATTTATTTTAATTCCTTATTAATAATGTTTTATTATATTCTTTATATTTTATTGATAAAAAAATTAATTTTTTTAGTAACCCTAATGCTTTTTTGGCTTTAAATAAATGAGAAAAATGAAGCTCCTAAAGGGAAGAGATTATTCTTTTTGATCTTTAAAAGTCTTATTCATAGGCATTGTTCCCAGGTTGCACGCACTTATTGGAATGTGAATTAGTTATATCATTGTTAAGGGGATGTAATATGAGGAGTGTTAATTTGTCTAAACTAATTTCTACATTTATTTTTGAATAGTTTTAATGCACGTAGATAAATAAGGTAATAGAAAAATATATGTATTTTAATTCCTTATTAATGATATTTTATTATATTCTTTAAATTTTATTGATAGAAAAATTAATTTTCTTAATTAACCCTAATGCTTTTTTGGTTTTAAATAAATGAGAAAAAATGAAGCTCATGAAGAAAAGAGGTTATTCTTTTTTATCATTAAAGGTCTTATTCATAGGCATTGTTCCCAAGTTTGTATGCTCTTATTGGAATGTGAATTATTTATGTCATTGTTGAGAGTATGTGATATGAGGAGTGTTAGTTTGTATAAACTGATTTCTATATTTATTTTTGAATAGTTTAAATGCCATGCAGATAAATAAGTTAAATGAAAATTTTATTTATTTTACTTTCTTACTAATAATATTTTATTATATTCTTTATATTTTATTGATAGAAAAAGTAATTTTCTTAATTAAAAATTATTGTAAAGCATATATCTTTATAAATACAAATTTTTATAAAACTTAACATAAAAATTATATCATTATCTTCATAGGAGTTTCATAATTTTTTAGATAGTTAGAAAAAATATTCTAAATATGATTAAATTGAAATGATGAATGACTTTTTAATAGTGGTATATCTATAGATTAAGCTGAAAAAAAAAATCTCAAGTTCAAAACTTGCAACCAACATATTTTAAACAATTTTTTTCCAAATTTGGATATTAAGCTACTCAAATTGATTTCGACTTAATTTAATTAAACTTGAATATTTTGAGTTCGAGCTGAATTCGACTCACTCAAACTTGATCCGAAGTCACCCGAATTTGCTTTATTCATTGCTTGAGTTTTATTTAATTAACATCTTGATTACTGTTATGATTAGATTTTATGATCACTTTGTTTCTATCATATTTAGTTCAATGAGTCGATTTAACTCATGATTTATAAACTAATTTTATTCATTCAATAATTTTTTTAATTAATATATTGATTAATTAAATTTTTATTCGCTAAACTAATGATTTGATTTTTCTATTTTGTTGCAAATATTATGAGTGTAAAGTAAAAGAAATGTTTGGGTTTTGGTTTTTTTGGTGTTTGGTTTGAAGTAAATCAAATATCAAGTATTTTTATGGATGATCTGAAATATCCTAGAATGCTTATTTTTTATAAATTTGAATTTTGTCCAAATTTGGTGAATTTCAAATGCAGAGATAACTTACAGCTTCCAACCTCACCTTCTCCACTTGTTGTCGTTGCCCACCTCTGTCACATTCTATTTACTCTTTATTTTCAACATCACCGCCCTAGGCCACCATCCATCATTGCGGCTCGTCTGCTTGCAATTGCTAACCTCCACCTCCACCTCCACCCACCACTCATCATGGTATTTCAGTCCATTTAGAATGTATCATAACAAATGCAAAAACATATATTATTGCATTTAATTTGTATTTGAGCAAAAAACTAACGTATTTTTAAAAATACATACATTCTAATTACTCTTTATTTTCAAAATGCATGTATTTAAAAACCCTCCAACCAAACAACCCCTTAGTTTTAAACAATGATTTGATCATCAAACAACACTTAATTTAAAGTTTCAGAGAAAAAAATATACTTTACTTTGACATATTTACAAAATAAGAAACTTGTTTGAGTTCTATTTTAGAAATTCCAATTAGTTTTAACAGCTAGAATTTTCTCCAAGTGAAATCACAAACTACTATTTAATTATAGTATAAACATGTTGTTGGTATACTTTTCTAATCATTTATCATGGAGTTCTACTAGAATGACCTCCAAGAGCTTACAGAATGATAACATAAACATTTTATCATGACTTGAGGCTTAAATAACCTTAAAATATCAAAATTATGCGAGGCAACTAAAATTGATGGTTTTTAGTTTTTACGCAAGCTTTGCAAAATGATAGCACATTGCTAGTACGCATATCTTCCCAAATGACAGGTTTGCTAGCTAGTAATTTCTTTTTTTTTGCCATAAACTTCATCTGTCAGGAAAAATTATCGAATATGTGATTCGATTGAACTGTGGCAAGCAATTCCACATTTCCACCTATAGAATTTCCAGAAATAAACGATTTGGAACTTGGGAAGTACGATGAGGACGAAAATAAGCACAAGTATTAATTGCTTATAATAGCATCAGGGACATGGCTGTCCCGGAATATGCATTTCCTTGATTTAAAGCTCTTAACTGGGATTCAAACTGAAAATCTGCAAATATGGTATAGCTTAATAACATGTTGCCTTGGAGAATTGTCAACCTTCCAGGCTTGGGCTTACTAATCGAGTAAGCTTAGCAAAATTATCGGATCTCCTACAAACACAAGCCAATCATCCCTCCACTCAAAAGGGATATCATCATATTGCATTTAGGAGGTTTTCAATGCACTAAATCCAGGAGCCAACTCTGAAATGAAAATTTTTCAATTGGCAGGCAATAATGCAATGCAAATTATCTACCCTTGTACCCTATCTATCCCAATGACAATCTCTTAAATTCATGCAAACCTTCGAGCTTCTTTTCAAAAGAAGGGGAAAAAAGTGAAAAAAAAAAAGAATATTGCAAGAGCCACCAATTGAAGGTAAAAGGCTGAAATGGCAAAGAAGGGTATTGACATTCTTAAGCATGTGAACACGTCCTTGAGAAGTGCCCAAATTAATCATGTCTCCTAGGGAAGTACTTGACTTTGATATCTTTGAAATCATTTTTAGTGATTGAACATATGTTCTTTCTACAATAGTAAATATATCCTCGATAATGTAGAAGTGAGAATTCTGTGGGGTCGGTTAACGATTGTTGAAAAGCTAAATAATATTTTATGCGATCATGTAGGACTTATGTTGCGTATTAATACTTCTTTTACAGCATTCAAGGGATGTTATTGCCACTCATGAATGCTTCCAGTTATGTTAACCCTAAAAAAATCTTGCCTTTTGTTATTTTTGATTTTATGGCCTGATTTTTTTTTGGCTTGTAGCCTCAATGGTCAAAATTTTACTTTCCTATATCCGAATACTTGAAATTCTTGCAATATAATATGTTCATAAAATATATTTTGAATCTCATGTTTGCATTGCTTTTGCCATTATACAGTCAAAAATAAAACGAGCAATCAAATATAACCTGTCCGATGAGGAGGAAGATGATTCTACATTTCCTCGAGTACATTTCTTCACAGAACTGGATGATTTTAATGAACAAGTGCCACTAGATAATGATGAGCATGATGGGATTACAGGTTTGCAATTTTTAAGTGCTTAACAAGTGTCACATTATTTATAAGAAAATAAGTTAGGAAATAATCAAATTTGTGATCGTGAATTATTTAGATATTGTAATTTTTAGTCAAAATTATGTAAGTATCATGACCATTAATGTTTTCTTAATATAAATGTATTCATGGCTCATGCTTCCAAATGATGAGCTTTTAGTTGTTCCACTTTTGCTTAATTGCAAATGTTAATGTTTGCTTGTTTGTTCCTTTCATTGCTTTCTTGCTCAAGATTTGTGCCAAAATCTATTTATGAGAGTTCTTTGTTCTGCATTTTTGTGTTTGGTTATCTAATAACATTAATCTTTACTAAACCTTCTTTGTCCTCACATTTTTTATTAAATTTTTCATTATTGGTGAGCCTTAAATGTAACTTTATGTTATATGTATCCGAGTATTGTGAGATAAAGTAGCTCATTGATAGCCAATTTGAGTATCACAAAAATGAGAATATTAAGATTGTTGTGTGGAAATGTATAAAGAATTAATTAGGATATGATTATGTGAGAGGAATTGTAGGAGTAGGACTATTTGAACATAATTTAGTGGAGAATAAATTTTCTAGTTTGTGATTATACAAGGCAGAAGATGCACCAATAAATTGGCTAGATAAAATTGATTTGGAAGGATTATGAAGGAAAAATGGGGTAGATGAAGGGTAAAATATATATAACTTGTGCAAAAAGATTCACAACTTCAAGCATTGCTTAACTTAAATGAATGAAGAATGTTAATGCATAAAGTAAACCCTAAATAGTTGGGATACAACCAAATAGTTGGGATATAACTAATGATGATGTTAATGATGATTAATGAACTTTTTGGTTATTAAATCATGCTTACAATCCTTTTTGGTTTGGGGTTGGAATATACAATGGACCTTTCTCCACCTTGGTGGAGAATCATCATTTCCCACTAGAGGTTTGATTTATTGACATCAAAGTTAACTAAAATTTGTGGCATATGTTGATTCAAAAAATTTTATTCATCATTTGATCATCAATCAAATACATACAAATTTTATCAATAAATGGCATATTATGTTAGAAGGCAATCATGATTTCAATGCATAGACTTTCAAATGGTTGGAATTAAATCGTGGATTCCTATTGATAATGATTTTGATTAGTGAAATATATAGTTAAAACTAGACCTTTAAGAGAGTATTGCAGTTTAATCTTTTATATTTACATACACTGTGAATGATTCAATTACGTAAATTGATGAAACTTGATTTTTATGTAATTTTTAAACAAACAGAATCAATAGCTTGCTTGAATTTGAAGGTTATATATGATGGCAGATGCAAGAACAAAATTTGAAGGAGAATAATAAATTTTCTCGTAGGAGGAGAACTGATTTTTATGCTTGAGGGTGGGTATGCCAATTATCAGGCTAGGGTTGTTCATTACAAATCATTGACAGGACTAAGTGGGGCATGCTTTATTGCTATGCCATTATTTAAACCTCGAAAGATTGAATTAACCATCTTCATTGATAGAAGAGAATGCTTTAGAGAGATTTCTACGGAACTTGCGTTCTTGAAATTGGTATGTTGATTATTATTGTCTTGTCATAGTTCTCCACTCCCCTAATGCAATACTTGTTGTTCCCAATTGCCATGGATTGCTATAGCTTTCCATCTTATGCATTTTTCCTCTAATCTTGTTTTATTAAAGTTTTGGTTCTCTCTAATATCCATCTATTCTGAATTTGTTGAATGATTTATATGCTATTTTAAAGGTTTTTCAAAATTACCAAGAAGTTTGCATTTGCATCAAACGCATGATTTATTGGAAAGTGAATCACAGGATGGAACAGAAAAGGTCAGTCTCTAAATGACTATTCTTAATGGATCTATCCATTGACAATGAATTGCTATTTGTCCTTTTAACATTTATTATTTTTTTTTACCATGCTATTCTTGCAGAGATGCAAGTCCAATAAACAAGCATATGCAGAAGTAATAGCAAAGGATAAATATTTTAAGGTACTATATAAAATAAATTTATTTCGTTGCCTTTATTGTTATTTCACTTTATTCTGGTGTTTTGTGACATTTCTGATAGTGATTATATTTATCTGATAAATTTTGTTGTATTACTAAACAAGTCAATCACATTTAAGCTTAATTCAATTTCTTCATCTTTAATGTATCGTTAATGCTTACGCAAATTTATATTGGTTTGGAAAACTGAAAGAAACATCTTTTCAACCAAAGTTTTGTTTACTTATTCATGATTTGAAGACAACTAAATTCTAAATTTATAAGCTTATTTGATGTGGTTATTCGTTTAACTTTTGGAAATAAACTATGCTTATTTTGACATTCCCATGTTAATTTGTTTTCTAAAGATTCTGCTCATTCTGGTTTAATTCATAGATTTAAATATTTAAGTCTAGTTGATATTCTTATTGATATTTGGATACTTATGGGGATATTTTAGTGGTTTGATTAGAAAATATTTTTAAATAAAGTCTAAATATTAAGTGGATGCTAAATAATCTGAAAAGCATTTTGATATAGATATTTAAGAGTAGAAGTTATGTTCAAGATTCTGCTAATTATATAATAATTAAACTTATAAATCATACAATGAAGTTTTGAAACAGTAATGGAACAAGGATTTAGAAAATTTATATTAGTTTTGGACTATTAATTTGATGTCATGCGAAGTGTATCTGCCATGAAATTATTTTTTTGTTATAAAATGTTAATGCAGAAGTATAGAAAACAGAGAAATTTCTTTCCTATGATTTTTATTGATATTGAGACAGTATATGATCTAATACCATAAGAATTAATTTGGTGCACATTAGCATAGAAGGTTGTGTCAAAGATATATTAAAATTATCAAAGATATGTATGGTGGAGTAGTGACTAATATTAATAGTTGTGTAGTGATCAAAACGTTTCCTATTGTAGTAGGATTAGATCATGATTTAGAATAAATTTGATATATATTTTTTATTGATTATGGAGATGCTTATAAATAGTATTCATATTAAAGTACTTTGGTGCATACTTTTTACAAATGATATAGTTCTAATTTATGAGGTTTCTGTTGAAATAAGTGAAAAGTTCAACAATATCAAAATGTTGACCTTCGAATTTTCTCCACAACTCAACTCTTATAAAACACTAGAGAAATGACAGGTGGCGGGCACGTGATCGTGGAAAATCACTTGAAAGTGCCCAACATATATTGAAAATCATCAAATATTGTCTATCTCGTGAAATTTACTAAGTTGACGCACTCTTAGCATCAAAGATTCAAAATGATCAATAAGAAACCCCTATGATTGATTTGGTCGAACATGACAATAGTAGTGAATGATGTAACGACATTGTGCGAAATCACTCAAATCTCGTTCATTTTGCAAAAAAAACCTCTCTAATGTGTGCTCAAAGTATTAAAAAAAAACTAGAAAGGACTCTCTATGCTTGACTCAATTGAATACAATTGAAAACGACAAACTAAGAATGCTACATTATGCGTGATCACCCAAACGTCGTTTGTTCGTAAAACAAACTGTGCAATAGCTATGAAATGTCAAAATTACTTGGCAACCACACTCATATTAGTAGGTTTCTCGCATAAGAGAAACGGTGAAATTTGACTCGCATGAGCAACAAAAATTTGGTGAATAAATTATTGCACAATTAATATAAATTTAATATATATATATATATATATATATATATGTGTGTGTGTGTGTGTGTGTGTGTGTGTGTGTGTGTGTAACATGTAAATGCAAAAATATAGAATAAATAAATTTGTATTTTTTTGGGGCATGTACCATGTCCTATTGCTGCAAAGGATATTAAAAATTATACTAATTAATAATATGAAAAAAAACTAATACCTAAATGCACTCTAACCTACCCCATCATTATTTCACTCGTTTCTCAAGCACTAGCCAAACTAGCCCCCCCTTTTTTTCTCATTTTTCTTTGTTCTAGACCTAATAGTTGAGCACCCTTAGTCGAGTTCCCTTCCTCCTACGCTTCAAGAACTTGATGCTCCAACAGGAGTTGTTCGCTCCCCCCTCCTCTCGACAAACACATCCCCACCAACCCAAGCAGCTGCTCAACCATCGCTCTCCCTCTTCTTGACTCAACCAGTCGGACCGCCTCTCTTGTTCGCGCATGACCAAACCCTGACCTTCCTTCTTCCGCCACTCACCCAACCCACCTCTATTCGCTGGCAAATTGACCCACTTCTTCACCATTGAAAAGCATGCAAATGTATCAAACACTGAAAATTATTTAGCTGTCATGCAAGTACATTAAAAATCATGTAAGTACTTGATGCAGGTGCACTAAAAAATGTGTAAGAAAGTTAGATCTTTAAAAACCAAATGTCCATGTGTTCTCCAAAAAACATGCCAAACACAAAATAGTAACCCTTGAGAATGTTGCGCAGATTGAATAACTAAATAAATTTTAATTTTTTGCTACGATAAATGCACAAACATGTTTAAATCTCAACCAAATTTTTATTTTTATTTTTTTTGAAAATTCAAAATACTTGCTTGTGCTTTGTCCAAATAAATCAAATTCCTAAATTTAAGGTATGAGAATTCTACGCAGGTGAAAATGGAATGAATTCAAATTAGCTTTGCCTTAAAATACGTACAAATATTTTAAAATCATGTTATTTGATCATAAAATTCCAACTCCCTTTTAAAATTGAAATGCAAAAAGCATTGATATTATACCCACTCTTTCAAGTAGGTTGCTCTACTTATAAGATGGAAGTTTGATCATCCTCGTAAGAATGGGAGTTGACGAGATGTGAATCTTATGAGAGAAGCCCGAACAATGAGTTTTATATGGTTCATAAATTCTATTATACAATTGAACATGCAACTGTAAAACTCACGATGATATTTTGTTTTTCATTCATATTAGACTTTCAATGTCTTATAAAAAGAAAATTCTTTACAAAATTCAAACTCTCGAGTGTACTATTCATATAACATCTCATAAAATTAATGCTTGAGCCCAATCTTTTGTTAGCAAGCGGGCATGGCTGACAAGATTTAAATAATAAAATAATATATTCAAAAACCTTGATGATAGCGGTGTTTAAAGCAAATCTCAACCAAATGGTATGCTATTTTGAAAATGATCCCAAATCCTTATGCCAATTATTTTAGGCCCAAATTCAATTAAAAATACAAAAAATATTAAGAAGATTCACAAAATTCAAACCATTTAATCGAAATCTATCTCTCAAAAACTTAAAGCAAAAAATACATATATCCTCCACAATCGGTCATTGAGGGTGATAAGTTTAATGATAATCTCAGCTTTCAAAGGGTTAATATTTTGCCCAACATATTGCTATGATTCAACTCAAGCTGTCTCTCACCAATAATGACGTGATATGTATCCTCTAACCGGTAATTTTATTTCCAAATGGCGCAACAAGTAAATAGTTATGATCAAGGTTTTCAGATCGTGTGTTTTTGTTGCAAAATAGCGCAGTTAAATTATGGTCAGGGCCAAAGTTCACAAGTTTCCGAATGGATAAAAACCCTCGAGTAAGGAATCATATGGTTCATTTGATAGGGCATAAAGCTTTCTATTATTAGAAGATAAATTGATGCATAGATTTGATGGGTTTAAGCATCATTGAGCTATTACATAAAAAAATGGATATAGATGAGGTATAACTTCAAAGGTTGAGACTCATTGGTTGAAATGGAGAAGTGCTTCATAAGTGCTATATGATAAAAAGGATATCATGGAAATTTCTTAATTCTTATAAAATTGCAATTAAGCTTGCAATATTATGTGGATCGTAGTGATTGACAGTTAAGAAGTTGTTGATAACTAAGTTAATATGTTTGCAATGGTAATATTAAGCTCAATATGTGACAAAATTAGAAATGATAAATAGTAATAATATTAGAGGAATGTTTAGAGTGACATCTATTGAAGATAAGGTAGTTGACTTATTTAGTTTGAACAGGTAGAGTGACGTAGGGGTACAAACGAGTCGAATCGAGTCGAGTTTAAGCCCTTATCGAGCTCGGCTCATTAGTTGGAAAGCGAGCTCGAACTCGAGCTTCTCTCACTGTAAACGAGCTCGAGCCGGCTTGCGAGCCATGGGCGGAAATTTTTAAATTTAGCGGGATTTTTAAAAATTAGGCGGGATTTTTAAAACTTAAGCGGGATTTTTAAAACTTAATTAAAATTTAGAAAAAAATATGAAATGTTTAACATTTAAATAAAACTTAGGTGGTTTTTATTAATTTTTTTAATATTTAAATTAAATAAATAAAATAAAATTATTTTAAAATATTAATATTTATTCGAGCCGGCTCGCGAGCTCGCGAGCCGAGCCAGCTCAAGCTCGAACTCGAGCTCGTTTACTAAACGAGCTCGAACTCGAGCTCGAGCTCGACTCGTGAGCTCGATAAGCTCGGCTCGCGAGCCCATAAACGAGTCACTTGCACCCCTAGAGTGACGGGTATATAAAATGCCCTTGTTAGATTGGCATATAAAAATAGTGTTGGGAGATTAGAAAAGAAGAGTAGACCTAAGATTCCATAGATAGAAGTTGTGAAAAATGATTTGTGAAGATTGTGTTTAACTCCTCAAGCAACGCTCAATAGGACAAATGAAAAATAAGTATTAAGAAAGCAACCCAAATGGTTGGGATAAAACTAATGATGATGGTGATGATCTTTAAAGAGATTCATTCAGTCCGTTGAGTATGCTAGTGTTACAGGAGCATCTAATCTGAAATAATTTTGATCAATTTAGTGCCACTCCACTAAGTTATTTCCAACTGTAAACTTGTCAAGGTAAAATACATGGTTTTACTTTATTCCTGCTTAAGCTTTTGAAACTGTTTTTGCCTGCTAACTTAATGACTTTGCAGTAAATAGGCCTGCGTCCTTATGTCTTATGTGTGAAGTAGAGATTCTTTGGTAGGATGAATGCCTGTTCTCTTGCTAAATTGGTTGTTTTTGCTCAGGTCAAAAGGGCAGAAGAAAGAGAAGAGTTAAACCGTGAAATAACTGCATTGAACAAATTGACAGATGAGTTGGATGAACGCCTAGTTGCTCTCAGCAGCCGGGACTTGAAACATTTTACTAAAGTTGGTTCTTTTCTGATCCACACATTTTTTGAAGTATTCATACATGTTTTTTCAAGAATTTAAAATCGTAGGTTATTTTCATGTTGTAATTATTATAATATCATCTGCATAACATATTCCCATGCTATGGAGGATGCACTCTTCCAATCCTGTTATAGCACACTGGCATTTGCTTGCTTGCCTTACTGATGGAGTTCTCATGTCCTGCTCCCTCCTAGACCCTCTTTCCTTTCTTTTTCATGATGTACGAATACTTTTAAATGCCGGATTTCTTGCTTCACTATTATTTACATGTTTCAATTTATTTTTTTGATCTTTTTTTTTTTTTCAGAAGTCATGTTTGCTTTTTTAATTTTTAGTAATAGCTCTTCCATGAAATATTTATCTTGGGGATAGTTTCTCGCCTTTATTGTCTTTCCTGGTCATTCTGTTGTACTCTTATGGGCTTTTTCATCCTCTTGGATTTGTGTTGGTTATATTTTGCTATCAGGTAATTTTTGTGAACTGAAATATTTGCCATCGTGAATGGGCATTTTGTTGAACACTAAAATTGTCAATTCACACGCAGATCTGGAAATACTTATTTTTCAGCTCAAATGATGTGCACTCATTGCTTTCTTTTTTTCTTTGTGTACTTGATTGCACCAACTGCTGTCCAAGGGTTTTTTTTTTTTGGATTTTAAGCTTAGTGGCAATTGATGCCTTAACTTGATTTCCCAGTTTTTTGAATAATACTACCCGCATGCCCATGGATTGGAAGTATATTCAAAGGATTAAATCATAGAACACTAACCCACTCATAAAGCATTATCTAATATCTTAGAATAACAAATACTAATTAATTGTTATCTTTTGTGGCAGTTTTTTTATTTACAAAATAAATTGTATACGAGGAGCCTTAATAATTTTAATTGTAAAGGCATCGAAAATTCTGTCATTTATAAATTAAATCAGTCACTGGTTATAGGGTTGATAATTGCTTCTATACTTGCATGATTTGATAAAAGATGCATTTATTCTTCATTCTTTGTTTACTTCTTTTCCATATTTCTGCTAGTCACATACTCGTAAATTGCTATTTCACATTTTTTTTTGTTCTATTCATGTTTGGTTTTGCATGCTCTTTATTTCAATCGGATGTTATTATCGCTCTTCTTTCAGAAACAATCTGAGGATATGTTTGACACATATTATAAAACCATGGGAGAATTGCATTTTGAACCTAGAGCTCGTCCTTCAGATAGGACAAAGACTCCTGAAGAGATAGCTCAAGAAGAAAGAGAAGCTCTGGAGAAATTAGAGGTGTTTGAACATCATATCTTTTGATACTATTTAACAATCTCAATGCTATTTAACATTTTACATGTCTGATAAATAATTTTGATCTTATGAATTTTTCTTCAAAATTTCTCAGGAGGGGCGCCTGAACAGGATGCATGCTACTGATGAAGATGAAGATTATGATGGTATTGAAGATGAGATAAAGTCATCATCCAGATTGGATAGATATGTTTCTGGTGATGATCTTGGAGATTCCATTTCCACGATCAAGGATAGTGGGAAGGAAAAGGGTTGGGTTGATGCCATATATGAAAGGGAAGAAAATGATGATCATGAAGAAGAAGATGTCACATCTTCTGAGGGTTCAGAAGGTAATGATGATGATCAAGAAGGAACTGATGATGATAATGCCAATGGTGGATGTGTAACTAAGGGAATAGAGTATGATAATATGTCCTCAATCCAAGATTGGGAGCATAGTGATACTGATGATGATATAGGCGTTGATGAAGAAGCACAGGAACCTGATGAGAAAGATATTGCTAAAGCAAGCACGGATGTTTCGAAAAATGATTCAATTAATTTTCATAAAATAGAGGTTAATGAGAAACATGCTAAGGTCCAAGAAGAGCTTCCTTATGTTATTGAAGCTCCAAAGAGTTTGTCAGAAATTTGTTCCTTGCTAGACAATCATTCTGATGTTGAAGTAGTTGAGATAATTAGAAGGATTCGTGCATACAACTCGATCAGTCTTGGAGCAGAGAACAGAAGGAAAATGCAAGTAAGTTCGTCTGTCATAAAATTAATGCCGTCTCATAAAAAGAACATATTTATGTTTGATTTTCTTGATAACTATTATTTGTCTTATCTTGCAGGTGTTCTATGGTGTTCTTTTAAATTATTTTGCAGTCTTAGCAACTCAAAAACCTTTAAATGTCAAGAGAATTAATTCGCTTGTCAAACCTTTAATTGAGACTGCAGCAGAAGTTCCATATTTTGCATCTGTTTGTGCCAGACAACGATTGATACACATACGGACAAAATTTTCTGAGGATATTAAGATTCCAGGTTCAGATAACATGGATTTCACTATACTTATTTAAGCTGTTTTTAAGGATTGCATCTTACCAGGAGATATTTTTGTGTTCCTGAATTTTCTGCAGGGAAGAGCAGTTGGCCTTCTTTAAAGACACTGAGTTTATTCAGACTATGGTGTCTAACATTTCCTTGCTCAGACTTCCGTCATGTTGTGCTGACTCCTGTGATCCTGTTGATGTGTGAATATCTGATGCGCTGTCCTATCAATTCGGGCCGAGATATAGCTGTTGGGTCTTTTTTGTGTTCCATGTTGCTCTCTGTAAGTTTCATCATGATAAAATTTAAACTATGGTGTGATGCACAATTGAGCATACAATTTGGTTACAAATGGCCATTTCTTTTTTAAACTTCCCAACATCCTTGAAGTGAGATTTTGTGAACTATAATATGGTGACTTTATCCTATGTTCAATTAATTTGTTGTACCAGCTGCTGGTGTTTACATTCAGTACCTTCTGTTGCTACTTAATGCAAAGCATGATTGCATTTTGTAGGTTTCTAAACAGTCTCAGAAATACTACCCCGAGGTTATAGGTTTTTTTCAAATGCTTCTAATGTCAAGTATGGAGAGAAACTCAAAAATCGAACTGCATTCTCAGGTACATGCTTGATTGTTTCAGCAGTGGTTCGTAAAGAGCTTTGATTCGTATGTTCGCATTTAACAGTCTCTTTTGAGTTCATTTTCCCACAATGCTATTTCGGGTAACACTGATGATGGTTTTTCAATATTGTCAGAGTCATCTGGAGTTAAAGGTATCACGGCCATGGCTCCATATAGATGATGAATGGTGCGCTGTGCATCATATTGATTTGTTCATGATTTTGGAGATGGCGGATGACTCGGCTTATTTTATGTCTGACAATTTCAAGTAAGTTGCTCACGATTTTTTTTTTTTTTAGTTGACATAATCAGGATAGAATTTAGATCTTCACCTTACATTTTGGTTTTTGAATCTCAATAACAGGGCAAGCATGTTATCATTTGTGGTTAAGATCTTGATGGAATTCGTTATTATGTATCAAAGTTTGAGTTCCTTTCCAGAAATATTCTTGCCAATTGCAGTCATGCTTCATGAAGTTCTTCATGGTGCCAAACTACCAGGAATTTTACGATCAAATATGGAAGAAGTTGCTGGTTTAATAAGAACGAAAGCTTCTGAGTACCAATTATCAAGGCAGCCACTCCAAATGAGAAAACAGAAACCAGAGCCAATCAAGCTAATGAATCCAAAATTTGAGGAGAAGTATGCACCTTTCTTTAAGCCTATTATTTTCCGTACGTATGACTTGTTTTTCTCTGTTTTTCTGATGATGGGATGAGAATACGTGTTTCTTTCAACGTAATTCCATTATTATACGGTTTGTGTTAGTACATGGAGGGTTGGTTTGGAGTAATAGTTAGATTGTTCCATTCTGACCTTGAAGATCATGGATTAGAACCCATATGCAGCCTCTCTACCTAACTACCTCTACAGAATAAGGTTGCATCTGTCAAGCCCTTCTCTTTTCCCATAATGATCGAAGACTTCTGCAGTGGGTACACTTTTTTTATATATTGAGATTGTTGATTGTTGCAGCTTACGTGCCCAAAGTATATACTCAAATATTTTGATTATGTTTCACTTCAACTGTTTTGCACTCATGTTTGTGATCCTTTTAATATCAATGCAAAACTTATTGATTAACTCTTTGGAATAAATGTTCTGCAGTTTTGTCAAGGGTATAGATTATGATCCTGACCGTGAAAGGGCTCGAACGAAGAAGTTTAAGAAATTGTTAAAGAAAGAAGCAAAAGGAGCTGTGCGTGAACTGCGTAAGGATAACCATTTCTTATTTGAACTTAAAGAGAGAGACAAATTGTTGCAGGAAGAGGAAAGATCTGAAAAATATGGTAAAGCACTGGCTTTCCTACAAGAACAGGAACATGCCTTCAAATCTGGGCAACTGGGAAAAGGGAGAAAAAGGAGAAAATGAAGCTTTTCTGTTGTTTTCTCTGGTTCATACACATCTGCTCTTTTTTTTGCGATCATAAAGGTACATTTCTTTCTTTTATTCTGCTAACTCTTGTTAAACATTTGTCTCATCAATCCTTGATTCACCTAAAGAATGTTTTAAAATTTAAAAAAAAAAACTCTAAAGAAGTTATGTATTTTTAATTGACCAATTGTTAAAATGAAGATAGGGATCGAAATGACTGTTCATTACCTCTTTGAAAAGAGAATAAAACTATTTATTTGTTTCTGCAAATTAGATTCAAGAAATTAAACTGTTTATTTGTTTCACACCGTAATGTAAATTTACTGTGTAATAGTGGCTGATAATTAGTAATACCAAGCACACTAATTTGCATATGATATACCTTGTCCTTTATATCATAGTAGCTTCATCTTTTTGACATATCTTGTCCTTTATATCTATCCTCATATGCAATGAAAAAATATATAAACTTTATGTTAATCCTTGATGGAAGTTTATTGTGAATAGAAACTCCTTATTCACTCTATGATCAATAATGTCATGCATATTTTTGATAATTTTGAATGGACGCTCCATTCAAAAATTATCTCATAATAAAACTGGATAAACCTTATTACTGCCGTATTATCTATGACTTTCTTCCTGTAAGGATCCTTTTTCTAGTTTTGTCTCATTGATCTATCAGGGTTCATTGGCCGAAGCTGAATGAGAGGGCAGCTGGAACTAGTTTAGTTCCACAAGGAAAAATGAAATATGGGAATAAGTGTACAAGGTAGAAGCAAAAGAGAATGCCAGTTTGTTTATTGATGCCCAAGTCAACATCATGCTCAGTCTATATTCTCTTCTAAGTGGGCATCAACTGCCTAAGTTTTGTAACTTAGATGTTCTTCACTAATTTTGTATCATCAAGAGAAGTAAGGAAGATCAATTATTTATGGCACGTCCACATATTTGATAATGTATACATACCTGCAGGTTCTGATTTATTGTAACTCAAGCTTTTACTACTGCTTATACTTGCAATTTCTTCTTCACCTTTTTTTTTTCTTCTTGGGATGCTCAAACTTTTGCAGAATACTTAGCTTATGTAATGTGGAATTTGGGCAGCTATACTCCCAGTTTGGAGAAATTATTCTGTTCGTATGCCGGATGGAGAGAACCGTCCGGATTTGCTATGCTTTTGCTGCCCTTTTGCTGTGCTTTTACATAAGGATAGTAAAAGGACCGCAAATATTCAATTATGAATGCGTTTTTACTATACTTTCGCTACCTTTTTGCAAAAGCGCAGCAAAAGTTCAACAAATATTCAATTATTTAATAAATATTAAATATTTGCTGTTTTTTTACTACCCTTTCGCAAAAGCGCAGCAAAATAACAGTAAAAGTACAATAAATCTGGACAGTTCTCTCCGTCCGGAATCTGCACATAATAAATAGTCCCACTCCAGGACTTCTCTTTCTCACTAAGAATGCACTGTGCCGAGCCTTGCAAAAGTGTCTCACCCGCACACTACTTCAGTCTTCACAAAATTCCCTTCAGCCGCTATCTGCTTGCCGATCTCCTTCCTGATTTGCACTGTGCCGTGAATTGCTACAATCTCGCTTCCTCACTCCTTCCCAATTTCCCGAACTGCATGCTTGCAGGAAAACTTTTGGCTTGTATGAAAACTCCTTGGAAAAGAGGATGTAAGATAACTTTTTCTTATCATAAAGATGTTAGAGCTTAAAGATCTGCAGGGAAAAAGAAAATTTTGTCTCTAACAACACTGTCAATTTCGAGTTTAAAAGGAGTACAACTTTTATAAGAAATGAAAATCACGAAAAATAATATGAATATAAGAAACAAATGAAGGAACTAATTATATATCCATATTTAAGTAGAGTAATCAAAGTTCAAATAAATGAAGATAATTTGACCAGTTCAAAGTTGGTTGGTAGATAACAATGAGCAATACAAAATTCTTAAATTGGTTGTAAAAAAAAAAATTGAGTAGACATCAATATCTATTATAATACATTATATGCAAACTCTAAGGCAACGAACACTTTTATTGTCGGCAAACATTATTTTATTGTTCATAATAGTGTACTTGTATTGCAACTTATATTGCTCATAAAATTCACAATCCTATAACAAGGCAGTCTGTACACCTGACAATATAAAAAATTGATGCAGAAGGTTGAGGAAAGACCTCAAAGGCTACTCTAATATATTGTTTATGAAATTGGATCCCAAGTCAGCTCATAAATAAAAGATCATTTATGTAATCTTATATGAGACTCGTGGATAAATGATTTCCTAATTATATATGCTGAAAAAGATATATTAATACTTAATAGTGTTGATAATAAAATATTTGTACAATAATTTTAGAATGCCAAAGAGTTAGCAGGATAAATTGTATGGATGAAATTTTTGAGACGATCTTTCATTTGACATTATATGCCTACATTAAAAAGAAGTATTAGATAAAATAATCATTCAGTTATGGTTCAAATTACTCGTAGAGGGAGCTGTAGAACTTCATGGTCCAACGAGAGACACAAATGAGCTCACAAAACAGAAAAATGGTATTGATATATGTTTGATTACAGATAGATACAACGTATATATAGACAGCTAAAAGTAGTAGCTACATACAAAGCCATTAAGATATCACTACATTGATGTATTATTATGCTCTAATATGCCCCTGCAAACTGAAGGGTCTTGAATGACTATCAGTTTGAGCCGTAGTTGATGAAACCTTGGTGTTGAGAGGGATTTGGTAAGGATATCAGCGACTTGGTCAATGGTGCTGATGGGAAGTAGTCGGATGTGGTGTTGCTGAATATGATCACGAACAAACCCGTGATCTATTTCAATGTGTTTAGTTCGAGCATGAAACACTGGATTGTTGCCATTGCTATTGTTGACGTATTGTCACAGTAAAGATCAGTCGGTTTGTCTTGTGTAATTCCAAAGTCAGTGAGAATGCATCGAAGCCATATTATGTTCGCCGTGAGAGCAACTAATGCTCTATACTCAGACTCTGTAGATGACCAAGCTACGGTGCTCTGCTTTTTGACAGTCCATGATATTAGCGTGTCTCCTAAGGAGCAATATCCGGAAGTTAATCTTCTTGAGATGGGATCTCCTGCCCAGTCAGCATCTGAAAAGGACGTGAGACACAAATTAGATTTTGTAATTGGAATGCCATAATTAATCGTACCTTTGATCTAGCGCAGTAGCCGTTTGAGAAGATATATGTGTTGAGGCATGGGGTGATGCATGTGTTGAGATAGAAGGTTGACACTGTAGGAGATCTCCGGTCGCTTGAGAGTCAAGTATTGAAGTGAGCCTGTGATCTTGCGGTACATAGACGGACTAGCTAGCACTGTATCTGTAGGAAATGCCTGAGGAAGCTTGGTACACGTCGGGTTTGAGAGCGGGTTGCAGTTTGTCAATTGAGCTATTTGCAGTATGGAATGTGCATATAGTTTTTGTGAGAGGAAATATTGTTCAGATGTTCGGTTAATTTGAATGCCGAGAAACGAGTTCGCATCACCAAGATGCTTCATGGTGAACCGTGTATCTAGCTGAGTAATAATTTTGCTAATGGTTTCATGATCATTTCCCATTATAAGAATATCATAGACGTAAATAAACATAAACATTTTGATATTTGACTGACTAAAAATAAGAAGGGATGGGTCTGATTTGCTATGGGTAAACCCGAGGGAGACCAAGAAAGATGTGAAAGTAGTATACCATTGTCGTGGCGCCTGTTTTAGGCCATAAATAGCCTTGTGAAGAAGACATACATGATGGGGATTGGTAGAATCTTTGAATCCTTTAGGTTGAAGCATGTATACGGAAAGATCCGTGAAGAAAAGCATTTGCGACATCAAGTTGTTGAATTGGCCAGTTATTGTGCAGTGCAATGGTAAGAAGTATGCGAATTGTTGGTAATTTAGCAACAGGATTGAACATCTCCGTGTAATCCAACTCATATTCTTGATGGTTGCCTTGCGCTACGAGCCTTGCTTTATATTTTGCTATCGATCTGTCCGAGTGAAATTTGGTGCGATGCGTCCATTTACAACCCAGAACTGACGGGTGTGGTGGCGGAGGAACAAGACTCCATGTGCCTTGGCTTTGTAAGGCAAAAAATTCAGCGGCCACGGCTTGTCTCCATTCTGGGTATTTGCTAGCTTCGTTGTAAGTCGATGGATCTGTAGGACAATCTTGAGTGTTCTTGTGATGAATTAAATTCAAACGTGTGCGTGGTTTTAAAGACCCCGTTTTATGTCTGGTAACCATAGGATGAGTCGATAGCTGGGATGTGGATGCTGCAGGAATTTGAATTTGCGGCTGAGGTGTATCAAAGGAGAGACATCTGTTGTGGGAACAGATTTTGACCTTTGCACAGATTGCTCATTGGAATTGCCCGAATTAATGGTGTGAGAGTTGGATTGTTGGACCACTGATATGGGTGTGAGGAATAGAGGAGATAACTGCTCAGAAACTTGATTGTTAGCTAAATTGAGATTTGTAAACAGAAAACATGTTTCATCAAAAGTAACATGATGAGAAAAAATGATTTTGTTGGTGGTAAGATCTAGGCATTTGTGGCCTTTATAAGTGTTCGAGTATCCCAAAAACACGCACGATTGAGCTTTTGGTTGAAGTTTGTGACGAAGAGGAGCTGGAGTGAGAGGAAAACAGGCGCAGCCAAACGTGCGAAGATGGTTGTAGTCAGGATGAGTGTGATGTAAGAGTTCAAACGGGGACATGTTGGTATTTGAAGATGGCATTTTGTTTATAAGATAGACAGATGTGAGGACAGCATCTGGCCAGTAGGTGTATGGAACAGATGCAGTGTAGAGAAGGGCTCTTGTAGTTTCAAGAATATGCCGATGTTTCCATTTTGCTACGCCATTTTGTTCAGGCGTATAAGGACAGGAGATCTGATGGAGATTCTGTGATGTTGAAGAAACTGAACGAATGAGTTGCTTAAGTATTCACCTCCGCCGTCAGTACGAATGCATTTAATTTTGTGAGACGTGGAGTTTTTAATGTAAGTTTTAAAATGGGTAAAGATAGTAAGCACTTCCGATTTTTGCCGTATTGGAAATAGCCACGTAAATCTAGTGTAATCATCAACGAATATAACATAATAGAGATATCCAGTGTTAGAGGATATGGGAGCTGGACCCCACACATCAGAGTGAATTAAAGCTAGAATGGATTTTTCTCTATTATAGGACGGTGCAAACGCAATTTTATGGCTTTTAGCCTTGTTACATGAATGACAGAGGATAGGTTTAGTATCTATATGCAGCTGAGAATTACAAGAAGCAATGTGGTGAAGAGTGCGCTGACTGGGATGACCCAATCTAGTATGCCAGGGAATGGTGCGATTGGTGGAAATTTGAAGAGCGTGATGCTTGGAGAAGGCAGCAGGCGTCCGAATGGGGTATAGTCTGTCACTACAGGGTCCGCGAAATATGACTTGATGAGTCGTCAAATCCTTAAACACAAAACCAGAGGGATCAAATATGATAGCAATATTATTATCCTTGGTTAGTTGAGAAATAGATAATAAATTATAATGAAGATCTGAAGTATGGAATATATGAGAAAGATTTAGCTTACGAGAGGGAGTCGGTAGCAAGCCCTATCCAGGATTTGCTATGCTAACCGAACTCCCGTCGCCAATGGTGATGCTGTCAGTTCCATGGTAAGGAGTTGAGATGGAGAGATTGTCCAGAGATTTCGTCATGTGGGAAGAAGCTCCCGAGTCAAGGTACCAATCCGTGTATGCTGAAGATGATTCCGCAGCAAGTGCTTTGTTCGGCTGTCTAACTTTCGGTACATACTGTGTGTTCAGTCGATGCCAACAATCGAATGCCGCGTGTCCATTCTTGAAGCAGATTTGGCAGATGGTAGGAGCATTGGATGAAGAATCTCTGGTTAAATTTCTTGGACCGTAGGATCTACCTCTGCTTCTGCGACCGCGACCGCGATTTGAGAACAGAGCAGTACTGGAACTTTCTACAGGAGCTAGGCGAGCCACATCTGAGGCAATGTGAATTTCTTCACTGATGAGTAAAGAGTACGGTTGATCAAGACTGAGAGGTTGAGTCATGGTTCGTATAGAGGTTTTGAAAGATTGATAGGTATTGGGAAGCCCATTTAGGATGTAGAGAATTATATCCTCCGAGTCAATCTGAGCCCCTGCAGCAACAATGTGATCGAGGAGAGATTTGATTTCATTCAAATATTGAAGCATAGTCAGGTTCTTGAGCGAGATACGGTGAAGTTCATTCTTTAGTTGAATGACCTTAGATCTATTCGTGGATTGAAATCGAGTTTGAAGAGTTGTCCAAATGGTTGAGGTAGATTCAAGATTCAGAATGTAAGGGAGAATGGAGGCCGATATTGTGGAGCATATAGCTGCCGCTAGGTTTTGATCATTAAGAAGCCATTGGGCATAGCTAGGATTAGGAACAGTCGAACTATTTGTTAGGTGAAGAATCTTGTCGGGGATGAGAGATTGTGGATCAAGAAATGAATCAAACCCATTCGCACGGCAGATCTTGAGGATCTGAGAGCGCCAAAGGGAGTAGTTATCTGGAGAAAGGGGAGTTTGCATAATGTTCTTGAGATTGGAAAGAACGAATTTGAACGTCGACGAGATGACCGGAGTTGCCGAGTTTGTAATCTCTGGTTGTTCGTCGATCTGAGATGTTGTAGTTGACTCCATTTGGCCCCTGGATCTTTAAGCCTTGTCTGATACCATGTAGAACTTCATGGTCCAGCGAGAGACACAAATGAACTCACGAAACAGAGAAATGGTATTGATATATGTTTGATTACAGATAGATACAACGTATATATAGATAGCTAAAAGTAGTAGCTACATATAAAGCCATATAAGATATCGCTAAATTGGTGTATTATTATGCTCTAATAGGAGCTACCATATGCTACAAGTTTTCTCAAGTTAAAAATCTGATTCATTAATCAATTTGAAATCAAAGTCATAAATAAGTTCTGATTGAGATTCAAGTTTTGACTATTATCACAATAATATTAATTTTAAAAAGAGGCAATAATGATCATAAAAGGAATTTTTTTGATGTTTTAATTAAAGTTAATCAATGTGAAAGAGAGAGATAGGGGTGTAAATAAATGATCCCATCAGACAATCCGACATAAGCCTAACTCAAAAAGTTAGAATTCGTGTTTAAAATATTAACCCGATTAATTTTCAGACCAATTTTAAGTTGACTCAAAAGCTCCAAATTGACTTGACATTTGCCCAATTATTATTCGAATTCAAGTCAAATAGGTTAAGTTCAGGTTAAATATATCATTTTAGAGTTGAATGGCTCAAAGTGGAGTTAAAAATATCATGCTAATCTTAAAAAATGTACCATTCATATGATTAATAGGTTAAATAAGTCATGTTCGAGTTGAGTTAGATGGAGGTCAAATATTTTGACTCGAAGTTTTATAAATTGTAAATAGATTGGTTAAGCTTATGTAGGGAAGGTGGAGGAGGGAATTTTATGGTGGAGGTGGTAGGGTAACCAACCACTATGGGAGGCATTTTGGGCAGGGGGACTGGACGACCGGAGGAGGGGGATTAGGGCTGCAAGCAAACTGAGCGTTCGACAAGCTGCTCGAGGCTCGGCTCGATAAGAGCTCGTTCGTGATCGTTCAATTAGTTAGTTGAACAAGCTTGAACACTTTCGTAAATACTCGATGTATTAATAAACAAGCTTGAACAACAATGGTTTGGCTCGATTAGGTTCGTGAACATGATCGTTTAAAGCTCATGAACATACTCGATATGAAGCTCGATAAGAAGCTCGTGAACAAAGAACTCGATTAATGTTTAATATTTGACATCAAGATCGATTAATTCTCATTATTATTATTATATATATTTAATAAATAAGCTATTATTATATATTAATTGATATTAATCGATTAATTCTCATTAATATTATTACTTATCATTTATTTACTAATAATAATTACTTAATTTATAACTAACAACAATATAAGTTTATTATAATATAATGATATAATTATTGTTAAATAATAAAATTTAAAGTAAATAATAATGAGCACTGCATTTTTCATATTGATTAATATTATTTTCATTTTACATAGACAATTGCTTTTATTATAAATGTGTTTGTTCATAGATATATTCATGAACGTGTTTGTTTGATTGTTTAAAAAAATTCGTTAAATATGTTCACGAACATGCTCGATGTAATCATTTGTTAGGAAGCTCGATAAAGCTCGTTTGTTAAGTTAATGAACATCTAAAAGTAGAGCTCGTTTATAGCTCGTTTGTTTAAAGCTCGATAAGCACTAAACGAACCGAACATGAACTGAACATGAACCGAACATGAACACTCATTAATTTAAATGAACAAAACATGAACACAAATAATAAAGCTCGAACAAACACGAACCAAACTTGAACAAGCTGATATTAAATGAACTCAAACATGAACACTCACATTCAGCTATATCTTACTAATATAAAAATTATAAAAAATTAAAATTAGCATATTTTAAGCTACTTGATTTAAATTTAAATATTGTAATCTTTCTCTAGTGTAATTTGTTGGCTTTAATTACATAAATTTCCTATAAAAGAGAATTTGGAGATTTTAAAATAATTAAAAAAATTGATAAAATTTTTAATTTTAAAAAAACTAATAATGTGAAGATAAATGATTAAAATAAGAAAATATATAAATAAAGAGAGAAATATAAATGAAAAAAAGGTTTAAGATAGTCTAATAAAAATAAATAAAAAATAGCTAACCTCACAAGATAGATAGTGAAAAATAATAATAAAAAAAGTTTAAAATCATCTCACCCTCATGAGAGAGAGAGAGAGAGAGAGAGAGGAAAAAGAGGGGTTATAAATAGTAGCAAGTACATAAAGTTGCCGGTAATAAAAAAAAATAGCAAGAGAGAGAGAGAGAGAGTAGAGAGGAAGGTAATAGTGAAAAAAAATTTCAGCCAATGGTTGCAGGATTTTACAAGGGATTTTTTTTTTCGGGGGGGGGGGGGGGGGGGGGGGACGTACCCCCTTAGCCCCCCCCCCCCCCCCCCCCCCCCCTAAATCTGCCAATGGGGATGAGATGAGCCAAGGGGACCGGGTCATGGGAAGCGGATGGAGGAAAGGTGGGATTCTCACTCTCGATACATGGGGAAAACATGGAGAGATCACGACAACCGCTGCACTGGAGAAGGAAGAAGCTATTGGAGCGGTCGCGATCCTTTGGTGAGGAGTTGAAGATACGAATAATTGCGGAGAAGAAGAGTAAGAGTTTAATAAGTAATACACAAGTTCCTTCCGATGATAAACTAATTGATAACGAGAAAGATGTGAATGAAGAGGGCAAAGAAATAAACTTACAAAGCCAAGCTAATGGTGTTGATAAAAAATTAAGTCTTGTGTAAAGTGATTCTACCGAGACTTCCACATGCCAAGAACCTGTGTTTTCAGAAGGGGTGATATCGTGTTCACTGATGGCCATTGCAACTCTGATTGATATACTATTGAGCAAAGAACTAGAAACTGGCTCTGAAAACCATAAAAGCCTTGATGTTCGTTCGGCAACATATCCAGTTCTAACAATCAATGTTAAAAACATCCATCATGCTTGTTGCGGGCTAGAATATACGCGGCGATAGAGATTAATTTCTACATCTTAGCGTTGCACGGATATCCAGCTCACACACAGAGAACACGAGATTTTTTACATGGAAAACCCTGAAAAAGGGAAAAACCACGGGGCTTGGCCCAGTCGAAATGATTCTACTAGAACTTGAACATGTTACAATGGGTTGACTCGCCTCCAAGGGCGATCAGATTACAAATATCAATCGTGGGGTTGAAGTCGGGGGTCCACGAAAGTCTGATGTCGTGCTGACGGAACTTCGGGGTCTTTAGGTGATCTGGCAGAACTTTGGGCCCTAGGCGATAGTCTGGCGGATTGCAAAGCCTCAGGTGGTGGTCCGACGAAGAGCAAGGCCTCAGGTGGTGGTCGAGGAGGAGCAAGGGGGCAAGAGCTCTCTCTTTTCCTCCTTAGGATTAGGTGTCTTTTTCAAGAGGAGAGGGGGCTCTATTTATAGATTTTCGTTATTGGCATGGCCCGTAAATAGGTGGAAGATCAGGGATAGTTAGGGAGTGGTTTGAATGGACGGCCGATGTTGAATCCCTTGATCGTGGACCGTTTGATGGACATTTGAAGGCCTTAGAAATATCGGATTTTGGCGATCTTGGGCTCGTTGGATTCGTCTCGTCGAGACGCTCGATTCGACTATAAGCATGTCACATTTAGAGACCGTTTGGTAATCCAAATTATTGTTTGAACTTTTCAACAGCGCTTCAGACCCTTGATTTGGACTCATTTGGGCTCGGATTGGGTTGAATTTGGTGTTGTTGGGTTCGTATTTCTGAGACGCTCAGTTCGACTGTAAGTTTGCTGAAATCGGAGTTCGAATGGTCCCAAAATTAATTTCGGAAGCTTCCAACTTGGTTTTACCTCGAGATTCGTGCCCAATCAAGATAAAATTTTGAGGATGTATCAGTTGCCCCCCTATTTTCGGACGTCGAAGCTCCAGAAGTCAGAAAATACGTGTTGCAATTTTTGGGGAATTTTTCGTGCAATTCGAAGTTTGCAAAAATCCGATCTCGGGTGTAGAGGTCCCGGATTGCTCCAAAAGTGTCAAAATTGAGTCCGGAATGTCGAAAAACGGTCCTGGGGACCCCAAAAGTGTCCGATTTGACCTTTCCGGGCCTGAAATTGGGTCCGGAAGGAGTCAGGGCAGGCTGTCCGCCGCCGGCCGCCGCCCGTGCCTCTGCCGCATTGCGCTCATGCGCTGCTAGCCCGCTGGCCCGCCTGCGGCGCTCACCCGGCCCGCCTGGCCCGCGACCGGCCCTCCTTGGGCCCGCGCTGTGGCCCGCCTGGGCCTGCCTTCGACCCGCGCCCTGCCCGTCGGCAGGGCCTCTTGAGTGGTCTTGGCTGACCGGTAACCGCCGGCTAACTGCCGGTGGTTTTTTTTTTACTGTATATATATATATATATATATATATATATATATATATATATATTTCAAAATTCCTAAAATGCCCCTACCCTCCCTATAAATAGGCCCCCCTTAGGCCTTAGAAATCACACATTTCTCCCCTCCCTCTCTTTTCTTTCATTAGAGGCCTTCCCCTGGCCCTGAATGGGTGGCATCCCTCGTCCAGGCCCAGGGCCCCTCTTTGCGAGAAAGAGACCTCCCTTCTGCCCTCCTACCCTTTTACTATGCGGGAGGCCTACCCCTGCCTTCGAATAGGTGGCATTCCTTATCCTACGGCAGGGCCTCTCCCTATACAGAAACCATGTAGGGCGACCACCTTCCCTCGAGTGATCCTGCGGTTGGGAGAAAATCCACCACGCTGCCTGACGGAGAGCGGAGGTCCAACAAAGGAGCGAAGGTGGATGATGTTGCGTCCACTATTACGGGCGATCTTCTAATGATCCTTCACAAGAATTTCCACATCCCGAATGATGTGGTGACGACGGTTCCGAAGAGGTCTGATCGGGCTGGCCTTCCTCCTCCCGGATACCTTACTGTCAGCGAGACCAGTCTGCGAGCAGGACTGTGTTTTCCACCTCCCGCTGAGTTGGTCGAGATTTTGAATAGATGCGGGGTGTGCTTGTCGCAATTTTCGCACAGAGCCATGTCGGTGACAGTGGAACTGATTGTACTTTTCAGAGATCGGGGGGTCGTGCTGACACCTGAGCACCTTTTGAGGATGGGATGACTCACCAGTGACATGCAGGAGCGTGTGACTTTTAGATGCAAATGGTTAGACATGCGCACCCGGGATCCTGTGAAGAGCTGGTTCAGCTCCTACTTTTTTTTTAAGAATCGACTGGGGCCTACTTGAGAAGTGGGGGAGGATGAGGGACTTGCCAGCTCCTTTGCACGTCGGAGAGGAGGACGTAATGAGGCTTCTGAAGGTCCCCGACGTCGAGCATCTTCTATATGAGGTTCATTATTTAAATAAGTACATAGAAGAAGAGTTCCTTTTCAAGGTTGGCCTGTCCTTTCACCCCAGGAGGTCAGATGCTCGGATGTTGAAGCCGACTTCTAAGGTTCCTGAGCCACCTGCCCCAGTTCCAAAGGCAGCCTCTAAGCGACATGTAGGAGGTGAAGATCCCCAGGTTTTGTTGAAGAAGAAGTTGGAGGGGGCTGCGGCGAACACAAGCAAGGTTACACCTGTCTCTTCCCCCGTCAAGATTCGTGTTCCTGGGGATGTCTTAAGCCATCAATGTGTCGGACGTCGCAAAGCTGATGACCTGGTAAGGAACTTCTTTCTAGTGTTTCTTTTCTTTTTGTTCTGGGATGGCTTCTAATGCTCTTTTCTCTCTTATTTCAGTTGTCACGGCGTACAGAGCTCGAGGTCGAGCTAACGGGGGCCCTGAATAAATGGAATGTTGAATTTGTAAAAATCAAGTATCTTCAAGGAAAATACAAGCGGAAGTATGACCAGAAGACTAGAGAGGCCAAGGTGCTGGAGGAGGAGCTGTGCGGGTGTAGGACTGAGCTGGCGAATATAGTACAATCTGTATCCCTCCAGAACCAGCAGATTGATCGTCTTCAGGTTGATCTTG
Source organism: Dendrobium chrysotoxum (assembly GCA_019925795.1). Classification (NCBI taxonomy): domain Eukaryota; kingdom Viridiplantae; phylum Streptophyta; class Magnoliopsida; order Asparagales; family Orchidaceae; genus Dendrobium; species Dendrobium chrysotoxum. The sequence continues at coordinate 26,848,740 of CM034311.1, forward strand.
AGAGGCACAGGCGACGATCATCCAGCTTCGTGAGGATCAGAGGGCTTCTGGAGAGAAAGTAGCGGTGCTCGAGACTGAGAACAAGAGGTCCCAGACTCTTATTGCTAAGAAGGAAGCTGCTTTGACGAGTTTTGAGTCTTCAAGGGTTATTGAGGATTTCAAGAAGTCAATAGCTTTCAAGATCATCATCCAGAATCATGTTCAGGAGGCTCACGACCACATTTACGAGGTAGAAGTGAAGGCTTTAGAGCAGCAGTGCCTTGATGATGGGTTCATCCGGGGCTTCTTGAAGGGAGTCCGTTTGATGCAGCGAAAGACCGGAGTTGAGGTTGAGGGGCTGACACCTAGCCAGGCTTCAGATGACTTTCCTCCAGGTCCTGATGGCGACGAGATAGAGAGCGAGCTGCAGAAGGCCTTTGCCCTTGAAGCTGATGACGAAGTAGTAGATATTGAGTAGTGTATTTGCTAGTTGTACTTATCTGATCCTTCTTAGTGCTTTTTGTTTATGTTGGATGTTCGTGTTCATATATGTTGTCATTTATGATTCAGTAGTGGATTGCTTATTTAGTAGTGGATTATGTGTTGCCTTCTATGATTTAGCCTAAATGACCTTTATGCTCCTTTTCTCTTTTAAGATACTTGACTTGTCTGAGGTTATTGATTAACGCCGTCCAACCTATGCGAAAAAGGTCAGGTCGTAGCCACTTAAGACCAACTCTCGAGCGACTGAGATTCAAGCTTCTCTTTTTAAGGAATTCAAGTTCCAAGTGAAGGACGTTTGGCCTTTCCGAGGTTGTTGATTATAGCATTGCTATTTAACCTGTGTGGAAGAGGTCTAGTTGGATCCCCCTGGGACCGATCATCCAGTGATTGAGATGCAACGAAGAGTGTGCGTGCCTCGAACCAAGGATATTATAACAAAGTGACATCCACTTAGGATGTTTTGACCTATCTGAGGTTGTGAATTGAAGCATTTTGTTATGCTTTTTAACCTGTGTGGAAGAGGTCGGATCAAATCCCCCTGGGACTGATTATCCTGGATTGAGTTGCAATCGTGTTGCGTATTACTCGCATCTAGGATTTCAAGATTGAGGCTCACAGTGTGTGTGAGATTATCATTACAGACCAAATTAAAGGGGCAATAATGTAACTGAACAATGGAACAGAACTTTGCTGCATTGAACAACACCATACTTCCCTGATACAATTCAGGGATAGGAGCTACAAATGTTACTGTCAATATAGGAGGTAAACGACACTTAACACTAATTACATACAACACTTAAAAACAAAAACACTTTTATCTTCTACTAATAGTATTTGCAAAGGTTGTCCACATTCCAGGTCCGAGGAAGCATTTTTCTTTCAGTATCCTTTAGTTTGAAGGTTCCTGGCTTCACCACAGCTGCCACCTAGTACGGACCCTCCCGGAGGGGGGAGAGTTTGTTGCGCTGAGGGCCTTTTCCTGCCGCCTCGATGCTGCGCAGAACTAGATCCCCTATCGTTATGCGGCGTGGTTTCATCCTTCGGTTATAGTGACGGGCAACTCTCTGGTAATATGCAGCGGTCTTGAGCACCGCCTCATCTCTTGCTTCTAGGAGGAGGTCTAGATTGCATCTAAGCTTTTCTTCGTTGTCGTTGAAGTCAAAAGTTTGGACTCTATAACTTGGAATTCCAATGTCGGCTGGAATGACGGCTTCGGTGCCAAAGCAGAGATTGTACGGGGTTTCTCCTGTTGGGGTTCGTGCCATGGTACGATAGGCCCAGAGAACATTTGGGAGCTCATCAGCCCATTGCCCCCCAGCCTTCTTCAAGCGTGTCTTCAATCCTCTCAGAATTGTCCGATTAATGACCTCTGCCTGTCTATTAGTCTAGGGATGGGCCACAGCCGTGTGTATTAGCTGAATGTGAAGATCTTTACAAAATGTGGTAAAGACCTTTCCCGTGAACTGTGTTCCGTTATCTGTAATCACTTTTGCGGGAATGCCGAAACGGCATATTACATTCTTCAATAAGAACTGTTTGGCATTTGCCTCTGTGATCTTTGCCAGAGGTTCGACCTCCACCCACTTGGTGAAGTAATCCACAGCCAGGATAATAAACTTTCGTTGTCCAGTGGCTATGGAGAAGGGCTCCATTATGTCGATCCCCCACTAAACAAAAGGTAAGGGACTCTGTACTATTGAGATTTCTGTAGCAGGTAGATGGGTAAGCTTGGCATGTAATTGATAGTTATTGCACTTTCGTACGAACTCTAGTGCATCTTGTTTCATTATGGGCCAGTAGAACCCTTGTCTCATTATCTTATGGGCGAGTGCGTTTCCGCCCAAATGTTCTCCACAGATGCCTGAATGTACTTCTCGGAGCACATAGTCGGCCTCTAAAGAAGGGAGGCACTTGAGATAGGGCCCTATGAAAGCCCGTTTGTATAACTCTCCATTTACAACAATAAAATTAGACGCCTGCCTCCGAAGTCATACTGCCGCTATTGGGTCTTCTAGAAGAACACCCTATTGTAAGAAAGATAGGAGAGGGTCAATCCAGGATGTCTCTCCTGATTCAATCGATTGTATTATCCACGGGCTCGGAATATTTGGAAAATATATCTCCTCGATATACTTTCTTTTGTATGTGTCGCCGGTTATAGCAGTAGCTAGTTTGGAGAGGGCGTCTGCTCTTGTATTTTGCTCCCAAAGAATATGTATAATTTGATGTTCGTTTATACGAGCTAGGAGCATATTTACTATGTTGCAATAAAGTGCCAACTGGGGGTTATGGATATCAAACTCCCCCTCCACCTGTGAAGCAACTAGTTGTGAATCAGTGTAGACCACCAGGTTTATACTTCACAGTCAATTGCCAGGCGTAATCCGGCAATAAGAGCCTCGTATTCTGCTGCGTTATTTGTTGCAGGGAACTTGAGTCGGAGCTCGTATTCAAGGGTAACTTGTTGTGGATAGATCAACAAGATTACTGATCCGGCACCAGAACTTCCAGACGCTCCATCAACATACATCGTCCAGCACGGGGGAGAAGGAGAAGCGCTTAGTGACTTGTCAGATACTGAGATGGTGCATTCAACAACAAAATCTGCAAGCGCCTGGGACTTTGTCACAACCCGGCCCGGTTAGCTCGTGTCTACGAGGCGGGAACGGAGTCGGACATGTAACAAGTATCTCATAATCTAAAAGATGTTATAATATACAAAAGCGCCTCTAAAATTTTCAAAATATAAACAGCTCTTATCCATACTTGCCATATCATCATCAAAAAAAAATTTTCATTACAAGGTGGCTTTCAACCTCTAACACATGCTAAACCACCTCAAAAAGAAAACAACTATTACAACAAACATAACAAAAGAACCTGTCAACCGGCGTACGACGACTGTAAGTGAACCTTGGATTATCAGCCATGTCTTTCAGCAGGATCTCCTAAAAATTTCCCAACACAAGGGAATGAGCTAAAGCTCAATAGGAAAACTCTAATTCTAACAGTTTCAAATAACATTGAAAACTAAAAGAGAAAAAGACCATAAATATATTTGCTTCAAAGATCATGATAATGCCACATAAAATTTTCCTTTGCCAATGTTACATAAAAACCCCAACTCATAAGTGTCTCATCTCAATGCCATATACATATTCATATAAAATTTCTCACTGCCACATACATTTCCCCCAACTTGTCTAAATGCCACATCGATGTTTCTATGCCACATACATTTTTCAATGCCACATCAGAATTGTAGTGTCACATATATTTCTTCTTGTCACAACGGTGTTTCAGGCTCATTGTTATCTAATCATTTTCATGTCATAAATTTTGTTTGCCACAATGTCATTTCAAAGTTTAATGTCATTTCTATGTTTAAATGCTTCAATGCCCTTTCCATGTTTATGCCTCAATGCCCTTTCCATGTTTAAATGCCTCAATGCCATATGAATGTTGTAATGAGAATGCTATAAATAATTATACAACCGTACCGGAGTACCAGGGGTGTACTGATCAGGTACACAACATCATTTGGCCATTCATTTCTTTTTCTCTTTTGCCCCAAAAAGGAGCCATATTGCTTCCATATCTTTCATACATTTGTGCTTTCGCACCATATGTGGTACTCCGTATTCAACATACACAAGCAAGTATATAAGTACATATGGAACTCCAACATTTCATCATCATCAGTAGTGAATAAGAAGAGTTGCTTAGAATGTTTAACCAACATAGAATAACATATATGTATTTGATCAAATTTCCTTGAAAGTTTTCAATTTTGCCAACATTTCCCATATAAGAATAAAGTAATATCTTTACCAACATGTTCCATGTAATAAGAAAGTAAAAGATTTGCCAACATGTTCCATCAAAGAAGAAAGAGTAATAACTTTGCCAACATATTTCATATAAGAAGAGGGAGTATGATATTTTGCCAACATATTTCATATAAATAAACATAAAGAAATATGAAAGTGTAGGAAAAGAGATTCCTACTTTAATTGTTGTTTCTTGAAACTTCGATTCTCCCCCTTAGTACTTCTTCCTTTCAAGAGACCTAAGGAAACAATTGCCAACATAACAATATAAGAAAAATAATTATACCTCACTACTCCAACTCATGGCATATTTAAATTTTCTCTCCTTAAGCTCATTAATGCTCTCAAACCTACCCATAACCAAACATGTTTGTCATGTAGGTCTATCCATTAAAATTAATTTTTAGTGATTATAAATAAAATTTTCGGATTTCATAAAAATCCATATTTTTGAAAACCCAAAATTCTCATATTTCTTCTAATTTACACTTTAAACACTTTTCTTAACATATAACATTAATAACCCTATTTATTTTCGGATTATTACATATAAATACTAGGGGAAAATAGGATTTTGTGAAAAATGCTCAAATTTTCTCATTAAAACCTTCCTAAAGTTATTTTGGAAACATTTTAAATAAGCATGCATCAACATTTTGCAAATTAGAGAAAAACCCTAATTTTTTTTTCCAAACTACTATTTTGAGAGAATTCCAATTTTTTTATAGTTAAAAGACTTTCCTAAATCTTCCCTACAATTTTTCTTCTACAATTTCAAGGTTTTGAGTAAACCCTAAAATTTCTCTTCAAGAAAAACTAAGAAAAAATACGTTTCTTTGTAAGAATCACTTACCTCTTTCCTCCTTAGCCTCTCCTCTTTGATTTCCCCCCCAAGCTTTCGCCGGAAAACCCGCCGGCGTCGCCGTTTCCCCTAGCTCCCGCCGCTCCTTTCGCCCTCTCGCTCGCTCTCTTGTACTCGGCCGACGAAAACAAACAAAAGGGACCGAATGAATCGGTCCCTTAGGGAAATGAGGAGTTAAGGGAGAGGTTTAGGTACAAATTACGCATGTGCCCCTTGTGCATAAAATTTTCTTTAACAACCACAAGGGTAAAATGGGTAATAAAGATTAAAACTACTTAAACCGACTTTGATGATTTTTAATTCCTAAACAGTGCATAATTTCCCATAAGTTCTTTACATCATTTTGATCGAAATTTCATGTCGAATTTAATAAAATTTATTTTGAAATTTTCCGACAACGTTGAAATTTCGCCTAATTTCGTTGTGGCGCATCGAAATGTGTGCAACACGTCCGATTGAAATTTTCGGGTTTTACAATTCTCCCCTCCTATTAAAATTTCGTCCACGAAATTGAATAAAAACAAAATAAAACAAAACATACCTTACTCAAAGAGATGAGGATAACATTTCCTCATTTCTGATTCTTTCTCCCAGGTAGCATTATTTTCTGACCCATGCTTCCATAAAACCTTAACAAAAGGTATAGTCCTGCTCCTGAGTTGTCTCACACTAAAATCCAATATTCGCTCTGGTTCTTCTACATAAGTGAGATCTGGTTGCAAATCCACATCTTCAGTTATAATCTTAGAAGGATCGTCAGATATAAACTTTCTCAATGATGAAATATGAAACACATTGTGGACAGCATATGAAGTTGGTAAAGCCAATCTATAGGCCACCTTCCCTATCCTTTCCACTATTTCAAAAGGACCAACGTAGCGAGGACTGAGCTTGCCAACCTTTCCAAAACGAAGTACACCTTTCATAGGCCTTATCTTTATGAAAACAAAATCTCCTACATTGAATTCCACAGGACGATGTTTCGCATCATAATACTTTTTCTGCCTATCTTGTACTGCTAGCAATCTATTTCTGATCATTCTGATCTTGCTTGTAGCATCATCCACTAAATCTGATCCAATTACTTTTCTCTCACCTGCCTCTGCCCAACAAAGAGGTGTTCTGCATTTTCTTCCATAGAGGGCTTCATAAGGGGCCATTCCTATGCTGGCTTGGTAACTATTGTTGTAGGCAAACTCTATCAAAGGAGTATGGGATTCCCAACTTCCCCCAAAGTCAAGAACGCACAGCCTTAGTAAATCTTCAAGAGTTTGAATTGTCCTTTCAGTTTGCCCATCGGTCTGAGGATGAAAAGCAGTACTGAAAGTCAATTTGGTGCCCATAGCCTCTTGGACTTTTCTCCAAAGTCTAGAAGTGAATCTACCATCACAATCAGATACGATAGACTTAGGGACACCATGCAAACGAACAATCTCAGCCACATACAACATTGCTAATTTCTCCACTGAGTCAGTCAGTCGGATAGGTAAAAAGTGAGCAGATTTTGTAAGCCTATCAATAATAACCCAAATAGCATCATGACCCTGTCGAGATCTGGGTAATCCTGACACAAAATCCATAGCAATGTCATCCCACTTCCACTCTGGAATAGGTAAGGGTTGAAGTAATCCACTTGGTCTCTGATGTTCAGCTTTAACTAACTGACAAGTAGGGCATTTTGCAACAAAATCCGCTACACTCCTTTTCATTCCAGGCCACCAAAACGATTCTTTAAGGTCTTGATACATCTTATTGCTACCAGGATGGATGGTATAAGCAGAATGATGAGCTTCATAAAGAACATCTCTTCTCAATTCATCAACATTTGGTACACAAACTTTGCCCTTATACCAAAGAAGATTTTCTTCATCAAGAAAGAAATCCTCTTCATGTCCTGCCTTCACTAAATCAATGATCTTCATAAAATCAGAATCCCTCAATAATGCTTCAGCTATTTTCCTCTTCAAATCAGGTTGCACTGTCAACTGATTTAACCATACATTCTTTGATGTGGAACATATCACAAATAACTCTAAACGTTCCATTTCCTCTATTAATTTCTCTTGTTGGGTCAATAAAGAATTCACCTTCACAGGCATCTTTCTGCTCAAAGCATCAGCAACTGCATTTGCCTTGCCAGGATGATACTGAATATTCAGATCATAATCATGAAGTAGCTCCATCCATCGCCTTTGTCTTAAATTTAGCTCTTTCTGTGAAAAGAGGTACTTTAGATTTTGGTGATCTGTAAAGACTTCACAATGCACACCATAAAGATAGTGCCTCCAAATCTTCAAGGCAAACACTACTGCAGCAAGTTCCAAATCGTGGGTTGGGTAGTTCTTTTCATGATTTTTCAATTGCCTAGAAGCATAGGCAACTACTCTCCCATGTTGCATCAAGACACAACCCAAACCTTTTAGTGATGCATCACTATAAATCTGAAATCCTTCAGTGCCAGAAGGAAGAGTAAGAATAGGAGCAGTCATCAAACGAGTCTTCAACTCTTGAAAAGCTTCCTCACATTGATTGCTCCACTCAAACTTCACTGCCTTTTGAGTCAATCTACTCAAAGGTGTAGCAATCTTGGAAAACCCCTCTACAAATCTTCTGTAGTAACCCGCAAGCCCAAGAAAACTCCATATCTCAGTCACTGTTGTAGGTCTGGGCCAATCAGCTATAGCCTGCACTTTATGCTGATCCACAGAAATACCATCTCCACTAATAACATGACCAAGAAAAGTCACATTTTTCAACCAAAACTCACATTTGCTGAATTTGGCATACAATTCATTTCCTCTTAACCTTTGCAACACTGCCTGCAGATGATTAGCATGATGCTCTTCATCACAGGAATATACCAAGATGTCATCTATAAAGACTATGACAAAACTATCAAGCATTGGCTTGAAAACCCGATTCATCAAATCCATAAAAGCAGCTGGAGCATTTGTTAGTCCGAAAGGTAATACTGTAAACTCGTAGTGGCCATACCTTGAACTAAAAGCTGTTTTAGGAACATCCTCCTCCTTAATCCTCAACTGATAATAACCAGACCTTAAATCAATCTTGGAGAAGACTGTAGCTCCCACTAGTTGATCAAATAAATCGTCTATTCTTGGTAACGGATACTTGTTTTTAATGGTAAGTTTGTTCAACTCCCTGTAATCAATGCAGAGTCTCATGCTACCATCCTTCTTTTTTACAAAAAGAACTGGTGCTCCCCAAGGTGAAGTACTAGGACGAATAAATCCCTTCTCTAACAGTTCTTGCAATTGTAACTTCAGCTCCTGAAGTTCTTTAACTGCCATACGATAGGGCGCTTTGGAAACAGGTTCAGCACCCGATATAAGATCAATAGAGAACTCAATCTCTCTAATAGGAGGCATACCAGGTAAGACTTCAGGAAACACATCAGGAAAATCTCGTACTACAGCAATTTCCTTCAACTCTGGCACTTGTTTTGAAGTATCTCTTACATGAGCTAAAAAGCTTGGGTACCCCTTCAACATTAAACTACAAGCCTTCATAGATGAGATGATCATAGAAGATACACCCCTATCTCCCTGGAAGACAAGCTTCTCTCCATCAGGAAGCTTGATTTTCACCACTTTCTTATTACAATCTATGGAGATGAACTGGTTAGACATCCAATCCATCCCTAGAATCACATCAAATTCTTTAAGTGGTAACAAAATCAATTCCACTTCAAAATTTCTCTCACAGAAAGAAAGTGTGGTTGAACATACACTTGAAGCAATCATATTAAATCCATCAGGTAATAAAACTGACAGTGTAATAGACATAGTGCGGACATTCAATGCGTGCTTCGTAGTAAATTCTTGACTAATGAATGAATGCGATGCTCCAGTATCAAAAAGCACTTTGCTAGGAAAACATTGAACATAAATGGTACCTGTGATCACATCAGGAGAATTCTTTGCTTCTTGCTGTGTAATGGCATAAACCCTTGGTTGCACCACAGGTCTAGTAACCGGATGACTAGGTACTGAGACTGAAGCAGTAGACTCTTGAGCTCTCGGTCTACCAACTGTAGGACGTCTCCCAGTACTCTGCTGAGGTGGAGGAGCACTAGACCTCCCCTCCATAGGACCCCTAGGGCAGTTCCTAGCCATATGCCCAGGCTGATGGCACCAAAAGCAAACATTTGAGCCAGACAAACATTCACCTCTATGCAGCTTACCACACTTATCACAAGGTCTGACACTAGAAGAACTTCCACCACTATCAGTTCTGAACTTCTTCTTCATACTAGGACCTCCAGACGTTTGAAAACTCCTAGTCTTTTCAAAACCCTTCCTCTTTTGCAGAAAATCTCTCCTCTTTTGAGTGGTTTGAAAATCCATCTCTATCCATTTTGCTCTTTCAACTAAAACAGAATAATCCTCAAGACCAAATGGAATCAAAGGCTGACGAATCATATCGCGAAGCCCTGACAGAAATCTATGGCATTTTTCCTCAGCAGTTGGAATAATATGAGCTGCATAGCGTGCAAGCTTTGTAAATTCAGCTTCATATTGTATCACTGTCCGATCCCCTTGAACCAATCGAATAAACTGTTCCTGCATCTGCCTCCTCGCAGAAAAAGGCACGAACCAATCCCTGAAAACTTTAACAAACTCATCCCATGATATCTGAAATGTGGCTCTACCACCAAACCTTTCCATCATCTGTCCTCTCCACCATCTCTCCGCTTCTCCATCCAACACAAAGGTAGCTAAAGCCACCCGTCGATCAGCAGGACAATGCATACCTTCTAGAATTTTCTCAACCCTCATCAACCAGTTTTCAGCATCTACTGGCTCCCCTACACCCGTAAATAAAGGTGGTCGCATGTCCTGAAATATTTTCAAATATTTGTCTACAGATGGCTCTCCCCTGAATGGTTCTCCCCTAGAACTGGATTGTGGCTGCTCATGAGATTGCTGAATCAAGTGCGTCACAGCCGCCATCATCTGAGTGAAAGTATCTAAGGTAGCACTGCTACTACCTACTGGGGGTTGTACCTCAGATGGTACTGCTGGAACTTCTCTACCAGCTGGCTCATCCCTATCTGTATTGCCATCAGTGGCATTGGGATCTTGCTCCATGGCCCTAAATCAAATAAACAATTTCCCATTCAATAATCATTGCATAATTTGACACATATCAATCATCCTAAGGGCGCTTTACATTGATTTACATCCTAAACTTACGCTCTGATACCACTCTTGTCACAACCCGGCCCGGTTAGCTCGTGTCTACGAGGCGGGAACGGAGTCGGACATGTAACAAGTATCTCATAATCTAAAAGATGTTATAATATACAAAAGCGCCTCTAAAATTTTCAAAATATAAACAGCTCTTATCCATACTTGCCATATCATCATCAAAAAAAAATTTTCATTACAAGGTGGCTTTCAACCTCTAACACATGCTAAACCACCTCAAAAAGAAAACAACTATTACAACAAACATAACAAAAGAACCTGTCAACCGGCGTACGACGACTGTAAGTGAACCTTGGATTATCAGCCATGTCTTTCAGCAGGATCTCCTAAAAATTTCCCAACACAAGGGAATGAGCTAAAGCTCAATAGGAAAACTCTAATTCTAACAGTTTCATATAACATTGAAAACTAAAAGAGAAAAAGACCATAAATATATTTGCTTCAAAGATCATGATAATGCCACATAAAATTTTCCTTTGCCAATGTTACATAAAAACCCCAACTCATAAGTGTCTCATCTCAATGCCATATACATATTCATATAAAATTTCTCACTGCCACATACATTTCCCCCAACTTGTCTAAATGCCACATCGATGTTTCTATGCCACATACATTTTTCAATGCCACATCAGAATTGTAGTGTCACATATATTTCTTCTTGTCACAACGGTGTTTCAGGCTCATTGTTATCTAATCATTTTCATGTCATAAATTTTGTTTGCCACAATGTCATTTCAAAGTTTAATGTCATTTCTATGTTTAAATGCTTCAATGCCCTTTCCATGTTTATGCCTCAATGCCCTTTCCATGTTTAAATGCCTCAATGCCATATGAATGTTGTAATGAGAATGCTATAAATAATTATACAACCGTACCGGAGTACCAGGGGTGTACTGATCAGGTACACAACATCATTTGGCCATTCATTTCTTTTTCTCTTTTGCCCCAAAAAGGAGCCATATTGCTTCCATATCTTTCATACATTTGTGCTTTCGCACCATATGTGGTACTCCGTATTCAACATACACAAGCAAGTATATAAGTACATATGGAACTCCAACATTTCATCATCATCAGTAGTGAATAAGAAGAGTTGCTTAGAATGTTTAACCAACATAGAATAACATATATGTATTTGATCAAATTTCCTTGAAAGTTTTCAATTTTGCCAACATTTCCCATATAAGAATAAAGTAATATCTTTACCAACATGTTCCATGTAATAAGAAAGTAAAAGATTTGCCAACATGTTCCATCAAAGAAGAAAGAGTAATAACTTTGCCAACATATTTCATATAAGAAGAGGGAGTATGATATTTTGCCAACATATTTCATATAAATAAACATAAAGAAATATGAAAGTGTAGGAAAAGAGATTCCTACTTTAATTGTTGTTTCTTGAAACTTCGATTCTCCCCCTTAGTACTTCTTCCTTTCAAGAGACCTAAGGAAACAATTGCCAACATAACAATATAAGAAAAATAATTATACCTCACTACTCCAACTCATGGCATATTTAAATTTTCTCTCCTTAAGCTCATTAATGCTCTCAAACCTACCCATAACCAAACATGTTTGTCATGTAGGTCTATCCATTAAAATTAATTTTTAGTGATTATAAATAAAATTTTCGGATTTCATAAAAATCCATATTTTTGAAAACCCAAAATTCTCATATTTCTTCTAATTTACACTTTAAACACTTTTCTTAACATATAACATTAATAACCCTATTTATTTTCGGATTATTACATATAAATACTAGGGGAAAATAGGATTTTGTGAAAAATGCTCAAATTTTCTCATTAAAACCTTCCTAAAGTTATTTTGGAAACATTTTAAATAAGCATGCATCAACATTTTGCAAATTAGAGAAAAACCCTAATTTTTTTTTCCAAACTACTATTTTGAGAGAATTCCAATTTTTTTATAGTTAAAAGACTTTCCTAAATCTTCCCTACAATTTTTCTTCTACAATTTCAAGGTTTTGAGTAAACCCTAAAATTTCTCTTCAAGAAAAACTAAGAAAAAATACGTTTCTTTGTAAGAATCACTTACCTCTTTCCTCCTTAGCCTCTCCTCTTTGATTTCCCCCCCAAGCTTTCGCCGGAAAACCCGCCGGCGTCGCCGTTTCCCCTAGCTCCCGCCGCTCCTTTCGCCCTCTCGCTCGCTCTCTTGTACTCGGCCGACGAAAACAAACAAAAGGGACCGAATGAATCGGTCCCTTAGGGAAATGAGGAGTTAAGGGAGAGGTTTAGGTACAAATTACGCATGTGCCCCTTGTGCATAAAATTTTCTTTAACAACCACAAGGGTAAAATGGGTAATAAAGATTAAAACTACTTAAACCGACTTTGATGATTTTTAATTCCTAAACAGTGCATAATTTCCCATAAGTTCTTTACATCATTTTGATCGAAATTTCATGTCGAATTTAATAAAATTTATTTCGAAATTTTCCGACAACGTTGAAATTTCACCTAATTTCGTTGTGGCGCATCGAAATGTGTGCAACACGTCCGATTGAAATTTTCGGGTTTTACAGACTTGATGTCGGGTCTGGGCAGGTAATGAATGTCAAACTCTCCCAGCTCTATAGACCACTTGATGAGCTTGCCAGAGGCTTCGGGCTTTTGCAGGATGTTTTTTAGTGGCAAATTCGTGTAGACTCCAATTGTATGGGCCTGGAAGTAGGGGCGTAGCTTCCTAGCTGAGTAGACTAAGGCCAACGCTGTTTTATTTGCCACGGGATAACGTCCTTCTGTTTCAGATAGGATCTTGCTGACATAGTATACGGGGCGTTGAGTAGCATTTTCTGCTCGGACCAGGACTGAATTGATTGCCTGGGCGGAAACAGCCAAGTACAAAAATAATTTTTCTCTTGGAATTGGCTTTGAGAGTAGCGGAGGTGAAGCAAGATAGGTTCGAAGTTGCTCGAAGGCCTCTTGGCATTCGTCTGTCCATTGAAACCCTGAGTTGCGAGCCCCTCGGAGGATCTTGAAGAAGGGCAGATATTTATCCCCAGAGCGAGCTAAGAAGCGAGAGAGCGCCGTGATCCTTCCGTTTAGTCTCTGAACTTTCTTGATGTTCCTTGGAGGCACCATGTCCCTCAGAGCCTGAATCTTCTCAGGATTGGCATCAATCCCTCGATGAGTGACCATGAACCTCAGGAATTTTCCTGAGGCAACTCTGAATGCGCATTTTGAGAGATTGAGGCGCATGTTATAGGATCGCAGAAGACAAAAGCATTGTTCTAAATCAGAGATATGTTGTGATTTTTCAAGACTTTTGACCAGCATATCATCCACGTATACCTCCATAGTATGCCCAATAAGGTCTTTAAATACCTTATTCATGAGATGCTGATATGTGGCTCCTGCATTTTTTAGTCCGAAGGGCATAACCTAGTAACAGTATAGTCCTCTGTCTGTTTGAAAAGCCGTTGCCTCCTCGTCTGCGAGATTCATCCTTATTTGGTTGTAGTCTGAGTAAGCGTCCATGAAGCTCAACATTTGGTGCCCAGATGTGGCATCCACTAGTTGATCAATACGAGGGAGAGAAAAATTGTCTTTCAGACAGGCCTTGTTGAGGTCTGTGTAGTCTACGCACATCCTCCAAGCTCCACTGGTCTTTTTGACCATGACTACATTTGCCAACCAGGTGGGATAATGTACTTCCCGTATGAATTCAGCTTTCAGGAGTTTGTCGACCTCCTTTTCGATTGCTTGCTGACGCTCTAGTGCAAAATTCCGCTTCTTCTGGATTACTAGCTTGTAGATAAGGTTTATTCTGAGAGAGTGGGTGATTACCTAAGGGCTAATTCCTGCATGTCTGCTGGAGTCCAGGCGAAGACATCCTGATTTTTTCGTAGAAATTCTACGTACTTCGTCTTTTCTTCTTCTAAGAGTAACGACCCGATCTGCACTGTTCTTGAAGGATGTTCATCGGATAGGGAGATATGGGCAAGATCCTCGACGGGGGAGGCTTTTTGAGGAATGTCTTCATTTCGTAGATCAAAGTCCTCGATGCTCAAGGTAATTGATGGGCGTGGTTGAGCCTGTCGAAGATGACAGGATTGTGCTTCTTGCTGATCTCCTTGCACTATGCCAATTCCTGCTGGGGTGAGAAATTTCAACTTAAGGTGTGGGATTGAGGCAACAATCCCGAAGATCTACTGTAGTGGCCTTCCAAAGATAGCATTGTATGCTGATTTCGACTTCACGATAATAAACTGGATAGAGTGTGTGGCTTGTCGGGGGAACTCTCCTAGTACAACGGGAAGGCTAATCGTGCATTCTACTCGTACAGGCCGATTATCAAATCCATATAACGATCCTGCAGCAGGCTAGAGTTTTTCTCTAGCAAGACCCAAGCTGAGAAAAGTGGAGTAGAATAATACATCTACAGAGCTCCCATTGTCCACCTAGATTCTCTTGACTTTATAGCACGGGTCACCGATCCCTGCACTTATTACGAGTGGGTCTTGATGAGGGGATTTTACCCCCTCCAAGTCTGAATCATTGAAGGCAATGGAATGGTCGGCACCGGACTTCTTTGGTGTAGGCTCTTTGGTGATGGCGATCAGTACTAGACTTGGCATTGAAGGTCCCCCAGCAATGATTTCAATTTCACCCACCATTTGGCGATTGTTTGCTGGTTGTTTTTGCTGTTGATTCTGCCCACCAGCTTGGACACCATCCTCCCGGGCTGGTGGATTCTTAAATTGTCGGAGATACCCTTGTCGGATCAGTTTTTCGATCTCTTCTTTGAGCTATCTGCAGGCTTCAGTAGTATGTCCATGACTGCGGTGGAAGTGGCAATATTGCTCCTGATTCCCGACATTGGGTTTTAGAGGCTGAGGCCACTTAACGCTCTCCTGATTTTGGATGGCCATTAGTACATTGGCCCAGAGCGCGTTGAGTGGCGTATACTCCTTTTCTGGGCAAGATTCTCGTCGTGACTGTGTGGGTCGAGGGGGCAAATTAGCGTTCTTTTTTCGATGGGAGGAAGGATTTTCCATCCCAGGTGTGTTTTTTCGCTTCCCAGTTGTCTGCTCGAATTGCTTCCTGTGGGCATTGATGGCCTCATCGGCAGATATTTATGCCTCCACGCGGTGGATCAGGTCAGCATATGAAGGGACCGTGTCCCGCATAAGGGCTGAGTAAAAAGGGCCTGGACGGAGTCCTCCAAGAAAAACTCCTCTAAGTAACTCAGAATCCACTCCATGAATCTATCGAGCTTCAGTAGAAAACCTCTGGAAGTACTCCTTGAGGGACTCATTTTCGTTCTGTCGGATTCCGGAGAGGTGGGAGGAGTCTTTATTCATTCTTCGATTGGCAACAAATTGTTTGACGAATTTTGGCCAATTTGACAAATATGGGAATGGATCCGGTAGGGAGTGAATAAAACCATGTTCGAGCCTGCCCTTTAAGGGTGGCAGGAAAGACTTGGCAGAGGAGCGCATCTGAGGCTCGCTGGATGCGCATTATAGTTCTGTAGTGGTCGATATGCTCGTATGGGTTAGATGTCCCGTCATAGGGATCGAAGCTGGGTAGCTTGAATCTTGTCGGGATAGGATGCTGAAGAATGGCCTCAGTCAGAGGTGATGACTCCTGGAAATCCCATGGACGAGGTGGTTGCCTCACACCTCCCCCAGGAAATTCTTCTCGGACCAGCCTTCGCAATTCATGCCTCAGGGCGTTGCGGGGGAGCTCGGCAATATGTGGCCGGGCTAAGCCTTCGGGAGCATCCTGAGGAATGCGGTGTTGCTGATCTGCGCGTGAAGGATGAGTAGAGCTGGCTATGTCAGCAAGTTCGTCATCTTGACGTGTTGGAGGATGTCTCCTTGGTGGAGGGAGAGGAAACTCGACATGAAGGTGGTCTGCTAGAACATCTTCGACCCTTGGCGGATCTCGAGGGAGTAGAATCTTGTCAGGGGGTGCTAATGTAGGTTGTCGGGTTTCTCGTAGGAGTTGAAGGATCTCCTTCTGGGAATCCTCCATCCTTTGAATGCGATCTTCCGGGGACGGTCCTGAAGTCCCTTCTCCGGCAGGGTTTCGGCCACCGGGCTGAAAAAAGGCAGATGTCTGGCGTCCCTGATTCAGGGACTGATTCCGAGATTGGTGTGAATTGGAGCGAGAGGCTCCCAGGATGCGATTACTGCGCCTGTTGGCCATTGTAGTGGTGCTTTAGGATAGTGGGACTAGCAGTTTCCCACAGACGGCACCAAACTGTTGCAGGCTAGAATATACGCGGTGATAGAGATTAATTTCTACGTCTTAGCGTTGTATTGATATCCAGCTCACACACAGAGAATATGAGATTTTTTATGTGGAAAACCCTGAAAAAGGGAAAAACCACGGGGCCATGCCCAGTCGAAATGATTCCACTAGATATTGAATAGGTTACAATGGACTGACTCGCCTCCAAGGGCGATCAGATTACAAATATCAACCGTGGGGTTGAAGTCGGGGGTCCACGAAAGTCTGATGTCGTGCTGGCGGAACTTCAGGGTCTTTAGGTGATCTGGCAGAACTTCGGGCCCTAGGCGATAGTCTGGCGGATTACAGGGCCTCGGGTGGGGGTCCGGCGAAGAGCAGGGCCTCAGGTGGTGGTCCGGCGAAGTGCAGGGCCTCAGGTGGTGGTCCGGCGAAGAGCAGGGCCTCAGGTGGTGGTCCGGCGAAGAGCAGGGCTTCAGGTGGTGGTCCGACGAAGAGCAGGGCCTCAGGTGGTGGTCGAGGAGGAGCAAGGGAGCAAGAGCTCTCTCTTTTTCTCCTTAGGATTAGGTGTCTTTTTCAAGAGGAGAGGGGGCTCTATTTATAGATTTTCGTGAGTGGCATGGCCCGTAAATAGGTGGAAGATTAGGGGTAGTTAGGGAGTGGTTGAATAGACGGCCGATGTTGAATCCCTTGATCGTGGACCGTTTGATGGACATTTGAATGCCTTATAAATATCAGATTTTGGCGATCTTGGGCTCGTTGGATTCGTCTCGTCGAGACGCTCGATTCGACTATAAGCATTTCACATTTAGAGACCGTTTGGTAATCCAAATTATGGTTTAAACTTTTCAACAGCGCTTCAAACCCTTGATTTGGACTCATTTGGGCTCGGATTGGGTTGAATTTGGTGTTGTTGGGTTCATATTTCTGAGACGCTCAGTTTGATTGTAAGTTTGCTGAAATCGGAGTTCGGATGGTCCCAAAATTAATTTCGGAAGCTTCCAACTTGGTTTTACCTCGAGATTCGTGCCCAATCAAGATAAAATTTTGAGGATGTATCAATGCTTATAATGAAGGAAACATGAAATCCCTAGCAGCAGCTATGCTTGGGCTTTTTAAGGGAAAGATGGGTCGTGTAATTCTTCAATGGGGGATATGATTCTGCTTTTTTCCAGAAAATTTCCAAATGCTTGGTATTCCATCAATATGCTTAAAACCATCTTAAATGGACGGTGGCAATTTCTAAGAAATGGATGCTATGGATCACAGAAAGTTTCATACCCAGCATTCGTGATTTTATTAGAATCTGTGCCTCCTAAGGCAATTAATGGGGAGCAATTTCTTCTCTTATTTTCCAAAGGCCTCTGGGATGGAAGAAATCTATTGCATTCAGCTACAGATTATGGTACTGTCCTCAAGGCATTTTAAGAATGTTTTTTATGGGCCTTAGATAAGGCAACAAGATTTTCCAAAAGTGAATTTGGCCATCTATAAAATTCGTTAATGGTATTCTTATAATGCTTTTATGGAATGATTATCTTCCAATAGACTCCAAAATTCATGGTGAAACTTCATTGGAAATAATTACTACGGTTGAAGATGATCCATTATCAAATGACAAGTCAGCTGGAGCGCAAAAATATTCTCTAAGCTATATTCAGGAATTTGACAAATGTATTGTTGACATATTCACACATGATTCAGTGAAAGATATGAGTTTGCTCCATGATTTCTATACAACAATTGTGAAGGATTGTTTGGCTCTTTTACAACACAAAATCCTCTCAGAAATAATTCAGGAGTATTTCAGAAGGATTATTAATTTGTTTTTGCTTCTGGGTCAACTGCCATTGCGGAAGGGTCAAACATGGCCTTGGAAATTTCTTGCTGGACCACTGATTGCGAGCTCTTTCACAAGTATCAAAACTCTTGATTCTATTGATGCTGTCAAGCTTTTGTCCATCTTGATTGGAATTACAAACATTCTGGGATGATTTTGTCCCTTCGTGTCTATTGAATCACACTAGCTCTAGTTCTTCAAAACTAGATCTTTTACTTTCTTTAATTCAAGATGAATATCTATCCGATCAATGGTCTACAATCATCTCACATTTTACTAAACTTAACAAATGTTGTAAGCTGATACTGGAATTCTTAATCATGTTGATAATCTTCAATCATTTGCAATGCTTTTTGAGAAACTGAGAGAGAAAGTCTATTTAATGATAACGGAAAATTTGCACAGGGTTGGTGCACTCCCCGAGCATTGGCATCATGAGTTGTTGGATTCATCTGCAGTTTCTATTGTTTATGAAGCACCTTGCTATTGTTTGTCTCGTGCTCAATTTCTACGGGAAATACTTGGCGGCTCAGTTGAAGATGATAAGATATGCTTTCTTTCAAGAGCAGCAGTCACAATTATCTGTGAGGAGATCTTGACAATGTTGGTTCCCTATCTCAACACATCTTCTTTTGACAGGGCTAGGCACTCATGCTCCTTTTTGTTGCCTATGGCATCTCTGGATTTGACAGTGTCACGAAAGTCCTTTGTTGTTGAGAATGTTGAAATTGCTCAATTTGCTTTTCATGTTCTTGAAGGTAGCTTCTTTTGCTTACTGGATGAGAATGGTACTTCGATTTCTTCTATTTTGGCAGCTCTATTTATTATCAGCTGGGAATGCAGTATATCATCAAATTCTGGTGATGACAATCATTTTGAGAATTATCATGGAACTGAACTTCACATATTACCAGATTCTCAAATCAATATAGATGATCATTTAAAAGAGAAGGTTGATGCTAAGTTGGCTCTAACAAGTCGAGTGCATGTGTTTTGCAATTCTTTCCTTACTCGTTCCTTGAGTATTCTTAACCTTTACAACTTGTCTGAACTAAGAAATATATTGATTCAGACCATCAGGTCTTGTGTTTTTGAAACAAGTAAACTCAGTGCTGATGTAATTTCTTCTTTGGAGCCCCTGAAAGTAGAAGGGGTGTGTCGAGAGGAAACAGGAGCACAGGGGGTACTTATCAGGTGCAAGAATTTGCCGGAGTACGAAGCCACATGCGAGACATACAAGATGATCAGGAGACAGTTCCATAAGTTTCACCTTGAGGACAAGGTGCATTTTGGGGAGGGGAGTATTGATACGGTAGAGGGCAACATGCAAAGGGCGGAAAGGGCGGCCCACCTTGTGGGGCCCATTAAACCTATCATTATATATGTGAGAAGAGGAATTAAAGAAGAGATTAATTAGAAAGGATTTCCTAATTGGAAAGAAAAATATATTAGAAAATGTTTTCTAATTAAAGAAGGCAAATTTGAGGGCTGATTTGGAGGGGATTAATTAGGAGATGTTTCCTAATTAAAAGGGGTAGATTCGGGGGTTGATTTGAAGGGGATTAATTAAGAGATGTTTTCTAATTAAAAAGGAAAGATTTAGAGGCTGACTTGCGGGCTAAATTGGAGGGGATTAATTAGGAAATATTTTCTAATAGGAGAGGGCTGATTTGAGAGGGAATTGGGGGAGGGCTATTTTGGAATTTGTTGTTTATTGTTTGTTATAAGTAGTAGGGTTTATGTTATGTTTGTATGGAGAATTTTATGTGAGAGTTGTTACAATTTTCTTTTCATGAGGGCTTCCTAGTAGTGTCTAGGTTGTTTGCGAGAGTCGATCTATCTCTCGAATTGTAGATCGGTTATATCTTTCTTTTTTATTGAAGTTATAATTAAAAATCGGCCATCTATATTCATATTTTTACCCTTTTTTCCATTGTGTGTTTGTTGTTTTTTCTCCAAGGCCTATCACCGACCCCACATAGTGGGATAAAGGCTTATAGTTGGTGGTGGTTTGAGATCACAAAACTCCACTAAAGGATACAATTCATTGTTACTAACATAGTGTCTCAAGGCCGGGTTGGTTGACTAGCTTCAAGGCTAAACGAATCTCAAGCCTGATGAGGTGAGAGGAGGGATCCATGAAGACTGATCAAGTAATGTCTACCTTTTCTTTTATTCCTTCAACTGACCCATCAACCAATTTGAACGCATTTGTCCCTTTGATGTCTTACTTTGAGGTCATTTCGTAAACCCTTGCTTGTTGCAAGGCGGCCATCCATTGGAATAGGATCATTCACCCTATACCATGTTTCCCAATTTAACCTTGAAACATAAGGCTTCCAATAATGAAATGAAAATATCATTCCTTGCTAAACCAAGTTAAATAGATTTCGAACACAAAAGCTTAATTCTTTTTATTAAGAGTATTCTTGAGAGATCCAAAATCCAGAATATATATATATATATATATATGAATTTTTTGGATTTCTCTCCCTGTCTTCTCACATGAAATATCATTCATATCTTACTCCTACCCAAATTAAATAAGTGCAAGAAAGAATGGGATTGATCAAAAGACACACACCTATAAGACTTGGGCATCTTAGATACTTCCTCGAAATGGAAATCTCTAGGAAGAATTTGATCTTGCTATTTCTCAAAGAAAGTAAATCATTGATCTGTAAAAAGAAATTGGTTCAATTGAAAGCAAGTTGATCAACACTCCTATAGATCCTAATAATAATTGAGTCATATTAGCACTAGAGCTTATTTGACCTGCATCTAACTCGACATGCAGATAGCCAAACGGGAGCTGGATGTGCGGATGGTTGGACGGGAACTGGGCATGCAAACGGTGGCTGGGCTTGTGGACAAAGATTTTAAATTGGCATTTATCAAACTTCAAGTTTTATGAAGACGGGTTGTGACAATACGGTGAAAAAAAAATCATAACAAATAAGCGAGTTTATAGAGTTCAGTATAATTTAACACTTAATTTCGTTTTTCACCCAAACGCTATAATTCCCTGCATTTATAATATTTTGCATTTAATTTACCTCAAAAATGAATTAAAACGTCCTACATTAAATTTATTTTATTTTACTTTTTTTTCATCTAATCAAACACCAATATTTTTAAAACCTCTGTATTTGAGATACTTTCCACCTATTTTACTTCCAACTAAGCAACCCCTAAGATTTATATCTAGATTGAGTTGTTGAATCCAGGGAGAGAAAATTCTATGTAGCTGGATCGAACACACCTCACTATCAATACTACCAAGTCCCCTATCCTGCTGATATACGTCACAGCTAAGAACCTCAAGTATGTCTACCTACGATTGCTTGACTTGAGAGGTCGGTAGTGCCAGCTCGGAAGTGGGCGTCGACATCTAGTGGTAGGTGGGGACACGACCGTAGCCTTCCTTCTCCTTCCTGCCTACTGAAGAATCCAACCCGCTTTTCTCGTTTCCGGGCCGCTCAACGCCTTCGCCTGTTGTATTCAATTTTTTTCATTTTCGTCTTATTAATTTTTAGAGCTCATATAACGCCTAGCACTAAGTAGGTGGACTAACATGAAAATTTTCAGGACAGATTTGTAAAAAAGAGTATTTCGCTTTTACTATTTTCTGGGATTAGGTAAACGGATTAAGGTCAGTTGATTAGTACCCTGCATGCATGTTGAATGGTTCAGAAGTGTTAAGGGCCGTTTATTATATAAAAAAGACGGGCTGCGAATTTAAAATTTCCGTTTATTTTAAAGTGGCTGGAGCTGCAACCATAGATCTATGCACTTGGTAATAGCTAAAGCACTCCAGTGGAAAAAATCTTAAGCAAATGCCGAGTAATATCCATTTTTTATTGAAGGAAATTTCTAGATTGGAAGCAAATGCAGGAAAATATTTTATTAGGAAGATTTATTTTTATATCCCCTAAATTGAGGATCTTCTCCTCTTTATTATGTTCCTTTGCATTAAACATAAATGCCAATATGTAAGTCAATAACACATTGAAGATTTGTTCCTCAAATATGGCATAAGAGCATGTAGAATCTCGCCTTGTCTCCCTCCACTTGAATGCCGCACAATCTTTACACGCAACGCATTTCCTCGTTGCTAATCCCCTATTGCCACCACTCCTGCTTTGTTGTGATCAATTGAGAAGCCTTGCTAAATTCAGTTGTTCCCATGCTCACTTGCATGTCAATCCATTGATCAAAACCTCTTTGCACATGGTCTTGCCCCTTGCTATCATGTCTGCAACGCCCTACCTCACTCGTCATTAAATCGCCTAGGGCATGATGACTTCAGGCCACATAGCTCCATTGTTCTCAATTATCTAAATAACCCTCAGATTTCCCCGCTCTCAAATGGTGTCATGGCTTCTCAATCGTATCTTAATGAGATGAAACTCTCCACCATCAGCACCAACATAAAACTCAATGCCTTAAGCTTCCTTGCTATTTCTCAGGACAATATTTAACGTCTTGATGTCTCTCCTCCAGATAACACTGAAAATGTCAAAATTTTCAAGTGTCAAGAATCTAACAATATTACCCTTACCTGGTAATCAATAGTCTTTAGCCTGGTATTACTTCAACCATCATGTTTCAAGATTCTGCCAAAACATGTGGCATTTTCTTTATTCGATGTATTTTCGGGATAATAATATATCTTGTATCTTCACTAATCTAAGATTTACTCTTCAACAAATGACACGTAGAATCAAGCGAATTATAGCACAACGAGAAAAAAATGAGATGAATAACTTTAGCACCGCCCCTTCACAATTACCTACACTATTTGAGACAAACAAATGAAAAATTTCTC
Organism: Dendrobium chrysotoxum; assembly: GCA_019925795.1. Lineage (NCBI taxonomy): Eukaryota > Viridiplantae > Streptophyta > Magnoliopsida > Asparagales > Orchidaceae > Dendrobium > Dendrobium chrysotoxum. The sequence continues at coordinate 26,872,037 of CM034311.1, forward strand.
CTAGCCAAATTTATCTTTAGCCTACATCCTTCTTTACATGGTGTGTAGTCACAATTGATGGCTAACTCAGGCATCCCTAATATTGTAACTACTCTATCTTAGGTGATACATATCAAGCTAACGATCAAGAAAGTCCTATTCAAATTGCCGTTAGAGAGCCTACACGGGCGCAAAGTCACGAAGGCGAAGAGAAAGTTAGCGGGCTGCTAATACAACCTTGGGCCCATGAGGACCTAAAATGGCTCGTTAATAATAGCCTCTATTGGAATATCATCAGGTCCAACAGCTTTTCCACACTTCATTTTCTTTAAATCCTCTTTAACTTCAATTTTACTAATACGCCGATAAAAACAAAAATCTTTATTTTCATTTAGGGTGTTAAGGTCACTAAAGTCAATTGCATTCTCATAATCTTAATTAAAAAATTTAGCAAAATAACTCATCCACCTTTATTGAATATCCTTTTCTAATAAAATCAAATTTTTATCTTCATCCTTAATACACTTCACTTGAACTAAATTCTTACTACTCTTATCTCTTTGTTTAACTAACTTATACACATATCTTTCACCCTCCTTAGTATCTAATATATTATATAAATCATTAAAAGCTAAAATCTTTACATTGCAAATTGCTTTCTTAGACTCCTTACAGGCCTCTTTATATATTCCCAATTATCACAGTTTTTACAGCTAAACAAATATTTTTAACAAATCTTCTTATTTTTTATCTTTTCTAGCACATTTTGATTACACCAACTATTTTTTACTACTAGTAGATTTTTTATTTGATACTCCAAACACATCTTTTGCAACATTCTCAATATCACTAACTATTTTTTCCCATATAAGATTAGCTTCCTCATGCTCAAACAAAATCTTAAGATCTAGAATCCTACTCTCAAAAATATTTTTATTAATATTCTTTAAATGCCCCCATCTAATTCTAGAATAATGATTTATTTTATTTTTAATTTTATGCCCCTTTATCTTAAAGTCCAAAACTAATAAGCAATGTTTGGTACAAAACTTTCACTCGGAATAATTTTATAATCTTTATTATCTAAACGATCTATTTTTCTTATAAGAAAATAATCAATCTGAGTTTTACTATATCCATTCTTATAAGTGATGAGATGCTTATCTCTTTTCTAAAATGAGGTATTAGCAATTACAAAATCACAACCTAAAAAAATCTAATATTGTCTTACCACCTTCATTAGTCGCTCCAAAGTCATAGCCACCATAAATGCTTTTAAAATCATCTATATCTCTACCAACATGTCCATTTAAATCTTCTCCAATAAAAACTCTTTTTTCGATAGGTATCATTTGTATTAATTCTTCTAGGTCATTCCAGAATTTTAATTTTGAGCACATATCCAAACCTGCTTGAGGAGCAAAAGCGTTTATAATATTAATAATCTTAGTATCAATAACATTTTTTAAAATTATAATTCTATCTTCAATTCTATTATTTTTTACAATATTATCTTTCAAACTCTGATCTATAATCATACATACACCATTTCTAATACGACTCCTACCAGAATACCATAATTTAAATCCTAAACTATTAATCTCTTTAGTCTTCTCTCCAACACATTTAGGCTTCGTTTGGTTCAGTTTTTGCTTATATGAAAAGGAGTTTTAGAAAATGATGTTAGCAAAAAAAAGTTTAATAAAATGAAGTTTTATTAATGATATATTGTTTGAATACTATTGTTGTAAGTGCTTATTAATATTTAAAAATAGATTTAATTGTTTGTTTAGGAGTTCAGTTTTAATGATTTTATTATAAAAGACTAAAATACTCATATATAAAATTTAAATATATTTAATTAATTTTTTTACAAATTAAAGTTTACACAAATTTATATACATGACTTACTAAAAAAAATCAAATTTTTACTAACTTATAATATCAAAAGTTTACATTATTAACTTATGATTTTTCAATATACGGCATAATATTTACTATAAACATGATAAAATTTAAATATATTAATTTGTTTTTATAGTTTCCCTGTATCACCTAAACCTTTCCTTTCTAAGCTTCTCTAGCTCCTTCGCCTTTTGCTGCTGCTCCAATGAGATGCTTGTTTCACCTATGCTCGCCGACAATAGCTGCACTATGATGAGCACTCTACAAGCAAGTAATAGAAATATAACTGAGTATTCAATTGCATTAGGGGATGGAAAATGAATTCCAAAAGGAAACCAAAGAAACCTGTCGAGGTCTTCGTATCCCATGCTTTGATCTTCCCGCATGGCTGCAACTGTTTCATTTTCAAGCATCTGAAACAAAGCAAATGTGTTCGATTTCTGACATGTTAACTTGTAATGAAAAATTACTGGTGTTGTTTTTTCCACCCCTCTGAATGCTATGTTCAAGATACTCGATGTAGCTCAAGCCTTTGAGGTCCTCATCCTCGGATGAATTTCCACCATCATGGCGAAGGAGAACGGGAGCAGGGCTGCGAGCTCAGCGAAGCGGAGTCTAGGAAATCGAGCTCCGGCGGGAGCGTCAATTGTCGTTGACGTGGCATTCACGGGAGGGAGAAACCCTAGACGGCCCCATCGCGAACGTGCTGGTAATTTGGACATTTCGGCCTCCTTCGCTTCCGAAACTCCGTTTTGTAATCGAAAAGCAGATAAGAAATGAATTTTATAACCACCGAGAAAACGAAGTTTAATGAGAAGGAATTATGCGTAAGTTTTGATTCCAAACAGTTACCAATAACTTATTTCTGCGTATTCAAACGGAGAATGGAGAAATTAAACCTAATCAAACAAGGCTTTAGTTTCCTGAATGCAAAGAATATTTATCTTCTTTGAATTATAATATCTATTAATTTTATTAATTTGTCGGTAAGGGAACATATATTTCAAATTCCTATCTTAATTTTAGTTTTATGGATTAGCTTCTTTGGCCACATCCATCCATGATGTGAGAACTCTTGCCTATTTAACACTGCACCCGGGAAGGACTGTCAAAATCGGGTCACAGGTCGGGTTTGGTTCGAACCCAAAACTGACCCGGCACTATTCGGGTCAATTTTTTGAACCCGAACCCGACCCACTTTGGATTTGAGTCAACCTGACCTGACCTGTAAATCTGTCGACATGCTTTGGGTTCGGCTCCGTTCACACGTTAAGCTCGGGCAGCCAACAGCGGCAGGCGAGCTCCTCCTATCGTCGTTGTTACTTCCAATCTCGGGTCAATCTCGACACGCGACAGCAGCAGCCGCAGGCCGACAACAGCAGCAACTCTCTGACAAACGATAGACGCAAGCCGGGTCAAATGGACGCGGTAAACGAAGAACGCAACAGACTAAACGGACGCAACCCGGGTCAGACGGACGAGACATAATCGGTTCGGGTCAACCCGGGTTGTTTCTGGGTTTCCGGGTCAGCCCGAACCCGACCAGATTTTACAAAAGGGTCGAAATATCTGACCTGAACCCAACCCGATTCAGGCCCTAACCCGAAATTTTTGTGTCAGGTTCAAGTCAGATTTCGGATCGTGTTAAATATTCAAACCCCTACACCCGGGCACCTTGAGCAACTTCCCGAGAGCAAAAAATGGACCTTTGCCAACCATTTATCCAATTGCATAAATGAATTAGAAAGAGAGCAGCTGTCCACTCTCCATCCTATTTACTGTGAGCCTCAAAGTCACCTACTCAATGCCAAAGCTCAAGATCTTAGTGACAAACTTGCAGGCACTTACTCATCATGGACTTCCTAGATAATTCAGCAAAGGCAAAATGGTTCTCCCGACAGGAGGATGATCATTATTTTTTTGCATTGGAAACTTAAAAGAAGAAACAACTCTAAGTTCATCAAAGAGATTTCACTCCCAATGGCATTATCTCAACCTCTCCTGTGATTGCTTGATGGCATTGCCCGCTTCAAGGATCTCTTTAACTCCAGCAAAAACTCTCTCATATATCCTACTCCACTACCCTCAGGTAGCACCACTCCACCTCACCTTATTGCCAATTTGATTGCTCATATTTATGCTATGACAATAAAGATGGTTGTTTTCTTTTCCCCACATGTGTTGCCCTTGGCTCAGATGAGTTTGAGTTATATGCTAATTATGGGGATGTTATCGACAATCAAGTTTGTTCTCTTGTCCAACACTTCTTCAATGCCAACAAGCTTTCTAGGAAAGACAAAGCTATAGAAATTGCTCTCATCTCTAAAACTTCTCATGTTAATAGCTTTTTGGGCTTCAATCCCATTCCCCTCTGCAACATTTTTTATGGAATTAATTGATATTATGATTTATAGGAAAATAAATATTCTATGCATTCAGGAAACTAAATGGGTGGGAGAGAAGGATAAAGAGATTGATAGTTTATGATTTAAACTTTAGTATTTTGATGAGAGTCGTACTAAAAATGATGTAGGTGTAATTATAGACAAGAGTTTGAAAGATAATGTTATAAAAATTGATTTTCTCAAAATTAAAATTTGGGAATGACTTAAAAAAATTAATACAAAAGATACCTCTTGAAGAAATAGTTTTTATTGGGGGAGATTTAAATGGACATGTTGGTAAAGAGGTAGAGGATTTTAAAAGCATTCATGGTGGCTATGAGTTTGGAGCGATAAATGAAGGTGGTAAGATTATTTTAGATTTTGCTCTAGCTTATAATTTTGTTATTGCTAATAACTTATTTAAGAAAAGAGATGAACATCTCATCACTTATAAGAATGGATATAGTAAAACTCTGATTATTTTCTTGTAAAAAAAAATAGAACATTTAGATTGCAGAGATCTTAAAGTTATTCCGAGTTAAAGTCTATATACCCAACACCGCTTATTAATTTTGGATTTTACGATGAAGAAACATGGTATGAAAAATATAGTATATCGCCGTTCTAGGATTAGATGGTGGTAGTTCAAGGACTCTAGCATGATAACCATTATTGGAGTGTGATGTTTGAAAAACTCTTATGTGCTCACCATCTTATTTTGTTAAGACATTTCGTCAAACACATAGCATGTGATATCTAAATGATGAGGGATGTAAATAATGATTTGAACTTAACATCACATACACATAAGGCATGGGACCATTACACGTTCATGTCAAAAGGAGAAAAGGGAAACTTATGGATTCTTGCACTACACTATATATAACACATCTCACTCATGGATGAATGTGTATAACATTGTAACTCATCATATTTAATCCCTTATGAGCAAAATGATAACATAAATCTTAACAAAAGTTTAAGAGAGACGAACAAGCATGTAAAGGTTTCTCAAAACTCAATGATAAGATGACTTTGAACACGTATTTTAACACAAACCTCTCCAATCAATGTTGGGTCATATTACAATGAAGCTCTATGAATACTTTGAATATAGTCATCATTTATAAAGTGATTAAAATCCAAGTACATATGAAGACGCTTTTTTTTTTAAACTTTGCACAAGAGTGCGTATATCCCTAAAAAAAATATGAACTCCACAATCGCGCTATGCATCTAATAGATTTTAATAAGATTGTCATTAGTTCATTCAGTAGAATACTCGGGGAACATGCATATAGGTTGACATTCTATAAACGAAATGTATAATAAGAACAAGGGCTCATCTATCAAACACCCTTCTAATGCCATAAAGGAAACAACCTATCAAGTCACTTGCAAATGACGATGGAAAATACATTAGGAAAGCAAATCATAAGAAACATATAAATCACATAAGCACAAATAGTTGAAATCTGTCATGGGATATTCCATAACTTTCCAATCTTTAGGAGAAATTAGATCTGACCTCGCTTTTGATTTTTTTTTTTCTGAAATTTTTTGTAAAGAAAGGGAACTAGGTAAGAAGGAGAAAAAGGTGGAGATGAAAATTAGGATAAGAGGAAGAAATGAGAGAAGAAAAGGAAGAAGAAGAAGAAGAATAAAAGAAGGAGGTGGAAGAATAAATGGAAGAAGAAAAAGAAGAATAAGAAGAGGGGGAAGAAAATGAAGAGGAAGAAAGAGAAGAAAATGGGGAAGAGTAGGGAGGGGGAAATGAAGAAGAAGAAGAGATGGAGATATTACCTTGCAAACGAGGGACTGACGGTCTGGAGATCGGTCGTATGGAGTCGGGAGATGTCCGGCTGCGGCTAGTCGGGCTCGGTTAGGGCAAATCGGCGGCGGTTGGGTCTTCGTGCATGAGTGGGAGGCGGAACCAGAGAGGGTAGGGTGTCGAGCAAGTAGAGAGCGCGGGAGCGGGGACCTCGATCCGGGATTTCTCACGCGAGAGAGAGGGCGCTCTTGTTAAACTTAAATTAGTTCAAAGAGCAGCTTAAAGAAAAAATTTTAAAAAATTAAATTCGAAACTTTATTACCCGATTATTAGAAACATGTAGTTCATTATTCGATTTCAACATAAACTAGAATTTCGAATTATTCGGTTTGTACTCTCGCCGAAAATCAGTACTCTATTCACCGGTTTAAAAAAAAATTACTAAGAAAAACCGGTGAAGTAGTCGCCGGTTTTAATTAAAAAACCGATAATTCTTTTTTTTTTTTTTTCTAGAAACCATATAAAAGTACTCCGGTTTCCTTAGGTTATTATATTTATTTCAATGCGTTATCTATTTATCTATTCTAATAACAGTAAATGTCTTTTTTATTTTAATAACTTATATAAAAGAAATTAAGTAGTTTTTTTACTTTTAAATAACTTTTATGAATAATAACATTTAGGTTAATTTAAATTAGTTAGATAAGTTTATGATTAATTCTATTTTTTTATAAACATAATTTAAATTATATTATATTTCTTTTATAAATAGTAAGACAAATTTAATGCTACTTATTTATAAAGAAACAAATGAAATATATTTAATTAAAAATTAATGATATATTAAATTAAAAGTTAGATAAATTTAATTATAAAAAAATAAATTAAAATAAAATAAAAATTATAAAAAGTTAGATAAGTTTAATGTTACTTATTAGATAAGTTAGGGAATTTTTTTTAATTAAAACCGTGAAGCTTCACCTGTTTCTTCTTAGAAATTTTTTATTTAATTAAAACGGGTAAATACTTCACCGATTTCTCCTTAGGAAAACAAAATTAATTAAAACCGGTGAATAATGGTTTCTCCTTATGAATTTTTTTTTTATTAAAACCGGTGAAGTATTGACCGGTTTCTCCTTTGATTTTTTTTTTTTAAACTGGTGAATACTTAGGAATTTTTTTTAATTAAAATCAGTGAATACAAAACCGATTTTTATTGAAATTGGTGAATGGGTGAAAGTAGAAACCGGATAATAAAATTTCGTATTTGCTCCTTTTTAAATTTTTTTATTAATTTATTCCTTAAGCTAATTTAAATTTAAAATATGATCCTTTTAATAAATTGGCTGAGGGTTGGAGAGCGAATCCTTGGAGGAAAAGCTTGGTGAAAGCCTTCTATGTTTAATTGTTTTAAAAAAAAAAAGAATAGCTGAATTTACTGATTGGTGATTCATAATTAATCAAGAAATTAATAATATTTTATTTCTTTTGCCTCACTTTTTATTGTACAATCCAACAAAGCTTGTTAGTTATCTGGTTCAAAGATCGCTTGCGCATTAAATCATCAAAGTCAACTTAATTTAAGATGTAAAACAAATTAATCATTTCATGTTGTAATAATTTTATTTGAAAGTTATAAATCATTATTTTCAACTGATGAAAACCAATATTCTATAATATTAATAGCTATTTTGTAGTTCAAGATTTAGTTCTACTTAAATTTTGAGGAGAATATCACTACAAAAATATAAAGCTTTTGCATTACTTAATACAAGCCACGATAACAATTTTAACTGTCACAAAAACTCTTGTAATGTTTCAAAGCAGCTATAGGACTGCTGTAATTATTTTTCACTGTAAAGATCTTCCACAAGGGTTTTGAAACCGCGGGAAAAGATAATTTTGAAATGAAAGAAGATCTGGGAATGGCGAAGCAGTTAAACGGACACCTGAGAAAGAGAGCGTTCAAGTTTCCCACTGCAAGGAACAAGAAATTATGATGAATGATAACAAATTGACCACTTGATATAAGAAAGTTTAACAATTTTTTAATTTTTTTAACAATTTTATGATTAATTTTTTATTCTAATATATTTAAAATGTATTTTATATTTATTTTTTAAATTATCTTCTCACAAGTTAATAATTAGAATTGAGATGCATTCAAATTTAACTGGCTAGCTGATCAAATTAATCCCACATGTCATTTATGGAGATGAACACCTTACCATATTTTTTTATCTGAATTTATTTGAGAATTGTAGCATATTTCTTCCCCGTAGTGTCGTTGTACTTTTTATTTCTTTATTGAGGGTCAGATATAGCATATTAATTCATTGATAAACTTAGATAATTAGATTACACAAGTTTTATAATTTTGAAAAATAAGAAAACAATAAGGAAGATGAGTAGAGCACATAAAAAATATTATATTGACATTAAAGGAATTAATTAGAAAAAGCCAAATATCCAAAAAAAAGGCTCATAATAACCACAAAACTCAAAGTAGTCGTCAGCTAAAGTATAGTAAGCATCCAAGATGGCTAAATAAATTGTAGAATCTGTTAATCTTCGGTAATAGCAATTTGAAACAGAAAAGTGCCCCACAAAAAAAAAAGCATAGAAATGATTTCCCAACAATCTGCCCACAAATTAAGTACCTCGGAATGAGTCATCGGAAAAAAAGAATCACCAACAGCCGTCCATATTTAGCCAATCAAACACAAAAAAATGATTAGAAAGATAACCAACCATAGCAGATGTTAGAGTTGCCTCGAATTTGGCTCGACCCTTATTTGTTCATGTCCTTGACCGTCGTACATTTCATAGATATGTCGGGGGTCCAAGATGGCAGCGCCTCCTAGCAGGATTCGACCTGTAAATATTGGCTTTTGGAATTCCGCTTATTTTTTTTCGGTGCTCTTTTTTTGCCCTATAAATATGTTGTAAAGGACTTAGGATTAGTAAGTCGTTTTTACTCTGCCTCTTCTCTATAGTGAAGCCGTTATCCCTTCCTCCCATGGTGGTTTTTCCCAGGTTTAGGTTTTTAACTTTTTCACGTAAATCTCTTTTGTTCATTTGTGTTTTGTCGATCGTGATTTATAATTTCTCTTTGTGTTTTGTTCAGTGTCCCTCTCCTCCAAATATGCCTCTATTGAAGAAATTGGGGTGTTGCCTTGCCCAAAATGTTGCCTTGCCCAAAATGCACCAGGTGAGAGGGATCTCTTCCATACAACACTTTGAATGGGGTCATCTGAGAAGCATAATGATATGAGGTGTTGTACCAATACTCTGCTCATGCTAACCACTTGGTCCAAAGTTGAGGAGTTTCCGACACAAAGCATCATAGGTATGTCTCCAAACTCATTTTTACCACCTCTGTCTGCCCATCAATCTGTGGGTGGTAGGAGGTTCTCCCCTTCAGAACTATACCCTGCAGTTTGAATAACTCTCTCAAAAAATGGTTGAGGAACACCTTATCCCTATCAGATACTATAGCCTCCGGTATCCCATGCAGCCTGACCACCTTCCTGATGAAAGGTGATGTCACGGTCACTGTCGTGTAGGGATGTCGTAGGGGAATGAAATGAGCATACTTACTTAGTCTGTCTACCACCAATAGAATCACAATGAAGCCTTCAGATCGAGGTAACTGATCTATAAAATACATGAAAACCTCCTCCTATACTCGATCTGGTAGAGCTAGGGGTTGCAATAATCCTCCTGGAGGCATGGCCATGTACTCATTCTGCCAACAGACCTCACAATTGGCTACCAACTTCTCCACATCCTTGTGTATCCCCTTCCAATACAACTCTGAAGCGAGTCTCCTATATGTCTTCTGCACCCTTGAATACCCCCCAATAGCACTCCCATGAAATTTCTGGAGTAGGTGTGGAATATGAACAGATGTCCTGGGTAAACATAAATCGCCCCTAGTACAAAAGCCTCTCCCCTTCTAAAGAATAGCCTGAGTGGCTACTCCATTATGAAGACCTAAGTAAATCGGGTAGGGCCAAGACCGACACGGTGGTCATGGCCTTCACGGTGGTCATGGCCTTCTTCAATCTTTCAAAAGCTGTTATGGTCGCCTTCCCCCATAGGAAACCATCCATCTTCAATTATTCTGTCAGTGGCGATGCGATGGTGCTATGACTCTTCATGAACCTCTTGTAATAGCCAGTCAGCCCTAGGAATCCCCTCAATTTCTTGAGATTCTTGTGCATTGACCATCTCAATATAGCCTCAATTTTGGTCTGATGTGTAGCTACACCCTCCTGAGAGACTACATGCCCCAAGTACTTCACACTGGCCTAGGCGAAATAACATTTTTTCATATTGGCCCTCAGTTGATGCTCCTGTAACACCTCTAAAACCTTCCTCAAGTGCTCCCAGTACTCCTTCTCTGACTTGCTGTAAACCAGAATATCATTAAAAAATACCAACACAAATCGCTTGAGATAGGGTTGGAAAACTTTATTCATGAGGGACTGGAAAATGGTTGGGACATTAGCAAGGCCAAAAGGCATCACTAGGAATTCATAATAACCCTCATGAGTTCGGAAATCAGTCTTTGACACATCCGCCCTTTTCATTATGATCTGATGGTACCTTGACTTCAGATCTATCTTACTGAAAATAACTACCCCACTCAGCTTGTCCAGTAGCTCATATATCACTGGTTTGGGAAACTTGTCTTGTACAATTTTCTTATTCACCGCCCTGTAGTCCATGCAGAACCTCCGACTCCCATTCTTTTTCTTAACCAGTAACACTGTGCTAGAAAAAAGACTCACGTTGGGTCTAATAATCCCTGCTTTCAGCTCTCTCTAATCAACTTCTCAATTCTCAATTTCATCTTCTAAAATTGAGGATAACGGTAGAGCTTGACACTGATGGGTGACACACCTTCCCTCAAGGTGATAGCGTGCTATTGCTTCCCTGGCAATGGCAATCTTTGGGTGGCTAAAAAACCTCATTGAACTGCTGAATCAATGATTGCACTGAAAGACGAATATCTCCACCCTCCAATCTTATCCCCTCCAGCCTATGTAGCTCCATTAGGTAGCCTTCCCCCACCTCATGTATGCTCCTCATCATGGTTTTAAGTGATATCATGGCCTTGGAGAGCTCTGTATCTTCCCTGATCACTACCCTTCTTCCTTCCACCACCAGCTCCTTTGTCAATGCTCCCCAGTTGACGTTGGTGTCTCCCAAGGTTTGCAGCCACTTCATCCTCAGGATGATATCAGTGTTCCTTAACTGCAATGGAAGAAAATTCTTTCTCACCTGAATCCCCTTTATGGTCAACACTACTCCCCTACATATCCCTTGGCCCTTCTTCACCTTCCATGTACCCATTATCACTCCATAACACCCTATATCCATCAATGTCACCCCCAATTGTCCACGACCTGGTTGGAGATGAAATTGTGGCTAGCCCCACTGTCAATCAACACCACCACCTCCCTGTCTGCTATTTCTCCGTTAACCTTCATGGTATGATTCAAAGTGAATCGTACATTGAATTCAGGAAGACCTCTGCCATGTCAAGATGCATCTTGTCCTCCTCGTCTCCCCATGATTCACTCTCACCTCCCCCTCAGTTTCCTTGCCATCATAGTCGGTGAGAACTTGAAGAGTTCGGTCCCTGCACCTGTGCCTTGAAGTATACTTCTCATCACATCTGAAGCATAGCCCATTTGCCCTTTTCTATTGCATCTCCCTCTTTGTCAGTCTGTTGAAGTTTACCCCACTTCCTCCTCCTACTGGCTTCTCCCTTAGGGTCTCAAGAATGTTGTCCAATGTAGACCCCTTGGGTACCAAGAGAGTGGTGGTCATCTTGTAAGAGCCACTTGAACTGCTGCCTTTGGCTCCCCTCTCCTTGTACTTCTGATCCTCCACCAGTTTTACCAACTCCATAGCCTCTCCCAAGTCACGAAGCCTCATGACCCTCAAGGCTGCCTGGATCTCTAATTTGAGTCTCTTCATAAAATCCCCCTCCAGAACAAACTTCGATAGTCGATCCAATTGACTCGCCAGGTACTCAAAACTCTCACAATAATCTGCACTGAGCCTTCTAGTATTAGTACAAAAAATTGCTCATAGAAGTCCCCCTCCCTTATCAGTTCGAAAATGTTCGAATAAGCATTCCTTGAACCTCTCCAACTTTGTATTTGCATTCTCATATTTCTTCACTGGTACCAAGCCAACGCTTTCCCTTCCAAACATAAGCCAGCTGCCGTCAATTTCTCCTCCTCCGTCAACTCATTGATGGCAAAATACCTCTCTACCTTGTATATCCACCCATGTGCATCTTCTACTTCAAAAATGGGCATCTTCAGCTTTCGTACCTTCAGATCTCCTCCATTTCTCCTGATTCTTCCATAATCTCCCCTTCCCCAAGTGTTCAGTCCACCCAAAGTGTCCCGATCCTCCCTTCCACGCTCAAACCTGTATCCATCTTTATTTTCTCACCTCCTTCCTTCAAAACAACACTCCTCGTACCATAATCCCCCTATTTTCTTTCCCAATCATCACCGAGGTTCATGCCCCCATAACCACGCCTCTCTCCATATCTTCTATCTCTCTCCTCTATGATTTTCACATCATTTTCTCTCTATACCTTCTATCTCTCTGCTACGAATATCATTCATAGAAGGCAAGGTTTTAGATTTTCATGAGATGGTGAAAAGGATATTGAAAACCAAAATCAAACGGCGACATCAGAGGCAAGAGGTCTGGTTGGGACAAATACGAATTTCAAAATTCATATGAGAGAAAACGATATGGAAATCACAGAGGAAAGAGATGGAAGATATGGAGAGGGCATGGTTATGGGGGGCATGAACCTCGAGGTGCTGACTGGGAAAGAAAGGAGGGGGATTATGGCAGGAAGAGTGCTGATTTTGAAGGAAGGAGGGGAGAAAATGAAGATGAGTATGAGTATGAGCGTGGAAGGGAGGATCATGACACTTGGGGTGGACCGAACACTATGGGAAGGGGAAATAATGGAGGTATCAGAGAAAATGGAGGAGATCTGAATGTACGGAAGTTAAAGATGCCCATTTTTTATTGCCAGGGAAAGAAAGAAAACAACAAGATACAAACGAACCTCTATTCGAGAGGAGGATCAATCTCTCCAAAACTCGCTAGAGCCCAAAAACACCAAAGCACTTAAAAAATTAGCTACCAAAAAATGCCCTAACCTTAATAAAACTCATACTTAAAGCAAATACCAAATTAACCTCAAATGACTAAACAACCCTCAAGCAATTTACATCAATTAGTGGACCCGACCCCTAAGGTGGCTGCTTAACCTCCTGCGAATTAGCAGCCTGCTGTAATGCAGGAGCCGGGCCACTGGTTGGCCTTTTACTTTTAATTGATGGCTCTTACAATAATTTTTTTTTCACTTTTTTTCACTATTTTGAAAAGAAGCTCAAAGAGATTTTGCATGAATTTAATAGATTTCCATTAGGATAGATATGGTACATGGTTAGCAAATTTGCATTGCATTATTGACTACCAATTAAAAAAATTTTATTTCAGAGTTGGCTCCTAAATCTAGTGAGAGAGAGAGATGAAATAGGTAAAGTATGATGAAATTTGTATCGCTAATTTTAAGAGTCAATCCACCTTATTTAACTTTAATTTGCAACCATGAGCCCAAGCAAACGAGCTAATATGTTATATAGATCATAAATTAGAAATCGAGAAGCTTAGGGCTCACTCAACTTGGTCTCCACGGTGGCTTTCATGCAAGTGTATTCTTAGTCTTTTCAAATAATCAAAACTCGAATTTCAGTCAAAACAAATATATGAAAAGTTTGAAAATAGTAGACACCTATCGCTTACGCTGCATACGTAAGATTGCCTTACCAAATTCCTGGAGAGTATCCCTCTTCCTTCTCTCCAAGTCGCTAGTTAATGAACTTGACCGACTTGGTGCTTTTCTCGTACTCCTTCATCAAAATTTTCTTCATGTGGCATCAAATTCATAACTTGCATATAAGAATCATCGAAATAAGTTTTAGATCGAAGTAAGGCAAAAAAGTTGGCACCTTTTCGATGGTAAGCGAACGTGAGAGATCAATTCGCACATGCTCTTTTCGAGGATATCAAACTTGTGACGCGACCAAATGGTCTCAAAGGGGCTGACCCCTTTGTGACCATTTGGTCGCGACGCAAGTTCGATATTCTCGAGAAGAAGGGTAGAGGAGAGGAGGTTCGAATTGGTCTCTCACATTCGTTTGCCATCAAAAAGGTGTCATTTCTCTTTTACTTCCATCTAAAATTTATTCCGATGGTTCTTGAATGCGAGTCATGAATTTGACGTCAGAGGAAGATAACTTTGATGAAGAAGTACGAGGAAAACACCAAGTAGGCGAAGTTCATTGACCGACGACTTGGAGAGAAGGACAATACTCTTTAGAAATTTGATAAGACAATCTTACGTATGTAGCGTGAGCGGTAGGTGGCTACTTTGACCAAAATTTTTATATATTTATTTCAACTGAAATTTATTTTTTGATTTTTTGAAAAGATTGAGAATGCACTTGCATGAAAATTACGGTGGAGACCAAGTCGAGTGAGCCCTAAGCTTCTCGATTTTTCATTTATGATCTATATAACATATGAGCTTGTTGTTTGATTGGGCTCATGGTTGCAAATTAAAGTTCAATGATATAATAGCCAGAATTAGGGTGGATTGACTCTTAAAATTAGCGATACAAACTTCATCATACTTTACCTATTTCTTCGTCTTTCTCTCACTAAAATTATCTACCCATGTAGCCTATCTATCCAAATGACAATATCTTAAATTCATGCAAAATCTCTTCGAGCTTCTTTTCAAAAGAAGGGGAAAAAAAGAGAAAAAAGAATATTGTAAGAACCATTAATTGAAGGTAAAAGGCCGAAATGGCGGAGAAGGGTTTTGACATTCTTAAGCACACGAAGGCGTCCTTGAAAAGTGCCAAAATTAACCATGTCTTTGATCCAATCGGACCGGTCCAGGAGGGACCGGTCTTGCCATCCAAATCAGTGGGCCGGTGCCTGCTGGTTTGCAAGAGGTTAAGCCGCCCCCTTCAAGGTGGGGTCCATTAATTAATATAGATTGCTTGAGCGCTGTTTAGCCATTTGGTGTTAATTTTATATTTGCTTTAAGTAGGAGTTGTATTAGGGTTAGAGAATCTTTTTGTTGGCTAATTTTCTGAGTGATTTGATGTTCTTCGGCTCTAGCGCATCTAGAGAGTTTTGGAGAGATTGATCCTCTTGAATAAAGTATCATTTGTATCTTGCGATTTTCTTTCTTTATCTAGCAATCAATAGTATTTTCTTGTGTTTTTCTTCCATAAAAACCCTAAATTTTACTTGATCAAACCGCTTAAATTTTGATTTCAACGATTGAATTCCTATTTTCTCTATTGTTTCATATCAAATTGGTATTAAAACGGTTTTTGGGACTGTTTTTAGTCTTTTCAAAGAATCGAAGCCCGAATTTCAGTCGAAACAAATATATAAAAATTTTGAAAATAGTAGCCACCTGTCGCTTACGCTGCATACGTAAGATTGCCTTATCAAATTTCTGGAGAGTATACCTCCTCCTTCTCTCCAAGTCGCCAGTCAATGAACTTGGCCGACTTGGTGCTTTTCTCGTACTCCTTTATCAAAGTTTTCTTCATGTGTTGTCAAATTCATAACTTGCATACAAGAACCATCGAAATAAGTTTTAGATGAAAGTTAGGGAAAAAAGCTGGCACCTTTTCATTAGCAAACGGACGTGAGAGACCAATTCTCACATACTCTTTCCGAGAATATCGAACTTGCGACGCGACCAAATGGTCTCAATGGGGTTGACCCTTTTGTGACCATTTGGTCGCGACGCAAGTTTGATATCCTCGAGAAGAAGGGCAAAGGATAGGAGGTTCGAATTTGTCTCTCACATTCGTTTTTCATCGAAAAGGTGTCATTTCTCCTTTACTTCTATCTAAAATTTATTCCGATGGTTTTTGAATGCAAGTCATGAATTTGACGTCAGAGGAAGATAACTTTGATGAAGGAGTACGAGGAGAACACCAAGTAAGCGAAGTTCATTGACCGACGACTTGGAGAGAAGGACAATACTCTTCAGGAATTTGATAGGACAATCTTACATATGTAGCGTGAGCGGCAGATGGCTACTTTTACCAAAATTTTTATATATTTATTTTGACTGAAATTTATTTTTTGATTCTTTGAAAAGACTGAGAATGCACTTACATGAAAATTATGGTGGAGACCAAGTCGAGTGAGCCATAAGCTTCTCAAATTTTTATTTATGATCTATATAACATATAAGCTTGTTGTTTGATTGGGCTCATGGTTGCAAATTAAAGTTCAATGATATAATAGCCAGAACTAGGGTGGATTGACTCTTAAAATTAGCAATACAAACTTCATCATACTTTACCTATTTCTTCTCCGTCTTTCTCTAACTAAAATTATCTACCCATGTACCTTATCTATCCAAATGACAATATCTTAAATTGATGCAAAATCTCTTCAAGCTTCTTTTCAAAAGAAGGGAAAAAAGTGAGAAAAAAGAATATTATAAGAGCCATCAATTGAAGGTGAAAGGCCGAAATGGCGGAGAAGGGTTTTGACATTAAGCACACGAAGACGTCCTTGAGAAGTGCCAAAATTAACCATGTCTTTGATCCAATCGGATCGGTCTAGGAGGGACCAGTCTTGCCATCCCAACCAGTGGGCCGGTTCCTGCTGGTTTGCAGGAGGTTAAGCCACCCCCTTCAGGGTGGGGTCCATTAATTAATATAGATTGCTTGAGGGTTATTTAGCCATTTGGTGTTAATTTTATATTTGCTTTAAGTAGGAGTTGTATTAGGGTTAGAACATCTTTTTGGTGGCTAATTTTCTGAGTGATTTGATGTTCTTGGGCTCTAGCGGCATCTAGAGAGTTTTGGAGAGATTGATCCTCCTCTTGAATAAAGTGTCGTTTATATCTTGCTGTTTTCTTTCTTCATCTAGCAATCAAGAGTGTTTTCTTGTGTTTTTCTTCCATAAAAACCTTAAATTCTAGTTGATCGATATTTTAATTTCAGCGATTGAATTCCTATTTTCTCTATTGTTTCATATCAAATTGATATTAAAACAGTTTTTGGGACTGTTTTGAGTCTTTTCAAAGAATCAAAGACCGGATTTCAATCGAAACAAATATATGAAAATTTGGAAAATAGTAGCCACCTGTCGCTTACGCTGCATACGTAAGATTGCCTTACCAAATTTTTGGAGAGTATACCTCCTCCTTCTCTCCAAGTCGCCAGTCAATGAACTTGGCCGACTTGGTGCTTTTCTCGTACTCCTTTATCAAAGTTTTCTTCATGTGTCGTCAAATTATAACTTGCATACAAAAATCATCGAAATAAGTTATAGATGTAAGTAAGGGAAAAAAGCTGGCACCTTTTCGATGGCAAACGAACGTGAGAGACTAATTCACACATGCTCTTTCCGAGGATATCGAACTTACGACACGACCAAATGGTCTTAAAGGGACTGACCCCTTTGTGACTATTTAGTCGCGACGTAAGTTCGATATACTCGAGAAGAAGGGGGGAAAAGGAGAGGAGGTTCGAATTGGTCTCTCACATTCGTTTGCCATCGAAAAGGTGTCATTTCTCCTTTACTTCCTTCTAAAATTTATTTCGATGGTTTTTGGATGCAAGTCATGAATTTGACATTATAGGAAGATAACTTTAATGAAGGAGTACGAGGAGAACACCAAGTAGGCGAAGTTCATTGACCGGTGACTTAGAGAGAAAGATAATACTCTTCAGGAATTTGATTAGACAATCTTACGTATGTAGCGTGAGCGGCAGGCGGCTACTTTTAACTAAATTTTCATATATTTATTTCGACTGAAATTTGTTTTTTGATTCTTTAAAAAGATTGAGAATGCACTTGCATGAAAATTATGGTGGAGATCAAGTTGAGTGAGCCCTATGCTTATCGATTTTTCATTTATGATATATATAACATATGAGCTTGTTGTTTGATTGGGTTCATGGTTGTAAATTAAAGTTCAATGATATAATAGCCAAAACTAGGGTGAATTGACTCTTAAAATTAGCGATACAAACTTCATCATACTTTACCTATTTCTTCTCCATCTTTCTCTCACTAAAATTGTCTACCCATGTACCCTATCTATCCCAATGACAATATCTTAAATTCATGCAAAATTTCTTCGTGATTCTTTTCAAAAGAAGGGGAAAAAAGTGAGAAAAAAGAATATTGTAAGAGCCATCAATTGAAGGTAAAAGGCTGAAATGACGGAGAAGGGTTTTGACATTCTTAAGCACACGAAGACGTCCTTGAGAAGTGCCAAAATTAACCATGTCTTTGATCCAATCGGACCGGTCCATGAGGGACCGATCTTGCCATCCCAAGTAGTGGGCCGGTGCCTGCTAATTTACAGGAGGTTAAGCCGCCTCCTTCAGGGTGGGTTCCATTAATTAATATTGATTGCTTGAGGGCTGTTTAGCCATTTTGGTGTTAATTTTATATTTGCTTTAAGTAGGAGTTGTATTAGGGTTAAAGAATCTTTTTGGTGGCTAATTTTCTTGGGCTCTAGCGGCATCTAGAGAGTTTTGGAGAGATTGATCCTCCTCTTGAATAAAGTATCATTTGTTTCTTGCAGTTTTCTTTCTTTATCTAGCAATCAAGAGTGTTTTCTTGTGTTTTGCTTCCATAAAAACTATAAATTCTGCTTGATCAAACTGCTTAAATTTTGATTTCAACGATTGAATTTATATTTTCTCTATTGTTTCATATCAAATTGGTATCAGAGAAGTTATTGGGACTGTTTTTGGGTTGTTTTTATGAGATCTGGCGGCTGAATTTTATCCGGAGAAGTGCTGTTTTGCTATTTTTGGGGTCAAGATTCAGATTTTTGAGTTCTACATAAAGCCGGGTATTGATGACGACAAAGAAAGTGAATGCGTTGGAAGAACGCCTTGAAGAGGAGATGAGCCAAATGAAAGCAACGGTGTAGGATTGAATATCATCCATGGAAGGCAAGGTTTTCGATCTTCATGAGATGGTGAAAAGGATATTAAAAAACCAAAATCAAACGGCGACATCGGAGGCAAGAGGTCTGGTTGGGAGAAATACAAATTCTTAAATCATAGAAGAGAAAACGATATGGAAATCATAGAGGAGAGAGATGAAAGATATAGAGAGAGAGGCGTGGTTATGAGGGGTATGAACCTTGGGGTGTTGACTGGAGGTAAAGTACGAAAACTTCACGTCTTAGCATTGCATGAGTATTTAGCATATTAACAGAGGAAAAAGAAACACCATAATTTTTTACATGGAAAACCCTAAAGGGAAAAATCACGGGGCCACTCCCAATTGAAATTTCTACTAATATTTAATTAAATTACAAATGATTGGTTTGTCCTGAAAATTGAGGACGATCAAATTACAACAGTCAACCGTCAGGTTGAAATCTAGTGATGAAAGGAGATCGGATAGAAATCCAGCGACTTTCAATGGTCGGACGGAAATCCGTCATCAATTGGCGTCCGGGAGGTAGTCTGGCGATAGTTAGTTGTCGAGCAGAAGTTTGGATTTAGTCAGCTGCCCGGCAGACATCCGGTGATAGTCTAACAATGGTTAGTGGTCGAGCGGTGGTTGCGGAGGAGTCTGGTGGCAAAAGAATTTTGGTTTCTCCTTCTTCCTTCTCTCCCATCTCTTCCTTACTTAGGGTCCCCCTCAATGAAGAATGAGAGGCTTTTTTATAATTTTTTAGGAGTGGCATGGCCAGTAAATAGGAGTTAGATCAAGGGTACGTTGGGAGTGGTTTGAAGGAACGGTCGATATAGATCCCTTTGATCAGGGACCGTTTACTGGGCATTTGAATCTCTTAATGATATCATAATTTTGCGAGAAGTTCAGTTTAACTATAAGTTTGTTGAAATCGGAGTTCGGATGGTCCCAGATTTAATTTTAGAAGTTTCCAACTAGATCTTGCCTCGAGATTCATGCCCTATTAAGATAATTTTTTAATGATATATCAAGAATTTATTAGTAACTCATATTTAAAACATAAATATTATATGAGTTAATCGCTTTAAATTCTTAATAGCACTGCCAAACAATCTCATAGAATTTATCAAGATTTAATATATTTCTTATCAAATAATTTTTAAGATTTAACCCTCTCAAGATTTGATAAATCCAAATTTAAAGGATTTATGAAATCCTACCTGCATTCAAATAGGCTCTTGCAAATTTGTAATGAGGGTTTAATTTTTATTTGGATGCAAGCAGTTAGCAGAATTTAACAAATTTGACTTTTAATAAATCTTTTTAGCTTTTATTGTTAAACCCTGGATTATTTTGACTCAATTTCTTAATTGAAGTATTTTATATAGGAGAATTTAAATATATATATATATATATATATATATACATATTTTTAGATATTTATATTAAGTGCTAGAATTTAGTCCATAGAGTATATATTTCATATCTCAACATTATATAAAAATTCAACACACAAATAAAAATAATAAGATAAAAAAAATTGCATATAAAATACAAAATTATGAATTTTGTAACAATTAAGAGACTAACTAAAACCAATTTGGAAAGTCACCTCAAAACGATTAGTTTCAACTCCACTTAAAATTTTTACTCGAGTTGAAATAAAAATTTATTATTTCAAGTTACGAATGATTATGTAGTAATTAAGTTGGGCTTTGTTTGAGGCAATTTAATCTTTTATATTTTTGCTTTAAAAACTCCTTTCTTAGGCTTCATTTATGACAGCTTTTTTTATACTTTATAAAATAATTTTTTAGTATAAAAAATTTTTACTAAAGAATTATTTTTCAAAACAATAAAAAAATTGTTCCAAACAACAGCTTCAAAAATGCTTCTTCAAAAACAACTTCTTAAAGGAAAAATTTTGAAACAAAAGTGAAAATGCTATCTTTCAACTGCACATTATTTTCTAATAATTATTTTTTTTTGTCACGAAAATAGTTCATTGTAGGAAGGATATACTAATTTACACGTTCAATTACTTATTGTATAAATTATTACCTTTTAAATATTGAGGATCACATATATAATTGTTTGGATGTAATAATTATTATATAAAAATAATTAATTATTAAAATAGTAATTGGATATCCTTTAGATAGTTGGAGGTTGTAATAATTATTTATTAAAATTTCATAATGAACCAATGTCGTTATAAGGCACTTTATTCAATAAGTCATCTATACGAAAAATGGAAGTTTAGTCTATTGGGTTGAATTTAGATTTGAGAAAAAAAGTAATTTATGTAACTTCACAAACCATTTGCAAATCAAGTACGAACCTATTCTTGATGTCAGCTTCTCTTTGACAATGTCTAGAAGTATTCACTGTAAGAGCTATGACTTTAAAACTAAGCCCTCTCAGCTCTCCTACCAAGTTGTTCTAATATATTCATGTTTTTGTAAACCTAAGATAAAGCAAGTTAAAAAATAAGAAAACAAAAGAATAACATTAAAAAAGAAGAATGGTATGACTATATAACTATGCAGCTCAATTACAGGAGGAGTGATATGCACTAAGATAATAGAGATGTACTTACATATGGTTAGAATAAGTGAATTCCTGGTCCAATTCAGGCAACCTTTACCACGCTTTAAGTTATCCATTTAGACCATGTCTGAAGAAAAATAGGACTACGAAAATTATAAAATTAACACAAAATATTCTTATTAATAATTGTATATATATACAACGTGCACTTGAGTAAAAGTTAAAGAATAAAAAAGCCTAATAAAATATTTACAAAATTGTAATACTATATTTTTTTTGTTACATGAAAAAAAAATTATCAGTAAAAGTATTTACCAAAATGATCTTCAACAATTATTTGAAAATCGATATAATTCACTTATGTATCTAAAAATATAAATATATGGTAGATATAATAAAGAAGATTTACCTTTGACATTCTTCTGAATTTCATGACGAACAAAATTCATGCTCCACGATTTACAACACCTTGAAAGTCATGACATTCGAAGGTTGATTTGCTAATTAATCAGCAAATTATAAAAATTTAGAAGCATACCCAAGAGAAAGTATTTATATTACCAACTTCACGCCTTCCTGTTAGGCGGCGCTCTTTGCCTTCACCATAGGAAGAATTGTGCACTTACTACATAAGGCTAAGTTTCTCAATAGCTTTTTATGATCTCATACCATCCATTTCACCTCATGAATTTTATGCTATTAAGTGACAATACAAAAAATTTAAAAAATAAATCAAAGAAGTCTGAAATGAGAGAGTGCAATGTGAGCGTGCACATGCTGTACGCCAATTAAAATTTAAAAATAAAAAAAATGATATAATAAAGTTTAAAATTAAGTTATGGCATACTGTGTCAAGGATATTAAATGCTACATGAATATTACGTGCAATGTTCGTATACTTATAAATGATTTATACATAATCAATATGGATATAAACTTCTACTATTCTACAAATACACTCATTAAAGATAGATAAAAGTAAGAAGCAGATTTATGTATAATGTAACAATTCTCAATTCAATAATTTTTTGACATCAATATAACGCATGCCAACAAACCAAATTAGTTATTCAAAATAGAAAAAAAATATAGCCGTGAAAAAAACTATCTAAAATGTATGTATGCTTAGAGATGTCGACAAATCATATGGCTAAGCATATTCCTAATATTAGGGTTGTAAATGAGCCTAATTTATACACTTCAATCTCATTTTAAATTTCTTACACGTAAAAGCTAGTAAAGATGCACACGGTGACATTCGTAATTTGTAATCTTCTCTGGAAAAGGTCCACATGCTGTACCAAATGAAATAATTGCTTATTCTTAGGTATCATGGCATAAATAAATGATTGAATTTATGATTAATTTCAGAAGTTTTTGTAGCATAAGGCAAATGAAATTAGAAAATGCCTTCTTATGTGTGTGTGTGTGTGAGAGAGAGAGAGAGAGAGAGAGAGAGAGAGAGAGGAGCGGACCTAGGGACGGATGGCGTAGCAGGAAAGAAAAAAGCCATGGGGTGGTGATGCAGGCAGTGAAAAGCCAGGGCAGCCAAGGTGGAAGCAGCGCGGAGAGCAATGAGGAAAACAGTGATGCTGATGCATATGAATATTAACACCTTCATCTTAGCAGCTGTCGAGGCTTTGATAGAGCCGCTCGCTGCTGTAGGCAATGCAAGCAAGCGGAGCTTTTGAGTTGCCCTCCGGCTACTGGGAAGTAGGCTATTTCGCTGACCTCATATGCTTTGCCTTTCTCCTCAAATTTTAATTAAAAATATTTTCTAATCAAACCACTAAAATATCCCCATAAGTATCTAAATATCAATAAGAATATCAGCTAGACTTAAATATTTAGGTCTATGAACTAAACTAGAATGAGCAGAAGCTTTAGAAAACAAAGTAACATGGGAATGTCAAAATAAGCATAGTTTATTTCCAGAATTTAAACAAATAACTATATCAAATAAGCTTCGAAATTTAGAATTTAGCTACCTTCAAAAAATGAATAAGTAAAAAAAAAACTTTGGTTGAAAAGATATTTCTTTTTGTTTTCCAAATCAATATAAATTTGCTTAAGCATTAATGAGAAATTAAAAATAAAAAAAATTGAATTAAGCTTAAATGTGATTGACTTGTTTAGTAATACAACAATATTTATAAGATAAATATAATCACTATCAAAAATGTCACAAAACATTAGAATGAAGTGAAATTATAATACAGGCAACGAAATTAATATATTTTATACAATATCTTAAAATATTTATCCTTTGCTATTACTTCTACGCATGCTTGTTTATTGGACTTGCGTCTCTGCAACTATAGCATGGTAAAAAAAAAATACAAAGGTAAAAAAAAAATACAAACCTATCCATTAAGTGTAGTCATTTAGAAACTTGCATTTTCTGTTCCATCCTGTGATTCACTTTCCAATGAATCACGCGTTTGGTGTAAATGCAAATTTCTTGGTAATTCTGGAACACCTTTAAAACAACATATAAATCATTAAACAAATTCAAAAAAGATGAATATCAGACATAACCAAAATTTTAACAAAATAAGGTTAGGAAAAAAATGCATAAGATGGAATGCTATAGCAGTGCATGGCAATTGGTATCATCAAGTATTGGATTATGGGAGTGGAGAACTATGACAACACAATCATAATCAACATGCAAATTTTCAAGAATTCAGGTTCCGTATTAATCTCTCTAAAGTATTCTACAGAACCTATGTTCTTGAAAATTGGCATGTTGATTATTATTGTGTTGTCATAGTTCTCCACTCCCCTAATCCAATCCTTGCTGATCCCAATTGCCATGGACTGCCATAGCTTTCCGTCTTATGCATTTTTTCTCTAACCTTGTTTTATTAAAGTTTTGGTTCTCTCTAATATCTATCTGTTTTGAATTTGTTGAATGATTTATATGCTGTTTTAAAGGTGTTCCAGAATTATTAAGAAATTTGCATTTGCACCAAACACATGCTTCATTGGAAAGTGAATCACATGATGGAACAGAGAATGTTAGTCTCTAAATTACTATTCTTAATGGATCTATCCATTGACAATGAATTGGTATTTGTCCTTTTTACATTTGTATTTTTTTTGCCATGTTATACTTGTACAGACGCAAGTCCAATAAACAAGCATATGCAGAAGTAATAGCAAAGGATAAATATTTTAAGGTACTGTATAAAATAAATTTATTTCGCTGCATGTATTGTTATTTCACTTTGTTCTGGTGTTTTGTGACATTTCTGACAGTGATTATGTTTATTTGATAAATTTCGTTGTATTACTAAACAAGTCAATCACATTTAAGTTTAATTCAATTTCTTTATCTTTAATGTCTTATTAATGCTTACGCAAATTTATATTGGTTTGGAAAATTGAAAGAAACATCTTTTCAACCAAAGTTTTGTTTACTTATTCATTATTTGAAGACAGCTAAATTCTAAATTTCGTAGCTTATTTGATGCGGTTATTCGTTTAACTTTTGGAAAAAAACTATGCTTATTTTGATATTCCTATGCTACTTTGTTTTCTAAAGCTTCTGCTCATTCTGGTTTAGTTCATAGATCTAAATATTTAAGTCTAGTTGATATTCTTATTTATATTTGAATACTTATGGGGATATTTTAGTGTTTTGATTAGAAAATATTTTTAATTAAATTTTAAAGATTAAGTGGATGCCAAATAATCTGAAAAGCATTTTGATACAGATATTTAAGAGTAGAAGTTATGTTCAAGATTCTGCTAATTATAGAATAATTAAACTTATAAATCATACAATGAAGTTTTGAAATAGTAATGGAACAAGGATTTAGAAAATTTATATTTGTTTTGGACTATTAATTTGATGTCATGCGAAGTGTATCTGCCATGAAATTATTTTTGTAATAAAATGTTAATGGTATAGAAAACAGAGAAATTACATTCCTTTGATTTTTATTGATATTGAGACGGTATATGATCTAATACCATAGGAATTAATTTGGTGCACATTAGCATAGAAAGTTGTGTCAAAGATATATTGAAATTATCAAAGATATGTATGGTGTAGTGACTAATATTAATAGTTGTGCAGTGATCAAAATGTTTACTATTGTAGTAGGATTAGATCATGGTTTGGAATAAATTTGATATATATTTTTTATTGATTATGAAGATGCTTATAAATAGCATTCAAATTAAAGTACTTTGGTGCATATTTTTTTGCAAATGATATAGTTCTAATTGATGAGGCATCTGTTGAAATAAGTGAAAAGTTCAACCATATAAAAATGTTGACCTTTGAATTTACTCCATAACTCAACTCTTATCAAACACTAGGGAAATGACAGGTGGCAGACACGTGTTCGTGCAAAATCACTTCAAAGTGCCCAGCATGTGTTGAAAATCATCAAATATTGTCTATCTCGTGAAATTTACTAAGTTGACGCACTCTTAGCATCAAAGATTCAAAATTATCAACAAGAAACCCCTATGATTGATTTGGTAGAATATGATAATAGTAGCGAATGATGTAACGACATTATACGAAATCACTCAAATCTCGTTCATTTTGTAAAAAAGACCTCACTAATGTGTGCTCAAAGTATAAAAAAAAACCTTGAAAGGACTCTCTATGCTTGACTCAATCGAATGCAATTGAAAACGACAAACTAAGAATGCTACATTATGCGAGATCACCCAAACGTTGTTTGTTCGTAAAACAAATTGTGCAATAACTCTACAACATCAAGCCTTTGTCCCACTACGTGGGGTCGGCAATATGAATCCTTTTTCTCCATTGTGTACGGTTCAAAGTCAAATTCTCGTTTAAATCTAATAAAGAAAGATCTTTTCTAATATTTTCTAACCAAGTCTTTTTAGGTCTACCTCTACCTTTCTTAACATAAGTCAAATCTAATACCTCTTCTTTCCTAGCTGGGTCATCGGAAGGCCGCCGTTTTATGTGACCAAACCATTTAAGGCGACTCTCTCTAATCTTATCCTCCACTGGAGCTACTCCAACCTTTTCACGTATATGCTCATTTTGTATCCTGTCTCTAAGAGTAAATCCACTCATCCACCTGAGCATCCTCATCTCCGGAACACATAACTTAGTGTTGTGCTTCTCTTTTAATGACCAACATTCTGCACCATAAAGCATTGCAGGACTCACCACCATCTTATAGAATTTTCCCTTAAGTTTGAGGGGGACTTTTCTATCATACAACAAGCCCGATGCATTCCTCCACTTCAACCATCCAACTTGAATTCTACTGATAACATCCCCATCTATTTCACCATCACTCTGAACAATAGATCCAAGATATCTAAAACGTGTACTCTTATTAATGACTTGATCGCCCAAAGTCACAATCCCCTCACTAAGTCTATTACTGCTAAAATTACACTCTATATATTCAGTTTTAGATCTACTCAAACGAAAACCTTTAGACAAATTGTGCAATAACTCTGAAATGTCAAAATTACTTGGCAACAACACTCATATTAGTAGGTTTCTCGCATAAGAGAAACTGTGAAATTTGACACGCACGAGCAACAAAAATTTGGTGAATGAATTAATGCACAATTAATAAAAATTTAAGATATATATATATATATATATATATATATATATATATATATATATATTGTAAATGCAAAAATATAGAAAAAATAAATAAATTTGTATTTTTTGGGGGCATGTACTATGTCCTATTGCTGCAAAGGATATTAAAAATTATACTAATAAATAATATGAAAAAAAAAATTTATATAGTTCATAAATTCTATTATACGATTGAACATGCAACTGTAAAACTCATGATGATATTTTGTTTTTCAGTCATATTAGACTTTCAATGTCTTATACAAAGAAAATTCTTTATAAAATACAAACTCTCGAGTGTACCATTCATATAACATCTCATAAAGTTAATACTTGAGCCCAATCTTTTGTTAGCAAGTTGGCATGACTGACAAGATTTAAATAATAAAATAATATATTTAAAAACCTTGATGATAGCGGTGTTGAAAGCAAATCTCAACCAAATGATATGCTATTTTGAAAATGATCCCAAATCCTTATGCCAATTATTTTAGGCCCAAATTCAATTAAAAATACAAAAATATTAAAAAGATTCACAAAATTCAAACTATTTAATCGAAATCTATCCCTCAAAAACTTAAAGCAGAAATATATATATATAAATCCTTCACAATCGTTCGTTGAGGGTGATAAGTTTAATGATAATCTCAGCTTTCAAAGGGTTAATATTTTGCCCAACATATTGCTCTGATTCAACTCAAGAGGTCTCTCACCAATAATGACGTGATATATATCCTCTAACAGATGATTTCATTTCCAAATGGCACAACAAGTAAATAGTTATGATCAAGGTTTTCTGATTGTGTGTTTTTGCTGCAAAATAACGCTATCAAATTATGGTCAGGGCCAAAGCTCACAAGTTTCCAAATGGCTAAAAACTCTAGTAATAAAACATATGGTTCATTTGATAGGGCATAAAGCTCTCTATTAGCTAATATTGATTTAAATTTATCCCCTTAGGCAAACATTTATCCAGTCTACAAAGTTTCATTGGACAAAGCAACCAAGAGCAACGTATTAGGATTATTTGGTCATGTTGGATCAACTAGCTCCTCTGCCTAAGAATACTAAGGATCATGTCAACTTGAGATGACACAACTAAGAGATATTGGCTAGGTTCGTTATCATTCTCCAACCATCTACTTTGAGTTTACGACAGTAAAAGTTCTAATCCTAAATTAAATTGATATTATTATATGCTAAATATTTAGCTTCTAATGATTAGCCTTAATTTGAAGTTCTCTTTAATTATCAGGAGGGGTAATTAATCATAGAGACTTATGCTTATGAGAAACTTGGAACCAAATTATAAAATACTTGCAAATAAGGCTAAAGTCTTTGGATAGTAGCGTCTTATCTTCAATCTAATTTGTCTATTAAATGTTTGACCTATAAACCACCAAAACTCTCTTAACAGAGCTAGTATTTAGATTTTTGGACCCGACAAGAAAATATTTGGAAGATCAAAGATTTAGAATTAGTAAACTAAGACAACATATATGATACAACTTTAGTGGGTTTGATATCATTAATTATCAATTAATATTATTAGAAGATAAATTGATGCATGGATTTGATGGGGTTTAGCATCATTGAACTATTACATAAAAAAATGGATATAGATAAGGTATAACTTCAAAGGTTGAGATTCATTGGTTGAAATGGAGAAGTGCTTCATAAGTGCTATATGATAAAAGGATATCATGGAAATTTCTTAATTCTTATAAAATTACAATTAAGCTTGCAATATTATGTGGATCATAGTGATTGACAGTTAAGAAGTTGTTGATAACTAAGTTAGTATGTTTGCAATGGTAATATTAAGCTCAATATGTGACAAAATTAAAAATGATAAATAGTAATAATATTAGAGGAATGTTTAGAGTGACATCTATTGAAGATAAGGTAGTTGACTTATTTGGTTTGAACAAGTAGAATGACGGGTATATAAAATGCCCTTGTTAGACTGGTATATAAAAATATTTTTGGGAGATTAGAAAAGAAGAGTAGACCTAAGATAACATAGATAGAAGTTGTGAAAAATGATTTGTGATGATTGTGTTTAACTCCTCAAGCAACACTCAATAGGACAAATGAAAAATAAGTATTAAAAAAGCAACCCAAATGGTTGGGATAAAGCTAATGATGATGGTGATGATCTTTGAAGGGATTCATTCAGCCCGTTGAGTATGCTAGTGTTACAGGAGCATCTAATCTGAAATAATTTTGATCAATTTAGTGCCACTCCACTAAGTTATTTCCAACTGTACACTTGTCAAGGTAAAATGCATGGTTTAAATTTGACTTCATTCCTGCTTAAGCTTTTGAAACTGTTTTTTCCTGCTAACTTAGTGACTTTGCAGTAAATATGCCTGTGTCCTCATGTCTTATGTGTGAAGTAGAGATTCTTTGGTAGGATGAATGCCAGTTCTCTTACTAAATTGGTTGTTTTTGCTCAGGCCAAAAAGGCAGGAGAAAGAGAAGAGATAAACCGTGAAATAGCTGCATTGAACAAATTGACAGATGAGTTGGATGAACGCTTAGTTGCTCTCAGCAGCCGGGACTTGAAACATTTTACTAAAGTTGGTTCTTTTCTGATCCACACATTTTTTGAAGTATTCACACATGTTTTTTCAAGAATTTAAAATCGTAGGTTATTTTCATGTTGTAATTATTATAATATCATCTGCATAACATATTCCCATGCTATAGAGGATGCACTCTTCCAGTCCTGTTATAGCATACTGGCATTTGCTTGCTTGCCTTACTGATGGAGTTCTCATGTCCTGATCCCTCCTAGACCCTCTTTCCTTTCTTTTTCATGATGTACGAGTACTTTTAAATGCCGGATTTCTTGCTTCACTATTATTTACATGTTTCAATTTCTTTCTTTGTTCTTTTATTTTTTTAGAAGTTATGTTTGCTTTTTTAATTTTTAGTAATAGCTCTTCCATGAAATATTTATCTTGGGGATAGTTTCTCGCCTTTATTGTCTTTCCTGGTCATTCTGTTGTACTCTTATGGGCTTTGTCATCCTCTTGGACAAGGGATTGCTCCTTGTATAATAATGTTTAGATGAACTGACTGGTGTAAAAAGAGTGTTTTTGTTATTGGCTAGTCCTGGACTTGTGTTGGTTATGTTTTGCTATCAGGTAATTTTTGTGAACTGAAATATTTGCCGTCGCGAATGGCATTTTGTTGAACACTAAAATTGTCAATTCACATGCAGATCTGGAAGTACTTATTTTTCTGCTCAAATGATGTGCACTCATTGCTTTATGTTTTTCTCTGTGTACTTGATTGCGCCAACCGCTGTCCAAGGGTTTTATTTTTTTTGTATCAGATTAAAATTGAAGTGTTTTTTTTTTTCTTGTGGTGTCATTGAGTTTTAAGAAAAAAGGATTCTATCATATGAACGTTTTAATTGATGTTGCTAGCACATGTTCCTACAGTTCATGAGCATTGCATGTTTCGATTTTAAGCTTAGTGGCAATTGATGCCTTGCTTGATTTCCCAGATTTTTGAATAATACTACTCGCATGCCCATGGATTGGAAGTATATTCAAAGGATTAAATCATAGAACACTAGCCCACTCATAAAGCATTATCTAATATCTTAGAATAACAAATACTAATAACTTGCTATCTTTTGTGGCAGTTTTTTTATTTACAAAATAAATTGGATACGAGGAGCCTTAATAATTTTAATTGTAAAGGCATCAAAAATTCTGTCATTTATAAATTAAATCATTCACTGGTTATAGGGTTGATCTTTGCTTCTATACTTGCTTGATTTGATAAAAGATACATTAATTCTTCGTTGTTTGTTTACTTCTTTTCCATATTTCTGCTAGTCACATACTCGTAAATTGCTATTTCACTTTTTTTTTTGTGTTCTGTTCATGTTTGGCTTTGCATGCTCTTTATTTCAATCGGATGCTATTATCGCTCTTCTTTGCAGAGACAATCTGATAATATGTTTGACACATATTATAAAACCATGGGAGAATTGCATTTTGAACCTAGAGCTCGTCCTTCAGATAGGACAAAGACTCCTGAAGAGATAGCTCAAGAAGAAAGAGAAGCTCTGGAGAAATTAGAGGTGTTTGAACATCATATTTTTTGATACTATTTAACAATCTCAATGCTATTTAACATTTTACATGTCTGGTAAATAATTTTGATCTTATGAATTTTTCTTCAAAATTTCTCAGGAGGAGCGCCTGAACAGGATGCATGCTACTGATGAAGATGAAGATTATGATGGTACTGAAGATGAGATAAAGTCATCATCCAGATTGGATAGATATGTTTCTGGTGATGATCTTGGAGATTCCATTTCCACGATCAAGGATAGTGGGAAAGAAAAGGGTTGGGTTGATGCCATATATGAAAGGTGTCTAACATTTCCTTGCTCAGACTTCCGTCATGTTGTGCTGACTCCTGTGATCCTGTTGATGTGTGAATATTTGATGCGCTGTCCTATCAATTCGGGCCGAGATATAGCTGTTGGGTCTTTTTTGTGTTCCATGTTGCTCTCTGAAAGTTTCATCATGATAAAATTTAAACTATGGTGTGATGCACAATTGAGCATATAGTTTGGTTACAAATGGCCATTTCTTTTTTAAACTTCCCAACATCCTTGAAGTGAGATTTTGTGAACTATAATATGGTGACTTTATCCTATGTTCAATTAATTTGTTGTACCAGCTGCTGGTGTTTACATTCAGTGCCTTCTGTTGCTATTTATGCAAAGCATGATTGCATTTTGTAGGTTTCTAAACAGTTTCAGAAATACTACCCCGAGGTTATAGGTGTTTTTTCAAATGCTTCTAATGTCAAGTATGGAGAGAAACTCAAAAATCGAACAACATTCTCAGGTATATGCTTGATTGTTTCAGCAGTGGTTCATAAAGAGCTTTGATTTGTGTGTTCGTATTTAACATTGTCTCTTTTGAGTTCATTTTCCCACAGTGCTATTTCGGGTAACACTGATGATGGTTTTTCAATATTGTCAGAGTCATCTGGAGTTGAAGGTACCACGGCCATGGCTCCATATAGATGATGAAGGGTGCGCTGTGCATCATATTGATTTGTTCATGATTTTGGAGATGGCGGATGACTCGGCTTATTTTATGTCTGACAATTTCAAGTAAGTTGCTCACGATTTTAGTCAGGATAGAATTTAGATCTTCACCTTACATTTTGGTTTTTGAATCTCAATAACAGGGCAAGCATGTTATCATTTGTGGTTAAGATCTTGATGGAATTCGTTATTATGTATCAAAGTTTGAGTTCCTTTCCAGAAATATTCGGGTAACACTGATGATGGTTTTTCAATATTGTCAGAGTCATCTGGAGTTGAAGGTACCACGGCCATGGCTCCATATAGATGATGAAGGGTGCGCTGTGCATCATATTGATTTGTTCATGATTTTGGAGATGGCGGATGACTCGGCTTATTTTATGTCTGACAATTTCAAGTAAGTTGCTCACGATTTTAGTCAGGATAGAATTTAGATCTTCACCTTACATTTTGGTTTTTGAATCTCAATAACAGGGCAAGCATGTTATCATTTGTGGTTAAGATCTTGATGGAATTCGTTATTATGTATCAAAGTTTGAGTTCCTTTCCAGAAATATTCTTGCCAATTGCAGTCATGCTTCATGAAGTTCTTCATGGTGCCAAACTACCAGGAATTTTACGATCAAATATGGAAGAAGTTGCTGGTTTAATAAGTACGAAAGCTTCTGAGTACCAATTATCAAGGCAGCCACTCCAAATGAGAAAATTGAAACCAGAGCCAATCAAGCTAATGAATCCAAAATTTGAGGAGAAGTATGCACCTTTCTTTAAGCCTATTATTTTCCGTACCTATGACTTGTTTTTCTCTGTTTTTCTGATGATGGGATGAGAATACGTGTTTCTTTCAACGTAATTCCATTATTATACGGTTTGTGTTAGTACATGGAGGGTTGGTTTGGAGTAATAGTTAGATTGTTCCATTCTGACCTTGAAGATCATGGATTAGAACCCATAAGCAGCCTGTCTACCTAACTGCCTCTACAGAATAAGGTTGCATCTGTCAAGCCCTTCTCTGTTCCCATAATGATTGAAGACTTCTGCATTGGGTACACTTTTTTTATATATTGAGATTGTTGATTATTGCAGCTTACGTGCCCAAAGTATATACTCAAATATTTTGATTATGTTTCACTTCAACTGTTTTGCACTCATGTTTGTGATCCTTTTAATATCAATGCAAAACTTATTGGTTAACTCTTTGGAATAAATGTTCTGCAGTTTTGTCAAGGGCATAAATTATGATCCTGACCGTGAAAGGGCTCAAAGGAAGAAGTTAAAGAAACTGTTAAAGAAAGAAGCAAAAGGAGCTGTGCGTGAACTGCGTAAGGATAACCATTTCTTATTTGAACTTAAAGAGAGAGACAGATTGTTGCAGGAAGAGGAAAGATCTGAAAAATATGGTAAAGCACTGGCTTTCCTACAAGAACAGGAACATGCCTTCAAATCTGGGCAACTGGGAAAAGGAAGAAAAAGGAGAAAATGAAGCTTTTCTGTTGTTTTCTCTGGTTCATACACATCTGCTGTCTTTTTTGCAATCACAAAGGTATATTTCTTTCTTTTATTCTGCTAACTCTTGTTAAAAATTTGTCTCATCAATCCGTGATTCACCTAAAGAATGTTTTAAAAAAAAAAAAACTCTAAAAAAGTTCTGTATTTTTAATTGACCAGTTGTTAAAATGAAGATAAGGATCGTAAATCACTGTTCATTACCTCTTTGAACAGAGAATAAAACTATTTATTTGTTTATGCAAATTAGATTCAAGAAATTAAACTGTTTATTTGTTTCACACCATAATGTAAATTTACTATGTAATAGTTGCTGATAATTAGTAATACCAAGCGCACTAATTTGCATATGATATACCTTGCCTTTGTTTTATTGATCATAATCGCTTCATCTTTTTGACATATCTTGTCCTTTATATCTATCCTCCTATTCAATGAAAAAATATATGAACTTTATGTTCATATATTTTTTCAAAAAAAAAAAAAAAGAACTTTATGTTAATCCTTGATGGAAGTTTATTGTGAATAGAAACTCCTTATTCACTCTATGATCAATAATGTCATGCATATATTTGATAATTTTTGAATGGACGCTCCATGTTCCCCCTTTTTTAAAAAAAAATTATCTCCTTTCCTTTCCCATCTCCTCACAAAACCTAGTAGTTCCAATTTTTTGTAAACTGCTCACAAGTTCCTTCTTAATTCATAGCCATCCAGTTGAAACTAAAATCAACTGTATCCGGTGACCATTCATAGGCTGACAAATTATTTCATAATAAAACTGGATAAACTTTATTACTGCCGTATTATCTATGATTTTCTTCCTGTATGGATCCTTTTTCTAGTTTTGTCTCATTGATCTATCAGGGTTCATTGGCCGAAGCTGAATGAGAGGCAGCTGGAGCTAGTTTAGTTCCACGAGGAAAAATGAAATCTGGCAATGTGTGTAAAAAGGTAGAAGCAAAAGAGAATGCCAGTTTGTTTATTGTTGCCCAAGTCAACTTCATGCTCAGTCTATATTCTCTTCTAAGTGGGCATCAACTGCCAAAGTTTTGTAACTTATATGTTCTTCACCAATTTTGTAACATCATCAATTATTTATGGCACGTCCACATATTTGATAATGTATACATACTTGCAATTTCTTCTTCCACGTATTATGCTCAAACCTTTGCAGACTGCCTTGCTTATGTAATGTGAAATTTTGGCAGCTATACTCCCAGAAAGCCCTTGTAACATTAAAGTGTCTATTTTGAACGTAAGGTTTGAATTCAAGATCTTGTGGTTGATAGTTAAAGTTCTTAACCAACATATCAAAGTGATTTGCGTAAAGTGTCTATTCTTTGTCATGGATCGAGACCATAGAAGGTTATTTAGTAGAGGAATTCGTGTGTTATTGTTGGATCCAATTTAAGTGGTGTGCACTCTGCTAATATTATATAGCTAAACTCTAAAACAAAACGGCATTTGTGATATAACTAACCACAAATTTTTTAGATATAGTAGTTATATGATGAGTTCCTGATTGAAATCATTCTCACAATTATTTACAAATAATCCTAATAGTGAAATTCAAAAGATTTTATTTGGGATAATTTTTTTATTATTTTCTAAAGTAATTTTTTAGTATGAAAATTTCTAATTCAAGAATTTTTTATATTAAGAAGTTATTTTAAAAAGTAGTAAGAAAGTCATCTCAAATAAACGAGTCTAATTTTCTTATGAGGACTTTACTTTTTTATTCTTTACGCCAGGGGCAGGAAAAAGTGCGAAGGTCTCCCTCTTCCTCTCATCCTAAGCTCTATCTTTATTAGTTATGTTAGTCAAAAAGCATGCATTGATTCTCCTATAGGCTTCAAAAATAATATACATCACTCTTGAGAGGTAGGAAGTTAGGGTAGCAAATGAACCGAGTGTTTAATAAGTTGTTTGTGACTCAATTAGATTGTAGCTCGTTCATGATCTTATTTGAATAATCAAATATGTTTGTGCAGTTTTTAAAATACTTGATTAATAAATAAATAAGTTTGATTGATTATGTGTTAATTTCATTTATATTCATGAATAATATCAATTAAAATTTATGAATAAGCTTGATATAAAGTTCATTAAAAAGCTCAATTAATATTTAATATAGAGCTCATGAATCATTAAGAATAGATTAGGTTTTGTTATAAATTTTTATTTGGTATATTTTCTTACATATTTTTAGTTTAATTATAATAAATTATTATTATTTTATGAAAAATTAATTTCATTTTTTTATAGAATTAATTTATTCATAAATGAGAGTTATTTATTTCTGTTTGTTGGATTGTTTGTTTAAAGTGTTTATGAACAAACTTGTTTATAAGAATCATTTTCTGAGCTTGTTCTTTCCAAAGCCAATGAAGAACTACAGAAGTATTTCCTCTCGCATTTTGGGTGTTCCATACATTGTAGTAAATTAATACTTATATTCATACTATTTTCAAAATATATTTGTTTATATGCATCATTTTACTTTGTTTCATCTAATGAAAAACTCCCCTCCTCTCAGTTTAATGGATCGTTTCAGCTCAGTGGCGGACAACCTCCAGAGGCCTTCTTGCATGCGTTTCAAGCAGTGTCAAAATAAAGCAGGTAAACAGAGCTTGGAGTGCCTAAAATGGTTCACGGACGTGATATAATTGTCTCTTGGAAAATGTTCGCAACTCTTTTGCTGTTATATTGACTTCTGAGACCATTCTAATGGTCTAACTATTGATACACCGTCATGAATATGCATTGGTCGCTATTTTCTCAAAAAATATGAATATGCATTGATAAGAAATATGTTAAATCTTGATAAATTTTGTGAGAATGTTTGGCAGTGCAATTAAGAATTTGAAGCGATTAACTCATATAATATTTATGTTTTAAATATTAGTTGCTAATTAAATTTAATTATAATTATGAATAATATAATTAGTATGTTATTTTAATAAGTATTTTATTAATAAATAATATTAGTGTTACTCTAATAAATATTTCAATACTAATTATTATAATAATTATTTAATTAGTTCTTTAATTATAATTTTTAAGTATTTCATTAATTTTTATATTATTTTAATAAAATTATAATTACTTATTATACTTATGATTATCTAATTAATCAAATAAATATTCTTTTACTAAATAATTATTTAATTAACATTTAAGCCACTGATCATCTAATTTACATTTTAAACTATATGAATTAAGCTAATTAAATTAATGCCTATTTTAAGAATTAGCTTTCCGCTTCGGCCTCTTCGTCGCCCTTCGTGTGAGGTAGAGCTTTCCTCTTCTTCTTCGTGAGTTCCCGTGGGGTAGAGCTTCGAACGAGTCGCTTGTCATTGCTTGTCTGCGTTTTGCTTTTCCTCTTTTGAATTTATTTAATTCGTTGATGTTCTGCTTCAAGTGAAGTAGAGTTCTAATAGAGTCGAAGTTCTCCGCCTTCTCCGACGACATTATTTTTGTCGGATCGGGAAGTCGTGTCGGGAGCTAGCCGCGAAGGTAATGATATTTCTTCCTTTCGTGCGCTTCTTTAGTCGGATTTACTATTTTTGCAAAAAAAAGTTGGATTTACGAAATCCAGGATTTAGGCCAAAAATGATGAAAACGCCGTGAAGTAGAGATTAGACTTAAGGTTTCTTTGGCAACCAATAGACTTGGGCTACTTTGGATTTAGTAAATTCTGTAAATCCTGGATTTAATAAATCCTGGGACTGTTAAATCCTAAAAATTGTTTGGCAACTTAAGTGATAAATACTGTTAAATCTTGCAAAACTGTTTGACAATGTAATCCAGTATATAAGGGGGTTATTTCATCATAAAATTAAATATATTATATTTTTTAGTTTTAATTTTCCCTTAACTAATATTAAATTATTAATTTCTATCTTGATTAATATCAATAAATTGTAATGATAAGCAATATCATTATAATCTTTTAACCAATATATCTAATTAAATTTTCATTAATTATTTAATTGTTATTTAATTTTCAAAATGATTAACTGTACTTTTAGTTATCTTATTAGACACTTAATTATTCAAATATTCATATATGAAAAGTTATAGCAAGAACAATGTTGTGAAAAATCAAAAGAAAATCAACCAGAATAAATTTATTATTTAATTATTATTTATACTTTGACTTTTAACAGGACACAATGGAAAAAAAGGATTCATGTAGCGGACCTCACGTAGTGGGATAAAGGCTTGATGTTGTTGTTGTTGTTGTAATTATTATTTGTACTATTAATTATATATTTAATAAATTTTCTTTTAAATTATATTAATTAAGTTAATTATATTACTAATTATTCAATTAAGTTAATATTATATAATTATTTTATGCAATAATTATAATATTAATTATTTAAATAATTTACTTAAATTATTAATATTTTAAATTATATTAATTAAGTTAACGTTAGGGCATGCTTTTCATATCTTTTTTTCGTCGTTGCGGTTTGGCTTGAAGGTGTAAGATTGCACGAGCGCCTTCTTCGACTCCTTCGTTTTTGTTCGACTTCCTCCTTCGACAACGTTCCCTTTTCCTGTGGGATCGGAATTACGACATTTCGATCAGAAGTACGGGCGGAAGCTCGCTCGCTGTGAAGGTAACTTTCTCCCTTTCGCGCGCTTCTTCGGCCAAATCCCGTAAATCCGCTGAACTACAGGATTTAGTAAATCGAGGATTTACGGCAATAGAGGAAAACGGAGGATTTATTCTGCCGTAAGATTGACGTCTAGGGTAAATCCCCTTTGGCAGGATTTACGTTAAATCCTGCTCAAATCCGGCGTAAATCCTCTTGCCAAAGATCCCCTTACGGTGAGATTTTTAGCTTTGTATTTTTTGGCGTTTGGCAGGATTTAGCTCAATTCTTGCTTAAATCTGCCATAAATACTGCATTCAAACAGGTCCGCAATGGCAAAAATGAAGGTGGAATCCATGTCTGCCAGGGGAAAGAAGAAGGGTGGGAAGAAGCAAAAGCCTTCCGGACCTATGGTGGCTTCAATGAAAATATCCAAACAGCCTAGGGCCAACCTCTTTGAGACCATTTGGTCTCGCTGCAAATTCAATATCCTTGGGAGGAAGAAGGGCAAAGGAGAGGAGGTCCGAATTGGTCTCGCACGTTCGGTTTCCATAGAAAAGGTGCAAGTTTTTCTCGCTTACTTACGTCTAAAATTTATTCTGATAGAATAGAGACAACTAGGATGACCCTATATATATATATATATATATATATATATATATATAGGGTTTGAAGGATTATCATGGGTTCAATTGAATATTTTGAAGATTGCAGGAACTCTTTTTCTCGCCTTCTCTCTATGACCATTATCCATCTTTTTCTCTCTCGAAACCATCTCTCTCCTCCCATATTTTCTCACATCCATATCTTCTTCTCTATCTACATCAAGATCCCCTACAATCTTAAGGCAAGCTCAATACTTCTTTGATCTCAGACTAATAATGAAGAAGAATAATCAAGTTTCATGATCTCTTCTACCATATGCTTTGCATTAATGATGTTACTCACCATATAATTTAGAACATGAATTATTGAGGTCACCATAAAGTTATCAGTTTTTGTTTGGGTAGATCTAAACCGAATACCTTGAGTGTAGTTTTAGTAGTGATAGATCTTGTGGTGGCATTATGACATAATATGACCAATTCATTAAAAGAGTGCATGTTTAAGATATCTCAGCTCTATTTTTAAAGTGATGGTGAAATAGATGAAGATATTATTAGTAGAATTCAAGTTTGATGGTTGAAGTGGGGGAATATATCAGACCTATTGTGTGATAGAAAAGTACCCCTCAAATTTAAGTAAAAATTTTATAAGATGATGGTGAGACTGTTGCGAAGATGCTTTATGGAAGAGAATTTCAAACATTAAAAGAGGAGCATAAAATTAAGTTAAGTGTTGCAGAGATGAGAATGCTCAAGTGGATGAGTGGCTTAACACTTAGAGACAGAATGCTAAATGAATATATATGAAAAGGTATGAGTAGCTCCAATGACATATAAGATTAGAGAGAGTCGCTATAGATGATTTGGTCATATAAAATATCGGCTTTCTGATGACTGTATTAGGAGAGAAGATGTATTTGATTTGACTTATGTTAAGAAAGGTAGAGGTAGACCTAAAAAGACTTCATTAGAAAGTATTAAAAATATCATTTTTTTATTAGATTTAAATGAGAATTTGACTCTTAATAGGACACAAGGGAGAAAAAAGATTCATGATGTCGTCCCCATGTAGGATAATGCTTGTTGTTGTCGTTGTTGTTGTTGTCATCTATTTTAGAAGAGATTGACATGGTCCTACATGGGTTTTTTGTTGAGATTGTGGGCTTTTGCATGGGATCATATGGAGATTGGGGTTCTTCTGATAGTTTACAGGGTGCATAAGATCTCGTAGGGCATTGTTTTGGATCATGATAAGATTTGTTTTCTTCTTGTATGACCAAAATGTTTTCTTTGATGAACCAACATAATTGGTTGATTAAAGGATACTCGACAAGCTAGAAAAAAGATACGCACTCATTACTGTTGCACACTACCCAAAATGTTTCTTTGGATTGCAACTAGGGCTACTAAAAATGCTCAAAATGTGCTTGAAACTTGACTTGACTCGAGTCCATTTTGAATTCACTCTAGATTCTAAATCAATTTTG
Source organism: Dendrobium chrysotoxum (assembly GCA_019925795.1). Classification (NCBI taxonomy): domain Eukaryota; kingdom Viridiplantae; phylum Streptophyta; class Magnoliopsida; order Asparagales; family Orchidaceae; genus Dendrobium; species Dendrobium chrysotoxum. The sequence goes on from CM034311.1 coordinate 26,912,560, forward strand.
ATCTTCACACTAGATTCTAAATTGATTTTGAGTTTGCTTTGATTCATTGGAATATGTTTCAATTCAACTTGAAATGTTGTTCGAAATGAATGTTTATGTAAAATATATATTGCATATTGCATAAGATATGTATAATACAATTTTAAATCAATTTGAGTCAACTTTAAATCAATTTTTAGTTAACTTGAAATTGATTCAACTCGAAATCGATTTTGAGTCAATTTGAAATCTATTTTGAGTTGACTCAAAATTAATTTTAAGGCAACTTAAAATTGAGTCATTTGTTTGCTCGACTTGAAATGATTTCAATTTTGAGTTGAGTTTGTGTTGGTCCAGGATTGTTTTTTTCCCTTTAAATCTCAAGTTGAGCCCAACTCATTTGAACTCAATTTGATATTAGCATAGTTGTACCCTTGGTAGGGATGTTTTGGGTTACAACCAACCCCTCATGATTGTCTGGGTTGGCACTACTAAAACATACTCTTATGCAATCTTGTCTATGTTGGATGCAACCTACTTATGAATGCTTAGGTTGGGTGTAATTTAGGCATGTTTATATGTATTTTTTGTGAATCAATCAAATATTCTTTGGCATACGAAAGAAATTTTGATTGAATCGGGATAAAAAATCATCCCCTTTAAATCATAATTTTTTGTATATGATCTTGTGCATATGATTCCTCGTATGATTCCTATAAGGAAGGATACATCGATTGTTGTGATTCAATGCAATAATATTGGTAGGTCTTTATAACATCCTTTTTAGTTGTGGAGAGCTTGCATTAGATTCTATACAAGCTTATTAGTGTGAGTTATTGGTACCTTGGGAGAGCAGTGTAGTGACAAAGGGAATGCTAAATATGAGGAAATAAAAGTTGATTATACATATTGTTTAATTAAAATTAAAGTTGTTATTTTTGGAAAAATGATCAAAATAGTTCCTTGACTCTTTATGAAGGACCAAAATGGTCCCCATCTATATTAAATGATCATTTTATTCCCTCATATCTTTTAAAAATGAATCAAAATAGTCTCATGGTGGGACTTTTTTGGTTCCTTTTTAAGGAGTTGAGGGACCAAAATGAAGGAACCAAAATTTTTTTTAATATAGTTGAAGACTATTTTGGTCTTTCATAAAGAGTTAAGAGACCATTTTGGTCCTTTTGTCATTTAATTTTTTATCAATCCTTGTTTATAAGAAAAGAAAAATATACCATTTGCTATCGAACATTAAATCGTTGTCCTTTTCCTTTCAAGAAGCAAGCTAGTGGGTTGTTTTTAACAAATTTCCCTCAAAATTCCAACATTGTTGTGTTTTTCTTAAGTTTGCGTTGATGATTGAGAGACTTCATTAATTAATTTGAGAAAATAGAAGCGGGCATTGTACAAAAAAAGAGTCATGAGGTTTAGGATGTTGATAATTGAAGGGAAACATCATGAGTGGACAAGCATATTGAGTCAAAAGTCACAGTGATACATGATGTTTAGAACAATGCAGTTAAAAATAGATGGATTTATCTTACTTGTAAATATATATGCAGTGTTTTTAACTCTCATCTTGTCGTTGAGACGTCGAGTGAAAATGAGTTTCTTTAAAAGACATCGAATAGGGAAAATGAGATTCTTTTAGCTTTTCTTCAAATGGAAGATGATTGCTGGATGAGGTTATGAAGTGAAGAGAGACTACAAGCTTATGATGTTGCGAACTCTCTTAAATAGCTTGAAACTGGAATCCTCTGAAGAAAGGTGAATGCAAAAGCGCTTACTAATGGTAGAAATCAATGAGTACTAGTTTATGTAAGTTGGGATATGCCAACTCTCTAACTAAGGTATGCTGTTGTTTTCACTTGAGGTATTTGCAGAAGTAACAATGAGGAAAGATCAAGTTATATGAAAGCTGAAACAACTTTTTAGAATTGTTATTACTCAATTATTTTAGTTATTTATATGTTAATTTATTCTAGGATATTTCATTATATTGGCATGAAGTTCTTAATAATTTTCATTTTGGTTATTTAATCAACCATGTATTAGTGGCACAACAGTTTTTGACCAAACAACCACAACTCTAACTTCACCTTACAAAAATCTTAACATGATTTCATCTAACAATCATCTTTACTCGATAAAACAGCACAACATACAACATTGTAGAAGATAGTAATGCCAAACAGAGCATAGCTTCTACCGTCTACTTCTTCACTTTTGGATAACAAATGCAATTTTTGGGTTTTTAGCCCAATCACTATGAGGAAAGTTCTGTTTTATGAAAGTGAAAGCACAACTTATATTAGAATTGTGGTTTAGATTACTTCCCAAAAAACACTTTTATGAAATTTTATTTAATTTAATAAAAAATTATTTAATATTTTAATCAACCATACACTAAGTAGGTGTTTAGTTTAATTGTATGAAATTTATAATTGTGATCATTTTGGTTATTCAACCTTTTTCTAGCCATAAATTTTCAATTAAATCAGAACTCTTACAACACTCTAGACAACAATCTTTAAATAATTTTATGAAACAACTATTTGTTTTATTTGACAACATAGCCGAAAAATAAATAAAACCCAAAATTTTGATAAAGATACCAATGGGAGCTTAATTCTTGTAGTCCCTTACATAGACATCTATAATGATACTTATGCAGTATCTCATAGCATGTAGCTTAATTGTCTCTTTTCCGCTTTAGGTATTTTTTGTTACATTATTCTCCTATTCATTGTTTAAAATTGCGCAATATGAGGCCTGTCTCAGCGCAATTCTAATGAAAAACTAATTGAGCTTTTTTTATGATGTGCGCCTCGCCTCTTTGGCGTGAGGCGTACACCTCATTTTATTTAAATTTTTTTTATTAAAACTTAGCTAAATTCTAAACTAAAGCTCGATCAAATCATGCCTTTAGGTACCCCCAAGTCGCAACAACTTCCTCTCAACTGCCTGACCTCTAGCCCGCCGCCTTCGTTGTAGCCGCCATTGTCGTAGCCGCCGTCGGAGATCATTTGAATGTCCCACACCACTACAACCTTCTCTAAAAATTTTGGAGTGTTACTCTCATTTTTATGTTGATAAAAAATATTTATAAAAGAGAAAAATGATTGAAATAAATGAAAAAAGAAGCATATTGGGTGTCATTAAACTCCACTGGATGTGATAGAGAGAGATTAATTTGTTATAAAGACGACTCAAATAAAGACCTCGGTGATGCGGATGATTTTTGAGTTGCTGCCAATTATTTCAGCTTTCTTTAGGAATTAAATGTGGATGAGTATGGAACTTAGAAAGAAGAAATTTGGAATTGAACTTGATGTTATATGATATTTTTATGCAAATTTTATATTTTATGATGTTTTGCTCATGTAATATTTGGATTTCAATTTTATTTCACATAATTTATCGCTTGTTACTTTATGTCTTGTTTAATTTTTTGTTTCATATGCATGTCTATTTGTTACTTCATAGTTCAATAGAAAGTTAATATATCATCCTTTAACATATTATTTGGATATTATATAAAATATCACTTTTAACCTTTCTTTTCACTTTACATAATTTTTAGATTTTGAGGCTTATGCCTCAAAACACCTTGAGGCTTACGCCTCACCTCACGAACGAAAAATGCCTCAATAACTAATTTAAAATTAGTCCTATTAGTTGACATTTTCCATAAGACATTGAAATTGTCCTATTAGTTCAGTCATGAATTGCAAGTGGTAACTTCCTTTGTTTGTTCTTTTTAACCTATTATTCATTATTAATTTTTTGATAACCCTGTTAGTATGACTTGTTTGTTTAAGCTAATTCTCGAATGTTCTTGATCTGATGGGAAAACTGCTATTTCTAACATTCTACTGAATAAAAAAAATGTGCACAAATTTGCAACTCCATTGCATTATAAATGAAAGATTTGAGGCAGCCTGCTGCTGTGACTAGATTTTGCATAATCTGCATACCCCTAATGCTTTTTTGGCTTAAATAAATGAGAAAAATGAAGCTCCTAAAGGAAATAGATTATTCTTTTTGATCATTAAAGGTCTTATTCATAGGCATTGTTCCCAAGTTTGTATGCACTTATTGGAATGTGAACTAGTTATGTCATTTTTGAGAGTATGTGATATGAGGAGTGTTAGTTTGTATAAACTGATTTCTACATTTATTTTTTCATACTTTAAATGCATGTAAATAAATAAGTTAATTGAAATATATATTTATTTTAATTCCTTATTAATAATGTTTTATTATATTCTTTATATTTTATTGATAAAAAAATAATTTTTTTAGTAACCCTAATGTTTTTTTGGCTTTAAATAAATGAGAAAAATGAAGCTCCTAAAGGGAAGAGATTATTCTTTTTGATCTTTAAAAGTCTTATTCATAGGCATTGTTCCCAGGTTGCACGCACTTATTGGAATGTGAATTAGTTATATCATTGTTGAGGGGATGTAATATGAGGAGTGTTAATTTGTCTAAACTGATTTCTACATTTATTTTTGAATAGTTTTAATGCACGTAGATAAATAAGGTAATAGAAAAATATATGTATTTTAATTCCTTATTAATGATATTTTATTATATTCTTTAAATTTTATTGATAGAAAAATTAATTTTCTTAATTAACCCTAATGCTTTTTTGGTTTTAAATAAATGAGAAAAAATGAAGCTCCTAAAGAAAAGAGGTTATTCTTTTTTATCATTAAAGGTCTTATTCATAGGCATTGTTCCCAAGTTTGTATGCTCTTATTGGAATGTGAATTATTTATGTCATTGTTGAGAGTATGTGATATGAGGAGTGTTAGTTTGTATAAACTTATTTCTATATTTATTTTTGAATAGTTTAAATACCATGCAGATAAATAAGTTAAATGAAAATTTTATTTATTTTACTTTCTTACTAATAATATTTTATTATATTTTTTATATTTTATTGATAGAAAAAGTAATTTTCTTAATTTAAAATTATTGTAAAGCATATATCTTTATAAATACAAATTTTTATATAACTTAACATAAAAATTATATCATTATCTTCATAGGAGTTTCATAATTTTTTAGATAGTTAGAAAAAATATTCTAAATATGATTAAATTGAAATTATGAATGACTTTTTAATAGTGGTATATCTATAGATTAAGCTGAAAAAAAAAATCTCAAGTTCAAAACTTGCAACCAACATATTTTAAACAATTTTTTTCCAAATTTGGATATTAAGCTACTCAGATTGATTTCGACTTAATTTAATTAAACTTGAATATTTTGAGTTCGAGCTGAATTCGACTCACTCAAACTTGACCCGAAGTCATCCGAATTTGCTTTATTCATTGCTTGAGTTTTATTTAATTAACATCTTGATTACTGTTATGATTAGATTTTATGATCACTTTGTTTCTATCATATTTAGTTCAATGAGTCGATTTAACTCATGATTTATAAACTAATTTTATTCTTTCAATATTTTTTTTAATTAATATATTGATTAATTAAATTTTTATTCGCTAAGCTAATGATTTGATTTCACTATTTTGTTGCAAATATTATGAGTGTAAAGTAAAAGAAATGTTTGGGTTTTGGTTTTTTTGGTGTTTGGTTTGAAGTAAACCAAATATCAAGTAATTTTATGGATGATCTGAAATATCCTAGATTGCTTATTTTTTATAAATTTGAATTTTGTCCAAATTTGGTGAATTTAAAATGAAGAGATAACTTACAGCTTCCGACCTCACCTTCTCCACTTGTTGTAGTTGCCCACCTCTGTCACATTCTATTTGCTCTTTATTTTCAACATCACCGCCCTAGACCACCATCCATCATTGCGGCACGTCTGCTTGCAATTGCTAACCTTGACTTCCACCTCCACCCACCACTCATCATGGTATTTCAGTCCATTTAGAATGTATCATAACAAATGCAAAAACATATATTATTGCATTTAATTTGCATTTGAGCAAAAAACTCACGTATTTTCAAAAATACATACATTCTAATTACTCTTTATTTTCAAAATGCATGTATTTAAAAACCCTCCAACCAAACAACCCCTTAGTTTTAAACAATGATTTGATCATCAAGCAACACTTAATTTAAAGTTTCAGAGAAAAAACATACTTTACTTTGACATATTTACAAAATAAGAAACTTTTTGTTTGAGTTATATTTTAGAAATTCCAATTAGTTTTAACAGCTAGAATTTTCTCCAAGTGAAATCACAAACTACTATTTAATAATAGTATAAACATGTTGTTGGTATACTTTTCTAATCATTTATCATAGATTTCTGCTAGAATGACCTCCAAGAGCTTACAGAATGATAACATAAACATTTTATACATTCACATCCACTTTCGATTGAAAGAAAACTTTGAAGAAATTTAAAGAGTGCAAAAAGTTATTAGAACTGTTTTTGCATTCTTTGATGTTTCCATTCCATAGGTGGTATCTTACAACCTGCTGGGTTATGATTATCTTTCAAACCACTATTTTCCATTCATGATAGAAATTCATTTCATAAAAGCTGACTTTAAAAGTATGCAGTCTCTACATGCATGTGAAGATCACTGGCAGCACTAAATGCAAATCTATCTATTTTCTCTAATTTGAAATATCCGGATGTTCTTGTCCGTATCTTTGGAATTCTGTTTATCAAGTATTACACATGTCTGAAAATACTTGCATGGATACTTTATATTGTTTGCTTGTTTTGGTTATATCTTCCCATTTCTATTTTAGGTTGAACGCCATCTTATAGGCCAGCTGTCAACAGTTTTAGTCAATAATTTGAAAGGAACGCGCAATAGTATGCTTGATTAAGTGTCACATCCTGAACTTTTGAACTCTAGATATGGTTCATGACTTGAGGCTTAAATAACCTTAAAATATCAAAATTATGTGAGGCAACTAAAATTGATGGTTTTTAGTTTTTACGCAAGCTTTGCAAAATGATAGCACATTGCTAGTACGCATATCTTCCCAAATGACAGGTTTGCTAGCTAGTAATTTCTTTTTTTTTGCCATAAACTTCATCTGTCAGGAAAAATTATCGAATATGTGATTCGATTGAACTGTGGCAAGCAATTCCACATTTCCGCCTATAGAATTTCCAGAAATAAACGATTTGGAACTTGGGAAGTACGATGAGGACGAAAATAAGCACAAGTATTAATTGCTTATAATAGCATCAGGGACATGGCTGTCCCGGAATATGCATTTCCTTGATTTAAAGCTCTTAACTGGGATTCAAACTGAAAATCTGCAAATATGGTATAGCTTAATAACATGTTGCCTTGGAGAATTGTCAACCTTCCAGGCTTGGGCTTACTAATCGAGTAAGCTTAGCAAAATTATCGGATCTCCTACAAACACAAGCCAATCATCCCTCCACTCAAAAGGGATATCATCATATTGCATTTAGGAGGTTTTCAATGCACTAGATCCAGGAGCCAACTCTGAAATGAAAATTTTTCAATTGGCAGGCAATAATGCAATGCAAATTATCTACCCTTGTACCCTATCTATCCCAATGACAATCTCTTAAATTCATGCAAACCTTCGAGCTTCTTTTCAAAAGAAGGGGAAAAAAGTGAAAAAAAAAAAGAATATTGCAAGAGCCACCAATTGAAGGTAAAAAGCTGAAATGGCAAAGAAGGGTATTGATATTCTTAAGCATGTGAACACGTCCTTGAGAAGTGCCCAAATTAATTATGTCTCCTAGGGAAGTACTTGACTTTGATATCTTTGAAATCATTTTTAGTGATTGAACATATGTTGTTTTTACAATAGAAATATATCCTCGATAATGTAGAAGTGAGAATTCTGTGGGGTCGGTTAACGATTGTTGAAAAGCTAAATAATATTTTATGTGATCATGTAGGACTTATGTTGCGTATTAATACTTCTTTCACAGCATTCAAGGGATGTTATTGCCACTCATGAATGCTTCCAGTTATGTTAACCCTAAAAAAATCTTGCCTTTTGTTATTTTTGATTTTATGGCCTGATTTTTTTTTGGCTTGTAGCCTCAATGGTCAAAATTTTACTTTCCTATATCCGAATACTTGAAATTCTTGCAATATAATACGTTCATAAAATATATTTTGAATCTCATGTTTGCATTGCTTTTGCCATTATACAGTCAAAGATAAAACGAGCAATCAAATATAACCTGTCCGATGAGGAGGAAGATGATTCTACATTTCCTCGAGTACATTTCTTCACAGAACTGGATGGTTTTAATGAACAAGTGCCACTAGATAATGATGAGCATGATGGGATTACAGGTTTGCAATTTTTAAGTGCTTAACAAGTGTCACATTATTTATAAGAAAATAAGTTAGGAAATAATCAAATTTGTGATCGTGAATTATTTAGATATTGTAATTTTTAGTCAAAATTATGAAAGTATCATGACCATTAATGTTTTCTTAATATAAATGTATTCATGGCTCATGCTTCCAAATGATGAGCTTTTAGTTGTTCCACTTTTGCTTAATTGCAAATGTTAATGTTTGCTTGTTTGTTCCTTTCATTGCTTTCTTGCTCAAGATTTGTGCCAAAATCTATTTATGAGAGTTCTTTGTTCTGCATTTTTGTGTTTGGTTATCTAATAACATTAATCTTTACTAAACCTTCTTTGTCCTCACATTTTTTATTAAATTTTTCATTATTGGTGAGCCTTAAATGTAACTTCATGTTATATGTATCCGAGTATTGTGGGATAAAGTAGCTCATTGATAGCCAATTTGAGTATCACAAAAATGAGAATATTAAGATTGTTGTGTGGAAATGTATAAAGAATTAATTAGGATATGATTATGTGAGAGGAATTGTAGGAGTAGGACTATTTGAACATAATTTAGTGGAGAATAAATTTTCTAGTTTGTGATTATACAAGGTAGAAGATGCACCAATAAATTGGCTAGATAAAATTGATTTGGAAGGATTATGAAGGAAAAATGGGGTAGATGCAGGGTAAAATATATATAACTTGTGCAAAAAGATTCACAACTTCAAGCATTGCTTAACTTAAATGAATGAAGAATGTTAATGCATAAAGTAAACCCTAAATAGTTGGGATACAACCAAATAGTTGGGATATAACTAATGATGATGTTAATGATGATTAATGAACTTTTTGGTTGTTAAATCATGCTTACAATCCTTTTTGGTTTGGGGTTGGAATATACAATGGACCTTTCTCCACCTTGGTGGAGAATCATCATTTCCCACTAGAGGTTTGATTTATTGACATCAAAGTTAACTAAAATTTGTGGCATATGTTGATTCAAAAAATTTTATTCATCATTTGATCATCAATCAAATACATACAAATTTTATCAATAAATGGCATATTATGTTAGAAGGCAATCATGATTTCAATGCATAGACTTTCAAATGGTTGGAATTAAATCGTGGATTCCTATTGATAATGATTTTGATTAGTGAAATATATAGTTAAAATTAGACCTTTAAGAGAGTATTGCAGTTTAATCTTATATTTACATACACTGTGAATGATTCAATTATGTAAATTGATGAAACTTGATTTTTATGTAATTTTTAAACAAACAGAATCAGTAGCTTGCTTGAATTTGAAGGTTATATATGATGGCAGATGCAAGAACAAAATTTGAAGGAGAATAATAAATTTTCTCGTAGGAGAACTGATTTTTATGCTTGAGGGTTGTTATGTACGAGATTTGGTTGGTATGCCAATTATCAGGCTAGGGTTGTTCATTACAAATCATTGACAGGACTAAGTGGGGCATGCTTTATTGCTATGCCATTATTTAAACCTCGAAAGATTGAATTAACCATCTTCATTGATAGAAGAGAATGCTTTAGAGAGATTTCTACGGAACTTGCGTTCTTGAAATTGGTATGTTGATTATTATTGTCTTGTCATAGTTCTCCACTCCCCTAATGCAATACTTGGTGTTCCCAATTGCCATGGATTGCCATAGCTTTCCATCTTATGCATTTTTCCTCTAACCTTGTTTTATTAAAGTTTTGGATCTCTCTAATATCCATCTGTTCTGAATTTGTTGAATGATTTATATGCTATTTTAAAGGTGTTCCAAAATTACCAAGAAGTTTGCATTTGCATCAAACACATGATTTATTGGAAAGTGAATCACAGGATGGAACAGAAAAGGCCAGTCTCTAAATGACTATTCTTAATGGATCTATCCATTGACAATGAATTGCTATTTGTCCTTTTAACGTTTATTATTTTTTTTACCATGCTATTCTTGCAGAGATGCAAGTCCAATAAACAAGCATATGCAGAAGTAATAGCAAAGGATAAATATTTTAAGGTACTATATAAAATAAATTTATTTCGTTGCCTTTATTGTTATTTCACTTTGTTCTGGTGTTTTGTGACATTTCTGATAGTGATTATGTTTATCTGATAAATTTTGTTGTATTACTAAATAAGTCAATCACTTTTAAGCTTAATTCAATTTCTTCATCTTTAATGTATCGTTAATGATTACACAAATTTATATTGGTTTGGAAAACTGAAAGAAACATCTTTTCAACCAAAGTTTTGTTTACTTATTCATTATTTGAAGACAACTAAATTCTAAATTTATAAGCTTATTTGATGTGGTTATTCGTTTAACTTTTGGAAATAAACTATGCTTATTTTGACATTCCCATGTTAATTTGTTTTCTAAAGATTCTGCTCATTCTGGTTTAATTCATAGATCTAAATATTTAAGTCTAGTTGATATTCTTATTGATATTTGGATACTTATGGGAATATTTTAGTGGTTTGATTAGAAAATATTTTTAAATAAAGTCTAAAGATTAAGTGGATGCCAAATAATCTGAAAAGTATTTTGATATAGATATTTAAGAGTAGAAGTTATGTTCAAGATTCTGCTAATTATATAATAATTAAACTTATAAATCATACAATGAAGTTTTGAAACAGTAATGGAACAAGGATTTAGAAAATTTATATTAGTTTTGGACTATTAATTTGATGTCATGCGAAGTGTATCTGCCATGAAATTATTTTTTTGTTATAAAATGTTAATGCAGAAGTATAGAAAATAGAGAAATTTCTTTCCTATGATTTTTATTGATATTGAGACAGTATATGATCTAATACCATAAGAATTAATTTCGTGCACATTAGCATAGAAGGTTGTGTCAAAGATATATTAAAATTATCAAAGATATGTATGTTGGAGTAGTGACTAATATTAATAGTTGTGTAGTGATCAAAACGTTTCCTATTGTAGTAGGATTAGATCATGATTTAGAATAAATTTGATATATATTTTTTATTGATTATGGAGATGCTTATAAATAGTATTCATATTAAAGTACTCTGGTGCATACTTTTTACAAATGATATAGTTCTAATTTATGAGGTTTCTGTTGAAATAAGTGAAAAGTTCAACAATATCAAAATGTTGACCTTCGAATTTTCTCCACAACTCAACTCTTATCAAACACTAGAGAAATGACAGGTGGCGGGCACGTGATCGTGGAAAATCACTTGAAAGTGCCCAACATATATTGAAAATCATCAAATATTGTCTATCTCGTGAAATTTACTAAGTTGACGCACTCTTAGCATCAAAGATTCAAAATGATCAATAAGAAACCCCTATGATTAATTTGGTCGAACATGACAATAGTAGTGAATGATGTAACGACATTGTGCGAAATCACTCAAATCTCGTTCATTTTGCAAAAAAAACCTCTCTAATGTGTGCTCAAAGTATTAAAAAAAAACTAGAAAGGACTCTCTATGCTTGACTCAATTGAATGCAATTGAAAACGACAAACTAAGAATGCTACATTATGCGCGATCACCCAAACGTCGTTTGTTCGTAAAACAAACTGTGCAATAGCTATGAAATGTCAAAATTACTTGGCAACCACACTCATATTAGTAGGTTTCTCGCATAAGAGAAACGGTGAAATTTGACTCGCATGAGCAACAAAAATTTGGTGAATAAATTAATGCACAATTAATATAAATTTAATATATATATATATATATATATATATATATATATATATATATATATATATATATATATATATATATATATATATATATATATATATATATATGTGTGTGTGTGTGTGTGTGTGTGTGTAACATGTAAATGCAAAAATATAGAATAAATAAATTTGTATTTTTTTGGGGCATGTACCATGTCCTATTGCTGCAAAGGATATTAAAAATTATACTAATTAATAATATGAAAAAAAACTAATATCTAAATGCACTCTAACCTACCCCATCATTATTTCACTCGTTTCTCAAGCACTAGCCAAACTAGCCCCCCCTCCTTTTCTCATTTTTCTTTGTTCTAGACCCAATAGTTGTGCACCCTTAGTCGAGTTCCCTTCCTCCTACGCTTCAAGAACTTGATGCTCCAACAGGAGTTGTTCGCTCCCCCCTCCTCTCGACAAACACATCCCCACCAACCCAAGCAGCTGCTCAACCATCGCTCTCCCTCTTCTTGACTCAACCAGTCGGACCGCCTCTCTTGTTCGCGCATGACCAAACCCTGACCTTCCTTCTTCCGCCACTCACCCAACCCACCTCTATTCGCTGGCAAATTGACCCACTTCTTCACCATTGAGACTCTCCAAATCAACGCCGCCTCCATAAACCCGTCTCAAACTCACTGTTGTCATCAACCCTATGCTAGCCGTTGCACCCCATTCCACACAACCCTCGTCACCTCCTTGGTCATTATCTCTCTTCTACTTCTTTTTCTCTCTCTCTCTCTTTTCTCTCTAACCTTCTCTCCCGGCTCTCTCTTTCTCTCTCTAAAATATAGAGAATATTTTTATCTCCCACCTACCGCCTTTCGTCCTCTCTAAAATAGAGGGAGAGTATCCCTCTCTTTTCATTGCCTTCTCTTTCTCTCTCTAAAAATTCGAGAGAGAGGAAACTCATTCTTTTTCTAAAAAGAGGAATTCTCTTTCTCTTCCCTTTTGTAAAAAAAGGGAAAAATACCAAAAAAAGTTATGTTGTGGTCGTCCTCACAAGCTCGCCTCTTTGTCATTGACTTCAGTAACGCCTTCATTTGCACAAGTGTAAAACGTAACGCTTAAAGAATAAAAACTCTTGAAATGTCATTAGCGACACATTTGGTGCGATGAGCAAAACCCGTACACATTTTTAGCATTGGGGGGGGGGGGGGGGGGGGACTCATCATCGACATCACGTTGCGACATGTAAAACTATTAAATACCGTTTGCAATGTGTTTGGCTTGGCAAGCATAACTTGTGCATGTTTTTCTTAGCGTGGCGAGAGACTCATTAATGATATTCGCGATGCAACGGGTAGGCCCTATGTGCGTTTTTCTTAGCATGACTAGGAATTCATAATGTGTTACTCTCTTGTGCAAGTACCTCATGCCCAACTTTCTTGGCTCTATGTAACTGTTTGAATATTGTAGATATTTTAGCTGTAGTGTTATAGGACACCAACCATGCGCGTCTTTTGTGATGTGGTGGGTAGACTCAAAACTATGTAGAATCCCCCAATGTGAGGAAGGCACCATGAGATTGCTGGAATTTAGATTGAATGAACTCTAAAAGGTAACACACTAATTGAGCTAAAATGATAAAAATATAGCTAAATAAAATGTTGAATGCAAAATTAAACACTTGAAATACAGTGTAAAGGACTCAAGAAGAACAAAATATCGATCAATGAATTGAAAATATAGGACATAAATGGAATTTTTGGAGAACTTATAAGCTTGCTAAGAATGCGAACATGAATTCATTGCTACACCCTTGAAACCTGACTTCATTGCTACACCCTTGAAACCTTTAAGAATCCTTGCTATGAGTTCGAATGAACTGAAGAAAGGAGAAAATGAACTAGCCCATCCTCCCATTCATAGGGGAGGGATGAGACTTGTGGGACTCATAACATTTAATATAATAATATTAAAAATGGCGAAGGATGACATGTGAAAAATGTGTTGACTTTCCAATTCATTCCAAAGTTTCTTTGCAATCGGATCTGCAACATCCTCATGCAAGTAGATAGAAGGCTTGTCATTGCAAATTCAAATTGGAGTGCTTACAAATATCCTAATGATAAGACATGTAAACATCAAAATTTAAACCATTTCAAGACTTATATGAATTTCACAAAATGATCATCAACTTCGACATAACATCCTGAAACTCATGTAACTATCATGATATCATACAAAATAATCAAATTCAAATATTTCAAGTCATATGCACACATTATGTGATGATTTTCAAATTCTATTAAAACACCTTGAAAAGCATGCAAACGTATCAAACATTGAAAATTATTTAGCTGTCATGCAAGTACATTAAAAATCATGTAAGTACTTGATGCAAGTGCACTAAAAAATGTGTAAGAAAGTTAGATCTTTAAAAACCAAATGTCCATGTGTTCTCCAAAAAACATGCCAAACACAAAATAGTAACCCTTGAGAATGTTGCGCAGATTGAATAACTAAATAAATTTTAATTTTTTGCTACGATAAATGCACAAACATGTTTAAATCTCAACCAAATTTTTATTTTTATTTTTTTTGAAAATTCAAAATACTTGCTTGTGCTTTGTCCAAATAAATCAAATTCCTAAATTTAAGGTATGAGAATTCTACGCAGGTGAAAATGGAATGAATTCAAATTAGCTTTGCCTTAAAATACGTACAAATATTTTAAAATCATGTTATTTGATCATAAAATTCCAACTCCCTTTTAAAATTGAAATGCAAAAAGCATTGATATTATACCCACTCTTTCAAGTAGGTTGCTCTACTTATAAGATGGAAGTTTGATCATCCTCGTAAGAATGGGAGTTGACGAGATGTGAATCTCATGAGAGAAGCCCGATCAATGAGTTTTATATGGTTCATAAATTCTATTATACAATTGAACATGCAACTGTAAAACTCACGATGATATTTTGTTTTTCATTCATATTAGACTTTCAATGTCTTATAAAAAGAAATTCTTTACAAAATTCAAACTCTCGAGTGTACTATTCATATAACATCTCATAAAATTAATGCTTGAGCCCAATCTTTTGTTAGCAAGCGGGCATGGCTGACAAGATTTAAATAATAAAATAATATATTCAAAAACCTTGATGATAGCGGTGTTTAAAGCAAATCTCAACCAAATGGTATGCTATTTTGAAAATGATCCCAAATCCTTATGCCAATTATTTAGGCCCAAATTCAATTAAAAATACAAAAAATATTAAGAAGATTCACAAAATTCAAACCATTTAATCGAAATCTATCGCTCAAAAACTTAAAGTAAAAAATACATATATCCTCCACAATCGGTCATTTAGGGTGATAAGTTCAATGATAATCTCAGCTTTCAAAGGGTTAATATTTTGCCCAACATATTGCTATGATTCAACTCAAGCTGTCTCTCACCAATAATGACGTGATATGTATCCTCTAACCGGTAATTTTATTTCCAAATGGCGCAACAAGTAAATAGTTATGATCAAGGTTTTCAGATCGTGTGTTTTTGTTGCAAAATAGCGCAGTTAAATTATGGTCAGGGCCAAAGTTCACAAGTTTCCGAATGGATAAAAACCCTCGAGTAAGGAATCATATGGTTCATTTGATAGGGCATAAAGCTTTCTATTAGCTAATATTGATTTAAATTTATCCCCTTAGGCAAACATTTATCCAATCTACAAAGTTTCATTGGACAAAGCAACCAATAGCTGCCTATTAGGATTATTTGGTCATGTTGGGTCAACTAGCCCCTTTGCCTAAGAATACTAAGGACCATGACAACTTGAGATGACACAACTATGAGATAGTGGTTAGGTTCGTTATCATTCTCCCACCATATACTTTGAGTTTACGGTAGTAAAATTTCTAATCCTAAACTAAATTGATATTATTATATGCTAAATATTTACCTTCTAACGATTAGCCTTAATTTGAAGTTCTCTTTAATTATCAGGAGGGGTAATTAATCATAGAGACTTATGCTTATGAGAAACTTGGAACCAAATTATAAAATACTTGCAAATAAGGGTAAAGTCTTTGGATAGTAGTGTCTTATCTTCAATCTAATCTGCCTATTAAATATTTGACCTATAAACCACCAAAACTCTCTTAACAGAGCTAGTATGCAAATTTTTGGACCCGACAAGAAAATATTTGGAAGATCAAAGATTTAGAATTAGTAAACTAAGACAACATATATGATACAACTTTAGTGGGTTTGATATCATTAATTATCAATTAATATTATTAGAAGATAAATTGATGCATAGATTTGATGGGTTTAAGCATCATTGAGCTATTACATAAAAAAATGGATATAGATGAGGTATAACTTCAAAGGTTGAGACTCATTGGTTGAAATGGAGAAGTGCTTCATAAGTGCTATATGATAAAAAGGATATCATGGAAATTTCTTAATTCTTATAAAATTGCAATTAAGCTTGCAATATTATGTGGATCGTAGTGATTGACAGTTAAGAAGTTGTTGATAACTAAGTTAATATGTTTGCAATGGTAATATTAAGCTCAATATGTAACAAAATTAGAAATGATAAATAGTAATAATATTAGAGGAATGTTTAGAGTGACATCTATTGAAGATAAGGTAGTTGACTTATTTAGTTTGAACAGGTAGAGTGACGTAGGGGTGCAAACGAGTCGAATCGAGTCGAGTTTAAGCCCTTATCGAGCTCGGCTCATTAGCTGGAAAGCGAGCTCGAACTCGAGCTTGTCTCACTGTAAACGAGCTCGAGCCGGCTTGCGAGCCATGGGCGGAAATTTTTAAATTTAGCGGGATTTTTAAAAATTAGGCGGGATTTTTAAAACTTAAGCGGGATTTTTAAAACTTAATTAAAATTTAGAAAAAAATATGAAATGTTTAACATTTAAATAAAACTTAGGTGGTTTTTATTAATTTTTTTAATATTTAAATTAAATAAATAAAATAAAATTATTTTAAAAATATTAATATTTATTCGAGCCAGCTCGCGAGTTCACGAGCCGAGCCAGCTCACGCTCGAACTTGAGCTCGTTTACTAAACGAGCTCGAACTCGTGCTCGAGCTCGACTCGTGAGCTCGATAAGCTCGGCTCGCGAGTCCATAAACGAGTCACTTGCACCCCTAGAGTGACGGGTATATAAAATGCCCTTGTTAGATTGGTATATAAAAATAGTGTTGGGAGATTAGAAAAGAAGAGTAGACCTAAGATAACATAGATAGAAGTTGTGAAAAATGATTTGTGAAGATTGTGTTTAACTCCTCAAGCAACGCTCAATAGGACAAATGAAAAATAAGTATTAAGAAAGCAACCCAAATGGTTGGGATAAAGCTAATGATGATGGTGATGATCTTTAAAGGGATTCATTCAGTCCGTTGAGTATGCTAGTGTTACAGGAGCATCTAATCTGAAATAATTTTGATCAATTTAGTGCCACTCCACTAAGTTATTTCCAACTGTAAACTTGTCAAGGTAAAATACATGGTTTTACTTTATTCCTGCTTAAGCTTTTGAAACTGTTTTTGCCTGCTAACTTAATGACTTTGCAGTAAATAGGCCTGTGTCCTTATGTCTTATGTGTGAAGTAGAGATTCTTTGGTAGGATGAATGCCTGTTCTCTTACTAAATTGGTTGTTTTTGCTCAGGTCAAAAGGGCAGAAGAAAGAGAAGAGTTAAACCGTGAAATAACTGCATTGAACAAATTGACAGATGA
Organism: Dendrobium chrysotoxum; assembly: GCA_019925795.1. Taxonomy (NCBI): domain Eukaryota; kingdom Viridiplantae; phylum Streptophyta; class Magnoliopsida; order Asparagales; family Orchidaceae; genus Dendrobium; species Dendrobium chrysotoxum. The sequence continues at coordinate 26,930,281 of CM034311.1, forward strand.
GTTGGATGAACGCCTAGTTGCTCTCAGCAGCCGGGACTTGAAACATTTTACTAAAGTTGGTTCTTTTCTGATCCACACATTTTTTGAAGTATTCATACATGTTTTTTCAAGAATTTAAAATCGTAGGTTATTTTCATGTTGTAATTATTATAATATCATCTGCATAACATATTCCCATGCTATGGAGGATGCACTCTTCCAATCCTGTTATAGCACACTGGCATTTGCTTGCTTGCCTTACTGATGGAGTTCTCATGTCCTGCTCCCTCCTAGACCCTCTTTCCTTTCTTTTTCATGATGTACGAGTACTTTTAAATGCCGGATTTCTTGCTTCACTATTATTTACATGTTTCAATTTATTTCTTTGATCTTTTTTTTTTTTTTTCAGAAGTCATGTTTACTTTTTTAATTTTTAGTAATAGCTCTTCCATGAAATATTTATCTTGGGAATAGTTTCTCGCCTTTATTGTCTTTCCTGGTCATTCTGTTGTACTCTTATGGGCTTTTTCATCCTCTTGGACAAGGGATGTGTAAAAAGAGTGTTTTTGTTATTGGCTAGTCCTGGACTTGTGTTGGTTATATTTTGCTATCAGGTAATTTTTGTGAACTGAAATATTTGCCATCGTGAATGGGCATTTTGTTGAACACTAAAATTGTCAATTCACACGCAGATCTGGAAATACTTATTTTTCAGCTCAAATGATGTGCACTCATTGCTTTCTTTTTTTCTTTGTGTACTTGATTGCACCAACTGCTGTCCAAGGGTTTTTTTTTTTTGTATCAGTGTTCTTGTTACTAGAGATTAAAATTGAAGTGTTTTTTTTTCTTGTGGTGTCATTGAGTTTTAAGAAAAAAGGATTCTATCATATGAACGTTTTAATTGCTCTATCTAGCACATGTTCCTACAGTTCATGAGCATTGCATGTTTGGATTTTAAGCTTAGTGGCAATTGATGCCTTAACTTGATTTCCCAGTTTTTTGAATAATACTACCCGCATGCCCATGGATTGGAAGTATATTCAAAGGATTAAATCATAGAACACTAACCCACTCATAAAGCATTATCTAATATCTTAGAATAACAAATACTAATTAATTGTTATCTTTTGTGGCAGTTTTTTTATTTACAAAATAAATTGTATACGAGGAGCCTTAATAATTTTAATTGTAAAGGCATCGAAAATTCTGTCATTTATAAATTAAATCATTCACTGGTTATAGGGTTGATATTTGCTTCTATACTTGCATGATTTGATAAAAGATGCATTTATTCTTCATTCTTTGTTTACTTCTTTTCCATATTTTTGCTAGTCACATACTCGTAAATTGCTATTTCACATTTTTTTTTGTTCTATTCATGTTTGGTTTTGCATGCTCTTTATTTCAATCGGATGCTATTATCGCTCTTCTTTCAGAAACAATCTGATGATATGTTTGACACATATTATAAAACCATGGGAGAATTGCATTTTGAACCTAGAGCTCGTCCTTCAGATAGGACAAAGACTCCTGAAGAGATAGCTCAAGAAGAAAGAGAAGCTCTGGAGAAATTAGAGGTGTTTGAACATCATATCTTTTGATACTATTTAACAATCTCAATGCTATTTAACATTTTACATGTCTGGTAAATAATTTTGATCTTATGAATTTTTCTTCAAAATTTCTCAGGAGGAGCGCCTGAACAGGATGCATGCTACTGATGAAGATGAAGATTATGATGGTACTGAAGATGAGATAAAGTCATCATCCAGATTGGATAGATATGTTTCTGGTGATGATCTTGGAGATTCCATTTCCACGATCAAGGATAGTGGGAAGGAAAAGGGTTGGGTTGATGCCATATATGAAAGGGAAGAAAATGATGATCATGAAGAAGAAGATGTCACATCTTCTGAGGGTTCAGAAGGTAATGATGATGATCAAGAAGGAACTGATGATGATAATGCCAATGGTGGATGTGTAACTAAGGGAATAGAGTATGATAATATGTCCTCAATCCAAGATTCGGAGCATAGTGATACTGATGATGATATAGGCGTTGATGAAGAAGCACAGGAACCTGATGAGAAAGATATTGCTAAAGCAAGCACGGATGTTTCGAAAAATGATTCAATTAATTTTCATAAAATAGAGGTTAATGAGAAACATGCTAAGGTCCAAGAAGAGCTTCCTTATGTTATTGAAGCTCCAAAGAGTTTGTCAGAAATTTGTTCCTTGCTAGACAATCATTCTGATGTTGAAGTAGTTGAGATAATTAGAAGGATTCGTGCATACAACTCGATCAGTCTTGGAGCAGAGAACAGAAGGAAAATGCAAGTAAGTTCTTCTGTCATAAAATTAATGCCGTCTCATAAAAAGAATATATTTATGTTTGATTTTCTTGATAACTATTATTTGTCTTATCTTGCAGGTGTTATATGGTGTTCTTTTAAATTATTTTGCAGTCTTAGCAACTCAAAAACCTTTAAATGTCAAGATAATTAATTCGCTTGTCAAACCTTTAATTAAGACTGGAGCAGAAGTTCCATATTTTGCATCTGTTTGTGCCAGACAACGATTGATACACATACGGACAAAATTTTCTGAGGATATTAAGATTCCAGGTTCAGATAACATGGATTTCACTATACTTATTTAAGCTGTTTTTAAGGATTGCATCTTACCAGGAGATATTTTTGTGTTCCTGAATTTTCTGCAGGGAAGAGCAGTTGGCCTTCTTTAAAGACACTGAGTTTATTCAGACTATGGTGTCTAACATTTCCTTGCTCAGACTTCCGTCATGTTGTGCTGACTCCTGTGATCCTGTTGATGTGTGAATATTTGATGCGCTGTCCTATCAATTCGGGCCGAGATATAGCTGATGGGTCTTTTTTGTGTTCCATGTTGCTCTCTGTAAGTTTCATCATGATAAAATTTAAACTATGGTGTGATGCACAATTGAGCATATAGTTTGGTTACAAATGGCCATTTCTTTTTTAAACTTCCCAACATCCTTGAAGTGAGATTTTGTGACCTATAATATGGTGACTTTATCCTATGTTCAATTAATTTGTTGTACCAGCTGCTGGTGTTTACATTCAGTACCTTCTGTTGCTACTTATGCAAAGCATGATTGCATTTTGTAGGTTTCTAAACAGTCTCAGAAATACTACCCCGAGGTTATAGGTTTTTTTCAAATGCTTCTAATGTCAAGTATGGAGAGAAACTCAAAAATCGAACTGCATTCTCAGGTACATGCTTGATTGTTTCAGCAGTGGTTCGTAAAGAGCTTTGATTCGTATGTTCGCATTTAACAGTCTCTTTTGAGTTCATTTTCCCACAATGCTATTTCGGGTAACACTGATGATGGTTTTTCAATATTGTCAGAGTCATCTGGAGTTAAAGGTATCACGGCCATGGCTCCATATAGATGATGAATGGTGCGCTGTGCATCATATTGATTTGTTCATGATTTTGGAGATGGCGGATGACTCGGCTTATTTTATGTCTGACAATTTCAAGTAAGTTGCTCACGATTTTTTTTTTTTTTTAGTTGACATAATCAGGATAGAATTTAGATCTTCACCTTACATTTTGGTTTTTGAATCTCAATAACAGGGCAAGCATGTTATCATTTGTGGTTAAGATCTTGATGGAATTCGTTATTATGTATCAAAGTTTGAGTTCCTTTCCAGAAATATTCTTGCCAATTGCAGTCATGCTTCATGAAGTTCTTCATGGTGCCAAACTACCAGGAATTTTACGATCAAATATGGAAGAAGTTGCTGGTTTAATAAGAACGAAAGCTTCTGAGTACCAATTATCAAGGCAGCCACTCCAAATGAGAAAACTGAAACCAGAGCCAATCAAGCTAATGAATCCAAAATTTTAGGAGAAGTATGCACCTTTCTTTAAGCCTATTATTTTCCGTACGCATGACTTGTTTTTCTCTGTTTTTTTGAGGATGGGATGAGAATACGTGTTTCTTTCAACGTAATTCAATTATTATACTGTTTGTGTTGGTACATGGAGGGTTGGAGTAATAGTTAGATTGTTCCATTCTAACCTTGAAGCTCATGAATTAGAACCCATAAGCAGCCTCTTTACCTAACTTCCTCTACAGAATATGGTTGCATCTGTCAAGCCCTTCTCTGTTCCCATAATGATTGAAGATTATGCATTGGGTACACTTTTTTTATATATTGAGATTGTTGATTGTTGCAGCTTACGTGCATAAAGTATATACTCAAATATTTTGATTATGTTTCACTTCAACTGTTTTGCACTCATGTTTGTGATCCTTTTAATATCAATGCAAAACTTATTGATTAACTCTTTGGAATAAATGTTCTGCAGTTTTGTCAAGGGTATAGATTATGATCCTGACCGTGAAAGGGCTCAAAGGAAGAAGTTAAAGAAATTGTTAAAGAAAGAAGCAAAAGGAGCTGTGCGTGAACTACGTAAGGATAACCATTTCTTATTTGAACTTAAAGAGAGAGACAGATTGTTGCAGGAAGAGGAAAGATCTGAAAAATATGGTAAAGCACTGGCTTTCCTACAAGAACAGGAACATGCCTTCAAATCTGGGCAGCTGGGAAAAGGGAGAAAAAGGAGAAAATGAAGCTTTTCTGTTCTTTTCTCTGGTTCATACACATCTGTTCTTTTTTTTGCAATCATAAAGGTACATTTCTTTCTTTTATTCTGCTAACTCTTGTTAAACATTTGTCTCATCAATCCGTGACTCACCTAAAGAATGTTTTAAAATTAAAAAAAAAAAAAAAACTCTAAAGAAGTTATGTATTTTTCATTGACCAATTGTTAAAATGAAGATAGGGATCGAAATGACTGTTCATTACCTCTTTGAAAAGAGAATAAAACTTATTATTTGTTTCTGCAAATTAGATTCAAGAAACTAAACTGTTTATTTGTTTCACACCGTAATGTAAATTTACTGTGTAGTAGTGGCTGATAATTAGTAATACCAAGCACACTAATTTGCATATGATATACCCTGTCTTTGTTTTATTGATCATAGTCGCTTCATCTTTTTGACATATCTTGTCCTTTATATCTATCCTCCTATTCAATGAAAAAATATATGAACTTTATGTTCATATATTTTTTCAAAAAAAAAAAAAAAGAACTTTATGTTAATCCTTGATGGAAGTTTATTGTGAATAGAAACTCCTTATTCACTCTATGACCAATAATGTCATGCATATCTTTGATAATTTTTGAATGGACGCTCCATGTTCCCCCTTTTTTTTTAAAAAATTATCTCCTTTCCTTTCCCATCTCCTCACAAAACCTAGTAGTTCCAATTTTTTGTAAACTGCTCACAAGTTCCTTCTTAATTCATAGCCATCCAGTTGAAACTAAAAGCAACTGTATCCGGTGACCATTCATAGGCTGACATTTCTTCTATTTTTAATTTCGTTTTCTTCTGCTTTCTTGTCACAATACATGCTTTTGATTCAAGCATTACTTTCTGTATTATTGGTGGTCTTGACAATTTGAATCACAACTGAATAATTTTGAGTTTTACCTGCGCACCAATGAGTTAAATCTTGAGGTGACCCCAGGCGCTAACCAATAGAAGTCATAACCTTTAAGCAATGAATTTGGAACAAATTATTTCATAATAAAACTGGATAAACCTTATTACTTCCATATTATCTATGATTTTCTTCCTGTATGGATCCTTTTTCTAATTTTGTCTCATTGATCTATCAGGGTTCATTGGCCGAAGCTGAATGAGAGGGCAGCTGGAGCTAGTTTAGTTTCATGACGAAAAATGAAATCTGGCAATGAGTGTACATGGTAGAAGCAAAAGAGAATGCCAGTTTGTTTATTGTTGCCCAAGTCAACTTCATGCTCAGTCTATATTCTCTTCTAAGTGGGCATCAACTGCCAAAGTTTTGTAACTTATATGTTCTTCACCAATTTTGTAACATCATCAATTATTTATGGCACGTCCACATATTTGATAATGTATACATACTTGCAGGTTCTGATTTATTGTAACTCAATCTCGTACTACTGCTTATACTTGCAATTTCTTCTTCCACGTATTTTGAACGAAGGTTTGAATTCACGATCTTGTGGTTGATAGCTAAAGCTCTTAACCAACATATCAAAGTGATTTGCGTAAAATGTCTATTCTTTGTCATGGATCGAGAACCATAGAAGGTTATTTAGTAGAGGAGTTCGTGTGTGCCAAACTCTGCTAATATTATATAGCTAAACTCTAAAACAAAACGGCATTTGTGATATAACTAAACAAATTTTTTTAGATATAGTAGTTATATGATGAGTTACTGATTGAAATCATTCTCACAATTATTTACAAATAATCCTAATAGTTAAATTCAAAAGATTTTATTTGAGATAATTTTTTTATTGTTTTCTAAAGTAATTTTTTAGTATGAAAATTTCTAATTCAAGAATTTTTTATATTAAGAAGTTATTTTAAAAAGTAGTAAGAAAATCATCTCAAATAAAAGAGTCTAATTTTCTTATGAGGACTTTACTTTTTTATTCTTTACGCCAGGGGCAGGAAAAAGTGCGAAGGTCTCCCTCTTCCTCTCATCCTAAGCTCTATCTTTATTAGTTATGTTAGTCAAAAAGCATGCATTGATTCTCCTATAGGCTTCAAAAATAATATACATCACTCTTGAGATGCAGGAAGTTAGGGTAGCAAATGAACGGAGTGTTTAATAAGTTGTTGGTGACTCAATTAGATTGTAGCTCGTTCATGATCTTATTTGAATAATCAAATGTGTTTGTGCAGTTTTTAAAATACTTTATTAATAAATAAATAAGTTTGATTGATTATGTGTTAATATCATTTATATTCATAAATAATATCAATTAAAATTTATGAATAAGCTTGATATAAAGTTCATTAAAAAGCTCAATTAATATTTAATATAGAGCTCATGAATCATTAAGAATAGATTAAGTTTTGTTATAAATTTTTATTTGGTATATTTTTTTACATATTTTTTAGTTTAATTATAATAAATTATTATTATTTTATGATAAATTAATTTCATTTTTTTATAGAATGAAAAATTATTAAGCTTGATATTTATTTCTGTTTGTTGGATTGTTTGTTTAAAATGTTTATGAACAAACTTGTTTATAAGAATCATTTTCTGAGCTTGTTCTTTCCAAAGCCAATGAAGAACTACAGAAGTATTCCTCTCGCATTTTGGGTGTTCCATACATTGTGGTAAATTAATACTTATATTCATACTATTTTCAAAATATATTTGTTTATATGCATCATTTTACTTTGTTTCATCTAATGAAAAACTCCCCTCCTCTCAGTTTAATGGATCGTTTCAGCTAAGTGGCGGACAACCTCCAGAGGCCTTCTTGCATGCGTTTCAAGCAGTGTCAAAATAAAGCAGGTAAACATAGCTTGGAGTGCCTAAAATGGTTCACGGACGTGATATAATTGTCTCTTGGAAAATGTTCGCAACTCTTTTGCTGTTATATTGACTTCTGAGACCATTCTGATGGTCTAACTATTGCTACACCGTTATGAATATGCATTGGTCGCTATTTTCTCAAAAAAATATGAATATGCATTGATAAGAAATATGTTAAATCTGTCACGACCCGGCCCGGCTAGCCCGAATTAACGGGGCGGAAACAGAAGATCGTACGGAGGAACATCAAAACATTAAACTTTATAAACATACACTTACACTTTACAAATAACCTGAATATAAATTTCATCCAACATATGCATACGAAAGAACCACTAAAACTTCCAACATAGAATTTGTTCAAACTTCAACAATAATAACCCAAACAGGAAAACATAAACATAACATAACTTAAACTTAACTTAAACATACACAAAATCGGAGTTCACAACGATAACACTGATAACAACTAAGTTCAACCTCTCAAACCTTACTCAACAGACTCAACATAATTAACCATAAAAGAACCTTTCTTCCTGAGGTCCTCTACGACGGTAGGTGTACTGCCGCCTTGTAGCCATCACTTATCTCCTGAAAAATATTTTGAAATGTATGATGAGCTTACTCGCTCAGCAGGTAATTCATAACTCAATTAATTTCATAAGTAACATAAAACAGAACTTTTAAGAAGAAAATCATTTCATATCAATATATAAATCATAACATTTCCATTTTTCTTGAATCATACTTTCATTTTTCTTTCAGTAACGTTTCATTCTTTCATTCTTTTCCTTCACCATTTTATATGAAAAAATAAATGCAATTATACTTATGATAAATGTATATACCCGTCACAGGAGCCACCGTCTAGTACCATAAAGGTACTCCTTTACCATTTCCATTTTCATATCCTTTACAATTTTAGAGTGCACGAGTACAGCGTCCCCAGCTAGTACCATCAGGGGGTGAGCTCCATCTATCAACATACACATGCAATTATACTACATCATATTGTCTCATTCTTATAACACATAAACCTTATATGATAATGCCATGGAATGTAACATATAACTCTATCGCATGATTAATCATTCATCAATTCTTATATATCTAGGTCTAATCATGTTTCATGCTCCAATGTTTTCCTTAGAATTTTACATGATCACAACATATAGTAATACAACTGGTAGTTTAACTAAAATGAAACATTATAGCATGTCAAATCTTTAACATTTATTGAAATAGAAACTTATAAACTTAAAAGAGGCATGAATACCTACCTTACAAGTATCAACCACAATGTTGCGCGACGTTTGCTAACCACTTGATTTCACCTTAATCCACACCTAAAGATGATTATAATAGCATTAAGCATACATCATAATTATCTCCAATAATTAATATAATTAATTCTCTAATTTTCGGAATTATTTAAAATTCAATATTTTGGAAACCCTAAACTTCTCAATTTTGGCAAATTAGTACACCAACCTCTTCCCTAAACATACCCTAATAATTTCCTTATTTATTTTCGGATTTAATTAATTAGAAAATTATGAAAAATGGAATTTCTTATAAAAATCCAAAATTTTGCATTAGGAACCTTCCTAAGACCCTTAGAAATCATTTTGGTGAAAGCACTTTAAGAGAATTTGATTTTTTGGGAAAAATCCTAATTTTTCAAAACTTGTCAAAATTTAATGAAATTCATTTTCTACCGTTAAAATACTTCCCTAAACTTCCCCTATTGATTTCGTAAAGAAATTCCAAGTTTTCGTCAAACCCTAGATTTTTCCTTTGCAAATAACTTGAGATAGAGAGGATTTTGCTTAAATTAAAACATACCTTTAGACTCCCCTCGACGTCCTCTTCGATTTCCACTAATTTTCTCGCCAGAAAACCATCGCCGGAGTCGCCGTCGAGATCCCCCCGTCGCCTCTCCCTTCCGCCTCCGCCCCTTGCGTGAGTTCGGTTTGGCCGAATAGAAATGAGAGGGGAAAGGTTTCGGTTTACACATAATAGAGAGGAAGGGAAACCAAATGACTACTAAGCCCTCACTTAAAGCCTATTCCTTTCACTACTTAACAAGGGTAGTTTGGGCATTAATTAACTTATACTAATTTTAATTTCAAAATTAAGCAAAATTCGATACAAGTTCTATATGTCAAAATGCTCAGAATTTTTCGTAGGATTTTATAAAATTATTTTCGTTACATTCCGTTAACTTCAAAAATTTCACTTAAATTTCGTCGCGACGCATCGAGATGCGTGCGAGACCTAAGATCATCAAATTTTTGGGTTTTTACAATTCTCCCCTCCTAATAAAAATTTCGTCCTCGAAATTAAAAGTAGAACATGTATGTTTAGAACCATACCTTAGCTAAATAAGTGGGGGTGGTTCTCCCTCATTTCTGACTCATTTTCCCATGTGACATCCTTCTCTGAACTGTGCTTTCACAGCACCTTAACATAAGGAATTGCTCTGCTCCTCAATTGCCTAACAACATAATCAATAATTCTCTCAGGTTCTTCCACAAATGTCAAATCTGACTGAATATCAACTAATTCAGTACTAATCCTCTGAACCTCATCTGAAATGTACTTCCTTAAAGCAGAGATGTAGAATACATTATATACTCCACTCATGTTTGCTGGTAGGATCAACTTGTAGGCCACCTTCCCAATCCGTTCTGAAATCTCAAAAGGTCCTACATACCTTGGACTCAGCTTTCCCACTTTGCCAAATCTCTTTACTCCCTTCATTGGGCTGACTTTAAGGAATACAAACTCTCCAACATCAAACTCAACTGGTCGGTGTTTGGCATCATAATATTTCTTCTGTCTATCCTGTACTGCTATCAATCTGTCACGTATCAACCTGATCTTTTCTGTAGCATCATCAACCAGATCTGCACCAATAATCTTCCTTTCCCCTGTCTCAGCCCAGTTTAAAGGTGTCCTACACCTTCTCCTATATAATGCCTCATAAGGAGCCATCCCAATACTTGCTTGGAAACTGTTGTTGTAGGCAAATTCAATCAAAGGTACATATGTCTCCCACTTACCACCAAAATCCAAAACACATAGCCTGAGCAAATCTTCTTAGGTTTGGATGGTTCTTTCTGACTGTCCATCTGTCTGAGGATAAAAAGCTGTACTAAAAGTGAGTCTGGTACCCATAGCTTCCTGAACCTTCTTCCATAATCTAGAAGTGAACCTTCCATCCCGATCTGACACTATAGACTTAGGTACCCCATGTAATCTGACAATCTCACTAACATATTGGCTTGCCAACTTTTCAAGTGGATCAGACTGTTTGATAGATAAAAAGTGTGCCGACTTAGTTAACCTATCAATTATCACCCATAAAGCATCGCATCCTCTTCTGGATCTAGGTAAACCAACCACAAAGTCCATAGCAATATCTTCCCATTTCCACTCAAGTATAGGCAAGGGCTGTAAGAATCCTCCTGACTTCTGATGTTCAACCTTCACCATCTGACATGAAGTACATTTAGATACTGTGGCTGCCACACTTCTCTTCATTCCTGGCCACCAAAACACCTCTTTTAAATCCTAATACATTTTGTTACTACCTGGATGAATGGTGTAACTGGAATAATGAGCTTCCTGAAGGACCTCTTTCCTTAAATCACCAACATCTGAAATACATAATCTACATCAGTAACGAAGCAGTCCTTCACTATCAAGCTCAAAATCTTCACTATGCCCCACAATAACCATATCCAGTATCTTCTTAAAATCTGTATCAAGTGGCAATACTTCTCGTACTCTTTCTGTAAATGTTGATTGGATAATAGTCTGATTCAACCTTACAATTTCTGCATCATTGGGTTGAACCACTGAAATCTCCAACTTCTCCGATTCCCTTATCAATTTCCTCTGCTGAGTAATCATCCAGTTTGCACTACCTAAATTCTTCCTGCTCAAAGCATCTGCAACTACATTTGCTTTTCCCGGATGATACTGAATGTCCAACTCATAATCTTTAATGAGTTCTAGCCATCTCCTCTATCTCAAATTCAGTTCTTTTTGTGTGAAAATATACTTCAAACTCTGGTGATCAGTAAAGACTTCACACCTAACACCATATAGGTAATGTCTCCATATCTTTAAGGCAAAAACTACAGCAGCTAACTCCAGATCATGGGTCGGGTAATTCCTCTCATGATTCTTCAATTACCTAGAAGCATAGGCAATGACTCTCCCATTCTGCATCAGTATACAACCCAACCCTTTATGTGAAGCATCGCTGTAAAGCTGAAATCCATTTGACCCTGAGGGAATAGTCAGAACAGGAGCAGTCATTAAACACTGCTTTAATCTCTGAAAAGCTTCCTCACACTGAGCTGTCTAATCAAACTTTACTGTTTTTTGAGTCAATCTGGATAATGGCATAGCTATCTGTGAAAATCTCTCAACAAACCTTTTGTAGTAGCATGCCAATCCCAAAAAGCTCCTAACCTCAGTAACTGTAGCTGGTCTTGGCCAATCTGCTATTGCTTGTACCTTATGCTGATCCACAGTTATCTCCCCATCAGTGATCACATGTCCCAAAAATTTTACACTCCTTAGCCAAAATTCACATTTGGATAATTTGGCATACAATTCATTTCCTTTTAAGGTTTGCAACACTGCCCTTAAATGATTTGCATGCATCTTTTCATCTGGGGAGTAAACAAGTATATCATCTATGAACACAATTACGAATAGATCTAAGAATGGCTTAAAAATTCTATTCATAAGGTCCATAAACACTGCAGGGGCATTTGTCAAACCAAATGGCATCACTGTAAATTCATAATGCCCGTATCTGGTACTGAAAGCAGTCTTTGATATATCTTCCTTTCTCATCCTAAGTTGATGATATCCTGACCTCAAATCAATTTTTGAAAATACTGAAGCACCTTCCAACTGATCAAATAAGTCATCTATTCTTGGGAGAGGGTACTTATTCTTCACTGTCAATTTGTTCAACTCTCTGTAGTCTATACAGAGCCTTAGGCTTCCATCTTTCTTTTTCACAAACAATACAGGAGCACCCCAAGGGGAGGTACTAGGCCTAATGAAACCCTTCTCAAGCAACTCTTGCAGTTGCTCCTTTAACTCCTTAAGCTCCTTAATTGCCATTCTATAAGGAGTTTTAGCAACAGATTCAGCTCTTGCCATTAGCTCAATAGAGAAATCTATTTCTCTATTTGGAGGTAATCCAGGTAAATCATCTGAAAATACTTCTGGGAATTCCTGAACAATAGGGATATCTTTCAGCTCTCTTTCAGCCTTCTTCTCCTCTTTAACATAAGCTAGAAAACCTTCATATCCTTTCTTTAACATCTGGAAAGCCTTCAAAGATGATACGATTACAGCAGTTACCCCTTTATCCCCTTGAAATTTGAATTTCTCCTCTCCTGGCATACAAAACTTAACCTCCTTTTTGTTAAAATCAATAGTCATGAAGTGGCAAGATAACCAATCCATGCCTAAGATTGCATCAAATTCAATTAAAGGTAATACAATCAGATCCGCCTCTAAATTCTTATCACAAATCCTCACATTCACTTGACATCTCTGCTTAGCTTCCATATGATTTCCGTTAGGCATTAAAACTGACAATGATTTAACCATAACTGATGGAAGTAAATTGACTGATCTAATAAACTCCTCGAAAATGAAAGAATGTGAGATGCACCAGTGTCAAATAAAACTCTAACGGGTTTGTCACATATGAGAATTGTCCCTAATCATAAACAAGCCACAATATTCATAAGATATAAAGTATTGTTTATTCATATCCATTTAATGCTCATTCATATTCATTCATATCATAAAAAAATTTATTCATTATAATTAATTAATTTACGCACTTGTAACCACATCAGAAGATCTCTTAGCTTCCTGTTGGGACAATCCATAGACTCTGGGTTGAACATTCTGACGAGTCTATCCTTGAGAAGGCACAGAAGCTGTAGACTCCACAGCTCTTGGTCTACCAACTGTCCTCTGAAAATTATTGCCTGGCCTAACCTCTGAAGCAGATCTCTGTCCCAAAAGAGGACAGGACTTTGCCATATGTCCAGGCTGATGGCACTAGAAGCAAGTATTAGTACCTGAGAGGCACTTGTTGCAAATCTGGTTTTGATGATGACAAACATGTTTCCAGTGTGTTTTCCTTGGCTAATCTGTTTCAGGCACAAAAGACCGCGAGCCACTCAAGCCAACTCAAGATCGGGTCCAAGTGTGTCAAATGTATGATTTTTCTTTTATTGAGTCAATTGTAATGTAACTGATTCCCTAGCTAAGTAACCTTGCACACACACACTCAGGGAGAGAGATTGAGTGAATTAGAGTTTCTGTTAAAATTTTGTTCAGATCGTCCTGGACGATAGTATCATCGTCCTGGACGATCCAGTTAAAACAGAAACCCTAATTAGGGCGACTAAGTTAAGGAGGACTGATTGAGCCGATCGTCCTGGACGATCTATGGATCGTACGGGACGATATGCCCAAATCAGAAATTCTCAGCCGCCAGATTAAGTTAGGCAAGTTTTATTTTAAGTATTTTGGTCTGATCGTCCCGGACGATACGTGTATCGTCCTGGACGATTTACTACAATCATGCCTAAATTAGTCTGGTAATTAAGGAAAGCGATTAATGTTTAATTGATACGATCACATCGTCCTGGACGATCGCAGGATCGTCCCGGACGATCATGATCGTCTTGTGCATTTCAGCTGTACGTCCAGAACTATGTACAGGACGATTTGGGGCCTTTTTGAACTAATCGTACCGGACGATTACCCTATCGTACGGGACGATCAAGTCATTTTTTGGTCGTCCAGCACAGATTTCTCTGGACGACCCGAACTGTCTTCTGGACGATTTCCTTCAATTTGAACTAATCGTCCTGGACGATCGCAGGATCGTACGGGACGATATGAACAACTTTTTCTACTGATCGTCCAGAAGAGCCGGATCGTCCAGGCTGAAACAGCTGAATTTGAACTGATCGTACAGGACGATCTACCGATCGTCCTGGACGATCTTGGCCGACAAGTTGAGATTTAGGGCAAGTTTTAAGCCCTCCTTTAAAAGAACTTTTTCCTAGATTTGGAAAAATCTTTTGCTGCCTTCCTTCCCTGAGAAACCCTAGAGAGAAGAGAGAGTTGGGAGAGAGAGAAGAGATCTTGTGAGGGGGAGTTAGTGAGGGATTCACTAAGGTTGCTCCAAGCACGGATCAGAGTCGTCTTCTCCGCTCGTCGTCTGTCGTCTAGTCGGTGTTCTTCGTGGGAGGATCGTTCGCAAGAAGATCCGGGTTCTCTGCCCGCTTCAGGAGGAAGCGAAAGGAGTTCGTGGGTTCTCTGCCCGCTTCAGGAGGAAGCGAAAGGAGTTCGAGGGTTCTCTGCCCGCTTCAGGAGGAAGCGAAAGGAGGTCGGGTTCTCTGCCTCACCGTGTGGTGAAAAGGAGGTGTTTTGTACAGGCTTCTCCGCCTTGCTGTGGGAGCAAAAGGAGAGTCACTTTCGTTTAGTGCAATACCCGGAGGGGAGGCTCCGGGGAGTGGACGTAGGTCAAGTTGACCGAACCACTATAAAATCTGGTTTGCTTTTCTGATTCAGTTTTGCATTTTACTTTTCAATATAAACTGCTTGGGTGAATATCGTTGGTTGATCTTTTCGTTATTGTTTACTTGTTTGCGCTGCTAAGTATCGAAAAGATTTTTGTAGTTATCGTGAAATTTTTAAATAACCAATTCACCCCCCCTCTTGGTTAGCCTCGGGACTAGTTCACTAGGGCTTAACATCCCTTTCGAACTTTCAAGTGGTATCAGAGCGGGATTCAAAATTTCTGTTTAAAAACTTTTGAATTTGATCCAATGGCTAACTGTAACAATCGTAATACTGCTGAAGGTTATTCTATAACTAGACCACCGTTGTTTGATAACATTCCATTTGATTTTTGGAAAACACGCATGTCTACTTTTCTTCAGTCTATTGATTATCGCATGTGGATGTTAGTTAAGGACGGATACGAACCACCTTTTCGAATGGTTAACAATGTGAAAACTGAATTGCCATTTGCTGATTGGACGTTTGATGATCGTGATTTAGCACAGTTAAATGCCAAATGTTTGAACTGTTTCTTTTGTGCTTTAAAATCTGAGGACTATATGCGTGTTTCTACTTGTACAACGGGAAAAGAGATTTGGGATAGATTATGTATAACATATGAAGGTACAACTGAAGTCAAACAGTCTAGGTTAAACATCTTGTTACATGATTACGAACTTTTTCGCATGAAACCTAGTGAGACTATTTCAGAAATGTACACAAGGTTCACTCAGATTGTTACCTCTTTGCATGCTTTAGGTAGAGAACTTACCAACTACGAAAGAGTGAACAAGATTCTTAAATGTTTGCCTGCTTCTTATGATGCTAAGATTACTGCTATTACTGAATCCAAAGATTTAAACACTTACTCTATTGACAGCTTACTTGGATCACTCATTGCTTACGAGCAAGGGGTGAACCAAAGGCAACTTGATGCAGGTGAACGCAAGAAAGAGAAGACAGTGGCACTAAAGGCCAAAGATTCAGATGCTAGCACTTCCGGGTCTGATAGCGATGATGTTGCCTTAATCACAAGGCAATTCAAAAGCTTTCTAAGGAAGAAACATAAGAACCATCAGAAGTGGAACAAGGGTAAGTTCAATAAAAACTTTAAGGGTTCATCTGAATCGGTTTGTTTTGAATGCAGGAAGCCTGGACACATAAAGGCTGATTGTCCAACACTTAAAGCTCACCCAAGCAAGGAGAAGGGTGAGGAGAAACCAAAGTACAGAAAGGATAAGAAGCGGATTCAGAAGGCGTTCTGGGCAGACTCTGCATCCGACTCTTCTGAGACTGAAGCTGAAGAGGAGGAAACAAACTTGTGTTTGATGGCTGATGATCACCCTGGTCAGTCCGACCAGGAAGAGGTATGTGAGCTTACTTACGATCAGTTATTTGAAGTTTCTGAAAAGATTCATACATCATATAGGAAGCTTAAGAAAACTCATGCTAGTTTGAAACTAGATTATCTGACTTTGCAAAAAGAGCATGAAGTGTTGATTAAGGATCATTCCACCATTGATAGCAATCACATGTCTTTACTAGATGAGTTTGATGAACTGAATAAAAAACATTCTGATTTAATTGTTGAGCATAACTTGTTAAAAACAGCGCATGTTGAATTAGAACTTGCTTTTAAGAAAGTGAATGATTTAGCATCTGAGTTAGAAAGTACTGAAAGTGCAAAAACGTTTGAAATTGGAAGTTTAAACAAACACATTGAGTTTTTGAAAGTAAAAATCAGTTCTTTTGAAAATAACAAAACACCGCCTACTTTTGAACAATTTTATGCACCGCCACCTTTTAAAAATTCTGTTGCAAGTTCTTCAAAGCATGTTTCATACACTACTAGGAAGAGGCACTATCACTCACGACGTTTAGTTAATCCTTTTCCTGGTGTTAGATGTTTTTCATGTGGCATGTTAGGACACATATCACACACTTGTACTGTTCACCGTAGTACACATTGGGTGTGGAGACCCAAACTACCTGTTGCACAGCACAGCACACATGCATCGCATTCTTCTTTTCATAAGATGGAACCCAAACCTGTTTGGGTTCCTAAGACTGACATTTGATGATTTTGTAGGTGTGCTCTCACACAAGACCTCGTGAGAGCATGTGGTACCTGGACAGCGGATGTTCTAGACATATGACTGGAGATGCAAATCAGTTCATTTCGCTGGAGGCCAGAGCTGGAGGCAAGGTTACACTTGGAGATAACACCACCAGGAAGGTGGTAAGCACAGGTATAATTGGTGATTCAAAGAACTTTATGATTGATAATGTTTTGCTTGTAGATGGACTGAAACACAACCTGCTGAGCATCAGTCAACTCTGCGACAAGGGATACAGCATCAAATTCCTGCCCACTGGCTGCATTTTAAGCTTAAATGATGAAGTTGTTTTGCAGGGGCAAAGGATCAACAACGTCTACAAGCTGGATGTAAGTAGCATTAAATCTGATAATTCAATTTGCTTAAAAACTGCTGCTGATGAGTCTTGGTTATGGCATAGGAGATTGTGTCATGCCAGTATGAAAACCCTTAGGAGAGTCACCCAAAAGGACTTAGTTAGAGGTGTGCCCAAGCTTAAGTTCACTAAGGATCACCTGTGTGATGCCTGTCAGTTGGGGAAGCAAGTCCAGTCCTCTTTTCACTCTGTTAAGGACATTAGCACCTCTAGACCTTTAGAAGTTCTTCACATGGACCTCTTTGGACCCATTAGCACTGCCAGCTTAGGGGGGAGAGTCTATGGTTTTGTGATTGTTGATGATTATTCAAGGTTCACTTGGGTTAAGTTTTTGTCACACAAATCTGAGTCATTTGATGAGTTTAGATCTTTCTCTACTTGGATTCAGAAGAAGTTAGGATGTGAGATTATTACCATCCATAGTGATCACGGAGGGGAGTTTGAAAATGAAAGATTTGGAAGTTTTTGTGAGAATCATGGGATTAGTCACAATTTTTCAGCTCCTAGGACCCCTCAGCAGAACGGGGTAGCTAAAAGGAAGAACAGGACCTTGGTGGAAGCCGCTAGAGCCATGCTTGCCGAGTATTCACTTCCTAAATACTTTTGGGCTGAAGCGGTGAACACTGCCTGTTATGTGCTGAATAGGGTAAATGTGAGAGTCAAGCTGAACAAGACACCTTATGAGATCATTAAGGGTAGAACTCCAAATCTGTCCCACCTCCATGTCTTTGGCTGTAAGGTTTTCATTCTAAACAACGGGAAGTCACCCTTAGGAAAATTTGACCCCAAATCTGATGAAGGAGTGTTCTTAGGATATTCAAGTGTGGGGAAATCCTTTAGGGTGTTCAATAGGAGGACTTTGGTGGTGGAAGAAACAACCCATGTAGTGTTTGATGAATCTGATCCTAAGGAGTCTAGATCTGAAGTAGAAGATGAAGAGATTGTTGAGGTTACCCAAGGAGTTGGAAATACAAATTTGGAGGAAAGGGTAGAACCTCAAACCCCATTGCCTAGAGATTGGAGATATTCTTCGAGTCATCCTAAAGAACTGATCTTAGGAGACCCTTCTGAAGGTGTTAGGACTAGGCATGGACTTAGGAAGGAAGTAAACCATTCTGCCTTTATCTCAATGACTGAACCCACCAACATCAATCAAGCCCTGTCGGATGAATTTTGGATTTTAGCTATACAGGAAGAATTGAATCAATTTGTAAGGAATGATGTTTGGGAGTTAGTAGAAAGACCTAAAAATCAAAGTATTGTGGGAACCAAGTGGGTCTTTAAGAATAAGATGAATGATTCTGGTGTGGTGGTGAGAAATAAGGCAAGATTGGTGGCTAAGGGGTATAATCAGATAGAAGGGATAGATTTTGAGGAAACTTTTGCCCCTGTAGCTAGATTGGAAGCCATTAGAGTGCTACTAGCCTTTGCCTGTTACAAGGGATTTAAGCTGTTTCAAATGGATGTCAAGAGTGCCTTTTTAAATGGGGTAATTAAAGAAGATGTTTTTGTAGAACAACCCCCAGGTTTTGAGAGTTCCCAATATCCAAGTCATGTCTATAAATTAAAAAAGGCCTTATATGGATTGAAACAGGCACCAAGAGCTTGGTATGAGAGGCTTAGCACATTCCTGTTAGAAAGAGAGTTTGTTAAGGGGAGCGTAGACACCACCCTTTTTCTGAGGAGAATAGGAGATGACTTACTCATTGTCCAGATTTATGTTGATGATATAATTTTTGGATCTTCTGATAAATATTTATGTGATGAGTTTTCCAAAACAATGAGTAAGGAGTTTGAGATGAGTATGATGGGAGAATTGTCCTACTTTTTGGGGTTTAGCATAAGGCAAACAGATGATGGAACTTTTCTCAATCAATCAAAATACACTAAGGACATTTTGAAGAAATATGAAATGGACAAAGCCAAGCCAATCAATACTCCCATGCCCTCCTCAGTTCAGTTAGATAAGGATTCAAATGGAAAATCTGTTGATCAGAAGAAGTATAGAGGGATAATAGGTTCACTGCTTTACCTGACTGCTAGCCGACCCGATATCATGTTTAGTGTCTGTCTTTGTGCTAGGTTTCAGGCTGATCCTAAAGAGTCCCACCTGACTGCTGTTAAGAGAATTCTTAGATATCTTTTAGGGACCCCAAACCTAGGAATTTGGTACCCTAGGCACAGCACCTCTTTTGAGATCATTGGATATTCTGACTCTGATTTTGCGGGGTGTAGGGTGGATAGGAAGAGTACCTCTGGGACTTGTCAATTCATAGGACAGTCGTTAGTCTCCTGGTCCAGTAGAAAACAGAACTCAGTTGCACTTTCCACTGCTGAAGCTGAGTACATTGCCTTAGGAAGTTGTGTGGCCCAAGTTCTGTGGTTGAAACAACAAGTCTTGGATTTAGGAGTACCCGTTGGCACAATTTCTGTTCTGTGTGATAATACCAGTGCCATCCGTATCTCTAAGAATCCAATCCAACATTCTAGGACCAAACACATTGACATTAGGCATCACTTCATTAGGGACCATGTTACAAAAGGGGACATTGAGCTACATCATGTAGCAACTGAAAATCAGCTGGCTGACATATTCACTAAACCACTGGCCTTTGACTCATTCAGCATTTTGAGAACCAGATTAGGAGTGATTGATATAAATGCTTGATTCTGATGACTGCTGATTTATTATCTTTCTGATTGGTATTCTGATTTCTGTTAGGTAGGTTTAGTTTTTCTTTTGATTTCTGATTTCTGTTAGTTAGTTTTTGGCTTTGATTATTTACTTTCAGTTGATTTTATGTCTTTTGCTGATTTCTGTTTTAGCCTTATTGTTAGTTTGATTTAAGTATTTACTCTGATATGATTTTATACCTATTTTTTTTTATTCACTAGCTTATATCTTGCACTTACTGTTTTATGTTTTTCAAAATCTGATCACCGCTCACTACTTCTGATAATCTGAATTTCTGACTGGGAGTTTTTACCTTGTTTTGATTTGGAAGCTGGTAAGCAGTGATTGATTCCATTGAATCTGTTAAAGGGAAGAAACATTGATGATTGTTTCTCTTCCTCTAACTCCTTTACTGGTGTATGGTTTCTTTTGGATAAAAATCTTCTTCAAAATTAAAATGTTAGTTTTTTGAAATAGAGATTATTTTATCTTCCTACAGTAATCTGCCTCATATCAATAGTGTTTTTCAAAGTCTTGAGTCATTAGTTTGATTTTCTAAAACCAAGTGATTGCATTTATCATATGATGTGTGTTTTTTTTTTGTTTTGTGAATCATTCTTCCCTACTGTGGAGAGACATCTCCTATGTCTGGAAGATAGATTCACAGCTGAGACTCTTTAATGATTATGAAAAGGAGAAAGCTTACAAAAGATGCGCAGTGCGCCAACCAAATTGAAAAAGAGGCATAAAATGAGCCCAAAACTGAAAAGATGCGAAAATGCCAAATACACAAAGTGTATCAAAAAATCAAAAGATGCGCAGTGCGCCAAATAAATTGAAAAAAAAAAGAGGCACAAAATGAGCCCAACCTAAGCTTTTTTCTCTTTCAGATCTTTAAATGTCTTAGAAAAAAAAACTCGTGTGTCACTTAATATTTTCAAAAGCTTGAGTTTTGAAAATTCCGATTTCTGATTTTTTACTTTGTAACACTATTATATCAGATATTTTTCTGGAACGAGGCTTGAAAGGATTTCTTTTCAAATCTAATGTCTTTTATTCTGAATCGGATTTTTGTTTTGAAAGAGGTTTGCATCGATAAGGTGCCCGGGGTCAGAGTTACGAAAGTTGATTGTTTCCAACCTTTTTGGATTTCAGCGCTGTCAATCGTCCTCTCATTGGTTTTTGAATCTAAAATCAAGGAAAAATTCTGATTTTCCTGTTTTGTTGTTTTCTGTGTATGTTTTATTTTATATTTTATTTCCGTGTTATGTTTTTCCCTCCTCCTTTTTGTGATGTCAAAAGGGGGAGTCAGTTGTAGTCGTGTCTGTTTCTATTTTCTGAGTCATGTTTTCTGTATTGTTGAAAATTTAAAAAAAAAATGTGTGTTTTGTTTGATTTCTTAGTTTCATTTTATTTTCATCTTAGTTTCATTTTGTTTTCAGACTACTTTACAAATGTTTGCCATCATCAAAAAGGGGGAGATTGTTGCAAATCTGGTTTTGATGATGACAAACATGTTTCCAGTGTGTTTTCCTTGGCTAATCTGTTTCAGGCACAAAAGACCGCGAGCCACTCAAGCCAACTCAAGATCGGGTCCAAGTGTGTCAAATGTATGATTTTTCTTTTATTGAGTCAATTGTAATGTAACTGATTCCCTAGCTAAGTAACCTTGCACACACACACTCAGGGAGAGAGATTGAGTGAATTAGAGTTTCTGTTAAAATTTTGTTCAGATCGTCCTGGACGATAGTATCATCGTCCTGGACGATCCAGTTAAAACAGAAACCCTAATTAGGGCGACTAAGTTAAGGAGGACTGATTGAGCCGATCGTCCTGGACGATCTATGGATCGTACGGGACGATATGCCCAAATCAGAAATTCTCAGCCGCCAGATTAAGTTAGGCAAGTTTTATTTTAAGTATTTTGGTCTGATCGTCCCGGACGATACGTGTATCGTCCTGGACGATTTACTACAATCATGCCTAAATTAGTCTGGTAATTAAGGAAAGCGATTAATGTTTAATTGATACGATCACATCGTCCTGGACGATCGCAGGATCGTCCCGGACGATCATGATCGTCTTGTGCATTTCAGCTGTACGTCCAGAACTATGTACAGGACGATTTGGGGCCTTTTTGAACTAATCGTACCGGACGATTACCCTATCGTACGGGACGATCAAGTCATTTTTTGGTCGTCCAGCACAGATTTCTCTGGACGACCCGAACTGTCTTCTGGACGATTTCCTTCAATTTGAACTAATCGTCCTGGACGATCGCAGGATCGTACGGGACGATATGAACAACTTTTTCTACTGATCGTCCAGAAGAGCCGGATCGTCCAGGCTGAAACAGCTGAATTTGAACTGATCGTACAGGACGATCTACCGATCGTCCTGGACGATCTTGGCCGACAAGTTGAGATTTAGGGCAAGTTTTAAGCCCTCCTTTAAAAGAACTTTTTCCTAGATTTGGAAAAATCTTTTGCTGCCTTCCTTCCCTGAGAAACCCTAGAGAGAAGAGAGAGTTGGGAGAGAGAGAAGAGATCTTGTGAGGGGGAGTTAGTGAGGGATTCACTAAGGTTGCTCCAAGCACGGATCAGAGTCGTCTTCTCCGCTCGTCGTCTGTCGTCTAGTCGGTGTTCTTCGTGGGAGGATCGTTCGCAAGAAGATCCGGGTTCTCTGCCCGCTTCAGGAGGAAGCGAAAGGAGTTCGTGGGTTCTCTGCCCGCTTCAGGAGGAAGCGAAAGGAGTTCGAGGGTTCTCTGCCCGCTTCAGGAGGAAGCGAAAGGAGGTCGGGTTCTCTGCCTCACCGTGTGGTGAAAAGGAGGTGTTTTGTACAGGCTTCTCCGCCTTGCTGTGGGAGCAAAAGGAGAGTCACTTTCGTTTAGTGCAATACCCGGAGGGGAGGCTCCGGGGAGTGGACGTAGGTCAAGTTGACCGAACCACTATAAAATCTGGTTTGCTTTTCTGATTCAGTTTTGCATTTAACTTTTCAATATAAACTGCTTGGGTGAATATCGTTGGTTGATCTTTTCGTTATTGTTTACTTGTTTCCGCTGCTAAGTATCGAAAAGATTTTTGTAGTTATCGTGAAATTTTTAAATAACCAATTCACCCCCCCTCTTGGTTAGCCTCGGGACTAGTTCACTAGGGCTTAACATCCCTTTCGAACTTTCAAGTGGTATCAGAGCGGGATTCAAAATTTCTGTTTAAAAACTTTTGAATTTGATCCAATGGCTAACTGTAACAATCGTAATACTGCTGAAGGTTATTCTATAACTAGACCACCGTTGTTTGATAACATTCCATTTGATTTTTGGAAAACACGCATGTCTACTTTTCTTCAGTCTATTGATTATCGCATGTGGATGTTAGTTAAGGACGGATACGAACCACCTTTTCGAATGGTTAACAATGTGAAAACTGAATTGCCATTTGCTGATTGGACGTTTGATGATCGTGATTTAGCACAGTTAAATGCCAAATGTTTGAACTGTTTCTTTTGTGCTTTAAAATCTGAGGACTATATGCGTGTTTCTACTTGTACAACGGGAAAAGAGATTTGGGATAGATTATGTATAACATATGAAGGTACAACTGAAGTCAAACAGTCTAGGTTAAACATCTTGTTACATGATTACGAACTTTTTCGCATGAAACCTAGTGAGACTATTTCAGAAATGTACACAAGGTTCACTCAGATTGTTACCTCTTTGCATGCTTTAGGTAGAGAACTTACCAACTACGAAAGAGTGAACAAGATTCTTAAATGTTTGCCTGCTTCTTATGATGCTAAGATTACTGCTATTACTGAATCCAAAGATTTAAACACTTACTCTATTGACAGCTTACTTGGATCACTCATTGCTTACGAGCAAGGGGTGAACCAAAGGCAACTTGATGCAGGTGAACGCAAGAAAGAGAAGACAGTGGCACTAAAGGCCAAAGATTCAGATGCTAGCACTTCCGGGTCTGATAGCGATGATGTTGCCTTAATCACAAGGCAATTCAAAAGCTTTCTAAGGAAGAAACATAAGAACCATCAGAAGTGGAACCACTCTTGTCACGACCCGGCCCGGCTAGCCCGAATTAACGGGGCGGGAACAGAAGATCGTACGGAGGAACATCAAAACATTAAACTTTATAGACATACACTTACACTTTACAAATAACCTGAATATAAATTTCATCCAACATATGCATACGAAAGAGCCACTAAAACTTCCAACATAGAATTTGTTCAAACTTCAATAATAATAACCCAAACAGGAAAACATAAACATAACATAACTTAAACTTAACTTAAACATACACAACAATCGGAGTTCACAACGATAACAATGATAACAACTAAGTTCAACCTCTCAAACCTTACTCAACAGACTCAACATAATTAACCATAAAAGAACCTTTCTTCCTGAGGTCCTCTACGACGGTAGGTGTACTGCCGCCTTGTAGCCATTACTTATCTCCGAAAAAATATTTTGAAACGTAGGATGAGCTTACTCACTCAGCAGGTAATTCATAACTCAATTAATTTCATAAGTAACATAAAACAGAACTTTTAAGGAGAAAATTATTTCATATCAATATATAAATCATAACATTTCCATTTTTCTTGAATCATACTTTCATTTTTCTTTCAGTAACGTTTCATTCTTTCATTCTTTTCCTTCACCATTTTATATGCAAAAATAAATGTAATTATACTTATGATAAATGTATACACCCGTCACAGGAGCCACCGTCTAGTACCATAAAGGTACTCCTTTACCATTTCCATTTCCATATCCTTTACTATTTTAACGTGCACGAGTACAGCGTCCCCAGCTAGTACCATCAGGGGATGAGCTCCATCTATCAACATACACATGCAATTATACTACATCATATTGTCTCATTCTTATAACACATAAACTTTATATGATAATGCCATGGAATGTAACATATAACTCTATCGCATGATTAATCATTCATCAATTCTTATATATCTATGTCTAATCATGTTTCATGCTTCAATGTTTTCTTTAGAATTTTACATGATCACAACATATAGTAATACAACTGATAGTTTAACTAAAATGAAACATTATAGCATGTCAAATCTTTAATATTTATTGAAATAGAAACTTATAAACTTAAAAGAGGCATGAATACCTACCTTATAAGTATCAACCATAATGTTGCGCGACGTTTGCTAACCACTTGATTTCACCTTAATCCACACCTAAAAATGATTATAATAGCATTAAGCATACATCATAATTATCTCCAATAATTAATATAATTAATTTTTTAATTTTTGAAATTATTTAAAATTCAATATTTTGGAAACCCTAAACTTCTCAATTTTGGCAAATTAGTACACCAACCTCTTCCCTAAACATACCCTAATAATTTCCTTATTTATTTTCGGATTTAATTAATTAGAAAATTATGAAAAATGTAATTTCTTACAAAAATCCAAAATTTTGCATTAGGAACCTTCCTAAGACCCTTAGAAA
Organism: Dendrobium chrysotoxum; assembly: GCA_019925795.1. Classification (NCBI taxonomy): domain Eukaryota; kingdom Viridiplantae; phylum Streptophyta; class Magnoliopsida; order Asparagales; family Orchidaceae; genus Dendrobium; species Dendrobium chrysotoxum. The sequence continues at coordinate 26,955,974 of CM034311.1, forward strand.
TCATTTTGGTGAAAGCACTTTAAGAGAATTTGATTTTTGGGAAAAACCCTAATTTTTCAAAACTTGTCAAAATTTAATGAAATTCATTTTCTACCGTTAAAATACTTCTCTAAACTTCCCCTATTGATTTCGTAAAGAAATTCCAAGTTTTCGTCAAACCCTAGATTTTCCTTTGCAAATAACTTGAGATAGAGAGGATTTTGCTTAAATTAAAACATACCTTTAGACTCCCCTCGACGTCCTCTTCGATTTCCACTAATTTTCTCGTCGGAAAACCATCGCCGGAGTCGCCGTCGAGATCCCCTCGTCGCCTCTCCCTTCCGCCTCCGCCCCTTGCGTGAGTTCGGTTTGGCCAAATAGAAATGAGAGGGGAAAGGTTTCGGTTTACACATAATAGAGAGGAAGGGAAACCAAATGACTACTAAGCCCTCACTTAAAGCCTCTTCCTTTCACTACTTAACAAGGGTAGTCTGGACATTAATTAACTTCTACTAATTTTAATTTCAAAATTAAGCAAAATCCGATACAAGTTCTATATATCAAAACGCTCAGAATTTTTCGTAGGATTTTATAAAATTATTTTCGTTACATTCCGTTAACTTCAAAAATTTCACTTAAATTTCGTCGCGACGCATCGAGTTACGTGCGATCGGGTTTTTACAAAATCTTCATAAATTTTGTGAGATTGTTTGGTAGTGCAATTAAGAATTTAAAACGATTAACTCATATGATATTTATGTTTTAAATATTAGTTACTAATTAAATTTAAGTATAATTATGAATAATATAATTAGTATGTTATTTTAATAAGTATTTTATTAATAAATAATATTAGTGTTATTCTAATAAATATTTCAATACTAATTATTATAATAATTATTTAATTAGTTCTTTAATTATAATTTCTAAGTATTTCATTAATTTTTATATTATTTTAATAAAATTATAATTACTTATTATACTTATGATTATCTAATTAATCAAATAAATATTCTTTTACTAAATAATAATTTAATTAACATTTACACCACTGATCATCTAATTTACATTTTAAACTATATGAATTAAGCTAATTAAATTAATGCCTATTTTAAGAATTAGCTTTCCGCTTCGGTCTCTTCGTCGCCCTTCGCGTGAGGTAGAGCTTTCCTCTTCTTCTTCATGATTTCCCGTGGGGTAGAGCTTCGAACGAGTCGCTTGTCATTGCTTGCCTACGTTTTGCTTTTCCTCTTTTGAATTTATTTAATTCGTTGATGTTCTGCTTCAAGTGAAGTAGAGTTCTAATAGAGTCGAAGTTCTCCGCCTTCTCCGACGACATTATTTTTGTCGAATCGGGAAGTCGTGCCGGGAGCTAGCCGCGAAGGTAAAGATATTTCTTCCTTTCGTGTGCTTCTTTAGTCGGATTTACAAAATTTGCAACAAAAAAAAAGGGATTTACGAAATCTAGGATTTAGGCCAAAAATGATGAAAATGCCGTGTAGTAGAGATTAGACTTAGGGTTTGTTTGGCAACCAGTAGACTTGGGCTACTTTGGATTTAGTAAATTCTATAAATCCTAGGGCTGTTAAATCCTAAAAACTATCTGTCAACTTAAGTTATAAATACTATTAAATCCTGTAAAATTGTTTGACAATGTAATCCAGTATATAAGGGGGTTAGTTCATTATAAAATTAAATATATTATATTTTTTAGTTTTAATTTTCTCTTAACTAATATTAAATTATTAATTTCTATCTTGATTAATATCAATAAATTGTAATGATAAGTAATATCATTATAATCTTTTAACCAATATACCTAATTAAATTTTCATTAATTATTTAATTGTTATTTAATTTTCAAAATGATTAACTGTACTTTTAGTTATCTTATTAGACACTTAATTATTCAAATATTCATATATGAAAAGTTATAGCAAGAACAATGTTGTGAAAAATTAATAGAAAATCAACCAGAATAATTTTATTATTTAATTATTATTTATACTTTGACTTTTAACATGACATAATGGAGAAAAAAGATTCATGTAGCCAACCCCACGTAGTGGGATAAAGGCTTGAGGTTATTGTTGTTGTAATTATTATTTATACTATTAATTATATATTTAATAATTTTTCTTTTAAATTATATTAATTAAGTAAATTATATTACTAATTATTCAATTAAGTTAATATTATATAATTATTTTATGCAATAATTATAATATTAATTATTTAAATAATTTACTTAAATTATTAATATTTTAAATTATATTAATTAAGTTAACGTTAGGGCATGCTTTTCATATCTTTTTTTCGTCGTTGCGGTTTGGCTTGAAGGTGTAAGATTGCACGAGCGCCTTCTTCGACTCCTTCGTTTTTGTTCGACTTCCTCCTTCGACAACGTTCCCTTTTCCTGTGGGATCGGAATTACGACATTTCGATCAGAAGTACGGGCGGAAGCTCGCTCGCTGTGAAGGTAACTTTCTCCCTTTCGCGCGCTTCTTCGGTCAAATCCCGTAAATCTGCTGAACTGCAGGATTTAGTAAATCGAGGATTTACGGCAATAGAGGAAAACGGAGGATTTATTCTGCCGTAAGATTGACGTCGAGGGTAAATCCCCTTTGGCAGGATTTACGCTAAATCCTGCTCCAATCCGGCGTAAATCCTCTTGCCAAAGAGCCCCTTACGGTGAGATTTTTAGCTTTGTATTTTTTGGCGTTTGGCAGGATTTAGCTCAATTCTTGCTTAAATCTGACATAAATACTGCATTCAAACAGGTCCGCAATGGCAAAAATGAAGGTGGAATCCATGGCTGCCAGCGGAAAGAAGAAGGGTGGGAAGAAGCAAAAGCCTTCCGGACCTATGGTGGCTTCAATGAAAATATCCAAACAGCCTAGGGCCAACCTCTTTGAGACCATTTGGTCTCGCTGCAAATTCAATATCCTCGGGAGGAAGAAGGGCAAAGGAGAGGAGGTCCGAATTGGTCTCGCACGTTCGGTTTCCATAGAAAAGGTGCAAGTTTTTATCGCTTACTCACATCTAAAATTTATTCTGATAGTTCTTAAATGCAATTCATGAATTTGACAACAGAGGAAGAAAACTTTGATGAAGGATTACAAGGAAAGCACAAAGTCGGTCAAGTTCATTGACCGGCGGCTTGGAGAAAAGGACGATACTCTCCAAGAATTTGATAAGGCCATCTTACGTATGCAACGTGAGCGACAGGTGACTACTTTTACCAAAATTCTCATATATTTTATTTCGACTGAAATTTATGTTTTGATTCTTATCATTTGAAAAGACTAGAATGCTCTTGCATGAATGCTGCCATGGAGACCAAGTTGAGTGAACCCTAAGCTTCTCGATTTCTCATTTATGATCCATAACACATGAGATCATTCTTTGCTTGAGCTCATGGTTGAAAATTAAAATTTAATGACAGAATAGAGAGAATTAGGGTGACCCTATGCTATATATATATATATAGGGTTTGATGGATTATCATGGGTTCAATTGAATATTTTGAAGATTGCAGGAACTCTTTTTCTCACCTTCTCTCTATGACCATTATCCATCTTTTTCTCTCTCGAAACCATCTATCTCCTCCCATATTTTCTCACATCCATATCTTCTTCTCTATCTACATCAAGATCCCCTACAATCTTAAGGCAAGCTCAATCCTTCTTTGATCTCAGACTAACAATGAAGAAGAATAATCAAGTTTCATGATCTCTTCTACCATATGCTTTGCATTAATGATGTTACTCACCATATGATTTAGAACATGAATTATTAAGATCACCATAAAGTTATCAGTTTTTGTTTGGGTAGACCTAAACTGAATACCTTGAGTGCAGTTTTAGTAGTGATAGATCTTGTGGTGGCATTATGGCATCATATGATCAACTCATTAAAAGAGTGCATGTTTAAGATATCATTACGCAGCTGCGTGATGAGCACAAAGCGAACTATTCTTTCGCCTTTTACTAAAGAATACCGTGTGCTCGTCACACAAAGCAGCATACGCCAATTTTTTAAGGGTTCTCATTGATGAGATCCATCAATTTGGATTCATGCCTGGTAGGTCTACTATGGAAGCCATACATTTATTGAGAGGTTTGATGGAGAAATATAGGGAGAATAAGGAGGATCTACATATGATATTTATTGATTTAGAGAAAGCATATGATAAAGTTCCAAGAGAAGTGCTATGGAGAGTTCTTGAAAAGAAAGGAGTTAATAATGCTTATATTCAAATCATTAAAGATATGTATGAAGGAGCTACTACTTGTGTTCAAACACAAGGTGGTTTGACCAAGTATTTCCCTATTTCGGTTGGATTACATCAAGGATCAGCTTTAAGCCCATATCTTTTCGCGTTAGTCATGGATGTTCTCACTAGACATTTACAAGAGGATGTACCCTGGTGTATGCTTTTTGCTGATGATATTCTTCTTGTTGACAAGACTAAAGAGGGAGTTGAAGGTAAACTTGAAGTCTGGAGATCAACCTTAGAGTCTAAAGGTTTTCGCTTGAGTAAATCTAAAACTGAATATATGGAGTGTAATTTTAGCAGTAATAGACCTAGTGAGGGGATTGTGACTTTGGGCGATCGAGTCATTAATAAGAGTACACGTTTTAGATATCTTGGATCTATTGTTCAGAGTGATGGTGAAATAGATGGGGATGTTATCAGTAGAATTCAAGTTGGATGGTTGAAGTGGAGGAATGCATCGGGCTTGTTGTGTGATAGAAAAGTCCCCCTTAAACTTAAGGGAAAATTCTATAAGATGGTAGTGAGACCTGCAATGCTTTATGGTGCAGAATGTTGGCCATTAAAAGAGAAGCACAATACTAAGTTATGTGTTGCGGAGATGAGGATGCTTAGGTGGATGAGTGGATTTACTCTTAGAGACAGAATACGAAATGAGCATATACGTGAAAAGGTTGGAGTAGCTCCAGTGGAGGATAAGATTAGAGAGAGTTGCCTTAGATGGTTTGGTCACATAAAACGGCGGCCTTCTGATGACCCAGTTAGGAAAGTAGAGGTATTAGATTTGACTTATGTTAAGAAAGGTAGAGGTAGACCTAAAAAGACTTGGTTAGAAAATATTAGAAATGACCTTTCTCTATTAGATTTAAACGAGAATTTGACTTTGAACCGGACACAATGGAGAAAAAGGATTCATGTTGCCGACCCCACGTAGTGGGACAAAGGCTTGTTGTTGTTGTTGTTGTTGGTGAAATAGATGAAGATATTATTAGTATAATTCAAGTTTGATGGTTGAAGTGGGGGAATATTGTGTGATAGAAAAGTACCCCTCAAACTTAAGGAAAAATTTTATAAGATGATGGTGAGACTGTTGCGAAGATGCTTTATGAAAGAGAATTTTAGACATTAAAAGAGGAGCATAAAATTAAGTTAAGTGTTGCAGAGATGAGAATGCTCAAGTGGATGAGTGGCTTAACACTTAGATACAGAATGCGAAACGAATATATATGAAAAGGTATGAGTAGCTCCAATGACATATAAGATTAGAGAGAGTCGCCATAGATGATTTGGTCATATAAAATATCGTCTTTCTGATGACTGTATTAGGAGAGAAGATGTATTTGATTTGACTTATGTTAAGAAAGGTAGAGGTAGACCTAAAAAGACTTTGTTAGAAAGTATTAAAAATAATATTTTTTTATTAGATTTAAATGAGAATTTGACTCTTAATAGGACACAAGGGAGAAAAAAGATTCATGGTGTCCTCCCCATGTAGGATAATGCTTGTTGTTGTCGTTGTTGTTGTTGTCATCTATTTTAGAAGAGATTGACCTGGTCCTACATGGGTTTTTTGTTGAGATTGTGGGCTTTTGCATGGGATCATATGGAGATTAGGGTTCTTCTGATAGTTTATAGGGTGCATAAGATCTCGTAGGGCATTGTTTTGGATCATGATAAGATTTGTTTTCTTCTTGTATGACCAAAATGTTTTCTTTGATGAACCAACATAATTGGTTGATTAAAGGATACTCGATAAGCTAGAAAAAAGATACGCACTCATTACTGTTGCACACTACCCAAAATGTTTCTTTGGATTGCAACTAGGGATGCTAAAAATGCTCAAAATGCGCTTGAAACTTGACTTGAATCGAGTCCATTTTGAATTCACTCTAGATTCTAAATCGATTTTGAGCTTCACAGTAGATTCTAAATTGATTTTGAGTTTGCTTTGATTCATTGGAATATGTTTCAATTCAACTTGAAATTTTGTTCGAAATGAATGTTTACGTAAAATATATATTGCATATTGCATAAGATATGTATAATACAATTTTAAATCAATTTGAGTCAACTTTAAATCAATTTTTAGTTAACTTGAAATTGATTCATCTCGAAATCGATTTTGAGTCAATTTGAAATCTATTTTGAGTTGACTCAAAATTAATTTTAAGGCAACTTAAAATTGAATCATTTGTCTGCTCGACTTGAAATGATTTCAATTTTGAGTTGAGTTTGTGTTGGTCAGGATTGTTTTTTTCCCCTTTAAATCTCAAGTTGAGCTCAACTCGTTTGAACTCAATTTGATATTAGCATAGTTGTACCCTTGGTAGGGATGTTTTGGGTTACAACCAACCCCTCATGATTGTCTGGGTTGGCACTACTAAAACATACTCCTATGCAATCTTGTCTATGTTGGATGCAACCTACTTATGAATGCTTAGGTTGGGTGCAATTTAGGCATGTTTATATGTATTTTTTGTGAATCAATCAAATATTCTTTGGCATACGAAAGAAATTTTGATTGAATCGGGATAAAAAATCATCCCCTTTAAATCATAATTTTTTGTACATGATCTTGTGCATATGATTCCTATAAGGAAGGATACATCGATTATTGTGATTCAATGCGATAATATTGGTAGGTCTTTATAACATCCTTTTTAGTTGTGGAGAGCTTGCATTAAATTCTATACAAGCTTATTAGTGTGAGTTATTGGTACCTTGGGAGAGCAGTGTAGTGACAAAGGGAATGCTAAATATGAGGAAATAAAAGTTGATTATACATATTGTTTAATTAAAATTAAAGTTGTTATTTTTAGAAAAATGATCAAAATGGTTCCTTGACTCTTTATGAAGGACCAAAATGGTCCCCTTCTATATTAAATGATCATTTTATTCCCTCATATCTTTTGAAAATGAATCAAAATAGTCTCATGGTGGGACTATTTTGGTTCCTTTTTAAGGAGTTGAGGGACCAAAATGAAGGAACCAAAATGGTTCTTTAATATAGTTGAAGACTATTTTGGTCTTTCATAAAGAGTTAAGAGACCATTTTGATCCTTTTTTTTCATTTAATTTTTTATCAATCCTTGTTTATAAGAAAAGAGAAATATACCATTTGCATATCGAACATTAAATCATTGTCCTTTTCCTTTTAAGAAGCAAGCTAGTGTGTTGTTTTTAACAAATTTCCCTCAAAATTCCAACATTGTTGTGTTTTTCTTAAGTTTGCGTTGATGATTGAGAGACTTCATTAATTAATTTGAGAAAATAGAAGCGGGCGTTGTACAAAAAAAGAGTCATGAGGTTTAGGATGTTGATAATTGAAGGGAAACATCATAAGTGGACAAGCATATTGAGTCAAAAGTCACAGTGATACATGATGTTTAGAACAATGCAGTTAAAAATATATGGATTTATCTTACTTGTAAATATATATGCAGTGTTTTTAACTCTCATCTTGTCGTTGAGACGTCGAGTGAAAATGAGTTTCTTTAAAAGACATCGAATAGGGAAAATGATATTCTTTTAGCTTTTCTTCAAATGGAAGATGATTGCTGGATGAGGTTATGAAGTGAAGAGAGACTACAAGCTTATGATGTTGCGAACTCTCTTAAATAGCTTGAAACTGGAATCCTCCGAAGAAAGGTGAATGCAAAAGCGCTTACTAAGGGTTGAAATCAATGAGTACTAGTTTATGTAAGTTGGGATATGCCAACTGTCTAACTAAGGTATGCTGTTGTTTTCACTTGAGGTATTTGGAGAAGTAACAATAAGAAAAATTCAAGTTATATGAAAGCTGAAACAACTTTTTAGAATTGTTATTAATCAATTATTTTAGTTATTTATATGTTAATTTATTCTAGGATATTTCATTATATTGGCATGAAGTTCTTAATAATTTTCATTTTGGTTATTTAATCAACCATGTATTAGTGGCACAACAGTTTTTGACCAAACAACCACAACTCTAACTTCACCTTACAAAAATCTTAACATGATTTCATCTAACAATCATCTTTACTCTATAAAACAGCACAACATACAGCATTGTAGCAGATAGTAATGCCAAACAGAGCATAGCTTCTACCGTCTACTTCTTCACTTTTGGGTAACAAATGCAATTTTTGGGTTTTTAGCCCAATCACTATAAGGAAAGTTTTGTTTTATGAAAGTGAAAGCACAACTTATATTAGAATTGCGGTTTAGATTACTTCCCAAAAAAACACTTTTATGAAATTTTATTTAATTTAATAAAAAATTATTTAATATTTTAATCAACCATACACTAAGTAGGTGTTTAGTTTAATTGTATGAAATTTATAATTGTGACAATTTTGGTTATTCAACCTTTTTCTAGCCATAAATTTTCAATCAAATCAGAACTCTTACAACACTTTAGACAACAATCTTTAAATTATTTTATGAAACAACTATTTGTTTTATTTGACAACATAGCCGAAAAATAAATAAAACCCAAAATTTTGATAAAGATACCAATGGGAGCTTAATTCTTGTAGTCCCTTTCATAGACATCTATAATGATACTTATGCAGTATCTCATAGCATGTAGCTTAATTGTCTCTTTTCCGCTTTAGGTATTTTTTGTTACATTATTCTCCTATTCATTGTTTAAAATTGCGCAATATGAGGCCCGTCTCAGCGCAATTCTAATGAAAAAATAATTGAGCTTTTTTTATGATGTGCGCCTCGCCTCATTGGCGTGAGGCGTACACCTCATTTTATTTAAATATTTTTAATTAAAACTTAGCTAAATTCTAAACTAAAGCCTGATCAAATCATGCCTTCAAGTACCCCCAAGTCACAACAACTTCCTCTCAACTGCCTGACCTCTAGCCTGCCGCCTTCGTCGTAGCCACCATTGTAGTAGCCGCCGTCGGAGATCATTTGAATGTCCCACACCACTACAACCTTCTCTAAAAATTTTGGAATGTTACTCTCATTTTTATGTTGATGAAAAATATTTATGAAAGAGAAAAATGATTAAAATAAATGAAAAAAGAAGCATATTGGGTGTCATTAAACTCCACTGGATGTGATAGGGAGAGATCAATTTGTTATAAAGACGGCTCAAATAAAGACCTTAGTGATGTGGATGATTTTTGAGTTGCTGCCAATTATTTTAGCTTTCTTTAGGAATTAAATGTGGATGAGTAGGGAACTGAGAAAGAAGAAATTTGGAATTGAACTTGATGTTATATGATACTTTTATGCAAATTTTATATTTTATGTTATTTTGCTCATGTAATATTTGGATTTCAATTTTATTTCACATAATTTATCGCTTGTTACTTTATGTTTTGTTTAATTTTTTGTTTCATATGCATGCCTATTTGTTACTTCATAGTTTAATAGAAAGTTAATATATCATCCTTTAACATATTATTTGGATATTATATAAAATATCACTTTTAACCTTTCTTTTCACTTTACACAATTTTTAGATTTTGAGGCTTATGCCTCAAAACACCTTGAGGCTTACGCCTCACCTCACGAACGAAAAATGCCTCAATAACTAATTTAAAATTAGTCCTATTAGTTGACATTTTCCATAAGACATTGAAATTGTCCTATTAGTTCAGTCATGATATTGCAAGTGGTAACTTCCTTTGTTTGTTCTTTTTAACCTATTATTCATTATTAATTTTTTGATAACCCTGTTAGTATGACTTGTTTGTTTAAGCTAATTCTCGAATGTTCTTGATCTGATGGGAAAACTGCTATTTCTAACATTCTACTGAATAAAAAAAATGTGCACAAATTTGCAACTCCATTGCATTATAAATGAAAGATTTGAGGCAGCCTACTATTGTGACTAGATTTTGCATAATCTGCATACCCCTAATACTTTTTTGGCTTAAATAAATGAGAAAAATGAAGCTCCTAAAGGAAATAGATTATTCTTTTTGATCATTAAAGGTCTTATTCATAGGCATTGTTCCCAAGTTTGTATGCTCTTATTGGAATGTGACTTATTTATGTCATTGTTGAGAGTATGTGATATGAGGAGTGTTAGTTTGTATAAACTGATTTCTATATTTATTTTTGAATAGTTTAAATGCCATGCAGATAAATAAGTTAAATGAAAATTTTATTTATTTTACTTTCTTACTAATAATATTTTATTATATTCTTTATATTTTATTGATAGAAAAAGTAATTTTCTTAATTAAAAATTATTGTAAAGCATATATCTTTATAAATACAATTTTTTATAAAACTTAACATAAAAATTATATCATTATCTTCATAGGAGTTTCATAATTTTTTAGATAGTTAGAAAAAATATTCTAAATATGATTAAGTTGAAATTATGAATGACTTTTTAATAGTGGTATATCTATAGATTAAGCTGAAAAAAAAAATCTCAAGTTCAAAACTTGCAACCAACATATTTTAAACAAATTTTTTTTTCCAAATTTGGATATTAAGCTACTCAAATTGATTTCGACTTAATTTAATTAAACTTGAATATTTTGAGTTCGAGCTGAATTCGACTCATTCAAACTTGACCCGAAGTCAACCGAATTTGCTTTATTCATTGCTTGAGTTTTATTTAATTAACATCTTGATTACTGTTATGATTAGATTTTATGATCACTTTGTTTCTATCATATTTAGTTCAATGAGTCGATTTAACTCATGATTTATAAACTAATTTTATTCATTCAATAATTTTTTTAATTAATATATTGATTAATTAAATTTTTATTCGCTAAGCTAATGATTTAATTTTTCTATTTTGTTGCAAATATTATGAGTGTAAAGTAAAAGAAATGTTTGGGTTTTGATTTTTTTGGTGTTTGGTTTGAAGTAAATCAAATATCAAGTATTTTTATGGATGATCTGAAATATCCTAGAATGCTTATTTTTTATAAATTTGAATTTTGTCCAAATTTGGTGAATTTCAAATGCTGAGATAACTTACAGCTTCCGACCTCACCTTCTCCACTTGTAGTCGTTGCCCACCTCTGTTACATTCTATTTACTCTTTATTTTCAACATCACCGCCCTAGGCCACCATCCATCATTGCGGCACGTCTGCTTGCAATTTCTAACCTCCACCTCCACCTCCACCTCCACGTCCACCTCCACCCACCACTCATCATGGTATTTCAGTCCATTTAGAATGTATCATAACAAATGCAAAAACATATATTATTGCATTTAATTTGTATTTGAGCAAAAAACTCACGTATTTTTAAAAATACATACATTCTAATTACTCTTTATTTTCAAAATGCATGTATTTAAAAACCCTCCAACCAAACAACCCTTTAGTTTTAAACAATGATTTGATCATCAAACAACACTTAATTTAAAGTTTCAGAGAAAAAATATACTTTACTTTGACATATTTACAAAATAAGAAACTTGTTTGAGTTCTATTTTAGAAATTCCAATTAGTTTTAACAGCTAGAATTTTCTCCAAGTGAAATCACAAACTACTATTTAATAATAGTATAAACATGTTGTTGGTATACTTTTCTAATCATTTATCATAGAGTTCTACTAGAATGACCTCCAAGAGCTTACAGAATGATAACATAAACATTTTATGCATTCACATCCACTTTCGATTGAAAGAAAACTTTGAAGAAATTTAAAGAGTGCAAAAAGTTATTAGAACTGTTTTTGCATTCTTTGATGTTTCCATTCCATAGGTGGTATCTTACAACCTGCTGGGTTATGATTATCTTTCAAAGCACTATTTTCCATTCATGATAGAAATTCATTTCATAAAAGCTGACTTTAAAAGTATGCAGTCTCTACATGCATGTGAAGATCACTGGCAGCACTAAATGCAAATCTATCTATTTTCTCTAATTTGAAATATCCGGATGTTCTTGTCCGTATCTTTGGAATTCTGTTTATCAAGTATGACACATGTCTGAAAATACTTGCATGGATACTTTATATTGTTTGCTTGTTTTGGTTATATCTTCCCATTTCTATTTTAGGTTGAACGCCATCTTATAGGCCAGCTGTCAACAGTTTTAGTCCATAATTTGAAAGGAACCCGCAATAGTATGCTTGATTAAGTGTCACATCCTGAACTTTTGAACTCTAGATATGGTTCATGACTTGAGGCTTAAATAACCTTAAAATATCAAAATTATGTGAGGCAACTAAAATTGATGGTTTTTAGTTTTTATGCAAGCTTTGCAAAATGATAGCACATTGCTAGTACGCATATCTTCCCAAATGACAGGTTTGCTAGCTAGTAATTTCTTTTTTTTTGCCATGAACTTCATCTGTCAGGAAAAATTATCGAATATGTGATTCGATTGAACTGTGGCAAGCAATTCCACATTTCCACCTATAGAATTTCCAGAAATAAACGATTTGGAACTTGGGAAGTACGATGAGGACGAAAATAAGCACAAGTATTAATTGCTTATAATAGCATCAGGGACATGGCTGTCCCGGAATATGCATTTCCTTGATTTAAAGCTCTTAACTGGGATTCAAACTGAAAATCTGCAAATATGATATAGCTTAATAACATGTTGCCTTGGAGAATTGTCAACCTTCCAGGCTTGGGCTTACTGATCGAGTAAGCTTAGCAAAATTATCGGATCTCCTACAAATACAAGCCAATCATCCCTCCACTCAAAAGGGATATCATCATATTGCATTTAGGAGGTTTTCAATGCACTAGATCCAGGAGCCAACTCTGAAATGAAAAATTTTCAATTGGCAGGCAATAATGCAATGCAAATTATCTACCCTTGTACCCTATCTATCCCAATGACAATCTCTTAAATTCATGCAAACCTTCGAGCTTCTTTTCAAAAGAAGGGGAAAAAAGTGAAAAAAAAGAATATTGCAAGAGCCACCAATTGAAGGTAAAAGGCTGAAATGGCAAAGAAGGGTATTGACATTCTTAAGCATGTGAACACGTCCTTGAGAAGTGCCCAAATTAATCATGTCTCCTAGGGAAGTACTCGACTTTGATATCTTTGAAATCATTTTTAGTGATTGAACATATGTTCTTTCTACAATAGTAAATATATCCTCGATAATGTAGAAGTGAGAATTCTGTGGGGTAGGTTAACGATTGTTGAAAAGCTAAATAATATTTTATGTGATCATGTAGGACTTATGTTGCGTATTAATACTTCTTTCACAACATTCAAGGGATGTTATTGCCACTCATGAATGCTTCCAGTTATGTTAACCCTAAAAAAATCTTGCCTTTTGTTATTTTTGATTTTATGGCCTGATTTTTTTTTGGCTTGTAGCCTCAATGGTCAAAATTTTACTTTCCTATATCCGAATACTTGAAATTCTTGCAATATAATATGTTCATAAAATATGTTTTGAATCTCATGTTTGCATTGCTTTTGCCATTATACAGTCAAAGATAAAACGAGCAATCAAATATAACCTGTCCGATGAGGAGGAAGATGATTCTACATTTCCTCAAGTACATTTCTTCACAGAACTGGATGATTTTAATGAACAAGTGCCACTAGATAATGATGAGCATAATGGGATTACAGGTTTGCAATTTTTAAGTGCTTAACAAGTGTCACATTATTTATAAGAAAATAAGTTAGGAAATAATCAAATTTGTGATCGTGCAATTATTTAGATATTGTAATTTTTAGTCAAAATTATGAAAGTATCATGACCATTAATGTTTTCTTAATATAAATGTATTCATGGCTCATGCTTCCAAATGATGAGCTTTTAGTTGTTCCACTTTTGCTTAATTGCAAATGTTAATGTTTGCTTGTTTGTTCCTTTCATTGCTTTCTTGCTTAAGATTTGTGCCAAAATCTATTTATGAGAGTTCTTTGTTTTGCATTTTTGTGTTTGGTTATCTAATAACATTAATCTTTACTAAACCTTCTTTGTCCTCACATTTTTTATTAAATTTTTCATTATTCGTGAGCCTTAAATGTAACTTTATGTTATATGTATCCGAGTATTGTGGGATAAAGTAGCTCATTGATAGCCAATTTGAGTATCACATAAATGAGAATATTAAGATTGTTGTGTGGAAATGTGTAAAGAATTAATTAGGATATGATTATGTGAGAGGAATTGTAGGAGTAGGACTATTTGAACATAATTTAGTGGAGAATAAATTTTCTAGTTTGTGATTATACAAGGTAGAAGATGCACCAATAAATTGGCTAGATAAAATTGATTTGGAAGGATTATGAAGGAAAAATGGGGTAGATGAAGGGTAAAATATATATAACTTGTGCAAAAAGATTCACAATAGATTCACAACTTCAAGCATTGCTTAACATAAATGAATGAAGAATGTTAATGCATAAAGTAAACCCTAAATAGTTGGGATACAACCAAATAGTTGGGATATAACTAATGATGATTAATGAACTTTTTGGTTGTTAAATCATGCTTACAATCCTTTTTGGTTTGGGGTTGGAATATACAATGGACCTTTCTCCACCTTGCTGGAGAATCATCATTTCCCACTAGAGTTTTGATTTATTGACATCAAAGTTGACTAAAATTTGTGGCATATGTTGATTCAAAAAATTTTATTCATCATTTGATCATCAATCAAATACATACAAATTTTATCAATAAATGGCATATTATGTTAGAAGGCAATCATGATTTCAATGCATAGACTTTCAAATGGTTGGAATTAAATCGTGGATTCCTATTGATAATGATTTTGATTAGTGAAATATATAGTTAAAACTAGACCTTTAAGAGAGTATTGCAGTTTAATCTTTTATATTTACATACACTGTGAATGATTCAATTATGTAAATTGATGAAACTTGATTTTTATGTAATTTTTAAACAAACAGAATCAATAGCTTGCTTGAATTTGAAGGTTATATATTATGGCAGATGCAAGAACAAAATTTGAAGGAGAATAATAAATTTTCTCGTAGGAGGAGAACTGATTTTTATGCTTGAGGGTGGTTATGTATGAGATTTGGTGGGTATGCCAATTATCAGGCTGGGGTTGTTCATTACAAATCATTGACAGGACTAAGTGGGGCATGCTTTATTGCTATGCCATTATTTAAACCTCGAAAGATTGAATTAACCATCTTCATTGATAGAAGTGAATGCTTTAGGGAGATTTCTACAGAACTTGCGTTCTTGAAATTGGCATGTTGATTATTATTGTCTTGTCATAGTTCTCCACTCCCCTAATGCAATACTTGCTGTTCCCAATTGCCATGGATTGCCATAGCTTTCCATCTTATGCATTTTTCCTCTAACCTTGTTTTATTAAAGTTTTGGTTCTCTCTAATATCCATATGTTCTGAATTTGTTGAATGATTTATATGCTATTTTAAAGGTGTTCCAGAATTACCAAGAAGTTTGCATTTGCACCAAACTCAGGATTTATTGGAAAGCGAATCACAGGATGGAACAGAAAAGGCTAGTCTCTAAATGACTATTCTTAATGGATCTATCCATTGACAATGAATTGCTATTTGTCCTTTTAACAGTTATGTTTTTTTTTTACCATGCTATTCTTGCAGAGACGTAAGTCCAATAAACAAGCATATGCAGAAGTAATAGCAAAGGATAAATATTTTAAGGTACTATATAAAATAAATTTATTTCGTTGCCTTTATTGTTATTTCACTTTGTTTGGTGTTTTGTGACATTTCTGATAGTGATTATGTTTATCTGATAAATTTTGTTGTATTACTAAACAAGTTAATCACATTTAAGCTTAATTCAATATCTTTATCTTTAATGTATCGTTAATGCTTACGCAAATTTATATTGGTTTGAAAAACTGAAAGAAACATCTTTTCAACCAAAGTTTTGTTTACTTATTCATTATTTGAAGACAACTAAATTCTAAATTTATAAGCTTATTTGATGTGGTTATTCGTTTAACTTTTGGAAATAAACTATGCTTATTTTGACATTCCCATGTTAATTTGTTTTCTAAAGATTCTGCTCATTCTGGTTTAATTCATAGATCTAAATATTTAAGTCTAGTTGATATGCTTATTGATATTTGGATACTTATGGGGATATTTTAGTGGTTTTATTAGAAAATATTTTTAATTAAAGTCTAAAGATTAAGTGGATGCCAAATAATCTGAAAAGCATTTTGATATAGATATTTAAGAGTAGAAGTTATGTTCAAGATTCTGCTAATTATATAATAATTAAACTTATAAATCATACAATGAAGTTTTGAAACAGTAATGGAACAAGGATTTAGAAAATTTATATTAGTTTTGGACTATTAATTTGATGTCATGCGAAGTGTATCTGCCATGAAATTTTTTTTTTTTATAAAATGTTAATGCAGAAGTATAGAAAACAGAAATTTCTTTCCTATGATTTTTATTGATATTGAGACAGTATATGATCTAATACCATAAGAATTAATTTGGTGCACATTAGCATAGAAAGTTGTGTCAAAGATATGTATGGTGGAGTAGTGACTAATATTAATAGTTGTGTAGTGATCAAAACGTTTCCTATTGTAGTAGGATTAGATCATGATTTAGAATAAATTTGATATATATTTTTTATTGATTATGGAGATGCATATAAATAGTATTCATATTAAAGTACTTTGGTGCATACTTTTTACAAATGATATAGTTCTAATTGATGAGGCTTCTGTTGAAATAAGTGAAAAGTTCAACAATATCAAAATGTTGACCTTCGAATTTTCTCCACAACTCAACTCTTATCAAACACTAGAGAAATGACAGGTGGCGGGCACGTGATCGTGGAAAATCACTTGAAAGTGCCCAACATATATTGAAAATCATCAAATATTGTCTATCTCGTGAAATTTACTAAGTTGACGCACTCTTAGCATTAATGATTCAAAATGATCAATAAGAAACCCCTATGATTGATTTGGTCGAACATATGACAATACTAGTGAATGATGTAACGACATTGTGCGAAATCACTCAAATCTCGTTCATTTTGCAAAAAAGATCTCACTAATGTGTGCTCAAAGTATTAAAAAAAAACTAGAAAGGACTCTCTATGCTTGACTCAATTGAATGCAATTGAAAACGATAAACTAAGAATGCTACATTATGCGCGATCACCCAAACGTCGTTTGTTCTTAAAACAAACTGTGCAATAGCTTTGAAATGTCAAAATTACTTGGCAACAACACTCATATTAGTAGGTTTCTCGCATAAGAGAAACGGTGAAATTTGACTCGCACGAGCAACAAAAATTTGGTGAATAAATTAATGCACAATTAATATAAATTTAAGATATATATATGTGTGTGTGTGTATAACATGTAAATGCAAAAATATAGAATAAATAAATAAATTTGTATTTTTTTGGGGCATGTACCATGTCCTATTGCTGCAAAGGATATTACAAATTATACTAATTAATAATATGAAAAAAAAAAAAACTAATACCTAAATGCACTCTAACCTACCCCATCATTATTTCACTCGTTTCTCAAGCACTAGCCAAACTAGCCCCCCCTCCTTTTCTCATTTTCTTTGTTCTAGATCCAATAGTTGAGCACCCTTAGTCGAGTTCCCTTCCTCCTACGCTTCAAGAACTTGATGCTCCAACAGGAGTTGTTCGCTCCCCCCTCATCTCGACAAATACATCCCCACCAACCCAAGCAGCTGCTCGACCATCGCTCTCCCTCTTCTTGACTCAACCAGTCGGACCGCCTCCTCCATAAACCCGTCTCGAACTCACTGTTGTCATCAACCCTATGCTAGCCGTTGCACCCCATTCCACACAACCCTCGTCACCTCCTTGGTCATTATCTCTCTTCTACTTCTTTTTATCTCTCTCTCTCTTTTCTCTCTAACCTTCTCTCCCGGCTCTCTCTTTCTCTCTAAAATATAGAGAATATTTTTATCTCCCACCTACCGCCTCTCGTCCTCTCTAAAATAGAGGGAGAGTATCCCTCTCTTTTCATTGCCTTTTCTTTCTCTCTCTAAAAATTCGAGAGAGAGGAAACTCATTCTTTTTCTAAAAAGAGGAATTCTCTTTATCTTCCCTTTTGTAAAAAAAGGGGAAAATACCAAAAAAAAGTTATGTTGTGGTCGCCCTCACAAGCCCGCCTCTTTGTCGTTGACTTCATCAACGCCTTCATTTGCACAAGTGTAAAACGTAACACTTAAAAGAATAAAAACTCTTGAAATGTCATTAGCGACACATTTTGTGCGATGAGCAAAACCCGTACACATATTTAGCATTGGGGGGGGGGGGGGGGACTCATCATGGACATCACGTTGCGACATGTAAAACTTTTAAATACCATTTGCAATGTGTTTGGCATGGCAAGCATAACTTGTGCATGTTTTTCTTAGCGTGGCGAGAGACTCATTAATGATATTCGCGATGCAACGGGTAGGCCCTATGTGCGTTCTTCTTAGCATGACTAGGAATTCATAATGTGTTACTCTCTTGTGCAAGTACCTTATGCCCAACTTTCTTGGCTCTATGTAACTGTTTGAATATTGTAGATATTCTAGCTGTAGTGTTATAGGACACCAACCATGCGCGTCTTTTTTGATGTGGTGGGTAGACTCAAAACTATGTAGAATCCCCCAATGTGAGGAAGGCACCATGAGATTGCTGGAATTTAGATTGAATGAACTCTAAAAGGTAACCCACTAATTGAGCTAAAATGATAAAAATATAGCTAAATAAAATGTTGAATGCAAAATTAAACACTTGAAATACAGTGTAAAGGACTCAAGAAGAACAAAATATCGATCAATGAATTGAAAATATAGGACTTAAATGGAATTTTTGGAGAACTTATAGGCTTGCTAAGAATGCGAACATGAATTCATTGCTACACCCTTGAAACCTGACTTCATTGCTACACCCTTGAAACCTTTAAGAATCCTTGCTATGAGTTCGAATGAACTGAAGAAAGGAGAAAATGAACTAGCCCATCCTCCCATTCATAGGGGAGGGATGAGACTTGGGGGACTCATAACATTTAATATAATAATATTAAAAATGGGCAAGGATGACATGTGAAAAATGTGTTGACTTTCCAATTCATTCCAAAGTTTCTTTGCAATCGGATCTGCAACATCCTCATGCAAGTAGATAGAAGGTTTGTCATTGCAAATTCAAATTGGAGTGCTTGCAAATAACCTAATGATAAGACATGTAAACATCAAAATTTAAACCATTTCAAGACTTATATGAATTTCACAAAATGATCATCAACTTCGACATAACATCCTGAAACTCATGTAACTATCATGATATCATACAAAATAATCAAATTCAAATATTTCAAGTCATATGCACACATTATGTGATGATTTTCAAATTCTATTAAAACACCTTGAAAAGCATGCAAACATATCAAACACTGAAAATTATTTAGCTGTCATGCAAGTACATTAAAAATCATGTAAGTACTTGATGCAGGTGCACTAAAAAATGTGTAAGAAAGTTAGATCTTTAAAAACCAAAATGTCCATGTGTTCTCCTAAAAACATGCCAAACACAAAATAGTAACCCTTGAGAATGTTGCGCAGATTGAATAACTAAATAAATTTTAATTTTTTGCTATGATAAATGCACAAACATGTTTAAATCTCAACCAAATTTTTATTTTTATTTTTTTTTTTAAATTCAAAATACTTGCCTGTGCTTTGTCCAAATAAATCAAATTCCTAAATTTAAGGTATGAGAATTCTACGTAGGTGAAAATGGAATGAATTCAAATTAGCTTTGCCTTAAAATACGTACAAATATTTTAAATCATGTTATTTGATCATAAAATTCCAACTCCCTTTTAAAATTGAAATGCAAAAAGCATTGATATTATACCCACTCTTTCAAGTAGGTTGCTCTACTTATAAGATGGAAGTTTGATCATCCTCGTAAGAATGAGAGTTGACGAGATGTGAATCTCATGAGAGAAGCCCGAACAATGAGTTTTATATTGTTCATAAATTCTATTATACAATTGAACATGCAACTGTTAAACTCACGATGATATTTTGTTTTTCATTCATATTAGACTTTCAATGTCTTATAAAAAGAAAATTCTTTACAAAATTCAAACTCTCGAGTGTACTATTCATATAACATCTCATAAAATTAATGCTTGAGCCCAATCTTTTGTTAGCAAGCGGGCATGGCTGACAAGATTTAAATAATAAAATAATATATTCAAAAACCTTGATTATAGCGGTGTTTAAAGCAAATCTCAACCAAATGGTATGCTATTTTGAAAATGATCCCAAATCCTTATGCCAATTATTTTAGGCCCAAATTCAATTAAAAATACAAAAAATATTAAGAAGATTCACAAAATTCAAACCATTTAATCGAAATCTATCGCTCAAAAACTTAAAGCAAAAATACATATATCCTCCACAATCGGTCATTGAGGGTGATAAGTTCAATGATAATCTCAGCTTTCAAAGGGTTATTATTTTGCCCAACATATTGCTATGATTCAACTCAAGCTATCTCTCACCAATAATGACGTGATATATATCCTCTAACTGGTAATTTTATTTCCAAAATGGCGCAACAAGTTAATAGTTATGATCAAGGTTTTCAGATCGTGTGTTTTTGTTGCAAAATAGCGCAGTTAAATTATGGTTAGGGCCAAAGTTCACAAGTTTTCAAATGGATAAAAACCCTCGAGTAAGGAATCATATGGTTCATTTGATAGGGCATAAAGCTCTCTATCAGCTAATATTGATTTAAATTTATCCCCTTAGGCAAACATTTATCAAATCTACAAAGTTTCATTGGACAAAGCAACCAATAGCTGCCTATTAGGATTATTTGGTCATGTTGGGTCAACTAGCCCCTTTGCTTAAGAATACTAAGGATCATGACAACTTGAGATGACACAACTATGAGATAGTGGTTAGGTTCGTTATCATTCTCCCACCATCTACTTTGAGTTTACGGTAGTAAAATTTCTAATCCTAAATTAAATTGATATTATTATATGCTAAATATTTAGCTTCTAACGATTAGCATTAATTTGAAGTTCTCTTTAATTATCAGGAGGGGTAATTAATCATAGAGACTTATGCTTATGAGAAACTTGGAACCAAATTATAAAATACTTGCAAATAAGGGTAAAATCTTTGGATAGTAGTGTCTTATCTTCAATCTAATCTGCCTATTAAATGTTTGACCTATAAACCACCAAAACTCTCTTAACAGAGCTAGTATGCAAATTTTTGGACCCGACAAGAAAATATTTGGAAGATCAAAGATTTAGAATTAGTAAACTAAGACAACATATATGATACAACTTTAGTGGGTTTGATATCATTAATTATCAATTAATATTATTAGAAGATAAATTGATGCATAGATTTGATGGGTTTAACCATCATTGAGCTATTACATAAAAAAATGGATATAGATAAGGTATAACTTCAAAGGTTGAGACTCATTGGTTGAAAAGGAGAAGTGCTTCATAAGTGCTATATGATAAAAAGGATATCATGGAAATTTCTTAATTCTTATAAAATTGCAATTAAGCTTGCAATATTATGTGGATCGTAGTGATTGACAGTTAAGAAGTTGTTGATTACTAAGTTAATATGTTTGCAATGGTAATGTTAAGCTCAATATGTGACAAAATTAGAAATGATAAATAGTAATAATATTAGAGGAATGTTTAGAGTGACATCTATTGAAGATAAGGTAGTTGACTTATTTAGTTTGAACACGTAGAGTGACGTAGGGGTGCAAACGAGTCGAGTCGAGTTTAAGCCCTTATCGAGCTCGGCTCATTAGTTGGAAAGCGAGCTCGAACTCGAGCTTGTCTCACTATAAACGAGCTCGAGCCGGCTCGCGAGCCATGGGCGGGAATTTTTAAATTTAGCGGGATTTTTAAAAATTAGGCGGGATTTTTAAAACTTGATTAAAATTTAGAAAAAAAAATATGAAATGTTTAACATTTAAATAAAACTTAGGTGGTTTTTATTAATTTTTTTAATATTTAAATTAAATAAATAAAATAAAATTATTTAAAAAATATTAATATTTATTCGAGCCGGCTTGCGAGCTCACGAGCCGAGCCAGCTCAAGCTCGAACTCGAGCTTGTTTACTAAACGAGCTCGAACTCGAGCTCGAGCTCTACTCGTAAGCTCGATAAACTCGGCTCGCGAGCCCATAAACGAGTCGAGCTCGAGCCGGCTCGCGAGCCGGCTCGGCTCACTTGCATCCCTAGAGTGATGGGTATATAAAATGCCCTTGTTAGATTGGTGTATAAAAATAGTGTTGGGAGATTAGAAAAGAAGAGTAGACCTAAGATAACATAGATAGAAGTTGTGAAAAATGATTTATGAAGATTGTGTTTAACTCCTCAAACAACGCTCAATAGGACAAATGAAAAATAAGCATTAAGAAAGCAACCCAAATGGTTGGGATAAAGCTAATGATGATGGTGATGATCTTTAAAGGGATTCATTCAGCCCGTTGAGTATGCTAGTGTTACAGGAGCATCTAATCTGAAATAATTTTGATCAATTTAGTGCCACTCCACTAAGTTATTTCCAACTGTAAACTTGTCAAGGTAAAATACATGGTTTTACTTTATTCCTGCTTAAGCTTTTGAAACTGTTTTTGCCTACTAACTTAATGACTTTGCAGTAAATAGGCCTGTGTCCTTTTGTCTTATGTGTGAAGTATAGATTCTTTGGTAGGATGAATGCCTGTTCTCTTACTAAATTGGTTGTTTTTGCTCAGGCCAAAAGGGCAGAAGAAAGAGAAGAGTTAAACCATGAAATAGCTGCATTGAACAAATTGACAGATGAGTTGGATGAACGCCTAGTTGCTCTCAGCAGTCGGGACTTGAAACATTTTACTAAAGTTGGTTCTTTTCTGATCCACACATTTTTTGAAGTATTCACACATGTTTTTTCAAGAATTTAAAATCGTAGGTTATTTTCATGTTGTAATTATTATAATATCATCTGCATAACATATTCCCATGCTATAGAGGATACACTTTTCAATCCTGTTATAGTACACTGGCATTTGCTTGCTTGCCTTACTGATGGAGTTCTCATGTCCTGCTCCCTCCTAGACCCTCTTTCCTTTCTTTTTCATGATGTACGAGTACTTTTAAATGCCGGATTTCTTGCTTCACTATTATTTACATGTTTCAATTTATTTCTTTGATCTTTTTTTTTTCAGAAGTCATGTTTGCTTTTTTAATTTTTAGTAATAGCTCTTCCATGAAATATTTATCTTGGGGATAGTTTCTCGCCTTTATTGTCTTTCCTGGTCATTCTGTTGTACTCTTATGGGCTTTTTCATCCTCTTGGACAAGGGATGTGTAAAAAGAGTGTTTTTGTTATTGGCTAGTCCTGGACTTGTGTTGGTTATATTTTGCTATCAGGTAATTTTTGTGAACTGAAATATTTGCCATCGTGAATGGGCATTTTGTTGAACACTAAAATTGTCAATTCAGCTCAAATGATGTGCACTCATTGCTTTCTTTTTTTCTGTGTACTTGATTGCACCAACTGCTGTCCAAGGGTTTTTTTTTTGTATCAGTGTTCTTGTTACTGGAGATTAAAATTGAAGTGTTTTTTTCTTGTGGTGTCATTGAGTTTTAGGAAAAAAGGATTCTATCATATGAACGTTTTAATTGCTCTATCTAGCACATGTTCCTACAGTTCATGAGCATTGCATGTTTGGATTTTAAGCTTAGTGGCAATTGATGCCTTAACTTGATTTCCCAGTTTTTTGAATACTACTACCCGCATGCCCATGGATTGGAAGTATATTCAAAGGATTAAATCATAGAACACTAACCCACTCATAAAGCATTATCTAATATCTTAGAATAACAAATACTAATTAATTGTTATCTTTCGTGGCAGTTTTTTTATTTACAAAATAAATTGTATACGAGGAGCCTTAATAATTTTAATTGTAAAGGCATCGAAAATTCTGTCATTTATAAATTAAATCATTCACTTGTTATAGGGTTGATATTTGCTTCTATACTTGCATGATTTGATAAAAGATGCATTTATTCTTCATTCTTTGTTTACTTCTTTTCCATATTTCTGCTAGCACATACTCGTAAATTGCTATTTCACATTTTGTTTTGTTCTATTCATGTTTGGTTTTGCATGCTCTTTATTTCAATCGGATGCTATTATCGCTCTTCTTTCAGAAACAATCTGATGATATGTTTTACACATATTATAAAACCATGGGAGAATTGCATTTTGAACCTAGAGCTCGTCCTTCAGATAGGACAAAGACTCCTGAAGAGATAGCTCAAGAAGAAAGAGAATCTCTGGAGAAATTAGAGGTGTTTGAACATCATATCTTTTGATACTATTTAACAATCTCAATGCTATTTAACATTTTACATGTCTGGTAAATAATTTTTATCTTATGAATTTTTCTTCAAAATTTGTCAGGAGGAGCGCCTGAACAGGATGCATGCTACTGATGAAGATGAAGATTATGATGGTACTGAAGATGAGATAAAGTCATCATCCAGATTGGATAGATATGTTTCTGGTGATGATCTTGGAGATTCCATTTCCACGATCAAGGATAGTGGGAAGGAAAAGGGTTGGGTTGATGCCATATATGAAAGGGAAGAAAATGAGGATCATGAAGAAGAAGATGTCACATCTTCTGAGGGTTCAGAAGGTAATGATGATGATCAAGAAGGAACTGATGATGATAATGCCAATGGTGGATGTGTAACTAAGGGAATAGAGTATGATAATATGTCCTCAATCCAAGATTGGGAGCATAGTGATACTGATGATGATATAGGCGTTGATGAAGAAGCACAGGAACCTGATGAGAAAGATATTGCTAAAGCAAGCACGGATGTTTCGAAAAATGATTCAATTAATTTTCATAAAATAGAGGTTAATGAGAAACATGCTAAGGTCCAAGAAGAGCTTCCTTATGTTATTGAAGCTCCAAAGAGTTTGTCAGAAATTTGTTCCTTGCTAGACAATCATTCTGATGTTGAAGTAGTTGAGATAATTAGAAGGATTCGTGCATACAACTCGATCAGTCTTGGAGCAGAGAACAGAAGGAAAATGCAAGTAAGTTCTTCTGTCATAAAATTAATGCCGTGTCATAAAAAGAACATATTTATGTTTGATTTTCTTGATAAATATTATTTGTCTTATCTTGCAGGTGTTCTATGGTGTTCTTTTAAATTATTTTGCAGTCTTAGCAACTCAAAAACCTTTAAATGTCAAGATAATTAATTCGCTTGTCAAACCTTTAATTGAGACTGGAGCAGAAGTTCCATATTTTGCATCTGTTTGTGCCAGACAACGATTGATACACATACGGACAAAATTTTCTGAGGATATTAAGATTCCAGGTTCAGATAACATGGATTTCACTATACTTATTTAAACTGTTTTTAAGGATTGCATCTTACCAGGAGATATTTTTGTGTTCCTGAATTTTCTGCAGGGAAGAGCAGTTGGCCTTCTTTAAAGACACTGAGTTTATTCAGACTATGGTGTCTAACATTTCCTTGCTCAGACTTCCGTCATGTTGTGCTGACTCCTGTGATCCTGTTGATGTGTGAATATCTGATGCGCTGTCCTATCAATTCGGGCCGAGATATAGCTGTTGGGTCTTTTTTGTGTTCCATGTTGCTCTCTGTGAGTTTCATCATGATAAAATTTAAACTATGTTGTGATGCACAATTGAGCATTCAGTTTGGTTACAAATGGCCATTTCTTTTTTAAACTTCCCAACATCCTTGAAGTGAGATTTTGTGAACTATAATATGGTGACTTTATCCTATGTTCAATTAATTTTGTTGTACCAGTTGCTGGTGTTTACATTCAGTACCTTCTGTTGCTACTTATGCAAAGCATGATTGCATTTTGTAGGTTTCTAAACAGTCTCAGAAATACTACCCCGAGGTTATAGGTTTTTTTCAAATGCTTCTAATGTCAACTATGGAGAGAAACTCAAAAATCGAACTGCATTCTCAGGTACATGCTTGATTGTTTCAGCAGTGGTTCGTAAAGAGCTTTGATTCGTATGTTCGCATTTAACAGTCTCTTTTGAGTTCATTTTCCCACAAAGCTATTTCGGGTAACACTGATGATGGTTTTTCAATATTGTCAGAGTCATCTGGAGTTAAAGGTATCACGGCCATGGCTCCATATAGATGATGAAGGGTGCGCTGTGCATCATATTGATTTGTACATGATTTTGGAGATGGCGGATGACTCGGCTTATTTTATGTCTGACAATTTCAAGTAGGTTGCTCACGATTTTTTTTTTTTGTTAGTTGACATAATCAGGATAGAATTTAGATCTTCACCTTACATTTTGGTTTTTGAATCTCAATAACAGGGCAAGCATGTTATCATTTGTGGTTAAGATCTTGATGGAATTCGTTAATATGTATCAAAGTTTGAGTTCCTTTCCAGAAATATTCTTGCCAATTGCAGTCATGCTTCATGAAGTTCGTCATGGTGCCAAACTACCAGGAATTTTACGATCAAATATGGAAGAAGTTGCTGGTTTAATAAGAACGAAAGCTTCTGAGTACCAATTATCAAGGCAGCCACTGCAAATGAGAAAACTGAAACCAGAGCCAATCAAGCTAATGAATCCAAAATTTGAGGAGAAGTATGCACCTTTCTTTAAGCCTATTATTTTCCGTACGTATGACTTGTTTTTCTCTGTTTTTCTGAGGATGGGGTTAGAACACGTGTTTCTTTCAACGTAATTCCATTATTATTTGGTTTGTATTAGTACATGGTGGGTTGGTTTGGAGTAATAGTTAGATTGTTCCATTCTGACCTTGAAGCTCATGGATTAACCCATAAGCAGCCTCTCTACCTAATTGCCTCTACAGAATAAGGTTGCATCTGTCAAGCCCTTCTCTGTTCCCATAATGATTGAAGACTTCTGCATTGGGTACACTTTTTTATATATTGAGATTGTTGATTATTGCAGCTTACGTGCCCAAAGTATATACTCAAATATTTTGATTATGTTTCACTTCAACTGTTTTGCACTCATGTTTGTGATCCGTTTCATATCAATGCAAAACTTATTGGTTAACTCTTTGGAACAAATGTTCTGCAGTTTTGTCAAGGGTATAGATTATGATCCTGACCGTGAAAGGGCTCAAAGGAAGAAGTTAAAGAAATTGTTAAAGAAAGAAGCAAAAGGAGCTGTGCGTGAACTGCGTAAGGATAACCATTTCTTATTTGAACTTAAAGAGAGAGACAGATTGTTGCAGGAAGAGGAAAGATCTGAAAAATATGGTAAAGCACTGGCTTTTCTACAAGAACAGGAACATGCCTTCAAATCTGGGCAACTGGGAAAAGGAAGAAAAAGGAGAAAATGAAGCTTTTCTGTTGTTTTCTCCTGTTCATACACATATGCTCTCTTTTTTGCAATCACAAAGGTA
Organism: Dendrobium chrysotoxum; assembly: GCA_019925795.1. Classification (NCBI taxonomy): domain Eukaryota; kingdom Viridiplantae; phylum Streptophyta; class Magnoliopsida; order Asparagales; family Orchidaceae; genus Dendrobium; species Dendrobium chrysotoxum. The sequence continues at coordinate 26,983,619 of CM034311.1, forward strand.
TATTTCTTTCTTTTATTCTGCTAACTCTTGTTAAAAATTTGTCTCATCAATCCGTGATTCACCTAAAGAATGTTTAAAAAAAAAACTCTAAAAAAATTATGTATTTTTAATTGACCAGTTGTTAAAATGAAGATAAGGATCGTAAATGACTGTTCATTACCTCTTTGAAAAGAGAATAAAACTATTTATTTGTTTCTGCAAATTAGATTCAGGAAATTAAACTGTTTATTTGTTTCACTCCGTAATGTAAATTTACTATGTAATAGTTGCTGATAATTAGTAATACCAAACGCACTAATTTGCATATGATATACGTTGTCTTTGTTTTATTGATCATAATCGCTTCATCTTTTTGACATTTCTTGTCCTTTATATCTATCCTCCTATTCAATGAAAAAATATATGAATTTTATGTTAATCCTTGATGGAAATTTATTGTTAATAGAAACTCCTTATTCACTTTATGATCAATAATGTCATGCGTATCTTTGATAATTTTTGAATGGACGCTCCATGTTCCCCCTTATTTAAAAAAAAAAAATTATCTCCTTTCCTTTCCCATCTCCTCACAAAGCCCAGTAGTTCCAATTTTTAGTTAGCTGCTCAGAAGTTCCTTCTTAATTCATAGCCATCCAATTGAAACTAAAAGCAACTGTATCCGGTGACCACTCATAGGCTGACATTTCTTCTATTTTGAATTTCGTTTTCTTCTGCTTTCTTGTCACAATATATGCTTTTGATACAAGCATTAGTTTCAGTATTATTGATGGTCTTAACAATTGGAATCACAGCTGAATAATTTTAAGTTTTACCTGCGGACCAATGAGTTAAAGCTTGAGGTGACCCCAGGCGCTAACCAATAGAAGTCATAACCTTTAAGCAATGAACTTAGAACAAATTATTTCATAATAAAACTTGATAAACCTTATTACTGCCGTATTATCTATGACTTTCTTCCTGTAAGGATCCTTTTTCTAGTTTTATCTCATTGATCTATCAGGGTTCATTGGCCGAAGCTGAATGAGAGAGCAGCTGGAGCTAGTTTAGTTCCACAAGGAAAAAATGAAATCTGGAAATGAGCGTACAAGGTAGAAGCAAAAGAGAATGCCAGTTTGTTTATTGATGCCCAAGTCAACTTCATGCTCAGTCTATATTCTCTTCCAAGTGGGCATCAACTGCCAAAGTTTTGTATGTTCTTCACTAATTTTGTAACATCAAGAGAAGTGTCAATTATTTATGGCACGTCCACATATTTGATGATGTATACATAGCTGCAGGTTCTGATTTATTGTAACTCAATCTTTTACTACTGTTTATACTTGCAATTTCTTCTCCTTTTTTTTTTCTTCTTGGGATGCTCAAACCTTTGTAGACTGCCTAGCTTATGTAATGTGGAATTTGGGCAGCTATACTCCCAGAAAGCCTTTGTAACTTCAACGTGTCCATCTATTTATATGTCTTCTTTGGGGGGTGGGATTGACCTCAATTAAAATAAATTCATACATACATCACATACGTAAGATTTGAACTCAAAACTTTTTGGTTGATAGCCAAAGTTTCTAACCAGGTGAAGGTGATTTGTGTAAAGTGTCTATTCTTTGTCATGGATTGAGAACCATAGAAAGTTATTTAGTAGAGGAATTCGTGTGTTGTCGGATCCGATTTAAGCGGTGCGCCAAACTCTGTTACTCTTGCTAATATATAGCTAAACCCTAAAACAAAATGGCATTTGGGATATAAGTAAAAACAAATTTTTTGGATATAGTAGCTATATGATGAGTTCCTGATTGAAATCATTCTCACAATTATTAATAAATAATCCTAAAAGAGAAATTCAAAAGATTTTATTTAGGATAATTTTTTTATTGTTTTTTAAAGAAATTTTTTAGTATGAAAATTTTTAGTTCAAAAAGTTTTTATATTAGAAAGTTATTTTAAAAAAATAGGAATAAAGCTATCCCAACTAAAGTTTTATAGAGTCTAATTTCTTTATGAGGACTTTACTTTTTATTCTTTATGCTAGGGGTAGGGGTAGGAAAAAGTGCGAAGGTCTGCCTCTTCCTCTCATCCTTAGCTCTATTTTATTACTTATGTTAGTCGAAAAATATGCATTGATTCTACTATAGGCTTAAAAAATAATATACATTACTCTTGAGATGCATGAAGTTAAGGTTGCAAATGAACCGAGTATTTGGTAAATTATTTGTGACTCAATTAGATTGTAGCTTGTTCATGATCATTTGTTTAAATAATCAAATATGTTTGTGCAGTTTTTAAAATACTTGATTAATGAATAAATAAGTTTGGCTAATTATGTGTTCATTTCATTTATATTTATGAATAAGTTTGATATAAAGTTCATTAAAAAGCTCAATTTATATTTAATATAGAGCTCATGAATCATTAAGAATTGATTAAGTCTTATTATAAATTTTTATTTGGTATATTTTTTACATATTTTTTAGTTTAATTATAATAAATCATTATTATTTTATGAAAAAATAATTTTATTTTAATGTTATGCTCTATAGAATCAATTTATTCATGAATGAAAGGTATTTATTCATGTTTGTTTAAAGTGTTTATGAACAAGTTTGTTTATAAGAATCATTTTATAAGCTTGTTCTTTCCAAGGTTTTGAAAATCGGACCGGACAACGAATCGTAAGAAACAAAGGTTAGTGGTTCGATCAGGGTTGAACCGAATGACATAATAAATATTTATTATATTTAAATATTATAATAATGTCACAATCATTTGTAAATATATAATAAAAATTGAATAGAATCATAATATGAAGCATAAAAGAAACATAACAAATAAATTTAGTAACTTTACAATTAAATACATTATTATTTTGAGCAACTGACCTCTTTGTAGTCATAACTTGAGAGATGAAAATTAAATTTCTTTTGAGATCTTATATTTTATACCTGCAATTGGTGAAGCTCTAAAAATAAAATAAATATGAGATAATTATTATAATTATAAACCTAATAATCAAATATAGATTAAATAAGCAAAACATAATAATATAATTCACATGAAAACACAACCAATTATAAAAATATTTTTTTAACACTTTATATACTAACTGATAACAAAAAGAAAACATATTTATGATATAGATAAGAAGTTAACTATGTTTCTCTTTCTCAGTTCAATAGTTTCAATAATTTCATAAGAGGAAAATCAAAGATCTCCTAAATTTGCATCATCAAATCTATCCACATAAGTTGAGTCTACAGGTCTCGATTCACCAAAATCTTCAAACCCAAATGCATCAGATTTATCGAACTCAATTATGTCGTCTCAATCTTTTTCATTCTCTAAATCACCTTCATCAACAAATAAAAAATATAAAATAAGACTTTATTTTTTTGTTTTATTTAAATGATATATACATATTTCATTATCAACTTACTATGTTGTGGCCGATTGGATGATATGTTTTGTTCTTCAACAACTGGCATAGTCATTAAAAATGAAGAAATAATTTTAGCTTGAGATTTTGCATAGTCTTTAAATTGACACTTGTACATAAATATTAATAAACTATAAGATTATACCTAACATATACTAGATCATTGAGCCGTTAATACTCCAAATAATTGTGTCTCTTTAAGTGAATTTGTTAAAAAATACTCTAATTTCTTTCACATTTTGTTGAAGATGATGTTGTCTTAGAATTCTTATAGCTACTTTTTAAAAATTTGGAGCACTTGATCTAAACATCTTCCACCACCCATCTATATAATATCAAGTTAGAGAGTTTAGTGAATATTCATATTTGTAAATAAAAATTTAAGTATATAACCACATGTTGACATTAAAAAGAGAATTATCATGTTGCATTTCTTTTGCATCATTAGTGCAATTTATTTTCCAAAGCTTTCTAAGCCATCACAAAATAATCTGATCTCATTCATTGCAATGGTGGGCCTAGAACATATGTCCTTATTTCTAATTAATTCAACAAGACATTTTAAAATTTATGGCTTTAGATAATAGTTATCTCTCTGTCATACTGAAAATGATGATTGAGAAAACACGTTGTTGCATAGATGCCTTGTCTTAATTGACTATCCAATCTTCTTTTTATTATAGTTGTGAAAGGCTTATATGATCTTTTAAAATTTCAAAACATAGCTTTGATTGCCTTTCATGCCCTGTATATGCCATCATATAAATATCCAAGCGATGGTTTCTCATCAGAGTCAATAATATGCAACAACATAATCAAAGGGCATAATATCTTCAAAATCATAAGACAATTATCCCAAAACTTCAAATCCAAAATAATTGAAGCTACCTCATTTCTCGTGGAGGTTTTGGATATCTTTGAATTTGTATAAAACTTCTTAGTGATTAATGCTTGTAGTTCATGGTGGTCCTCATAGACACTTTTCAAAGTTATAAAGGTTGTTGCAAAATGTGTAGCTCCTGAATGTACGATCTCCTTCTAACCTGGCCTTTTTCTAAGCCATACAAGCATAAAGATATGATTATAACAAACAATTGCCACATTCGATATTTTTTTACTAGGTCCTCTATGAGAGGCGTGTTGCCAATATCTTTCAAAATTAAATTCATATAATGTGCAACACAAGATAACCAATAGATGTTGAATCTTTCATGTAACATCCGGCCTACTTTCTTGTAATTAGCAGCATTATCAGTGATTAATTGAACTACACTCTATGGGCATACCCACGCAACAACCTCAGTAAATAAAGAGCATAAGTTTGCAACATCCTTAGTGATGTCTAAAGTATTAAGTGATTTCAAAAAAGATACACCATGCAAATAATATATCAAAAAATTGATTAATGTTTTGCTCCTATTATTAGTCCACCCATCTACCATGAGAGTACAACATGTTTTCTTTCAAGTATGTCTAATAACTCAAATATGTGAAATAATTTTTTTTAAAAAATATAAAAATTCCAAAGTTGAGCGTTTTGGTGCGATCTGGTGAGCGCTACGGTGCCAGATCATGAACAGTATATATATATCACTCCGCCAACTCCCTCACTTGGTTGCTTGGCCAGGAAGAAATTGAAATAGGGGAAGAAGAGAGAAAGATCTTTGGATCATATTTGTTAGCCATTCATATTACATATTTTATTTTATTCATTATAAGTGACTAATCTTTTATTTCTATTTTTAATAATTTTAATTTCTATGAATTTTATTTTTCCTAAATCTATAAAACTTACATTATATCCTGATTTCATAAACTTTCATTGTGCAAGTTTGAATATCTTATAGATTTGATAATTTTGAACAATTTGATATAATTTTATTATATTTTAAATAAAGTACAAATGATATCAGATACATGATATGATAACTTCACGTGATACCTTACTTATTCATATGATTCACTGATTAGGAGTCATAAGGAGCTGGAGATTGATTATGAGTTATAAGAAGTCGGGGCGACTGATTCATGTGTTCAAGGGAAGTTATAAGGAGAATATTGATTGAGAGTTATAAGTGGCAACTGATTGTGAGTCATAGGTGCAGGAGTAAGATACTATTAAGATGCACTCATGAAATATCTGAATATTAATACAGACACTACTATGAATATTGCACTAATATTATGACTAACACTAATATTATTTTCTGTCATTAATACTATTTAACATTATTGATCATAATACTCATATTATTACTGGCATTAGTATTGTTGATTGTTATTGATACTATGATTGATGATGCAATGGATTGAGATGTGATGAACTATAGAAGGATAAATTGATACAGATAATCAGTATAGACATTGATGCATATATTTCTTTATATGATTTATAGCATATTATTCTCTTTTATCTTGTATTAATTTCAGTTGTAAGATTTTAGTTATTTGTTGTGTTATGAGCTCATTACATGATTTTACTTATTTTTAGGAAATGTCAAGGATCTTATGATATGAGGCTCCAAACAAGATAAAAATATAATCATATTTTTTTTCATTGTTCATTAGTAAGCTCTAGTTAAATTATTAAAATGGAAGACAGATGTAATTCTTCCAATATAGATCCTAATCAATGAGTAATGTACACTCCTCTTTATAATCCTTAAGTAGGTTAACTCTCATGTTATGATAAGTGAGGAGCTTGTAATCAGAACCTATAACAACAATGACATCTACAGCTTTCTATGTATATACTGAAGTTAAAGAATTAAATAGGATGTAACAATCAAAAACTCATCTGGCTAAAGCTATATCTGCATAGTGAACTGCTTCCTTAGATGCTAACGCACTTTTAATTGAAGGTCGGGAACCTAGTTTAGCTCTAGGAGCAAAGAAAGTGTCAACATCAATAATTTTTTTAAGCAAGTTCTAATACATGTGCTTCAGAAGATTATGTTTTAGGTAGAGAAGAAGAATTTATTTCTTCCTCTATAACATCATCTACAAGAAACAGTGTACGGTCCAACTCCTCCCATGCTTTTTTTTTTCTTGAAATTTCCTTCAAGTTTTCCTGTATTTGATAGCAAACATCGTGTGGAACCTTTTTGCAAGCAGCTATATTCTCTTTAACTCCTACTGAATGTTGTTTCATTCTATTTATTCCTCCTTTGTATGTAATTCCACAATGTAGACATTTGAACTACTTCTTCCCATCAGCTCCTCTAACTTCAAAGAAATGATTCCAAGCAATGCCAACTTTCTCATGCACACTATAACTAAAAGCTAATGTTTGATTACTGGGTGCTTTCATTCTAATTTGATTAACCAAATAATATCACATACACATTAATTAAAACCCATCAGTCTATAAATAATATCAAAAGAATATTATTTTATTATAATTTACTTAATTAATACATTTAACTAATATAGTATGATCCTCAAAGGATTTTCTCCATTAGCTTCTCTAAAAGATATCAACAGTTACCTACAATGCATGCTACATAATTAATTAAGGTAGAATGAAACCGTTTCATTACAATTGAATCCAATAATATGTTAATTAAAAATTGCAAGTAGATGAAAGTATGAAACAATCACCTACACGGCTACAGCTAAACATTTTAGAAAAAACCAAAAAAAATTGCTAACATAATAATAATCATCCAACCACCATCACTTACTACAATCATTTAATAACCACCATCAATTACATTATAACTCAAATACAACTTCCCAACCACCAATATCCAACTATGATCTCTTAACTATAGCCACTTGGCTAAATCAACACCTACTAACTTTATCACCATCCAATGCAACAAATTTGAAATCTCGCCGCCAACAACTATAAAATCAATTCATACCATCACCATCAACTTGCTCCCAACATCAACACTAAGATTTATATTGCACTTTTTGATTTATAATATTATTTCTTTATAAAAGAATAGATCTTATACACACATATATATATATATATATATCACATTCTCACCGAATTAATTATTTTGCTATCAAAGATTTAAGTTCCTTATATTAAAATTATTTTAAAATTTTAGGGCATTGATATAATAATTGAAAATGGAATAGCTATTTTTTGAAGACTAAGGAAAAAAGAATAAATATTTTGACCCAAGCCACGTTCCTTGAAAATAGCTCAAACGTGCATTCAAGCATTCTTTCATTGGATATTTATATGCTTGAGGGCCTCTTATCATTCTAAGTACAAAGAATTGCTGGTATCCATAATAGCGATCTAATGCTCATCAAAATCAATGCATTTGGAACCAAATGGATGAGATGTTCCACGCACACTCACTAATTTTTTTTTTTTTCTCATTTATGAATATGGTGGATCCCATGTGGCAAGAAAAACAATTTAGTCTCTTTACTACACATTATAGCCGAAATCATGTTCTCTATATGCTTTATTACACTGTTCCTTATATTAAAATTATTTTAAAATTTTAGGACATTGATGTACTATTTGAAAAGAGAATTGCTATTTTTTAAAATTTTAGGACATTGATATACATTGATATCCTATCTCAAAAACTATTTTTCTTTCCACCGTGCTATCAACGATTCAAAAGATGAAAATAAGCAAAGATTTGCAAGGGCTGAAAAAATTCACAATGCAATGTTCTCTTATGCAAAGAGACCCAAAAATCTTAAATCAGGGAAAACTAAAAAAATATTAACATAATCAACACAAGAATCGACGGTTAAAAAAATGCATTAGAAAGAAAAAGAAGTTATAAGAACCATTTTTCGAACACAAAATCAAAAACTTCACAAAATAAAACAAGAAATGTTACTTATCCGAGAAGATATCACAAAGTTTTGTCATTGAGTAGTGAATGTGAGGAGAAGTGTGAGGAGAATAAGTGAAGAACTCACAGTAGTGGGTCAGAGAAATGGAGTTGAGCACAAGACGGACGCCTTCCGTTTCGTGTGGGCTTCACAAAAGAGCGCGAGACTGCGACAAATTGGGGTGTCGGGAGGAACCTATAGCTGAACAGGGAAGAAAATGAATAATAGGGTTTTTTTTTTTTGTTTTGTATAAGCTTTGCTTTCTTTTATTTTAAGGCATCATATTTAATATCAATGGCTCAAAATGTCTAGTATATGAACCACTCAATTTTTCAAAATCGATACTGGCAACCATCGGTTCGAACAGTCTGAGAGCGGTTCTTTGCAAAATCAGTTTTGAAGTAAATCACAACCACAACTAGCCAGCCGACTGGTTCGCGTTTAACCCTGTTGAATTGGCCAGTTCGATCCGATTTTTACAACTTTGGTTTTTTCATGAATGGACTCATTTGGTCGCTCAAAAATACTCACTAGATTTGTTTATGAATGAGCTCTTTTGGTAACTTGAAAACACTCACTAAATATGTTCATGAATAGGCTCTAGGTAATTATTTGATGAATTTATATCCTCAATCTTCTGCTCGACTGATGCAAGCGTAGACTGGTTTTCACCAATCTGCTCTCTCAAGCTTTGAAGCTCATTCAGTATTTGAATGTTAATATTCGCTTGTGATTTTCAAATATGTTCTAGCTCTGTTGTCAAGTTAGCCACTTGTTGGCTATACAAATTCTCTTGGCTGTTTGTAGAGTAGCTGGAGGCAGAAGAGGATTGTTCCTTATATGTGTAGGCCTACAAGCTTAATCCATAAAATCATCTCTTTTGCATTCCGCATACTGCCCGCGACCAAGTGTGACAGTTAAAAATATTTGCGGAACCCCCAGACGATCCCTTATCAGCTGCAACATTGCTCTCTCGAAGTCGTATATACTCATATACAAAATATAACATAATATTAATCATCGTATAATCATCACTTATAATATTTTTCTAAGAATTGTAATCTTATATACTTACATAGACCCTCATCGCTTGCTCATCCACCCACTTTTGATCCTCCTGGCGCTTGTGGGTGTGACTGTGCGGGTTCTTTACCCAGCATCTTCTTCTACATTATACTTAGATTAGCATGTATAACCAAATAAATTATTAAAATCTATTAAAATTCTTATCAATCATCGTCTGTGCTCGGTATCTGGAATTGAGCCCCCAGTATGGAGGGAGCTACCCAAGCCTCTAATGTTAGAAGCTCGATTATGTTTGTTCTGCTCCATCCTTACTGTATAATCTGGGTTGCCCCAAACACTACTTAGCTCATCTCATACACCCTCTCCAATCCAAAATGATCGCTCGCCTGTCTTCCTAATGCATATTAATATGCCTCGCAAGCAAGTTGCTCCGTATTTCTCAAAATTCGTTCTAATATACGTGCTATGCTCTGACAACCAGTAAAAATCTCGCTATATATAACAAATTAAAACAAAAATTATTCTTTATTAACTTAATAAAAGAAGAACAGATGTTAATAATATTGTAACTTACTAATCTTGAACTCCTTAAACCACATGTCATGCACTTTCTTCGAGATTTTCTTCCAAGAAATATATAAAGTATTAAACTTGCTCTGTATAATTTCCCGTATCTTGTGCGTGGGTTGCTTTGACGGGTAAAACCTGCACAAAACATTTACTTCAAAATAATACGTCCAACTTTTATAGTTTCAAATACCCATAACACACTTGGGCTATAAATTCCTATAACCAAATAATGAGATTTGTATCAATTTAATATTATGTATATATAATTGTTGTCATAAAAAAATTTAAAGCAATTTTACTCCACATGCTAGAATATCCTCATCTCTGCAACAATTAACTTAATATTATGCTTCTCTTTTAGTGATCAACATTCTGCACTATAAAGTATTGCAGGTCTCACCACCATCTAATACAATTTTTCTTAAGTTTGAGGGAGACTTTTCTATCACACAACAAGCCCGATGCATTCCTCCACTTCAACAATGTAAAATGAGCATATATGTGACCAAACTATCTGAGACTCTCTAATCTTATCTTCCACTGGAGTTACTCCAACCATTTCATGCATATTCCCACTTCGTATCCTGTCTCTAAGAGTAAAGCCACTCATCCACCTGAGCATCCTCGTCTCTGCAACACTTAACTTAATATTATGCTTCTCTTTTAATTGCCAACATTCTGCACCATAAAAGCATTGCAGGTCTCACCACCTCTTATAGAATTTTCCCAGGGGGGACTTTTCTATCATACAACAAGCCCGATGCATTCCTCCACTTTGACTAAATAATATCTCCTTCTATTTTACTATCACTATGAACAATAGACCCAAGATATCTAAAACATGTACTCTTATTGATATCTAAAACATGTACCCTAATAATACCTCTATAATTCAAGTTTACCTTTTACTCTTATCAACAAGAGAATATCATCAGGAAAAAAGCATACCTTCCCTTTGTTGGTCGGTGGCAGGGTTTGGTCGATTCACGGATTTGGATGAAGAAGCGTTTGGAAGGAAGAAAGATGGATACCTTTACAATGACTAACCACCCGTCGCGAAGGAGGTGCGACTTCGGATGCGAGAGAAAAATGGCGAGAGGAGGTGTGACTTCGGATGCTACATGAAGGAATGTCGTTGAAGGTGGCGTCGTCGAAGGGGGAAGGCAACAGGAAGGAACATCGTCGAAGGAGGCTAAGAAGCATGGAGGTGAAGTCAAGGAGGCAGAGGAGAGCAGTAGAAAAAATAGAACAAATGAAACGGATGCACACTCAATCAGTTAGATAGGACGGTTTGCGTCGAATTTGTAGCGGATTTATTGTCGCAAATTTGCGGCTACTACGAATTCGTCGCAAAAAAGATCGTCGAAAATTTCTGTAGCAAATCCGCCGCAATTTTCGACAAAAAAATCTGCCTCAAAATTGCTTTGCATGATCCTTAGGTTAAATTTATATTAAATTATATATATATATATATTAGTTTTATGTTAAGTCAACTGAATCAAACTAAGAAGTTTCAATTAGATTGAATCAAACTAATTAATTCTGTATTTTTAACCTCAAAAATCAAATCATAATCCAATCAAAGCGTTCGGGTAGACTTTGCTTGTTGATTTAATTAAAGATTTTCAATTTGATATTTCAACGGAAACAGCTCTGAACAGCCAAGCTTTTTTTTTTTGTTTTCACTCATTGCTCTCTTTGGAAATATTGTATAGCGTTCACTCGTCCACTTGATTATCATTCCTTCAAATCAAATAAACTAGAGATTATTTTTCTAGTCAATTCCAGCTCGATCAAAAGAGTGGGTTAAATCTAATTTCCAGTTCAAAATCTTTGATCTCTTTCAATTCCTTAAAGCCGAACATAACCTTAATCTTCACCTCAGATTATTTAGAACCATCAACCCTACAGATATATTGTCCAACATTCTGAAATACAAAAAACACAAACTAGAGGAGGTGAAAACCATTACTAGTCCATAAATAGATTTTGCTTCATATCTTTCTGAAGATGACAGGTGCTCCGCTTCCCTGCTTCAGTGTAAGGCCACCAACAGGCACATGCTTGTATTTTGGAGAAATAGAAATGTCAAAATTCTGCAAGATCATAGCAAGTGTGACCTTTGCTTCAATCATGGCAAAATTCATGCCAAGGCATATCCTTGGACCATTCATAAATGGCATGAAAGCCATTGGATGCTTCGACGCCTTGGATATGCCTTCGGAGAACCGGCTTGGATCGAACTGGCTGGCATTTTCTCCCCATATTGTTTTTTCATGGTGAACTGATATAATTGGCACCTCAATATCGATTCCTGAAGGGATTGTCAGTTCTCCTAGTTTTATATCTTCTTGTGCATGCTTCATGATAAAGGGAACTGCGGGGCACAATCTTAGCGTTTCATTGATGATCATAGTGACCTGCAAAGATGCAAATATATGAACAAAAGTATTCAGATTGGTTTACTTAACAATTATGAACATTCAAAGTGATCATTTAGTATTTTTGGTTATCAAAGTTACTTTTGGTAAAACCAAAAAGGATAATTAAGTTGAGGTTTTAGTACATCGAGCTGCATTTGCTAAGAAAAAACAGTTAATAAAGAGTCTTGAAAATATTGTTAAACTGATGGTAGAAGAATAAAAAAGGTAAATATGGATTGGTTAGAATCAAATAGGAAAGAAGGTTACTTCAAGAAAGTTTGTTATAGTTCTAACCTTCCCCTTACATTTTCATTGCTTTCTAATGATCATGTTTGCTTGTAGAAAACTATTTATTGGTGGTGAGACTAAGCTGTTTAGCAAGTCGACTTACAATTTTGAGGCGACTAAGGATTTCAACGAGAGGCCGGTTTTCCTTGTGCAGCACTTCGAAAATCTCATCTCTTGCTTTGTCTTGCCACATTTTGTTAATTCCTAGATGGACACAAGTCCAAGCCAGTAGAATATTAGTACTCTCTGAACCAGCAATGAACATTGCACAACATTCATCTATTATCTGATGCTTTGTCATGTTGCCTGATGAGAGCATCAGAGAAAGCCAATCATTCTCTTGTTGATTAACATTTTGTAACCTTCTTTCAATTATTCCATGGAACTTCATCTCAACCTCCCTTCTCAAACGTTTGCTCCTTCGATATAAGGGTATGGGGATGAACCTGAATTTGCAGAATCAAATTATCAGAATCCTTAAGAAAGATTGCTTGGAATCAATAAAAATGACGAAGAGTTCAGTTACTTTGTTCCCGGAATGTAGAAGATCTTCACTAATTTTGAGGCTATGGCAGTTTGCTCGGACTGCAGATGAGCAATTTGTAGCCCCTTTTTTGCATCATTTCCAAGCATTATTTGTACGATAATATCCTGTGTAATATTTTCGAACTCTTTGCATGCATCAACTTCCAGCTCATTTGATTTCATGAGACTTTTCCAAGTTTCTATTTTCTCGTCTACTGTGTCGACTACCAAATTTGGCAAGTTCTAAATTCAATAAGAAAAAGAGTAAGGGAGGTCATAAATTAACAATAAATATTTATATCCTTCTCTTAACGCTTATTGCCAATTATATTGAACTACAGAACCTGCGTGCCATGTCTAATTCTATTTATATTTCTATTTACCAATAAGAAACTTCCTTTTGTACATTGCAAATTCAGGAATATTACCTTGAGAGATTCCACAAGGAAGAATGGATTAAGAAGCTTCCTCTGATTATTCCAAGGTTCACCTCCAGCTGCAAGAACGCTTTTACCAATCAGATTGTAAATCAATGGGTGCTGTATTGATTGGTAATACTTCCTTGGCGCGCTTGTTAACCCCTTGATTAGTTCAGGATCGGAGATGGAGAGCCTTGGCTGGCGACCGTACCAATATAAGTACACGCTTCCTGTCAAAATGTAGTAAGCATCCTTATTTGCTCAAGTATACAGGTAATTTCAACTCCTCCATTAGCAAATTATTGATATATCTTTCTCATAACAGTCTTAAAAGTTTTTTTTTTTTTTAAACTTTTATAACACTGTCGTTCTCAATCCCAAATCTTAGATGAGCGAAATAAAGGATTGTGTTAGATAGTCGATAACCAACGTAAAATTTGTCCAATAATCATGACATGAATCCTTTAAATTTGGTCACATAAAACGTCGACCTTCCGATGACCAGATTAAGAGAGTAGATGTATTAGATTTTACCTTCATCAAGAAAAATAGTGGTAAACCTAAAACGACTAGATTAAAAAGTATTAAAATTTACTTTTCTTATTAGATTTAAATGAGAATTTGACTCTTTACCGAAAACTATGAAGAAAAAGAATTTATATTGCCAACTCCACGTAGTGAGATGAAGACTTGATGTTGTTGTTGTTCAACTTTTATTAGATTGATTTTATTCTTTGTAGATGGATTATTCATGTTAACATCATATTTTTATTAACTTTATATGGAATACAAAAGCACTGAAATATGAATCTTAAGACAAAGGACCCTTACCTACCCACAACTATGAGTGAAGGTTCAGCTTAATCTTAATATATTTGTCTTGAATTAAAACCTGAACAGCATCATTGTCTTTCCATCTTCTTCTTTTACAGATAACTCATCATTCCAAACTGGATCAAGAACAGTCTTCTGAGCAAGCAAGATAGAAATTACAGATCTTCATGTGAGATTTTAAGTTAGTTTTTATTTATTTATTCTTATTTTTCAAATAATATTTGTAAGTCATTTTTAGGCAGGATTTTATATTTTAATCATCTCAAATTTTTTTGTCAAAATATTCTGCTTAGAAAATAAATTTGGCATTGCTAACAATCATTAAATTACTTTCTTCATCTCTATCTACTTTAACTTGTTTATTTTCTAATAATAATAATAATAATAATAATTTATTAAAAAATAAATTTCAATTCCTATCATACATTTATTTTGAATTTTCTTGATTTGGTTTTTATCTCATAGAATATTGTTATTGAAAAACTACTTTCCACATTATCACTACTAGGGTTGGAGGTGCGGAGCCAAAAAATTTTATTAGTGGGGCCAGAAATTGGTGATTTTCTATTAGTTCTATAACATATAAAATATTATTAATTATTTTATTTCATTTTAAGTAGTTAGGTGTTAATTATAATAAAAATTTTAACATAAAACAGTATATATATATATATATATATATATATATATAATGATTTTTAGTGATGTAAATTTAAGACCATGACAAGAAATGAATTAATGTTGGGTTTCATTGGATTTAATTATAATTAAACTAAAAATTAGCAAATATTACATATTGATGAACCCTACTGATGGATAAAGTCTTGGGTTTGATCCTCAATAACAATGTGGGCTGCTGAGTTTTTTTCTTTAATAATAAAATATATAAAATTTTCAAAAATATTCTGATGGGAGGAGAGCCCTTATTGCATGCATTTTTTAGGTTGTGGACTTTATTGGTCAATGGGGATCGTGCCCTAAAGCCCTTCCCGTAGATCTGCCCTCGATCATCACCACCATATCTTTGTCATCACCATCACCATCACCACCATCATCATCATCATAATTAAAAAATTGTCAATGATTGTGAAGTTGAGATGAAAAAGAATGAAGATATATTTAAAATGTTGTTCATTGAAACTGAATGAATTTTCCCGCTAAAAAAAATCATAGGGTTTTAATTGATCTTAATATGTCAATTTTTTTTTCTTGTTGGATTTTTTAAGAAAAATTTAGACTTCTTTTGGAATATTTTTTTACTGTTTTTTAAAATAATTTTTTTAATAAAAATTTTAATTTTTTATTAAAAATTTATTTTAAAAAACAGTAAGAAAGCCCTCTCAAATGAAGACTTAATCACTTTCACAACTTGAATCAAGTGTCCGGACTCCACAAGAGCTAAGGAATTATCGGGTAGGAATTTTAATTGTATCATTTTGTTCGAGAGAATCAAAACAGAAGAACTGCTACAGATTCTAACAAGGCACTTCAGTGTTCTTCCAGATTTTTTGTAGTAGTAAGAGAGAGAGAGAGAGAGAGCTTACCATACTTTTCCCTCCAAATTGGTAGGTGGGGAAACGCAAGAGGAAGTGTGTTACTGAGGAGGTTGGTCTCACTTGTTTGTGGTAAAGATTGTGCAGTTCTGGCTTTAGTATAGATCTTGGCCAACTCTCCTATGCTGCCAATAAAAGGCTTATATGGTGGCCCTCCTATTCCCTGATCCAAGAAGAGCTTCTGAATCTTCCTTGGCTTCCACCAAAATATCTCCAAAAGCTTCCCAATCGACCATGCTGTTATCAGTAGCAAAATAGAGCAAAACACGAGCCCACTCATCTCTCTCTCTCTCTCTAATCACTTTACGTAGAAAACAATATGAGGAATAGAAGTCTTCTAATAAGCAGGGCTTCTTTGAGAGCTGTTTTGTTTCTGGAGAAGGTTTCCTCCAAAAGTTGACGGTGATGATCTGCTGCAGTGATGCATTAAATTTGTTCTAATCTCTTGACGGTTATTATTGAATAGTGCCTTTTTTTATTCCATTAGATTAGAAACTCCTTTAGATTTGATTTTTTTCTTCAAGATAAAAAATTAAGCAATTTAAAATAACATTTAACTCTGACGTTCTTCGACCTAGCACCATCCTCAAACAGAGATAAATAAAAGAATTCATTTATAAAAAAAAGAAAAAGAAAAGAATTCATGCACTATAAATTTTATATGTGAAAAATCATCAAAAGAGAAAAATTACAGTCCCAACCAAGCTAAAATAATTCCCCTATATATGAGCATTTTTACAAAGGTTTGTCCATCCTTAGTTTGGGGACAACAAAATTACAATAGTACGATAAGCTAGTAAAAAATATCACACAGATCTATATGAGATATACTAAAGGAAAAATGTCACAAATTTCATAGGTTTCCGACATAATATTTCCGGCGGATAATCAATGAATTTTTTGATGGGATTTTCGACGGATTTTCCGATGAAATTTTAATGGAATTTACATTTTTTTGAAAGATGATTGTAATAAATATTTATAATTATTTGTTTATTAAATTAAATTAAGTAATTTAATAACTTATAGTCAAATTATATTAATCAAATTAAATATTTTAAAATTAAAATAAAGAAATAATTTTAATAATTATTGTTATGTTGAATTAACTAATTTAAATTAATTAATTAGCTAATCTAATAAATATTGTTAAATAGTTTTACAAATAATAATTATTAAATTAACTAATTTAATAATTTATTATTAAATTAAAATAAATAAATAAGTTATTTTGATCTTTCAAAAAAATATTGATTCTTAATTAATAATTAATTTTAATATTCTATAAATTATAATTTAAATAAAAAAGAGCAGCCTTTTAAATAGATCTTGCTAAGCGCCTCATGGTTGGGCGTGAGATTTATCTGGGACGTGGGCGAGCTGCGTGTCCGGCTAGCCCACTCGGGCCAAATGCGAGTAAATTTTTTTTTTTTAATTTTTTCAAAAAAAAAATTCTTCGGATTATTTCAGTTGGAAATCCACCAGAAGCGGACTATTTTGCGCCGGTAGCAGTTTTCCGAGGCATATTACCGGCGAAAAAATTTTCAACGGATTTTGATCAATTTCCGACGAACATGGCTGCCTAAAATAACATTTTTCCTATAGTGATAAAGAAGTTTGTACTATTGTGGCTAAATGACAACAATGTAATAGTGCTAGATGGAGAACGACGGCCCAATAATTGTGATTGAGTGGCAACAGTCCAATTGTGGCTATATTTGAGCAGTTGTTGTTCAACAATGGTGGTCAGAAGGCAGCGGTTTGACATTGGTAGTTCGGCAACGGTAGTGATTTGACAGTTGCAGTCAGGCGGTGGCAATTCGACAATGGCTGTCAGACAAGGGAGGTCCAAAGTTGGTGGTCTGACGATAGAGTTGTCTGATGATTATAATCATATGTCGGTAATTTGATGATGACGGTCAGGCGGCGAAGATCCTACAATGGGGATCGTATAGTACCCAACGGAAGCGTTTAGGTCACAAAGGTTTGAAGAGCGATGATCCGACGACAAAGCATGCCAAATTTAGAGGTCATTTAATCATCCACTTAATATTTCAAAGTTTTCTATTCTTCAAGTTCTTGATCTGAGCCTATATGAACTCGGATAAAATTTTTTTTGTGTCATTCGGTTCATTTCGTAAGATCAATAAGTTAACTATATGTTGTTGAATTAGGAATTTGGACCTTGAATTTAAATCTAACAAACTATTAATTCAAATGTATATTGAGATTCATGTTAAATTAAATTAATTTTTAAAGAAGTACCCTATATATATATATGTATATATATATATATATATATATATATATATAGTCAAAAAAATTTTTAAAAAAACTCCAAAATTTTAACACCACCACATTCCCGAGAACACCGTACATAATATTATTTACATCGCGAACTCTATATGATATCACAGTTCTTTACTCCTTTTTTTAGATCAGTTTTCGACAGAATGTTCCAGCAATTCCTCTAACAAATGATTATAAAATTATAATACGCACCTGGAAAAAGCAATCCCAATTGCTTAGAGGAATTATGAGTAAAATAATTAATAAAAACTTGCACGGTAAAATTACAATTGCATTCCAACTTCTCAAAAGCTTTGATTAATACCCAGAAAATTCGCTGATTAACAAATCCAGAGAATAAGGCTAACAACAGTTCACACTATATCTGTGCATGGCACAGCTAGTCTTGATCTGTTCATTGAGAGTTTGAACGAGTCAAATCTCGCTTGAGGTATATTTGCTTAACTTGAGCTTGTCTTGTAGGGCCAAATCGCTAGCTTGAATTCGAGCTCAAATGACATGCTCGAGCTCGGCTCGTGGCAATAGATACGGGCTTGTGATGCAGCTTGCGAGGCGTAAGAAGAACGAGCCAACGTAGTTCGGTTTGAGTTCTGCCTTCCGCTTCCTCCTTTGGATCAAAAATCTATAAAATTTTTTGAGAAACCAAAATGATAGCATGAGCTGCTTTTTTTTTTTCTTGGGGGGAAACTGAGCATTAAATGCAGTAGGTTAAGGATTAGTTTCGTGGGAAGAGAAAGAACTCTCACAACGGAACAAATTCAACGCAGCATAGAATGCTTTAAAATGGCTAAAAAACTAAGAAGTATAGATTAAACAAGTGTCGTAGCCACGACACAAGTGTAGGGCATAATAACATAAATAACAAATATTATAACACCAAATCAGATCGACGATAAGGCTGATGATAAATGCAACGCAAAACCCGAGCAGGACAGACTGACAAAGAAGCTAATAAAAAAAAAGAAAGAAATTGGTCAGGACCGCCGAAGATGGAATGCAATTGCATAAGAAAATATTTTTCGAATCCACCAATATTATGATACTGACACATAGAAGCTACCATCCAACAAGAATCATTAATTGTACTTAACAAAACACTGAACAATCATAGCCTTTGGATCATATGAATGGTCACGTTGCAGCCAAATAAGGAAGGGCAAAAGGGATGCTGAAACACGAGGAGGAACCCAGCTTATTAGCTTATTGAGAGTTTTTTTTTTAGAAAACTCATACAGAGCCTATGCGTTAATTAAAAAAAAGTGTTGCAAGTCTTTAGAGGATCCCAATAGCTCACTAACGCTCAAAGAGCTACAATCAAAAAAATAAAAAAAAAGACCTTAGAGCCAAAGAACCCTATCTATTACAAAATAAGCAGTTAAAACTAAACAGAAAAAAGGTGGCCAGCAAGAAGCCAAATCCTAAAGCAGCCCCAAGCTGAAATAGGAGTTCAACATAGTAGACAATAATCCAAGCCATCAGAGGGACACTGAATTAATCCAACAGCACAGTCAAACGAGGTATCAATCCAGGAAAAGAAAGCACAACATGGCTACCACAGGTGAACTGTTCAACAAAGCAGCAACCAACACCACAAAGGATCCAAACAACTTGCAGGAAACTGATGCAATGCAAGAGGCCACGAAAAGAGAAAAAGCAACACCTCCGATGGCCAAAATTAAGCAACAAAATATATCACAGAAAACGATCGATAACCAAAGGGAGGAACAGAGGATAAAGAACAAGCGGAACAGGGCCATATAGACCAACAGAGCAACATCACAAATAAACACCAACAAACATGAATACAACAAAAGGAAAAAACAAAGATAAACCGAACCACCACTGCAAACCACATAAGGAAAACACAACCACCTGAATAAGACTAGCCAAAAGAAAAGGAGAACAAAAACAGATCTACCAAATAGCTACACCAATACTCATTTGTGTTTCAAAGAAAGAAAACCAAGCTTGTCCAATCTAATCATCCCTTTTAATATGTTAAAATTAGCTAGAATAGTATAGAGTTCAATATTCTGAACATAAACACCCTTCCTAGCCAACCAGTTAGCATATGAATTACCACATCTAGGGATATGAGAAATAGTAAGCTCCACTTTCTTTAAATAATTAGCAATATGACTAAAGATGTTAAACAAAATAGAGTTATAGCAAAAAAAATTCTTAACATAATTAACCAAAATTAAAGAATCTAATTGAATCCAAATATTATGGGTAGTAAACTGAGAACATAACTTTAGCCCAAACAACAGAGTAGTAGCTTCAGCAACAAGAATATTATCACTAAAAACATGAGCTAAAAATGCAAAAATCATATCACCAGCATTATTTCTAATAATACCCCCACAACCAGTCTCATCTTTAGTAATAGAACCATCAATATTTAATTTAAACTGATTTAAGACGGTTTAAGCCGATATACCACACTAAAAAGATGTCTGATACAGCCTTTTTCAAAGTTAATCTGAAAACTTTAGCCCAAGATAAAATGTCTTTGAAATCCTTAGGAAGAAGTAAATTAGCATAAACATTTGATGAATTCTGAATTTAAGACTAAAAAGAATTCTATTAGAAGACATTTTAATATCTTGATGCTTACTATTATTCATATCACTCCATAATAATAAAAAAAACAATCATAGGAATAATAATAGCTATATGACAAGCCGACCGATTATTACACCAAGGAGAAAAAAAAGAGTAACAATTACTATCATAAGGACCCAAATTAATGCCCAAGGACATCTCCAAAAAGAGCCAAACTTTGCTAGCAATATGCCCATTCAAGAATACATGATTAATAGTCTCGGCATGAAAATAATACTAACATTTAGAGACAATGTTAAAGCCCTAGACCTTAACCTCTAATCAACAGGAATGAATCCTCGTAAAAGCTGCCAAGTAAAAATAGAATAGGAAGTAGGATTGTTAACATTCCAAAATTTTTTTTAAAACAATCCTAGGAGTAGCTCGAGATCTAATACTATTCCAGACCTCTTTGTAAGAGAAATCACCATGAGCAGATTTGTTAAACATCATAATATCAGTCATATTCGCAACAGGTTTAAGAAGATTCTCTAACAAAAGATTATAATTCCAATAGCCGTAGCATAAAAAATCAAAAACTCTCAAATTCAAGATAGAGTGAGTATTAAATAGATAATCTAAAGAACGCAAACCCCTCCAATTTTCTTGCCAAAAAAAAAAAAAACAATTACCCTTCCCAATGCCCCACTATATGAAGGATTCCCCCAACCACTTGACTTTACATAATCTATGCAAAACAGGGGATTGGCTGCTTTTGAAAAAACAGTAGGAAGGATGAATAGAAGAACAATACTTCATGTGCATAAAATTAGCTCAAAGAGAGTTGTTATGCCAGAACTTTCACCAAAATTTAATAGAGAAACCATTAACCATATCTTTAATGGACTTACACCCAAGGCCACCTTCCACAATCGGGCCAGTACATGAATTCCAAGAACTCCCACTACAGAAAAATTGTCAATTACCGGTGGCAATTTTCGGCGGTTTAGGTATATTTTTCGGTGGTTTGTAAAATTCCTAGCGGGTTTTCGACGGTTTACAAACCACCAGAATAAACCACGTAGGAAAAGAAAATCGACGGCATTTTTCGGCCGTTTTCCGGTGGCTAAAACAGCCTGAAATTAGTGAACCCAAAACCGCCGGTAAATTCCGACGTGAAAACCGCCGGCAACCGCCAGTTCATTACCAACGGCTTACCAACCGTACAAACCGCCGACAACCACCAATTCATTACCGGCGGCTTTCTCAAAATCAACCTTTAGATTCAAAGATTGATCTTCATAATTCAAGTTTACCTTCAACTCCCTCTCTAGGCTTCTCAATAAGAAGATTATCAACAGCAAAAAAATAAAATTAAGCAAGATAAGGTACATCCTTTTGCAAATGTCGACTGAGAACATCCATGACTAAAGCAAATTAAGAAAAAAGGAAATGCATGGAGGAGATCACCTTCGGGGTGTTCGGCGGCCTGAGTGAGGGCGTCGGAGGCGAAGCACTGTAGCATTCGGCTGCCGAAGTCCTGCAAACCCACTTCAGCGAGGGCCAGATAGAATGAGGTTGCGGGCGTCTTAGACGAAAAATGAGTAACGTGAAGAAATGAGGAGGAAGGGCTAGGGCGGCCAATTTTAGGGCCATTTCCGGTGGTTTTCGATGGTCTAAACCGTCAGAAAAAAATTACTTAAAACTGGTGGTCCAACCACCGGTAACAGCCGACGCCTAAACAACAAACTGGCGGTATATCCGGCGGTCTATTAACCGTCGAAAGTTTCGGCAATTAAGTAGTAAATATCGCCGGTTAAATCGCCAGTTAATAGCGGTGATCAAACGGCCGATTTAACTACCGGTAATTCCGACGATTAAATGACCGCCAGAAATACCATCGGTAAGTTACCGGTGGTTAAATGACCACCGAAAATACCGTCGGTAAACAATAAATTTCCTGTAGTGTCCAATGAATCCTTTTAACATCAGAAGAAGACCCCAAAAAAATTGTTAAAAATTCTGTCCATGCGAGCACAAACTTTCATAGAAGGATTTATAATTTGGAAAAGATAAATCGGAAGAGAAGAAAGAACACTCTTAATCAGAATCATGCGACCCCCCATAGATAAAAGTTTGAAATCCCAAGAAGCCAATCTCGCATTAATAACTTGAAATATTTTATCAAAGAGAAAATTTTTCTTATGACCTTTGTAAATAGGAGTGCCTAAGTAAAAAAAAAGGTAAAGTTTGGATCGAAAATCCAGTGAAATGAGAAATGTGATTGATATTCCTTTAAAGCATACCTTCCCCGGAATGAAGGAACGCTTCTTTAAGTTAAAATTTAAACCACTGTCCTGGCAAAACTTTAAGAGAAAATTATACACCATCTTAACATTCTTAAATGAACCATTATAGAATCTAATAAAATCATCAGCAAAATATAAATGAGAGATTAAGATACCACCTTTAGTAATGTAAAGAAGACTTTTGTAATGAGAAAAAAATACTATGTAAACCCCTAGAAAGATATTCAGCAGCCATAATAAAAATAGCAGATGAAGAGGGTCCCCCTGCCTAACATCTTAACGAGCTTGAAAGAAATCTTTACTTTTACCATTAATAATGATGGAATACCAAGTATTTTCAATAATCTTTGCCATCAGCTTATTGAGAGTTCTAGTTATTAATCAAGAAATTTTGGATTTGAAGTTTAAGTATGTGATATATGTATGAATTTATTTTAATTGATCTAAATATTCAATAAAAAAAACCACTCTGAGGATGAAACCACTTCTTATAAAATAACATCACAATTATTAAAGAAACTGTTACCATATGCTTATGGGAGTAAATGACCCATGTTTGGGAGAGCTCAGTGTTGTGCAGCTCAGTTCGTTAAACAAATGAGCCAACATTTTTTTATTATGTTCAAGTTATTAGCTTATCTAATCAAACAGGAGCTGCTCATGAATATAAAATTTATTTGAAAGTCATATATATATATATATATATATATATCAAAATATTCGTTGTGATGAGTGAAAATTATTTAATATTGAAAATTTCTTGACAGGAGGAATCAAAAGTCCTTTGAAACTTGCATGTTTATAATCGAAATGACATCTTGATGAGATGAATTTAACGGTCCAAGATCATTCAATTTTAGGTTTATTAAGGCATTAGGATTTTTGAATAATATAAAATAATTAAGTGGTTTTATTAAATCTATATGATGAAAGGTTCATGAATATTGTAAAATACATCAAAATACTATCTCTTGAATTCTTTTAAATATGCTTATTTTTACACATTTAGGGGAGGAGTCTTTATGAAGGAGAAACTATTATGTGCGGAGTCCGGACGGTGACCGGACTCCAATCAGAACAGGCCACGTCGTCTGTACACAGTGTATGTACAGGCTGATGTGGCATGTTCTGATTGAAGTCCATAAGCAAGCTACCTTTTGATCTTGTGCTTGTCATTGTGATTCTTTGGTCTGTTCTTCTAACAAGTTAATGAACAAATTTGCTATCCACTATTGTCTTACTTCAAATGTTCTTTATTCACCATCTATCAATGCTGATTAATGATTGAGTCTTAATTTTTCATAACCACTAATGTCTAATGCTTATCTTTCTGATCGCATGATTCTCCTTCATTTCAAGTCGACTAGTATCTAATGCTTATCATTTGGATCGCATGATTCTCCTTCATTTCAAGTGAACAACCAAGCTAACCACTCACTTGCCTTTGTTAATTTTTATGCTAATAAGCTAGGCCTTACATATGGCATCATGTTCACATTATCTTGATAATATCCTAACATTCTCAGCTAATCTCCATGGACCTAGGGCTTTTCTCTTGTTCTCAAGAAACTCTTCATGTTCTATTGAATTCTTTCAAACCTCTTTAAATTCTCCTCTAGAATTTGGCACGACCTACCTGAATCTCGGGACAATCTCAATCCACCTATTTCCCATACAAAATGAAGATCACTAGCACATTAATTATAGCATTCAATTCATCCACAATAATTCATTTGGCTTAAGCATGAACCCATGTGTCTCATGAACCTAATAACTTTTATATAATGATTAAAACCCTAGCATTAAATTTATCGTTGCATTGTCGAAGTTAATAACAACATTTGATGTCTTCAGAAATCCTATCTAGTATCTAGCCTAGGTATGTGCATACCAATTACTTTGAGCTTCCAACTTCATACTTATCGCTTTAAAATCAAAGCAAGCATTGCTTATTGACCTCTTTTCTAGCACCCATCCTCCGACTCTCATTCTTACACTCCGTGGGATAATTATCTATCGATCATGACCATCGGTACGATTCGCTTGTTTTCCATATGATTGGATGACAATAGTTCGAGTCACTTGTAGTTGCCCTGATTCGTTATTATGCTCGGAACTAGATTTCGTGAGTTGCATGGTGTCCGTTATCATATTTGAGAAGGCGTGCGCAAGCATAATGACTATTCGTCAAGATTTTTCCCGTAGTTCTATACGCAAAAAGTCTTATTTGCATGAGATCCTTGCTTACGTAAATACATATTGTTTAGTTATTATTTGAATTGAAAAAAATCTGATTTAAAAAAAAAAATGTTTTCTGATTAAAAAGCTAGAGCAGGCGGTTTATAACCGTTCTCGCACTTCATTTTTCTTAAAAAAAAAATAACTGAAACAAAAACTCCGAGGGAATTCGAGATATCCGGCGATACAAAATAATTCGATTTTCTCTTCTGAAACGGAACCCCAGCAGGCCAGCATCTTGGAACTCCCTCACGTCTGGTTAGCCATTATCGTAACTCCGATAGCCACAAGGCCCACAACCCGCACTCCTTCCATCTCGCCATCCACCCACAAATCCACAATAGCCGGAAGCCTTCTCCCGATCCATCACACAGCCATCCACCAGCCTCGACAGTTCCTCGCCCTGAGAATCCACCAAGCATCAACAGGCTTCAGGCTCTTCTGAGAATAAAAATAACGACAACAGCCGCCTTCTCATGCACGTTATCAGGCAAGAAAACTATAGCCTGTGCTACTTACAAGTGCAACCTACAATATCACTAAGGCCCACTAAACTCAGATAAATTCAAAATCTTCAAAGGCCCATTCCTATCACCTAAGTGTAGCATCACCTACTACCATCCATTTCCAGAGCAAGCCTATACATTTAACGTGGGAGTTTTAGTCACAATTAAGAGATTTTAAATTCAAAGCTCATATATATATATATATAATATGTGTATGAATTTATCTTAATTAATCTAAATAAAATATCATTTGAGATAGCTTTTACCTATTATTTTTTATTGCTAATTTTTAAAAAAATTATACTAAAAAATTATACTAAGTTAAGCCTAAATTAATTAAGTAAATTATCGAAGTTTATATTAGCCTCAATTATTTTGATCAATAATAAAGCAGTAAATTAAAAAAGAAAAGGTTGGCATTTTATAATTTAAACTCATTAATTTTTAATATTAAAAATTATATTTGGATATTAAATTGAATAAAATAACCCATATAAAAATTTTATGCATTTTATAAAAAATGAAATGGGTGATTATTTAAAATTAAATATTTATATAAACATTGAAGTTTAATGTAATATTAGCAGAAATGATTTGGTTTAAATATAAATCTAATATTCATAAGCTCTGCTTTATTAATATTAATTTCCTATGCGGGTTTGTGTTTAATCTTATTTAATGATTTTGACTAGCTATTATCTACCTACCATATATAATTTCTCTACAATGCACCTATGTGATGAAAGTAGAATTGTGATGTGATTATGTTGTGTTATACTAAAATTTAGTTGCAAGGAACCTAGGGTAGCTAACATTAGAAATATAACAAATTAAGAAATTTACACTCTTTTACATAAATTTATATGGCATTCTCTTGGGTTTACTACTTACACTGACTGTTTTTTGACATATTCACATAACTTGGATTAGTAACTATAGAGGCAAGTATACATCACTCACGCATAGGTTCAGTCGATTATGTGCATAGAATACACCTAATATATGATTCTAGTAGGAGCGATGATTGAGCATATTAAACTTATCGTACTGGATATAGACATGTGACTTAAATACATATCTTAAGGTCATGCCCCCTTTGTGAGTCAACATATAATCTAGGATTTAAACTTTTGTACAGTACATATAGACTCCACACATACATAAATACATTCTTTATCTAGTCACTCTAGGACACATCTATCTCCTCTTCCTTAGAAATGATGCACCTTGCACATTCATACTTGACTAGGTTAATCAACTGGCATTCTTGAAACAGGCACAATATAAATCCAAGTTTATATCTTTTCTAACACATTGAGAAGATAGTTTGAATTCCTTAGCCTCATGAGACCAAGTTGCAAGTCCCATGACATCTTCTCTACCATATTGAGAAGATGTCTAGGTTTGTTTGATTCCACAAAATCAAGCTATAAGTCTTATCCTCCATATATCTTTCCATCTATTGACCTCATTTTTCATGTATTTGCTCTCGAGTATGCTTGAGCAGGCTAATTGGACCTCATCGAGTTCGATTCAACTTGAATTGGCATCAATTTGGGTTTGATTTTGTCAAAATTAATTCAGTCAGATCATATTGAACCCAAACTGACCCGAATCGAGCCTAATCGGATCCGATTTGGGTTTAATTTCAGTTCAATTTGCTCAACATAATTTCAATTAAAACCCAAACCACTTTTTGAGCAATTTGAATCATTGCTTGAATCAGGAGACGCAATCAAAGGGCTGAAATTGCGTTGACTATTTTCCTTGGATTTTTTGTGATTTTTAACAGCGAACAGATGCTGTTTTTGGCGAAAATGGGGGAACAAAATGGTGGGCTTCCTCCTCTTTCAGCTTTGGCGTGCTTCTCTCCCAGGCATAGAGAGACGAGAGGGTTTCTATTCGACAGAAGTACACTGCAGTCTCATATTTCGGCATTGGAAAAAACCCTCTCCAACTCCTATTGCTGGGATACACACAAGAGTCGGTGGGGGAATCTCGGAAGAAGGCACTCTTCTTCTCTTTTTTTCATATCTGCAAGCTGCAAGCGGACCTCTCTCCCACTTGTTCGTTCTGTCCCAGAGAAGATCGAGGGCTCCCTATTCGAAAACCCCAAAGCCAAACGCCTCTCCTGGTCTGGTACTCTTTCTCTCGTTCGAAACCCTGCCAGAAGCCAAGCTTCCCTCAGCTTCCGCCTCTCTTGCCCCGTCCGAGCCCTGGCTTCCTATGTCCATCTCCGACGACGGCTGACGGGCCTCCTAGCCGCCAAGTCCGACCCTAGCGGCTGAATCTGACCTTAGCTGCCAACCCTAGCTCCACGGACGCCAATCCAGATCGACCCAGTTCGACCTGCTCTCCCTAGGCCACCCTAGGGGTGTTAAAACGGGACGACGGGTCGGGCTTGGGTCAAACCCGAGTTGACCTGGATTTAAATGGGTCAACTTGAACCCAAATTGACTTTACAAACCGGTCAGAATTTTCAACCCGGATCCGACCCTAGCTGGTTAACAGGTTGACCCAGCCTGACCCACGACCTGTTTGTAAAATGATCGAAATCGACGAAATGAAGATGTTGAGAACTGGGAGGCCCTCGGCGGCAACGCCGTGGAAGAACTCCAGGGCGAATATTTTGACTTGGGTTTGAAGCTTTGAGCACGGGATGACGGAGGCAACGGCTGAGCCGTTGAGGACCTAAGGCGTGGCCGCGTTTGTCACTTTTTTTTTTTTGAAATTTCATGGCTTGGAAATAGCTTGCCGAGGTGACATTATTGCTCTTTGGAAAGTCATTATGTTGTTTGTCCTTGTGCTCATCCGTGTATCAGTGTGTGTGACTGATTATCAAACCAATAGCGAAAATACTATGCATGTGATTATTAAGCTTGGGAAATGTGACAGTTGTTGAAGCATTTAAAAATGCCTTCTAATCTAGTATAGTTTTTACTGCATTTCACATAGGCGGGTCAAATATGGGTTGCTTTTGGGTTGCCGAGTCAACCCGAACCCGACTTGATTAAAAAATGGGTCAAAATCTTAAACCTGAATCCGACCTGTATGTCAAATGGGTTGACCTAAACTTGAAATTTTTTGGGTCGGGTTCTGGTCGTGTCAGATTTTGACACCCCTAGGCCACCCCGATCTACCACCTAGCTAATGCCAACCCTTTCTTGGTCCTGCCTCCTTCGACCTCCTCCCAACCACAGGTAATATCTTCCCCTTTCTCCTTCTTCTTCTTCTTCTCTATCACTTCTTCTATTTCTTCTATCATCTTCTTCTTTTACTTTCTTCTCTTACTTTCTTCCTTCCCTGGTCTCATTTTCTCCCTCTTTCCCTTCATCCATTGTCTTCTCATCTCTTTTACATTCTCTAATGGTTGCCTTTGTTAAGAGCTCATTTGTGACATTGTAGTATTGAAACCCATATTCATAGTTCTCTCTTGAATAGATCAAGATATGTTAGATATAGAAGATTGGCTTTCTTTTTTATGTATTCAATGATGTTACACTTCGTGTTCACAAGTAAAGAATCCATGTCAAACTATGTATGAGCCACTTCTATATACTTTCTTAAAGATTTAGATGAACCATGTGAGCATCTCTAGACTTATTTCAATTGTTTTCTTAAACTTCAATTATTGGTTTTATTTTCTTCTGGGAATATGAGACTTGAGTAGTGTTTAAGGCATATGTTAAGTATGTATTTGTCATCGAATTAATTCTATACGAAAAGCGAGGTTACAAATGTGTATTTGGAATCTCTAGATCATGATTTGTTGGCTTACATACATGATTCGTTATTAAAAGATGCATGTATAGTATTACATTGATTTGTACTCTTTTTTTTTTATTTCTTTTCGGTTCAATAAGCCACATAAAAAAATGCAATATTCGTTATCAAGTGCTCTTGTGATTGTTATGTTAGTTTCGGGAAGAAGTGTGTGTATGTATTTAGTGGAGCTTGACGGTTAGAGAAATTCATATGCATTTTTCTTTTGCTACAAGTGATTATTTATTGCAAGTGAAAGGGGTGCGTATGTATTTAATAGATCTTGATTATTGAAGGGTGGTGTGTACATTGTTATGCTTTAGTATTTCATATGTAAATTATCTCATGCCATAGTTTGAGAAAGAAAAGGTTTCTTTATGCTCTAGCCATGAATCAAATGCTTATGCTATCATTAGTGACGTATGATGGCTGCAATTCATCTTGTTTGGCAAGTAATGTGATGTGTATATATGGTAGATCTTGTTTGAATTGAAAGAGTTTGAATATAAGTTTGTTCTTCTATGCCAAGTACAAACCTTCCTTTCCCTACACTTGTATCAAATGTTAGAATAATTCTTCGAAATCAGTAAATGATGAGTGCCTTATATCTCTTTTGAAATAGGTTAACTATGTATTGGTTTTTCTCAAGTGAGTGCTTTTAAGTCATATACTTCTCTCAAAATGGGTAGAATAATTTTCTTCCATAGTTATATTCCTTCTCTACATATGTGATTTTGCATGTATTAATTATATAGCCCTTTTGTGATCAGTTCGATGATGCAAATTTATTTGAACTTGTTCTTTAGTTTTTGGTAAAAGATGCCTAAATTTCTCCATGTGGATTTGGCTATATTGTAGATAAAATAATCTTGTATGCAGTGGTTTCTTGTATGAGCCTTTCTTTTATTCCATGAATGATAGTTGTAGTTGCAAGTTGAGTTCAACATGAACTATGTAATAAGGGTGAAATGTCATCATAAAGATTTATGTTTATTTCTTTTGATAACAATATTTCTCTGAATAATTTCTCTATGGCAAATCTCTCTTTAAGTTTCTTCCTTAAAGCATGGAAAAGAAATCAAACTTGTTGCTATATTCCATTTTTCTAAGAAGGGTTAAAGTTGCAATATGTAGTTAGGGCCCAGGCTTCCTAACTACAACTTTAGAAAATATAACAAATCAAATAAAAATAAATTCCTATGAATTTTTAACATAATCATGAACAAAATATACACTAATTGAGACAAAACTAAAATAAAACAATAAAATTATCTCTCACAAACTCTACAACACCTAAGCAAAATACTAAAACACTGAAATCTAAACTCAAACTAAAAATCTCTTAACTCTAAGCAAGCAAATGAATTTATTGGAGAAGCGAATGAATTTTAAGCCATACCTTAGTGTCTTAGTCTGTGTCGGATTTATGTTCATCTTTGTAAATTCTCCCTTAATATACATAAGGTATATAGGCTAGACTATCTCGAGCTGTAGTGTTACGTGCCTATTGTGACAACGCCACATACCTCATTAAGGGAGAAATATCTAAATATCTACGTAAATTGTCTCTTTCAGAAATTTAAAACCACCTCTAGAAACTCGATCCAATTCCTTAATCATCCAAGTGTTAAACCCTAAGTTAGGTATAACCTACATATAACAGTAGGTAGTGAGTTTTCTATTATTATGTCAACTTCTAAAAATAAATCTATCTTAGACATAGGAAGCCTAGGATTTTTTTTTTGGGTGGGTAATAGGCCCACCTTAGTATGTCACCTATTAGTCTTACCTTGATTCTTAGAAAATCAAGGGATGATTAATTGACCTTGCCACCTCATAATTATTTCAACCTTGATTAGGTGTAAGATTGAGGATGGACAATTTGTCACTCAATTATTTATAACATTAGCATAGGTTATGGCCCATATCTTTGAACTCTTCATAACTTAATAATCATAATTATAATTCTAACATTAAATGTTAATTAAAATTCACCCTAAGTGACTAATTACTTAAAAAAAATTAAGGGGTAATAAATTAAATAATACAAACTTAATCTTGCAACTTTAAACCTTTACTTAATTTGGGGTAGTTAGGTAACTCTAATTTTTGCACACATTTAGGTGCTGGATATGATATATTTTTATAGGCATCCTATGATAGGGTGTAGCTAGAATAATATTTTATACTTTCTTTGTTTTACACTTTACATATGTGATGATACGATGATGTGTTATGGCTTTGATTTTTTTTTGTTGTTTTATTTTCTATTTTATGGATTGATGTGTGGGCACTTGTCCTTAAGTGGTTTGAACTTTTTTAGAGATATTTTCTGTAGATGACCACATTCCTAAAGGACGATTAAAAATACACAAATGATTATTATAAATGTGTTTTATAATAGGTACTGTGAGAAATGCTAAGCCCTTAGAAATGTGGTCCTAAGGATTAGGTTTGGATATTGATATTGCGATTATTATTATAATTGTGCTAACATATTTTTTGTAGGATGATTATGTAATTTTTATTTTTAAAATATAATTTTAGTTAGGAAAGCTTTATAGGTGTGTGGGTATTTTAGAAGATAGTAGGCCACATGTATGAAGTTCAATCAAAACCCCACACACCATCTTAGTGATGTATAGATTTAGGCTGAGTTGTAATTATTAGAGAGCTCAGCTATATATTTTTTTCTGGGGTGTATTACAGAACCGAGCTGCTTTTATGGCCTTTAATTATTATTTATTCTTTGATTGGTGTGTTTATTATAATTTTACATTATAACTGCATGCTTTTTCTAGGTTTCTTATTTTATTTTGCTTGGGGGTGGCTTAGATGGAGTGCTCATTAAGCTCTTAGGATATTAAATTTTTTATAAAGTTAAATTTTTTTTAAGTAAGATAAAAATAAACATAGGATTTAAAATCAACCCACTTTTCAAAAATTGATGCATGATCCCTCGTGGGTCACTCTTTAAAATTTAATTAACATTTTAAGCCTAGCTCACTTCATAGTGATTAATAGCTAGTTCTGATTAGCCCAATCCATAAGGGTGTCAAAATCAGGTTGCGGGTCGGGTTCGAGTCGAACCCGATTTTGACCCATTACTGCCTGACACAAATCGAACTTGACCCATTTTTATAAACGGGTCAAAAATTTCAACCCACACCTGACCCGTCGTCGATCGAGTTTTCGGGTTGGCCTGGCTCGACATGAAATAATGGAAGAAAATGGTTACCTTTGCAATGGCTAGCTGTCGTGACTTCTGATCCCTCCTGTCATCATCGTTACATCCGATCCAATAAAAGAATGGCGAGTTGTCATGACTTCCAATCTGATAGAAGGAATATCATCGAAGCCTCAAAGGAGGCGAGCAGTTGTGAGTCGTGACTTCCAATCGGCCAGAAGGAACGTTGTCGAAGGAGGCGAAGACATCTTTTATGGACTGATTGGCTGAAGAAGCACATGAATGGGAGAAAATGGTTACCTTTGAGCTATCGCGACTTTCGATCCGACAGAAGGAACGTTGTCGAAGGAGGCAAGATTAACATGCTCTCATGAGTTGTGACTTCGGACCTGATAGAAGGAACATCATCTAAGCAGGCTGTGGATCGAGCATTACTTCCGATCTGACAGAAGGAACGTCGTTAAAGGAGCCAAGGAGACCAGGCGGGCGAGCTGTCATGACTCGTGAGTCGTGACTTCTGATTCGATTGAAGGAACGTCGTCAAAGCAGGCTACTGATCGAGCGTGACTATCGATCCAATAAAAGGAATGTCGTCGAAGCAGGGTGTGGATCGAGCGTGGGTCGGTTCTAAGTTGAAGTTGAGTTTTCGGGTTGACCCGAACTTGACCCAAATTTGCAATCGGGCTAGGATTTTAAACTAGAACCCGACACATAGAGGCCTGAGTCAAATCATATAGATTTTCTTTTATCACATAGAGGGATAGTTCACTTTTGCATAGCACAATACCATTCACTATTGAGCTTGAGGCTTATTTTCCTTCTGTGCCTCTCACCATTCTTGTATTTGTATATGACCAGAATTCATAGATTTGAGATGCTAGGTGGAGTTTAGCTGGTACCTCTTTCCGAACAGGGTAGTAAATCCAGGTCGGGGCTGCCTAGATCCCTGGCGGGATGTAGGTTATAAGTCCCCTCGTAGTATCTTGTATTAATTAGGTCGTGGGCATTAGTATTTGGTGTACATTACATTCTTTATAGATTTAGGGTCAAAGACTGAAAGTATAGGTATATTATTTTGCGCCTTATCATTGGGTAGGTTCTCCATTTTTTGGAGGCTGTAAATTACACACATCACACTGATGGTGTCGCTTCCATATTTCTCTCAGGCATGCTTGGTATGAAATGACTCCTCTCCTGATTTCTTCTCTTTTGATCGACCAAGTGACTATGTAATCCTTGCATGTTTAATAGCCCGATTGAACCTATCTTCATTTAGATTAGGAGAGCTTAAGATTTTCCACTATGCGTCAAACCTAGAAGCGAATAAAATTGCATCCTTAGGTTGAGGTCTAGGATGTAATTAACCACGAAGGCATGCGCTCGTGGGAAATTGGCACCCACATCAAATAAATCTCATTCGAGCTGATGTATTGGATGGGGGAAATTTCGTGACTATGGAGTTATACATATTATTATCCATCGATGTGTATAGGTGAAAGCCGCTATTCTCCATAGATAATTGTATTTTTAATTCCATCTACTCTCTCATTGGCCTACTTACGTAGAGTGTAAAGGTCTACGACCGCTTTGTCCTACGGGATAGCGAGATTGTATCCTTTACATTCTGAACCCCGCTTACAGCAACCTTTCGAAGACCCACACCATCATTTCACATAATTATTTTCCTTAACATCTCCTCTACCACATTGAAGGGATACTCAGGATTTTTATCACTCCTTTGATATCTTTTGTACCACATAGAGAAGATATATGGGTCTTCCTTATCATGCACGACAAAATTATAAGTTCCATTTTTATATCTCCTCTACTACATTGAGATGATATTCAATCTTGTTTGATCATATGTGATCCACTTGTATTCCTCACTCCTTGGATGTCTCTTCTATCACATTGAGGAGATATTCAAGATCCCATCCCCTTGAATGTCTTCTTTATCGCAATGAGGAGAAATCCATATATGTCACGTCTTCTCTATGATATTGAGGAGATGTTCAATTTTTTATATCTATCACATCTTCTCTAATACACTGAGAAGATATTTAGGCATTCTTGATCTTACATGATCGAGTTATAAGCTCTACCTTGGGTATCACTCCTGCCACATTGAGAAGATACCCTACTTTCCTGCCCCTTAGCCTTAGATCTTAGGTAGCTTTGTCTATATTGGCAAGTACCACCATGTTGTACTATAAGTTTAGGATAGGTTTCTCCCTCATTTGGTAGTGGAGTGTAATTATGTTTGTCAGCCTAGGACTAATTCCACTCTCACAATTGAACCTGATAAGACCCTCATACTAGACAAGTCATATCGTGTTGTCTTGGAGCAGGTAAATCCCAATATCTAAGTTTTAGTAATTATTCAGAATTTTCTTTCAATTAGACTTTAAAATAAATAATAAATCACAGAGCTACTAATATCATTCAATATACTAAAATAAACTCATTTATAAAATCTCTTTTTATCTCATCATCAAAATATAAGTACAATAGTTACCCTACAGTATATGGCTTCAAACTAGAGTACATAGCATAACATAAAATGACTAGCTATGACTGCACAAAAAAATCAAAAGAAGAAATACATATACTGACTTAGATCAGATCCTAAAATGTTACCCAATTGACTATTTTTCTTTCCTAGACCCTGAAAACATAAAGAGAACCAGCTGTGAGCTAACACAGCTTGGCATACCACACTTAAATAGATCCAAATTTCCAAACTTTCATTTATTAAGCATTTAATATGATAGTAAAAGCAATATAATAAATTACTATGCAAAGCAGAATAATAATCGTAGTTATCAAAACTTTAAATAATGGTGCTGGGAAAGTAAATAAACATGCACTTCATATCTAAGAGCCACAAATCATATACTTCCTTCTTATAACTTCTAATGCCCATCACCAAAACACAATGTGCTTATAGCACCAAAATGTGCCTTAGAGACACCAGAACATGGCTTATAATCATTAGAATATGCCTTATAAGCATTATAATATGACTTATAGTCACTAGAATAACTTGCTTCTCCCACACCAAATGTCCTTAATAATTCTTATTTCGACCAATAAGGTATATAATTAACTACTTTGTAATAATTAAACTATAAATAAATTCATTACAAAATTTTATAAAATATTATAACGATAGGCAACAAAAATTCTACTAAGCATAAATATACTATTTAAGCTTTTTAATCAAATTACTAATGATTATATAAAAGACTATTTTGAGACTTTAATTATACTACATCACTATTTTCTGAGTTCAAGATTATTTTCTGGGCAATTAAAATACACTTTTAAAAATACACGGTGTAAAGTTTTCTAGAAAATACCTAAATGTCCAGCACTAATGTCTTTACAACATAAAAAAAGTTATACAATGAAAGATTTATGGGTGTAAAGTTATGTATATTTTCATTATTCATATTTTTCGGTTATGAAAATATAAATTTAATCAAAAAATTCAAAAAATTTTGTATTTTTGAAAATCAAGATAGGTAAAATAGCATCTACCACGAATTGAATAATTTTTAGAGCTGGACCGTCAGTTGAAAATGATTTGAAGCAACCTTAAATGAACTCTCTCTCTCTCTCTCTCTAATGTCGGTTGCCAAAAATGAGTGAATAGTGAAAATAGTTATTTTAAATTATAAAATTTGCTCTGGCATCACGGCTAGCCATAGTGCTATCCTACAAGACTCACGGTGCCGTCGCGCTCACCATGTGTTGAAGCACAAAATTAAATTACCAAAAACCCTAGAGCGTTGATGCCGCGACGTCGTTGAACCCAGCACTGCGGCTCACCAAGGAAAAAAACTTTAGTATTTTAAAACATACAAACAAACCCTTGAGATCCACTTCAGAACATATGTAGACTCTAACATGCATCCAAAATATTCTCAGACATATGTAGAAAGGTTCAAATATAGAAATTTAACAACTTATCTTATTCAAATTAGGTCAGAATAGGTTGAACTGAATACTGAATCTAGAGGTGTTACATCTAAGTACACCGTTAGTTTACGAGATTCTCTTGGATGAGGTAACCTATGGTTGCTAGCAAGGATCCTAAAATCACCATATGACTCAATAGACTAAGGGCATCGATAAAGCTAGGACAATGGAACTATGAGATCTTGACTAGGAGTCTCATACCCCCTTGATAGGTTAGTCTTCACTTTTTAATCATTCTTTTATTCTGAATTTCACCTTATCAAAGCTACATTAATCATATTTGATTCAAACGTAAGCATTAAGTCCTTAATCGAGAGTATTCTCGAACATATCCAAGATGTAATTAAACTTAGGAGCATGCTCCTTTGGAGAATTAAAATAAATCCTTTTTGGGGTCACATTCCTTATAGAAAAAATCTCTAGGACATACACATTTAATTTATCTTCTATTGGTCCTGTGGACCTATAGAAAGTATCGATCAATTATAGTCATTCCTCTACTATAGTTCCATGGACATCTTTTGAATCCCATAGGAGGGACCGTATTACCTCACATGAAAGAATTTGTAGGGCAATAACCTCCCATCCACTTGGAATTTGGTTTTTTTTAATGCTATGTGATATTTAAAGTATTGTGATTTTGATGTATAAAAAGAAAATAAAATCAATAAAAATTCATATTTAAGGTGTGTTAAAAAGAATATCCAATTTATTTCACTCAGTGGTGGAAGAGCAATATGGAACTTTGGTGACTTCCATAGCCATAGGAGGGTTACTGGCCAAGCATAGGTAGCCATTATATATAAATTTTATTTTATTCCATCTTTCATCTTTCTTTACCATCAATTCCTCTCATCTTCCACTTTACATAAAAACAAATTAAAAAAAAAGGTTCCTTTAAATTATAGGTTCTCCTTCCAAATTCAAACGTAGTTATGAATTATAACTTCTCCTTTCATCTCCATCACTTTCCTCTTTGTCATACACTCCTCCACACTTCTAATCCACTCAAAGAGGCCCTAATCTCTCTTTTCACAATCTAAAAATAATGCATAACCTTGGTGTTCTTTTCCAACCTAGGTATTCCACCATTCCATCACATCCATAAGACAACATCTTCAACCTTAAATTACCTAATCCTTAATTCCATATCTATAAAGACAACTCCATTTATTGCAACAAACCATGATTGGGTGTCACATTTGAATCAGTGTCAAAAAATCTATGAAGAAGATTGATGAAAATTGGCTTGAAGGGGTGGTGCCATTAGTTACAACAACAACAACAACATCAAGCCTTTATCCAACTACGTGGGGTGGTACCATTAGTTAGATGAGCATAAATGTATTGGAATGCTTATCCAACTTGAACAGTGTTAGGTGTTGATTAGAATTGGGGACCTATCAAATTTGGTTCCATAAGTCCAGAAAGTATCAAGCATTCTACATAGTTTATGCATGGTATGGTTTGCCTCTAAAGTACCTAATATTATCAATAGGGGTATAACTAGTGTGAGAGTTGATGAGTGGAGTCAAAGTCAGTGGTGGTCCCACGACTAGTGAGTTTTAAAGTTAGTAAGGACTTAGGGATGGTAGGAGCTAATCAAACATTCTATGTCAATAGGTGTCAAAGTCAATGTCTCAAGCTTTGAGCATGGCATACAGAGCAAAAATGGTAGGTATCATTTGATGACGACCCATGTTTAGTGGATGTTGGAGCTAACAGGTGTATAGATGATAGGCTGTGTAATAGATGTTAGGTATGGCCTTTTATTCTCCTACGTTTGGACGCAAAGGCTCACTTCGAAAGGTTGTTTCAAGGTATTCATATATGAAACCTATAGTTTATTTAAGGTTCTTACAACTCTTCCTTGTTATGCTGTGAAGGCACATTAGGAAGGGTAATTGAGTGTTGGGCTTGACGATGACAAAGGTAATGGTTAGGAAAGCACAAGCCTAAGAGGGGAGTGGGGAGGAGAAGGATTATACCTCCTATAGGGTTGTGACCATTGTGTTTAAAACCTCTAGGTAGCCTCACTTTAAAGCAAGGTAAGAGAGATCGAGAGGAAGCAGATGGATCCTTAGACAATGAGTGCATGGGTGATCAATTCGTTAGTGCTGATGATACACACACACACACACACATACGTGAGAAGTTTTGATTTGCATGAGGCTGCAAAAGTCATATTGACGGAGCTTCAATGATAGAAACATAAGTAACTGACAAGCAATAACTAAAATGTTATGAGTGAACTTTAAAGATAGGCAAAATTGAATTGAGTAGCAAAATTTATAGTAAATGTTATAGAAGATGAGAGAGATATATGGCGAGTAGGTGAGTCAATGAATATTATGAGAAGCAAAAGATTTGGTAACGAAGGACATTGACTAATAAGTTCTCATGTCGTGGCAGTGAGGAGGTGTGTTGGTGACTTTAAAGGAAATAACATGGGGAGCGGATGGGTGTAAGGTAGGAGAAATGGGAGTTTATAATTATTTATTATGAATATGAGAGTGTTTGAATAGTTGAGTGTTTGGGAAAATGAGGACCAAAGATGGCCTAATGGAACCTCTCGTACTTGTAAGTTATATAATAAAGATTTGTGGAGGATGCCTTAGTTGTCATGTTAGAGGAGGAGGCTTTAATTGTCATACCAGGCAAGGCTATGTTGGAGCATTGTCCAAAATAAAAGGGTTGCCAAGACGTAGGCATTCACACATCTAGGAGATGAAAGAAGATTAAGCGATTTTTCGGATCTTGTTTGGTGTTGCACATTAATAGAAATATCTAGATAGAGGGAGCTTGCAACAACATGAAAGCAAAGAGCGAACAAGCGCTCTTGGAAGCATCAGTCGAAGGTGATATCAGATAGTAATTGATGGTGGTAAAAATAAAACAAAATGTTTGAAAAAGCAAATTTGATAAATTTAATTATATACATTGAGGTTTGTGGAAAATCATGACCCAATCACGTGGCCATACCTATAAGCGCTGATAGGATTTTGTTAAGCATATGAGTCAAATATGGGCTGTTAAATTAGGTGAATCGTTTGTGCTAGATGGGCTGGCATGCCACATATTGTTGATGGGTTGGATATGAGCCAATGGATTGTCCAATAGCTTGAGTACTACCATGTTAGGACAAAGCATCAGAGGTTAAGGGCCTTTATATTATAGAAACCATCAAATAGTATGGAATATAATAAGCTAACTCTAAGCGGGTATTAAATTAAAATAAGTCAGTAAATAGACCCCCAATAGTTAAAGTGTTCTGCTCTCAACATGAAAACTATTTTAATTAGCACAAGAATATATAATTATTTTATTTTTTTAATATATGAATGGAAATAAATAGAAGGATACACAATTATCCTAAATGAGACCCAAAAATTTATTACCTTGAATCAATATCCAAGTTTGACAAAAGGTGAACATCTGGAGCAATTTGAGATATATGACTTGCTTCATTGTTCATACACATTTTAATGGCTTCTAGTTTTGATTTGATTTGTCATTTTGCCTTCAAATAGTTGGATGGGAGCTTATGGTCCAAATATTGCTTGGTGTTCACTTGATGGTTTGATGTTTGCACTTTTAATAATGTTTTTTGTTCTGATGATCCTATTGTGATACAACTTCTTGAAATTTTTTGACTCATTATATTACTACCGTCTAAAATATGAGCAATATCAATTATGATGGACCTGCCTTTCTTTTGAGTGACTTCTTTGCGACCCTATTGGCAAGAAGTTTTCCATCTTGAATGATGCTTGAGCGCTTAGAACAAGGGGAGTCCACGAGCTGTGCATAAAGAAGTTTGTTGTGAGTTCATATTCGACTCATTCGAGTATTTTTTGTTCGAAATTACTCGTCAGTGAAAATCATATTTGTGTTCGATTCGTTTTAATCTCAATGAGCTTGTTGAGTTCATTTTCGACTTGAATTGACTCAAATTATTGATTTTTTTCTTTTAATTTTCAATTTTGTATAAATTAATCATATATGCAGACAAATAAATAAATATATAAAAAATTCATAAATTATTATAATTTAAAATTTATAATTGTTATAAGAATTTCTAACTCAAATTTTACAACTAAAAAAAGTCTTTATTACAACCAATTCACTCCATAAATATATTTAAAAATTATATTATGCTTTATTCAAAATCAAAGCTTTTTTAATTCATATATTAATGGTTCAATTCTCCAATCTTGATGGGAATAATAGTCCTCTCTATGCAGCATTAAACAGCAACCAATAAATGTCATAAATTCTACAAATATATCGAATAAATCTACAAAAAAATTTGAGTCCAATGTATATATCTAATAAAGAACAACATATCATAAGCTTATATTCTTAACAAAATATCATACATTTGAGACATTCATTATAAAAATATCATAGGTGCTCAACTAAAATATGTTGATAACCAACAAAAATATGTAAAGTAATAAAGAGACAATATCAAGTACATCTTATATTAATGAAATCTTCAATCAAAAGTTAGATGTCTCCAACGAGGAAGCTAACTAGGAGAGATTTAAGATTTCAATGTAAAGCGGCGTCGATCTCAATCGAGACAAAGAACCAGTCTAATTCAGTAGCAGAATAACATTCAAAGTAAGGGACTATGACAACTAGAGAGGCGAGATTCAAGAGAAACATAAAGAGCAAGAGAGAGAATAAAATGCAAGGCCCGTAACGATAAAGATGTTAGGGTTTCTAATTCCAAGCTTATAGCCTGAGGAATTAGCAACCCATATTTATAAACCCAAAATGCAATGCACATAAACATTGGATTTAGAATCCAATCAATGGCTGTGAATAATTAAACATTGCTTAATAGAAAATTTAATCCAAAGAAAAAACTGTTGATGTGTGATAAATTTTTTTGACTGTCCTGTTTAAAATCCTTATTAAACAGGAGAAATATTCTGTCCGGATATCCGGACGTCCGGATTATTGCGTATGGGCTGCATATTTACTGTGTATTTTTTGATACACAGTAAATAAGCAGTAAATAAGCAATAAATCAATAATACGCATTAAATACGCACTAAATACTCACTAAAAACGTAGAAAAAAAAATTATCAAAAAATATACAGTAAATACACAGCTCATACGCAGTATCCGGACGTCCAAATATCCGAACAGAATAATTTCTCATTAAACAGAGCACTTTGCATTTGCGTCAGTCCTCCCTCGTTCGGGTTTATTTTGACTTTGAGTTTCCGTGGTTGTTTGATAGCCCAAATATGAGCTAGTTTTTATTTTTTAATCCGTGGCAACGCTCGCTCCACTTTTATTATTGTTATAGGCTTATAGTATTTGAGCCAGAATCTCTGCGGCCCTTAATAAAATAAAATAAAATCGAAGCTAACAC
The DNA here is from genome assembly GCA_019925795.1 of Dendrobium chrysotoxum. Lineage (NCBI taxonomy): Eukaryota > Viridiplantae > Streptophyta > Magnoliopsida > Asparagales > Orchidaceae > Dendrobium > Dendrobium chrysotoxum. The sequence continues at coordinate 27,025,723 of CM034311.1, forward strand.
ATTTTAAATATTAGCTATGTGGAAGTCCGGCGGGTTGATGGGCCTACCACGATGAGAGGCCAAAGTAAACTACTTGCTCGCCAGTCGCCCCGAAGAAATGGCAAGCGAGCTTTGCTCTCTCTCTCTCTCTCCTCCGCCGACAGCGAATTTGGGAGGAGAAAGTAGTTTAAAGAGAGATTCTCTCTCCATGTCTAAAGCCTCACAAGGTTCTCACTGCGAATCGAGAAATTTGGGGATTCGCGCAATCTCCTTCTCCAGTCCAACTTCAAAATCGGGCTCGGAAACGGTCGTTGTTTATCGGACTTATGTGTGGAATTGAAGGGACGTGGTCAACGATTTGAGGCTATATGTTGGTTAATGGGAACGAGATAGGTTTGATGATGGGGCTTTTTAGGCGGTGGTGAGAGGTGGGGTGATCGACGTGGGCATGAAGCGGAGGGCGTCAGAATGGCGGCCCCGGCTGTCGAGTTGGATCACGAACTGGATCTGGTGGATTCTTGGGATCTTTCTAGTGGTTGCTCTCGTTCTCTTTCTCGTGCAGCACCATCAGATTATTCCGCACCAGCTCCCAATGCAGGTGAACGGCGCCATTACCGGGCTTTAGCTAATTCTTGCCTTCTAGGACACCTTTTTATTAGGTTTTCTAACATTAGGTCGTCTTGTCTTTGCATTGTTGTGTTTCCGTTTTCTTAAAGTGGGATTTTCTTTGTTTTTTATTCGCATTAGGCTTTTGTTTTTGATATGCTTTGATGACTTCTGAGTAAAATTTTGAAGCTTCTCTTTTGGATCTTGATTGATTTTCTCTTGCTTTGCTGAGTTACGCAAGTAACCAGTAACCAGCCTGACTGGGCAAGAGGAGAAAATGAGTGAAAAGGTACTGATGCACTGGTTTTTGTCCCGTTTCATTTAAAAATGCATTGATAACCCCAACATAAAATTCATTTGCTAAAGCATGAATTTTGAAATCATTTTAAAATCTAAAAAAAAAAAAAATCCAAATATCATAGCTAGAAGCTTCATAATTTGACTATGAGATCATTCAAATTTTATTTTTAGCAAATTTGTAGTCAAGGCAATATAGTTTGACAAGATGACCCTGACAATACTAAAAATGCTTTGATCCAAGTCCAAATAGGTTTAAATCAAGCACTCATAAGCATAATTAATAAATCTAAAATCCATTTGAGAGACAATATCCTCTAAAATTTTGTGTGTTTATAGTCAAAATAAGTTTCTTAATGAGAAGAATCTAATTAGTTTAAAATCACTCAATCTTGAGTATTTAAGGCTCCTTTCAAAAATTTGTAAGTGGGTGATATTTCTACACATTAGGGAAAGAATCTTCAATTGAGAGAAACTCAATATTCATAGAGAATTGTAAAACTTTGTCTATCATCACCACCAATCTAATGCCATCAATCATTTAGCATCAATGACTATTGTTGCCGCCACCCAATACCAATCGTCGACCAATATTGATGTTCATCATTGCCATCATCCCACAGGTTGTCTATTAGAATTGATGTCTATCATTGCTATTGGCCGGTGCTAGTGATCAACCTACATCAATACTTGTCATCGCCATCGTTTGACATCCAGCAACCATTGTCATTTAACATCTGATTGCCCCCATCACCACCAATCTAATGCCATCAATCATTTAGCATCAATGACTATTGTTGCCGCCACCCAATACCAATCGTCGACCAATATTGATGTTCATCATTGCCATCATCCCACAGGTTGTCTATTAGAATTGATGTCTATCATTGCTATTGGCCGGTGCTAGTGATCAACCTACATCAATACTTGCCATCGCCATCGTTTGACATCCAGCAACCATTGTCATTTAACATCTGATTGCCCCCATCACCACCAATCTAATGCCATCAATCATTTAGCATCAATGACTATTGTTGCCGCCACCCAATACCAATCGTCGACCAATATTGATGTTCATCATTGCCATCATCCCACAGGTTGTCTATTAGAATTGATGTCTATCATTGCTATTGGCCGGTGCTAGTGATCAACCTACATCAATACTTGCCATCGCCATCGTTTGACATCCAGCAACCATTGTCATTTAACATCTGATTGCCCCCCCCCCCCCCCCTCGTGCGTTCCTTTTTATAAGGAGAATGATAAATACGGTCATTCATCATCACTTGACTTTTAACATATCACGTTGACCGTAACTTGATGCAATGCCTGACATCCATCACTAGCATAATCTTAGGTCTATCATCCATCAATGTTTGTTTTCTGTCTTCCTGGCCACCTAGTTTCCCTTCCTATAAAGAGAATGACTAAGTCTGCTCCCTACTATTGCTTGACTTCCAACATTCATCACTGATCATTGTATGAAACTTTCTAATGACCAATGTTCGACGCACATCAGTCACCAAGGCCTAGCACCCACCTTCTCGATCTTTTGTATGATTTAAGACACACCAAGAGGGCTGTGAATCAATTATATAACCTATGAAATTCTTCCCAACTTAGACCCTACAAATGCAATATGAAATATTTCATAATAAGCATGCATGTGAGAAGTAATCAATGACATGATATGTGAAAGTTATAAGTATAATAACTAGATAAATAATCTAGCGTATACACGTACAAGATGTGGTATTTTATAAGATTATTAAGCCAAGCACAATATAATTGATGGGTTACTCAATTACTATTAGATGAACATGCAAATGTAACCATTAGACTAAGTAATGGTGTTGAATGATTAATTTATCTTGTAATGGGTGATTCAACTGTAGGCACAATTATAAAAGATGAATACACTACACTAGTTTGTATGATTAATTTTATCAATCATTAAAATAATTATTATGGGCAAGGGCACCACCTCTAACCTCTAAGCCTAAGGCTAGGGGAACTCCTTCTAAAGTGATCAAATACTTCTATAGTATCTAAGGTCATCACTAATTTTCATAAAGTTCAATATAAGCTTGATACAAAATAATTGCAAGTTAACTACAAAATCAAATGCACTAAACCAAATAATTTCAAAAAATTGAAAGGATGAACATAGCTTTCTTCTTGAATATGATAAAACATTTATGCTCAAAATGCTCTTGTATTTTTATACGATTATATGTGGAATAATCTATGTATTAAAGTTGGAATATAACGTTACATATATAGAATGATTTAGGATGGAATATGAAACCCAAAATGAAACTCCAAAATGTTAAGTTTTGGTTACAATCAATTCTCCAACTACCATAAGCAACTAATTTGATCAATAGTTGAATAAGGAAATAACTAATATTTCAAATGATTATAATAAATTCATTTTTTATTCAAAGTATGTCATATAATATATGAATATATATCTAAAAAATTCAAGAAACTCAGTGGAATATGAATTAAGCCTGAATTTTAAAAGCCTAAAATTATTTCTTCATTAATATTAATTTTAACATATTTTTATGAATTTTGGATATTTTAAATAAGCTTCTATAAAAATATCATGTAAAAATAAAAATTATAAAATCATTTAAAAATTAATAAGATATAAGCTAACTATTCTAAATTAATATAAGGGGAGCGTACATTCATACCATATAATTCTTATGTATTTACATATCTAAATACTAAACTTTGATATTTATGAATATAACAATTTATTGTCTCAATCACATCAAAACATATGCATGAAACTGTATATTTCATTTTAGAAAAGTTAATATTAGTGATATTTTTTGTATGATTTAAAGATTTGAGTGTTATATAAGTAAATATCAAAGTGAACTATTCTTAATTAATATAAGAGGGATTTACATACACACCACATAATTCTTATGTATTTACATGTTTAACACCTAAGCTCTGATATTTACTAATATAACACTTAATATCTCAATCGCATTAAAACCGATGTATGAAAAGGTATATCTCACTATAAAAAAGTTAAAATTAATGATATTTTTTGTATAATTTAAAGATTTGAGTGTTATATTATAATAAATATCAAAATTTAGGTGTTAGATATATAAATAAATATGTATTGTGTGGTATGTTTTTTTAATTTCCTTTGATATAATTAGGTACAATTTGCTTGTGAATAATCAATTTAATGATAGAATTATAAAACTTAAAGTCAAATATATTTCGTAATATAATTAGTAATCAATTACAAAATAAAATAAATTTTTAGTCATGATTACTAATTATTGTAATTTATATACCTAATAAATATTAATAAATAGAAAATAAATTCAAAAGAAATTAATAAAACATTATAAGTAAATCTAGATTACTATAAAAAAAATATTTTAAATTAAATTTAGAATATTGTTATAATTTCAGTAATTCTTATTTTTCATTTTTTTCTTCATGAAATTATATTGTTGTGAATCATCATTTCATAGTATATTGACATTTTTCCTTCAAATTTTGTTTTCTTTTTCATTGGCTTTTCCATCTATATTATGATGAATATTAAATGAAGTTTTAGTGCATCCAGAGTAGATCTTCCACTATTTAAATTTGAAATTAGTTAGACGTCATCTAGCAATAAAGTCTGACGGAAATAATTGATAGCTAAAGAGTTTAGTTCATTTAACTCATTATCAATACATGGAGAGAATCCACCAATTAACAAAATAGATCAAATTTGTATTCAGTACTTTGTAAGAATATCAAAATGTGGTTTTTTTTTCAAATTTTCAAAATTAATTTTATTTAAAATAGGACGATGAAAAATAGATTGTCTAGAATACCAAAAAGAACTTGAATTATGTGTAATTTAGTTCGATACTCTAGAAAGTTAAGCCTAATAAAGATTATTATGAGCACTAGCTTCAATAAAGTTAAACCTGAAGGTTTAAGGCACACCAAATTCAACCTCTTTTTATCTATCGTAAACCCTCAATCTGATCTCCCTTTTATCAAAAACACAACCAAGTTACTTGCTCATAGTCATTCGAGTTCTAACATACCTGATTGACCATTGCCAACCAATAACCGTTATCTGTTTATCATCGACATATGATGCTCATCTTTCTATTTATCGGTCTCCCCTCCCCTTAGGAGAACAATCAAGTCAATTTTCTACTATCATCTGACTTTAGGCATTCACCCTCGACTATTATTTGATATTTGCCAACAACCAAAATCCAATGCTTGTCAACTTTCGACATCCATCAGCCATCAACATCTAAACATCATCTAATCAGTCATCCAGACTCCCTTTTTTCAAGAGTATGACTGAGTCGACCACTCATCATCGCTCGGCTTTTGATATTCCTCATTGAACATCGTCTAATGCTCGTTAATAGCCAATATCTAGTGTGCATCATCCATCAATATGAGATGCACATGTTCCCAATCGCTTGAGCTTTGATTAACCCAACCACCATCACTGCAGAATGAAAACCGTGGCACTTTAAGTCTCTTTCTATTATCACCACAAGCAATGTCTTCCGTTTTTCTTATCTATTGCATAATATTGATGCCTTCTATATTTATAAGAAAGGGCACCCTTTATAATTCTTAATTAATACTAGTTGGATTATTTCAATTGGGGCAAGCCCCATAGTTTTCCTCTTCTCAATAATTTAGTCCCTCTTATGTGCCTCTCTCAACTAGTCTATGTAGGGGGATCTTCATACAATGTTATGATGACAAGTTCTCTCTCTACTACTACAAATATTCAAGCACGCAACATTCATAAAGAAGCCCATTATCCATTTTGCTTACTTTTGTTTTTTAGGTGTTTTATTTGATTTTGCCGGTTCATTATGTAGATTTTTCTTGAAATTAGGAAGATATATGAATGCCTAGCTTGCACTTAAGTAGTAGAAGGATTTTGTTGTTTTCTGAGTCTGTAAAATTAAGAAAGACCTAGTTATGGCAGCTTAAGTCTTGGAACTAACCCTTTAGGTTGATTGCCGCTTACATTAAAAAAAATAAAAAATACTTGGATTATTTAGTATGTCATCTGAACAAAGTGGTCCTTAACTTGGTCATAAAATGCTTATGTTTCTTAGGGTGTGTGATATATTTGATTTGCTATCAAACGCCCTGATAAAGATATTTGCACGAACCATTGATATGGGCCTTGAGTTTCCTCAAATGAATATTGCAGCATTGTAGCTCAAGGAATTAGTAATGCAGAACAGGTAATGTTTTTCTTGAGCTTGGTCTGCTACATGAGATGTTTGTAGTCTGCTTCTATGAAATTAATTATATAGAAGTTATGTAATAATAACTGAACATCGGTCCTTAAGAAGCATGCTGGTAAGCTGTGAGATCGATATCCTTCATTAAGCAGCACAGGGGCAGATATTCGAATGTTGCTATTGTCTTTACTCATCTCCATATATTGCACTGGATATAGCCAACTACTTTCAAGTAGTTTTGCAGTGAAAGAAGGTCGATGTATAATCTCTTGGATAAACGCTCATAGGCACATGATTTTGATTAATAGATACATAGTGCACCATCATCTTAATTTATATTCGTATTGGCTTTTTTTAGGTTATAACTACAAAACCTTTGAGACCCATTTGGCAATGCTTTTTATTGCTTGATTATTTTTTTTTTGTAAGGCAACAGAAGTAATTTTAGGGCTTTTGGTGAAGAACAAGCAGTTGTATGGAAATATTCAGTTTTATGAAAGTTAAAATGAAATATGGGAATGATCAAAAAACTGATCAAGCGTGCTTTTTAAAACACGCCTTTGTTAAAACACGTATTGGAATTTCTTAGGTCAACAATGCCCTTGACTAATCTTAATATTATTCTGCAATAATATTTTCCTTTTTTCTTAAATACGCTCATTATTCCCTTTATATATGCACACAACAAGTTTCCTCCTTCATCATACGTCGTTGTCTATGGCAGACAGGCCAAACAGGTTCTCAGCGGGTTGCTCTTTTAATGGATAGATTTTAGTAAACTTATTTCTTCATTATTACTATATATCATTTTGTAAATAAGTAGTTTTCTTATTTTTATTTATTTCATAGATGTATTATTATGTATTAATTATTAACCTAGCACTAATTATTTGATAGACAACATATTTTTTAAATAAATTTAGTTTGAAATTATTATTAATCAATAATCATATCTAATTACTCATTAGTCATTTAACCAATTTATTTTACTATCACAGTAGTTTTACCAAATAAGTTGAGGTATCACGGTACTTAGGGAGCAAATTTAATAACAATCGTATCAAAAAATCATCTACTTTATTCTTGAAGTGATACAAAACATACAACATACAACATAGCAAAACAACTGTATCAAATAATCTTCTACTTTATTCGATAACATAGCAAAACATACAACACGAGACAGCATTGCCTAAAGGGGCATTAGGATGTTCTTAGTCTCCATAAGCAACTGGAAATTTGATTATTTCCTGCAACCCTCCCCCTTTCTCCTAGAAGTTTGTCATCCCCAAAGCCTACTAGGATCCACGGTTTGTCTGGGCCTTAGCCCTAGTAAATCACTAACCCGATAATGCATTTAGGTACATGAGATAGAAGAGGAACAGTTGTCTTCCTGAAATACCAAGGATCTGATGAGAAACATTTAGAAATTTGTATTTTTTTAATGTCCATTATATCCTGAAACACCAAGGAACAGTAGAGGTATTAGATTGGACTTATGTTAAGAAAGGTAGAGGTAAACTGTTACACATGAGCCGGCCCAGGAGGGGCCGGCTGGACCGGTCCAGGTCTATACTAGGAGGCGGAAGAACAGGGAGGGGGGCGGACAAGGTGGGCCCCATTTGGGGCCAATTTGATTGCATGGGAGGGAAATTTTTGAATGCAAAGGGCTGTTTGGGTATTTTGTAGGAATCCTTTATGGTTAATTAGGGGGATTAGGAGGGAGAAGGGGTTATCTTGAATTTGAATCTAATTTGAGATCTAGGGTTTGGTGCTTAGGGCTCTTGGTGTTGCAAGAGAGTTTTGGAGAGTTGTTCTTCCTCTCGAATTGAAGAACGTTGTATCTTTGGTTGTTTTTAATCATCTACTAGTGGAATATATCCTCTTGGAGTTGTTTTCCCTCAGTTTTCCTCTCAGTTTTTGCTGTTTTTCTCTGATTTTGGCTGAATTTCTGCTCCAAACTGCAGCAGTTTTGCTGTTGGCTTGTCGTTTTGGGTATGATTGCTTGTGAAACCAAGTATATCCTATCAAATTGGTATCAGAGCATCGTTTTTGGGACCATCGGCGGCTGAAATTCAGAAATTTCAGCAAACACTTGGGCATCCGGAAGAGAAATCCTTGTGATTCGTGAAGGGAAGATGGCCGGGAAGAAGGTGGAAGTCTTGGAGGGCGAAATCGGACAGTTGAAATCTGATTTGGAGGGAAAATTTTTTTATTTTCAAAATCAAATCACATCCAACAATGAAAGGTTGGAAGGAAAGTTCACCGTTGTGGAGGAGATGTTAAAAAAATTAATGGAGATGAAGACAAACCCGGCGACATCAGAAGTAAGAGAGACCACCGACGGCCATGGCATAGGAGGAAATCTGAACCCGTCGCGGGGGAGGAAAAATCCGGAGGTGGAGATCCTTGAGGGAGAGGACGACATGCCACCTCTAGAACCGTTCTCTAGAGAGAAGATGAGCCAGTGGTACGAACGAAGGGGTGCTGATTTTGTAGGAAGAAGGGAAGAGATGCATCGCCGGGGTGCTGATTTTGACGGGAAAAGAGGGGAATATGAGGAAGGGTTTGGGTACAATCGTCGGAGGGACGATCGGGACACTTGGGGAGCACCTCCCCTTCGGGGGATGGGAGGTTATGGAGGATACCGAGGGTACGGGGGAGATCCCAAGGTGAGGAAACTGAAGATGCCCATCTTTGAGGGCGAGGATGGCCATGGCTGGATTTACAAGGTGGAGCGATACTTTGCCGTCAACGGGTTGACGGAAGAGGAGAAACTGACCGCGGCGGGACTGTGCTTGGAAGGGAAGGCACTGGCATGGTACCAGTGGCGAGACATGAGGCGACCCATTCGGAGCTGGAGGGAGTTCAAAGACTGTTTGCTAGAGCGTTTCCGAACCAGTAGGGGAGTAGACTTCTACGAACAGTTCTTTGCTCTGACACGGGAGGGGACAGTGGCAGAGTTTCGTGACCGGTTCGAGTACCTAGCTAGTAGGCTAGATCGCCTTTCGGAGACCGTGCTTGAAGGGAACTTCATGAAGGGGCTCAAACCAGAGATCAGAGCAGCTGTTAGAGTGATGAGACTACACGACCTGGGGGAGGCCATGGAGTTGGCACAGCTGGTTGAGGACCAGAAGCATCTGGAGAGAGGGGCTCGAGGCAGCAGCTCCGGGGGATCCTACCGGATGACGACCACTTTTCTAGCTCCCAAGGGAGCTGCACCGGGGGGTACACGAGAGGTACCAAAGGAAAGGCCTGGAGGAGGAGGGCCTGGGGGAAATTTTAAAAAGCTTACTGATAGAGAGATGCAGGAGAAGAGGGCAAAGGGACTGTGCTTTAGGTGTGACGAGAAGTACATGCCGGGTCATAGGTGCAAGGACCGAACTCTTCAGGTTCTCCTTGTTTGCGAAGACGAGGAAGACGAAGAGGGGGGTGGGAGCAGGTCCGAAGTGGAGGAGGAGGAGAAGTTGCATCTGGATGTGGCAGAAGTCTCTCTGAACTCCGTAGTGGGATTCACTTCAAGTCACACTATGAAAGTGAAAGGGGTGATAGCTGACCACGAGGTGGTGGTTTTGATAGATAGTGGGGCAACCCACAATTTCATTTCCACCCAGATTGTTGAGTTGCTTGGAATGAAATTAGTGGATACGGGAGGCTATGGGGTGATGATGGGTACAGGGAAGGTAGAGATGGGTAGAGGAGTTTGTAGGGGAGTAGTGATGACCATTCAGGGGATACAGGTGAGGGAGGATTTCCTTCCCTTAGAATTGGGGAGTACATATGTGATTTTGGGGATGAAGTGGCTGCAAACTTTGGGGGAGACCAAGGTGAACTGGGGAGAACTGCGGATGGAACTAGTAGTGGGGGGGGAGGAGAATGGTGATACAGGGAGATGTCGGCCTGTCTAGGATGGGGGTGTCTCTCAAGTCCATGATCCGAACCATCCAGGAGGTTGGGGGTGGATACTTGGTGGAGCTGCAACGACTGGAGAAAGTCAGTGTGGGGGAAGAAGGAGACATTCCTCTTGAAGTGCAACCAGTCATACAGCAGTTCAGGGAGGTTTTTCAACCTCCACAGGGTTTGCCACCGCAGAGGGAGCTGGAGCATGCCATCACTTTGAAGGAAGGAGAGACCCCGATCAGCGTCCGCCCTTACCGTTACCCTTAGATTCAAAAAGATGAGATTGAAAGGCTGATCCGAGAGATGCTGGAGGTTGGGATCATCAGACCAAGTTTAAGTTCTTTCTCTAGTCCAGTCCTCCTGGTCAAGAAGAAGGATGTGAGTTTGAGATTCTGTGTGGATTACAGGGCTCTGAATAAGGGCACTGTACCAGACAAGTTCCCAATTCCAGTGATTGATGAACTCTTGGATGAGCTCTTTGGGGCAGTGGTTTTTTCCAAGTTGGACTTAAAGTCCGGATACCACCAGATCAGAATGAAGGAGGCAGATGTTCCCAAGACAGCATTCAGAACACATGAAGGGCATTATGAGTTTCTGGTAATGCCCTTTGGTTTGACTAACACACCTGCTACTTTTCAATCTTTGATGAACAGGATCTTCAAGCAGTACCTCCGGAAGTTCGTACTGGTATTCTTTGATGACATCTTGGTGTATAGCAAGACTGAAGGGGAGCATTTTGAGCACTTGAAGATGGTTTTGGGAGTGTTACAGGAACATCAGTTACAAGCCAACCTGAAGAAGTGCAGCTTTGCCCAGACCAGTGTAGAGTACTTGGGACACGTGGTCTCACAAGAAGGAGTGGCCGCCGATCAGAATAAAATAGAAGCAATGCAGAAGTGGCCAATGCCTAGGAACCTAAAGGAGTTGAGGGGGTTCTTGGGGTTAACTGGGTACTACAGAAGATTTGTGAAGGGATACAGTGCTATTGCTTGGCCTTTGATGGAGCAACTGAAGAAGGATGGATTTTTATGGGGAGAGGCAGCCACCCGGGCTTTCGAGAAACTGAAGGAAGCTATGACTACATTTCCAGTCTTAGCACTTCCCGATTTTAGCCAGGTTTTTGTCATGGAAACTGACGCATCAGGATATGGGCTGGGGGCAGTGTTGATGCAGGACTACAGGTCAATTGCTTATTTCAGTCAAGTGCTGTCAGTCAGGGCTAGATTGAAGTCAGTGTATGAGAGGGAGTTAATGGCCATTGTCTTGGCTATTCAAAAGTGGCGGCCTTATCTATTGGGAAGGCATTTTATTGTAAGAACTGATCAGCGAAGCTTAAAATATCTTTTGGAGCAAAGGATGGTGACCGAGGAGCATCAGAGGTGGTTATCCAAATTACTAGGCTATGACTTTGAGATCCAATACAAGCCCGGTTTGGAAAATAAAGCTGCTGATGCCCTATCCAGACGTGTTGGGGAGCTTCAGGAATTAGCGGTGTCAATTCCGTTGTTGATAGATTGGGGGGCCATCAAGGAAGAAAGTAAGCTGAGCGAAGAATTGAGGAAGATCAGGGAGGATCTGGGGAAGGACAGGAGTAGTCATCCGGGCTACTATATTGAGGGGGAGAGACTATTATATCAAGGGAGGTTTGTGATGCCACGGACTTCCATACACATCCCCCACTTATTGCAGGAGTTTCATGGCAGCGCCGTTGGAGGACATTCAGGAGTCCAGAAGACCTACAGGAGACTTGCATCTGAGCTCTACTGGAAAGGGATGCATAGAGATGTTGAAGAGATGGTGGCAAGGTGTGAAGTATGTCAGAGGAATAAGTACATGGCTATGGCTCCGGGGGGATTACTACAACCATTGACACTTCCAAACAAAGTCTGGGAGGAAGTGTCCATGGATTTCATTGATAGCCTACCAAGATCAGAAGGGTTCACAGTCATCATGGTGGTAGTTGACAGACTTAGCAAGTATGCACACTTCATCCTTCTGAGGCATCCTTACACCGCAATATCTGTAGCGGCAGCTTTTATTAGGGAGGTTGTGAGATTACATGGGATTCCTGAATCGATTGTGTCTGATCGAGACAAAGTGTTCCTCAGCCAGTTCTGGAGAGAGTTGTTCAGGATGCAGGGCACTGTTCTAAAGAGAAGCACCGCCTATCACCCATAGACAGACGGACAAACAGAAGTGGTAAACCGAAGCTTGGAGACCTATTTGAGGTGTTTTGTCTCTGAAACTCCACGGATGTGGGCAAAGTGGCTGCCGTGGGTGGAGTATTGGTACAATACCTCATACCATTCCGCTTCACAGATGACTCCATTCAAAGTGTTATATGGAAGGGACCCTCCACACCTAGTACACTACGGGAGAGGTAGTACACCAGTGTCGTTAGTTGAGCAGTACTTAGAGGAAAGGGACAAGATACTAGAGGAACTGAAGAAACATCTGATGAGGGCACAACAGATCATGAAGAAGCAAGCGGATTCGCACCGAAGAGACATGCAGTTTGAAGTGGGCGAGAAGGTGTTCTTGAAACTGCGACCCTACAGACAGAGAACAGTGGCTAAAAGGAGGAATGAGAAATTGGTACCGAGGTACTTTGGTCCCTATGAAGTGTTGGATAGAATTGGAGCAGTGGCATATAGATTGAAGTTACCCTCCTCAGCCACTATACACCCAGTCTTCCATGTTTCTCAGCTAAGGAGAGCCATCGGGGAGCATGCAGCGAGTGCAGAACTACCAGCCACCATGACGGAAGATTTAGAAGTGGTCTTAGAACCATTAGAGCTGGCAGGGGTCCGATCAGATAAAATGGGCAACACAGAAGTGCTGATCAAATGGAAGAGCCTCCCTGATTTCGACGCTACTTGGGAGCCGTTGGAAAGAATGAAAGAGCAGTTCCCCTCTTTTTATCTTGAGGACAAGGTGAGTCTTTGGGAGGGGAGTAATGTTACACATGAGCCGGCCCAGGAGGGGCCGGTTGGACCGATCCAGCCTGAGGCGGAAGAACAGGGAGGGGGGCGGACAAGGTGGGCCCCATTTGGGGCCAATTTGATTGCATGGGAGGGAAATTTTTGAATGCAAAGGGCTGTTTGGGCATTTTGTAGGAATCCTTTATGGTTAATTAGGGGGATTAGGAGGGAGAAGGGGTTATCTTGAATTTGAATCTAATTTGAGATCTAGGGTTTGGTGCTTGGGGCTCTTGGTGTTGCAAGAGAGTTTTGGAGAGTTGTTCTTCCTCTCGAATTGAAGAACGTTGTATCTTTGGTTGTTTTTAATCATCTACTAGTGGAATATATCCTCTTGGAGTTGTTTTCCCTCAGTTTTCCTCTCAGTTTTTGCTGTTTTTATCTGATTTTGGCTAAATTTCTGCTCCAAACTGCAACAGTTTTGCTGTTGGCTTGTCGTTTTGGGTAGGATTGCTTGTGAAACCAAGCATATCCTATCATAAACCTAAAAAGATTTGATTAGAAAATATTAGAAATGATCTTTCTTTATTAGATTTAAACGAGAATTTGACTTTTAACCGGACACAATGGAGAAAACGGATTCATGTAGCTGACCCCATATAATGGGATAAAGGCTTGATGTTGTTGTTGTTGTTGCTGCATTATATTCTTTGAAGTGATTGATGAACATATTCTGATAAAATTAGTTCTTTGTGTGCCCGTAGTCTAAAGGAAATGTGCTAACTCTTGTTTGGCACTTCAGTATGCAACATATAGGTTGGCATGTTGCATGCGAGCCATAATTATTAGGAGAGATCATACTCAAACCTGTAGTGTTTGTTGGAAGCCAGTAGCGCCACTCCATCACGAAATTTATCTATCTATTAAATTTGAAATGCCCCTTTTGTCAGCTGCACCAACTTTATTTTGTGAGTATAAACTGTTTTAAAACTTAAATCTGTCAAACTAATTTTCTTATGGGCTTAACTTGTAAGAAAGAGCCTGTTCAACCTATTCCTGTAAATATATGAAATAACTATAAATTTTCTGGTAAATTTCCACAAAAAAGTGAATAAATGGGTTGGTGCAGCCATCATCAATTCAGTATTGTGTTGATTTGCTTCGATGCCATCTATTAAGTTTCTGACAACTTTTTTGGATATCTTAAATCTCAATTATCAAGAAATAGTTTGGGATTATTGATTCCGATAAAATATCAATTTCCTAATTAGCCCCTAGTACTTGGTGAAGTCAAAATGCTGCATATTCATTTTCTCCTGGTTCTTTCAGATATATCAGGTCTAAAAAAAATTTAGAAGATAGAGGACAAGATGAAATTGAAAGTCGATTACCTGTTTATTATTGTGCAATAAACACAGCGGAAATAACACAAATCAGAAATCACGCAACAAACAACACAAATAACATGGCGATTTACGTGATTCAGCGAAGATGCATACGTCAACGAGGAGGGGATGATGATTTCACAATATTGGAGGAGAAAAAGGATTGCAATTTCTCTCTTCTTTTCATACCTACAGTACAATAGCCCTCAAGCCATATTTAAAGATTTGAAACAAAGCTACAAAGGAAACTTTAATTAATACTATAATATGGCAAAAGCTAATCATGCCAATTAGATCTCTCAATCATACTAATTAAATCTCTTAATTTATACAATAATATGATCCCCTAATTAATGCATCAATTACATCTCCAATCAAATCAACTTAATTAGGGAAATAATCAACTCCCTAATCAATTATATAATGAGACTTCAAAGCCAATCAAGGCTAATCTAGATTTGGAAAGATTTCCAAATCAACAATCTCCATCTCATCTTTCACTTTAGAAAGTGAAAAAATGACAAACTAGGCTCCAATATCAGAACTACTGCATCTAGCTGCCTATGTACACCCTCTTAAGGGATCAAACCGAGCATAGTTCTTCAAAACAAGTAGACAATCAGTTGTGAGCTCTAATGTTCACCAAACTCCTACAGTAGGTGAACCTGCTCACTACTCCAACTAAAGATTTGTCCAATCTATAAACCAAGTCTTTTGAGGATTCATATCTAGGCCGCTGTAACATGTGGATCTTCTCCTACAATTCTCCGTGTAAGAATGCAGTCTTCACATCGAACTGCTTCAAAATCAGACCATATTATGCTACAAATGTCAAGTGAACACAGGTCAAGGGTTGCTTAACCACTGGGGAGAACACATCATCATAAGCAATCCCTTCCTATTGTGCAGAGCATTTTGCCACCAACCTAGCCATGTATTGCACATCAACTCCATGAGATCCTTCCTTCTTTGCACACTCCCATTTGCACCAAATGAATTTTCTTCCTGGAGGTTAGAGGAAGCTTCACTAACCTCCCAATATTATTCTTCTGAAGTGACTCCTCTTCATCTATAGCCTTCTTCCAGAGATCACCATCAGGACTGTCCACTGCTTCATTGTAGTGACTAGGAACTTTAGCCTCCGTGGCTGAAAGTGCAAATGCAATGTGATCCCTCAACCAAGCTGGTTTTGGGATATTCTAGCGCCTGGTCCTGTTCCTCGCAATAGATTCCTGAGCAGGAATCGCATCCTCAACATCATTTTCTATCTCCTAATCTGCAGCTGAATCAGGTACCTGGGTAGAAATGATAGGCTTTTGTGGAACAAATGGAGTTGCATCAAACTCCAACTTTTGTAGTGCATCTGTGGTCCCAATAGAACCCTCCATTTGCTTTAAGTCCTGAGGCTTCAACATGCTCGCCTCATCAAAAGTAATATCCCTGCTAATGGTAATCTTCTTCTCTACTGGATCATAGAGTTTGAAGCCCTTGACTTCGTGCTTGAAGCCAATAAAAATCATATTCCTTGCATGCTGTTCCAAATTATCATTTTGAACATGATAATAAGTTGGACACTCAAACACTCTCAAGTGCTCATAATCTCTAGCAGATGTCCTAACCACATCTCCTTTGGAATCTTGTTCCCAATAGCTATAGAAGGCAGACGGTTCACTAAGTGACAGGCATAGTCCATCGCCTCAGCCCAATAGATTTTATCCAACTCAGCATTGAATAACATACACCGAACTTTCTCCACTAAAGTAGGATTCATTCTCTCCATCACCCCGTTCTGTTGCGGTGTCTTTCTAATAGTGAAATGGTGCTCTATCCCATATCTCTGGCACTCCTGCAATAATGCATCCAAAGTGTATTCACCCCATTGTCTGATCTAATATATCATATCATTTTATCAGTCTGAGTCTCAATCTATTTATTCTAAGTTTTGAAAATCTTCAATGCCTCACTCTTGCGCCTCATGGTGTACGCCCAAACATATTTGAAGTAATCATCAATAAAAGAGATAGTATCGCCATCCGCCAAATGATGATGTCTTCGTAAGCCCCAAAATATCTGTGAACATACTCCGGGATACCCTTTGTACTGTTAATGACAGTACCAAAGGATATCCTTGTTTTATTGCCAGACACATAATGTTCACAAAGATCAAACTTGCAGGTGCTTGCTCTTTTTATCAATCATTGTTTCACCAAAGTCATAAGAGAAGCCTCTCTAACACGAGTTAGCTATATATGGCACAATATAGTGGCATCAGAAGAATCATCAGCCACAATAGTTATTCCAATCATTGTTTTTCTCTTAATGTAGTAAAGGTTATGGTGACAAACTCCTTTCAGAAAAACCAACGCTCCATGATATATCTTTAGAACTACTATCACAATAACTACCTTATAGCCCTTGGTCTCTAAAGCCCCAACAGACAGCAAACTCTTTTTGATATTTGGAACATGTCTTACATTAGTTAGCTCTCTCACAATACCATCATGTTTTCTAATGAAGATGCTCCCTACGCCAACTGTACGACAGCAAACTCTTCCTGATAAAGATGCTCCCTACCTTGTAGCCCTTGGTCTCTAAAGCTCCAACAGACAGCAAACTCTTCATGATATTTGGAATATGTCTCATATTAGTTAGCTCTCTCACAGTACCATCAAGCTTTCTGATGAAGATGTTCTCTACACCAACTATATGACAAGTCTGATTATTTCCCATGCTCACAATATTGCTATCAAGCTCCTTGTAGGTATAGAACCACTCTCAATGGGACAAATGTGATAGGTAGCACTAGTATTCAGAATCCAGCATGAATCATCTGAATAGAAACTCTGAGAAACTACAGATAGTGATACATCTGAATCTTCGTCATGCTATTCTATGCTAAGGTTTGCCTTAGCGTTAGTGAAAACTTCATTTCCTTTCTCCTTCAATTTTGGACAATTTTTCTTCTAATGACCTGTCTCCAAACAGAAAGCATATTAATTTTTTTCCAAAACTGCGCCCATGAGACTTGCCTCACTTGTTACTGCCCGTTTTTCTTCGTCTCTGATCTTCCTTGTTGGAGTATGAGAGCATCGGCCAAATCCATCTTTTTAGATTCCTTGTCCCAATGCCAGAATTCGTGATTTAGCAACGTAGTGGTCACCTCACCATAGTTCAAGACTGCTTTCATATGAATGAGTGTCATTGTGGAATTTTCGTACTCATCAGGGAGCAAATTCAACAGAAGGAGCGCCTTGTCTTCATCTCCAACATCCTCATCTAAATTTAAAAGATCTGCCAACAACTTTG
Source organism: Dendrobium chrysotoxum (assembly GCA_019925795.1). Lineage (NCBI taxonomy): Eukaryota > Viridiplantae > Streptophyta > Magnoliopsida > Asparagales > Orchidaceae > Dendrobium > Dendrobium chrysotoxum. The sequence continues at coordinate 27,043,378 of CM034311.1, forward strand.
TGAAGTCATTCAAATGCTTATCAATTGTACTCTCATTTCTCATCTGAAACCTATAGAGCAGCCATTTCATATGTAAACAATTTTCCATACTTTTTGTCAGATATTTATTCTACAAAGTCTTCCACAACTTTAGAGTATCCATCATCACCCCATACTTGATCTTTTGAGATAGGCAATTTCTGATCAAGCCACAAGCACTCTGGTTCATCTTCAGCCAATCTTTCTCAGACATCTCTTCAGGACGTTCATCGCTATCCAGAACATCCTCCAGATTCAAATAGCGGTGTCAATTTTTGACACAACCGGAAATCCGACTCCAACCCTACCCGAAAAAATATGGGTTCGGGTCGACCCATTTGTGAAACGGGTCAGGTTCAGGTTCAACAAACCGACCAATTTCAAAAATCGGGTCGGGTTCGGGTTAACCTGGGAACCCGAAAATGACCCGAATACGGGCCCTGCCCGCGTCGAGTGCTCGACTTCCCGCGTTGCCCGACACGTCGAGGCTCATCGATCGCTTAGAAGTTTGGCCTTTGGGTCGCGTGCCCGCTGCCGCTGTGCGTTGCTTCGGCCTTCGCGTCGCGTACCAACTGCCGCTGCGCACTTGCGCGTCGCGTGCCCGCTGCCGCTGCATATCGCTTCAGAGTTTGGCCTTCGCGTCGTTGTTGCCGTTGTCGCTTCGCCGTTGCTGCCTCTATAGCTGCGCTGCCTCTGCAGCTGCGCCGCCACTGCCGCTGCTTCGCCGTCAGCTATGAATCGAAACTGGAAGTAGCGACGGGAGGTCAGCTCGTGCTTTTTCAGCCAAATCTAGTAAAACCGGGTCAGGTTGTGTCAATCCGGCAACCCACGCGGGTCGGGTCCGGGTTGAGATAGCCGACCCGTTTGCAAAAAAGGGTCGAGTTTGGGTTGACCCGTTTAGAGCCGGGTCAACTCGGGTTTGACCCAAACCCGACCCGTCGACCCGAATTGACACCCCTAGATTCAAAGAGCACAACGCATCCATCACCTCACATCGCCACATACCAAAGTTTCCTTTGCTGTCAAATTTCATCACATCAATTTTAACGGGATGTGTAACCACCTGATAGATCGCTGCCTTCTCCAGCGTCAAAGTGGATGTATCCATGGCTCCACTAGATCTTATAAGCTCCACCAAATTGCAGCTGCCTTATGACACCAGAATCGCACCAATCCGACTCAGCAACAATCCGGAATAAAAATCAACAGTCTTTGCTTGCTCTATCTGATTAGATCATGTCTCAGAGATTTTCTCCCATTCTTCAAATCGTTGCCGGAAATTCCACCGAAATTTGGCTCTGTTACCGATTGTTGTGCAATACACAGCGGAAACAACACAAATCACGCAATCAAAATAAAGAACACGACGATTTACTTGGGTCGGTGAAGATACTTACGTCCACGAGGAGGGGATGCTGATTTCACTATATTAGAGAACAATATGGATTACAATTTGGCTTTTTGGCTCTCTCTTCTTCTCGTGCCTACAATATAATATTCCTCAAGTTACCTATTTAAAGATTTGAAGGAAACTTTAATTAATGTTATAATATGACAAAATCTAATCATATCAATTAGATCTCCCAATCATGCTAATTAAATCTCTCAATTTATATAATAATCAGAAATTCTAATTAATGCATCAATCAAATCTCCAATCAAATCAACTTAATTAGGGAAATAATCAACTCCCTAATCAATTACATAATAAGCCATCAAAGCCTTTCAAATCAAGGCTAATCTAGATTTAGAAAGATTTCCAAATCAACCGATATAAGAAAGTGTTGGTGAATGTCATCTTTATTCATTAGTATCCAAAAATCTTGGGCATTAACTGTTTTTTTCAGGGTTTAATTCTTTCCTAAAACTTCCTTTATTGCTTTACTGATAAATATACTAGCAGAAAATGGAGATAAAAAAATGTGTCCCTGATTTGTGTATAGAGAGAGCATCATTGCATCTAGGGGTTAATTATGTTTCCATTTATCTTTTATAATACTTGATTATTTTTGGTATTCCCAGGTACCATTTTTATGTTTGGTTTCTCAATTGTCTGTTTTTTTTTTTATTTGATATTTTTCTTTTCTAGGAGAAAAGTACAGGATTTAAGGATGTTTCTGTTGAGAGGATGAACTTTACAGAAGATTTGTTGACCAGCACATCACTTACCCGGCAATTGGCTGACCAGATGACACTATCGAAAGCTTATCTAGTCATTGCAAAGGAGCATGGAAACTTGGATTTTGCTGCTGAGCTAAGCTCACAGATCAGGAACTGTCAAAGATTACTTTCTCAAGCAGCAGTCAATGGTAAGCGTGTTACACTTGTTGAAGCCCGGCCCATTGTCAATCAGCTATCAAAATTAATCAACAAAGCTCTAGACTACCACTATGACATAAGCACCACAATCTCAACTCTGATGAGCCACGTCCAAGCCCTTGAAGAGCGTGTCATTGTAGCAACTGTGCAGAGTGCGGCATTTGGCAGATTAGCTGCTGAATCTTTGCCCAAGAATCTCCAATGTGTTAATGTTAAGCTCACTAAAGATTGGTTTGAAGAACCTCCCCTAAGACTGCATGCTGAAGAGCAGCAGCACTCCCTCCGTCTAATGGATATCAACCTATATCACTTCTGTGTGTTCTCCGATAATGTGCTTGCAGCTTCTGTTGTTGTGAATTCTACCATTGCAAATGTAAAGCACCCACAACAGCTTGTTTTTCACGTGGTCACAGATAACACCAATTACCAAGCAATGGCTGCGTGGTTTCTGAAGAATGACTTCAAAGGGTGTACTGTGGTGGTGAGAAGCGTTGAAGAATTCTCTTGGTTGAATGAATCTTCCTCACCATTGGTTAAACAACTAGCAAGTGCAGAAACACAAAATTGGCATACAAGGTCTCTTTCACTGCTCAAATACTTGCGGTTCTACATCCCAGAGATTCACCCGTTGCTGGAGAGGGTAGTGTTTCTTGATGATGACATCGTCGTCCAAAGGGATTTGACTCCTCTCTTCTCCCTGAATATGCATGGAAGTGTTATTGGAGCAGTAGAGACTTGCCTCGAGTCATTCCACCGACTTCATAATTATGTCAACTTTTCTCATCCACTGATCGGCTCAGCATTTGATCCGCAAGCCTGTGGTTGGGCATTCGGTCTCAATGTGGTAGACCTGATAGCATGGAAGAAAGCTAATGTGACCGCAAAGTTTCACTACTGGTTACAGCAGAATGCAGATGGCATGCTTTGGAAGGAGGGGACTCTGCCAGCAGGCCTCCTTTCATTTTATGGACTCATGGTTCCACTTGACAGAAGATGGCATGTACTGGGCTTGGGATACGACTTCGAGATCGACATTAGGTTGATAGAAAGTGCTGCTACTGTACACTTTAATGGGAATATGAAGCCATGGCTGAAGCTGGGAATTAGTAGGTACAAGCATCTTTGGTGGCGCCACATAGATTTTCTACATCCGTATATTAGAGATTGCCAGCTACAGAGCTAGCAAGATAGCTCTTGCTGATTTTTTTGGTTCAGTGATCCTTTATTCATTATAGAGCGGTTGTCGAATACGGTGGGATTGCTATTTTGGGGGTGGAAAAATTCATTTTGGAAGATGTAATAATTTCTTTAGATCTTATAGGATTGGGACGGCAATTTTTTTCTTGTGAATAATATATCATGAGGATGTCTTCCAGCAGGAAAATTTTCATGTTGAGTATAGAAAGTTATTCTTTTAGCTAATGCGGTTGGCTTTAAAACCTGTTTGTGTTGTAAAATGTATGCCTTTATTCTCATGGCTCCATCGCAGAGAGTGATTAATTAAACATTTTTTATTTTTCTTTTGTAGTGATTTACATGGTCACATCCAATGTTCCCAGCCGAGTGGAACAGATACATCTAATTGCATGAGAAAATAATTTCAGTTTTGAAGTGGATATTTTAAAATAAATTGAAGTTGAATGCAGATCTAATTGATGATATTTACTTTGTATTTGATAATTTTATTGATTAATAGATTGATGAAATTTTAGTAATAAATTTTATGAATGTTTCTATATCTCATTCAGTTGCCCCTTTTTTATTAATGATTGAGATTTCATTTGAGATGGCTTTCTTATTATTTTGTAAAATTGCTGCAAAAAAAGTTATTTTTTAAAGTTGTAAAAAATAACTTTCTAGTATTTACAATATGAAAAATTAAATAGTAAAAAAGCTGTCCAAAATGAAATCTAAATTATTATGAAATTTCAAAAAGCTCAACTCGTTAAATAGTTTTTAGAATGTTTATTTTAATTACTTTTGATTTTGAAATTGATGACTATAAACTATAAAGTAGTGTAGATGAAAAATATATATATATTCAAAAGAGAATAGTCCTCTTGGAAATAGAAATTCTCTCGTTTGTAGGAGAAATTATTATGTACTGAGTTCGGACGTAGCTCTACTTTTAGATTCAAATAAAATACTAACATGTAGATTTCTTACTTTTTTGCTTACGGCCTGACGACCCAACCCAGCTCAGTCGTGAAAATTTTGAAATCGCAGCAATCCACTCGTTTTTATGTTTTTAGAAAAGAGACTTGCAATAGCTCCCAAATATTTAGGGTTTTTACGAAATAAAACTTTGGGTACCTTTTGAGAAAGAAAAACGAGAAATACTTAATAAAGATGGAAATTGATTTGGATGACATCATATTCTCTGAAGGGCCGAAAAAAAAACTTAAGAGTAAGACGAAACTTACCTAATAATTACTTTTCTATTTATATTATTAGACAATATACATTTTGCTGAGATTAGTTTTTTTGCATGATATCAAAGCCTGTATACATCAATACATGTGTAAGCTTGATATCGTGCAAAAAAGCATCAAAATACATAATAATTCCTCGTTTGAAAATGTATTGATGTGTAAAGCTTTGATATCAAGCAAAAAAGCATTAAAATGAACAAAAATATCATATAAATGAATGAGAAAAAATACATAATAATTATATATAAGAGAATAAATAAACTTCTAAAAATTATTATTTTACATTGTTGATTAACATAAGCATGCATTTTCATCAAATTCGACATATAATTTTTTAAGAATACATTCTAAGTTAATGTGTGTGAAACATCACAAAAAACACATAAATCATTACTGCCCAGTTTATAAATTTCTCATCGAAGCATTTGGGCTTGTTTGAGAACTTGATCTGTCTTGAAGGTGAATACAATTTTGTTGTAGTTGCCACTACGATAAATTTCTTTGTTGAAAAATTAAGCTTAGCAAAATGTATATTGCCTCATAATATATATTGAAAAGTAATTATTAAGTAAATTACATCTTATTCTTAAATTTTTTCTTCTTTTCCAATGGCCCTTCAGAGAATGCGATGTCCTCAAACCAATTTGCATTTTCATCGCCCGTTTCTCTTTTTTTTTTCTCAAAAGGTACCAAAAGTTTTATTCTACAAAAATCCTTATTATTTGGGAGCTTTCACGGGTTTCTTTTGAAAAATATAAAAACGAGTTGGCTTCCGTGGTTTTAAAAATTTTACGGCTATGCTAGATTGGGTCATCGGGTCGTAAGAAAAAAGATATATAGCATTAAGAAATTCACATGTCTTAATTTAATTAGAGTACGAACGCAGAGCTACTCCGTATTCCACACCTAATAATTTCTCCAATCGCAGACAATTCACAAGCATGCACCATTGATAATTTGTAGTTGGACAAGCTTTTTAAACCAATGGATTGAACATCATTCCCTCTTGAACACAACTCATCACCCTCTTAGGATATAAATTGGTAAGGATGTCCTGAGTAAAATTTCTATAATGAGAGATTAAATTATCATTGAAGATGCTTTCACATGAATGAAATGCAAGTTTTGATTAATGATGTGCAATTCCATGCATTTTATTTATTTCAAAGCATATTAATGGTGATTTTATCCCCCATTATAGATATTACTTGTATATGTTGTTTATTATTGATGATATTTTCATCTATTATATTTTCTTTTATTATCCTTTTATATCAGCTACATAAAGAAATATGATTGTGCCATGAAGGCAATCTAGTAAATATATAGTTCATTTCAATTCTCTCCCTTCAAACATGATATTAGAGCAATGAAATAAAATATTCCCTAAATACTTTCAATATGCTATGAATAAAATCAAGTACAAATATAATTCTTTTCAAATCCCCCTCCCTTCCAACAATATAAATTTTCTCCATACACCCTATGGCAGGTGATTGAAATGGCACTCATATGAAGACTCTCATCTCCTAATTCGTAATCAAGCAGGAATTGAATAATGGGCTTCAATCTAATTGTTTTCACTGCAACTCCTCTGACTATCAATATACCTACTAATCAGAACCATAAAGACATGATCTGTGCTTTCAGTGATAACAGATTCTGAATAAAAGGCCTCCATCCCCTTGGTAGAGTGCAGCAGACAGGTAATGAAGGCAAGCTTCAGAAAGAAGTCAACAGACAAATGGCGCGCCTCTCTCATTAGATTAGCAAGCACGTTAACAACATAAAGACATGCTGTGTGAAGAACACAAGTAACAACCAAGTCCCTGAATCAACTAACTGTGGCCAAAGTCCTGCATCGAGGTTTAAAATCGTGTGAGCCTTTCGTATGATTCTTTGGCTCCTCGCCATCAACATTAGTTATTCCAAGTATTCAACAACATCCGTAAGACTTCTTAACTATTACATGTTAACTACTTGCTGGAAGAAATAGAAAGAGACAGATGAAATAATATCCATAACTAGAATAATAATAGATACAATGAGTTGTGAGTCTAGAACTCACCAGCAATTCTACAAGTAAAAAATCATGACCATGCAGCACAAAGAGTATTACAATTTCATACTTTTCCTGTAACTTTCAGTGGCCTATCAGCACATTCTGAGAGACGTGTGTTAGCTTTTCATTCCTCTGCCACCTTAGAATTCATTAAAATGTATTGCACCCAGTTTCCAGACAACATACGTCGTTCCAAACATTACAGTACTGATGAAGACAAAGGAGAAGGCAACAACGAAGAGATCATTGCCCCCAGGCAGCTGAAATTTCCAGCCTTCCTTCTCTAATCCACGATTGCTGTCATCAAACAAGTTTGTGGGAGCTTCAGGGAGGCCGGAGCGCTTCTTGCCTTTGTCTGTCTCTCTTAATGCATCCAGAACTTTGCTTCCCATTGCCGGTTTTATGGGCTTTGATTCACTGTATTTTGAGAGAACCCTTGCAGCTCTTAGCTTCTCCCTTGCTGTCAGAGGTGCTCTCTTCAGCATTGGTTTTGGCATTTGAGGTGGAGTTTCTTCCATGCCTTTAACCTGAGGCTGATCAGATGATAAAAACTGGTCATTTGAAGTGGTGTTTTCAGTGATAACAGATTCTGAACTGCTTGATTCATCAGCAGCATTCTTACCATCATTCCTAGCAACAATCATTCCACATCTGATCTTATTCTTAGAATCACTCAATCCATAAGATAACAATATTGGAGCATGCTCAAACTTTTTCTCACTAAATGATCTCATGCATGATGGATATTGCCTGAAACCCCGAATACAACTTGAGAAGTGCCTGAGCTTTACCTGCAGAGAATGTAGAGCTGTTAGGAATAAATGTAATGGGTGATTTAGTGGGTATTATGTAATTATAGATTTATTTGTTATTAGGTTATCAGAGGGTCATCAGGTTTTCTTGTATGCTGTAAATGATCACTCTTAGGTAGAATTAGGGCATGGAACAAAAACGAAGAAGACAATGGAGCTTTGGAACACTCCCTCTCTACCAAAAAAAAATTACTTAATGATGTGAAACTACCAGGAGTTAATAAGAAATTAAGACGAACAATGGTTTAAAACTTCCCAATATAAAATCATCACTCACAACAAAGAAAGATTTTAGAAACTCGTAGTTTTCAACTTGCTTAGGCAAAGAAGTACACTTAAGATTAACCAAGACAATCTGATCAAACTTCAAAGACAAGAATAAGTTTTATGAGCGCATAACAAAATCTTCGATTAGGATTCAAGCTTGGGTTGGATTGGGATGAAGGGTGGTGAATTAGGGAGGCTTAGTTTGGAAGAAATCTGAAATTAATTTTAAGATTTTTATTGGAGGGAAAGATTAATTTGTAACTCAAATTAATCTTAAAGGAGGCCTTAGGTGGGGCGGTAGCTTAGGAGGAGATTAAAGGGCTTTAATGAGCATCTAGGTGGTAAATTGGAGAGAGAAAGGGGCCATAGAGGGGCTGGCCATATGGGAAGGGATTTGATGTGTCTAGGTTCGATGTATGGGCCTGGGGAAGATTCAATTAGTGATTATTATTAAATCTGAGATTGATTTCAGATTTAATATAATTAGAAGGTTTTCTAATTTGAATTTATTAATAGGGAAAGCTTTGAAATTCAAATATAAATTTGAATTCAAATGAAGCAACTTTCCAAATTAATAGTGGGGTAAATTAGGAAAGTAATTAAGGTTGATTGAATTTTGAAATTCAAAATTCAAGGGAAGTGGAGGGAAGGCCGGCGGTTGGGAGGGGCTAGGGAAGGGTGGTTGCGGTTTTGGGAGGGAGGGCCAGTGGCTGGGAAGGCCAGCAGTGGCCGGCGGCTAGGGGTTGGGCGTTCGATTGGGAGGGTTGGTGCAGGCCGGTGGGTTTGGTTGGTCTTGGGAGGTGGCCGGAGGCGTGGGGGAAGTGGAATTGAAGGACCGCAAGTCTCGGACTCTTCCAAAGACTGACGGGTATTGCGTTGGCCTCTCTTAGGCTTCTCCTCTCTCTCTTTCTAAAGCTCACAAGCAAATAGAAAATAGAAATATGAAACTTTCTTTATCATTCATCATCATTTTACAATAGAAGAGGCCACAATATATAGGCCTAGAAAATAAAATAACAATGACTCAAATGCCCCTTGGGCTACAACTCAAGCAAACTCAAAAGAAAGGGTACAATCGTAACTAGCATATAAATAAACTATAATACATAAATACATCAAAAATAAAGGCTGTGAATCGTAGCCATCGATCTACGATTCCTACGCTGATAGACTCGTCGATATCGTCTGTCGATGTCCTCATCATTCTCCACAGGTGGGAAAAATCTCGACCTCGTCGAATAAATGTCTCTGTAGCTCATCTCGATCAACCCATGTATCCTCTGTCTCCGATGTTCCTTTCCAGTGAACTAAGTATCTTCGGCGCCCTCCTTCTTTTGTGGAAATGATCTCATCATCTAGTATTGCTTCGATCTTCTCCGCATTGGGTAAATGAGGCAAATTGGGAAGTGTAGGTAGGTTAGGGATCTCACCAGGTGGGGTCACACAAGGTTCATTATGAAGTGGATTATTGGGGTTAAACTCTGGTCCCTCGAAGGCTACTAGATCTTCTAATATTAAATGTAGGATTAATGTTAAAACTTTTAGGGAGGTCCAGCACATAAGCATTACTATTTATCTTTGAAATTATCTTAAAAGGTCTGGCGCTTCTAGCATGCAACTTCTTTACGGAGCCTGGAGGAAAATGCTCCGGACGGATCCGCACCATCACAAAATCTCCAACTTCGAATTCTTTGAATCTTCTTTTGTGATCAGCAATAAGTTTATAATTGGCATTGCTTTGTTCAATTTTCTTTTTAATTTTTTTATGTAACTCCTGGAGATGAGATGCAAATGTATATGCAGACTCTGATGTTCTACCCCTAGGACTCATGGGAATTAGATCGATGGGTTATTTAGGTCGGTATCCATACACAATCTCAGCAGGACTAAGGCCAGTGGTTCTGTTGACAGAGTTGTTATAGGAAAATTCTGCGATAGGAAGTTTAGAGTCCCAATCTCTAATGTGTTCGCCTACCAAAGTCCTTAGAAGGTTACCTAAACTCATATTAACAACCTCAGTTTGCCCATCAGTCTGAGGGTGGAAGGCTGTTGAAAACTGAAGTTTCGTGCCCATCTTGTACCATGGGGTTTTCCAAAAATAACTTGTAAACTTAACATCTTTGTCAGAAACAATAGTTTTCGGTAGGCCATAAAGTCTAACGACCTCGTCAAAATAGAGCTTAGCAATCCAAGAAGCGTCAAAAGTTTTAGAACACGGGAGAAAATAGGCCATTTTTGAGAAACGGTCAACGACCACACAAATAGAATCATGCTTTCTCACAGTCTTGAGTAAGCCAAGGACGAAATCCATGCTCACATCCTGCCAAGGGCAATTAGGTACGGGAAGTGGAGTATAGAGTCTTGTATTTTGTTTGCGTTGTTTAGCGAGCTGACAGATGTGACATCTTCTTAAAAGTTTACTAACGTCACGCTTTAGGCTGGGCCAATAGAATCGGTTTTCTAATGCGGCAATAGTTTTGGATTGCCCAAAGTGGCCAACTAAACCTCCCGCATGCAATTCCCAGATGAGGTACTCTCGAAGAGATGTTTGGGGAATACAGAGCTTTTGGGCCTTAAATAGATACCCGTCCTCTACTAGGAAATCATTGGTAGTACGGTCGCTTCCAATGGTCAATAAGTTGTAGATTTCATGAAAATCAAGGCAGTCCTTGTAATCTTCATTGATACACTCAAAGCCAATCACCTTAGTTCTCATCTCTTGGGTCACCATCACTCGACGACTCAAGGCATTAGCCGCCTTGTTTTCTGCCCCGGCCTTGTGTCGTATGGTGTAGGTGTAATCCTATAGGAATTCGACCCAACGGTTGGGTCGGGCATTTAATTTCTTCTGAGAACTTATGCATCGTAGGGCTTTGTGATTGGAGAAGATGATGAATTCCTGGGGGAGTAAATAGTATCTCCAGTACCTAAGAGATTGAATGATAGCATATAATTCCTTGTCATAGGTAGAGTACCGTTGTCGAATGTCATTTAGCTTTTCACTGAAATATGCTACAGGATGTCCTTCTTGGGATAGGACTCCGCCAATGCCAATGCCAGATGCATCACACGTAACCTCAAAGACTTTGAAAAAATCCGATAAGCGCATAACGGGTGCTTCTATCATTCTCCTTTTTATTTCCTTAAAAGCTTTAGAGGCAGACGTGGTCCAATGGAATTCTCCCTTCTTGAGACAGTCAGTTATGGGAGCTACGATGGTGCTGAAACTCCTAATAAATCTCCGATAAAACGTCGCCAGCCCATGAAAACTCCTAACATCCCTGATGGTTTTAGGTTCGGGCCACTCGTTGATTGCTCGCACCTTCTCAAGATCAGCCGATATTCCTTTTGAGGATATTATAAACCCTAGAAAGGTGATGCTATTTGTGAGGAACATACATTTCTTAGGATTTGCATAGAGTTGTTCCTTCCTCAAAATCTTACAGACTTTATTCAAATGATTTAAATGTTGATCCACCGAATTACTATAGATTAGGATGTCATCAAAGTAAACTACGATGAATTTTCCGAGAAAGGGCCTGAGGACTTGGGTCATGACTCTCATAAATGTGCTTGGTGCATTACTCAGGCCAAAATGCATCACCGTCCATTCGTATAATCCATCTTTATTTTTGAAAGCAATTTTTCATTCGTCACCAGGACGGATTCTAATTTGGTGATAGCCACTCTTAAGGTCAATTTTAGAAAATATGGTGGCTCCTGTCATAATATCTAACATGTCATCTAGACGGGGGATTGAGAATCAATATTTGACCGTGATTTTATTGATAGCATGGCTATCAACACACATTCTCTACACCCATCCTTCTTGGGAGTAAAAAGGGTGGGGACAGCACACGAACTAAGGCTTTCCATGATAAAGCCACGTTGCAGTAACTCATCCACTAGTCTTTTAAGTTCTGCATGTTCTGTTGGGTTCATACGATAATGGGGGAGGTTGGGTAGGGAAGCTCCAGGTACTAGATCGACGACATGTTGGATGTCCCTTAGTGGTGGGAGATGGTTGGGTAAATCCTCAGGGAAAACATCAGCAAAGATTTCCAAGAGGGGTTTAACCTCCTCGGGGATAGGCTCTTCTTGGTCAGCACTCACTTCCTAGCTACTAGAGCGTATAAGGGTGATCCTAGCCAAAGTTCAGTATCCAGGTCTTTGGCAGTTAGCAAATTTAAGCTGGTGTTGGGTTTTAAGGGGAGTGGGCTTTACTTCATCCCTGGTAGACTTGGGTTGGGAAGGTAAAAGCTTAATCTTCTTTCCATCGTGCTCAAACACGCAAGTGTTTGATCTTCCGTAGATGTGAACATCATTATCGAAAAGCCAGGGGCGTCCAAGGATAATTTGACCGACGTCCATGGTTAAAATATCACACCAAATCTTTTCCTTATATCCCACAAACTCAATAGGAATAAGACTCCTTTCTTTTACTTACAGAGCAGTCGAGTTGATCCAAGCAACTTTGTAGGGATTTGGGTGTGGGCTCGTCTTCAGATGAAGTTTAGACATCATTGCAGACAAAACAGTGTTAACGCAACTTCCACTATCGATGATAACCTTGCAGTTCTTGTCACCGATCTTGGTAAAGGTATGAAAGATGGAAGTCCTACGCCAGTCGTCACTCAGTTTAGGTTGTGATAGGGCACACCTAACAACTTGCAGGTCTAGGTGATCCATCTTCTGGAGGCAGTGGATCACAACAGTGTCCTCACAGAAGAAGTCCTCCTCATCATCGAAGTGATGAACTAGTTCGATGACGAGTTCATCCTCCTCATCGATAACTTCTTCGATGATAATCACCTTATAGGGACTGGAACATTGAGAGGTAATGTGCCCATACCCATGACATTTGAAACACTTGGTTCCCGCATGGGTTTTAGGTGATTCTCGCTCAAGGGTTTTATTTTTAAAATCAGAACGGGGTTGGAATTGCCCAACAGTGGGTCGGCTAGTCGTGGCTCCAAAAGGCTTATTCTGAGACTAACTAGATGAGGGTTTAAAAGGGTTAGGTCAGGAGTCTTGGTTCCTAGAATAGGTGTGGTTCTTGGACTCTTCTAGGTCTAACACAAGACTACAAGCAGCTTCAAGTGTCGTAATCCCTCTAGCAAACAGTTCATTCCTAAGGTCTTCCCTAAGTCCAGCTCTAAACATAGAGAGAAGTTGGGCAGGGGTAGTAGTCTCCTCACCACTACAACGGAACATAAAGTCATCAAAAGCAGATATATAGTCTTTCACCGGGTTACTACCCTGGGTCAGCCTATTCCAACGATCTAATAGCCTGGGTTAGTAGGAGGGAGGGAGATACTTTTGTTTGAGTTCTTGTTTCATCGTCCTCCAATCGTTGATGGGGTATTCTCCTCGCGTCTCCCGCATATGTTCCAGGTTGGTCCAGTATTGATTGGCTCTACCAGTTAATTTCATTTCCACAAATCTCACTTTTTGAGCCTCTGAAATGTTATACCATTTAAAATAGTTATCCATTCCCTTAAGTCAATCTATAAAAGCTTGGGGTTCAAGGGTGCTATCGAAGGAGGGGGCATCAATTCGAATGTTTTTTAGAAGTTGGGCGTCGTTATCTCTCCAAGGTGCGTCATGCCCTACAGGTTCCTGATTCGGTCTAGGGTTATGAGGATAGTGATCTCGAGGAGGTCCATATTCTGTTCCTATCTCTTCAACGTAGAGAAAATGAGGTCTGGAAGGCGTGTAAATTGCTGGGTTTCCTAAACGTTCAATGTTGTCTAAACGCTCAATGTTGTCTAAACGCTCTCCCGCTTGTCTTCTAAAATCAGCTAAATCTCTCTGGGTCTCTCTAATTTGTTGGGTAACCGTTCTCAGTTGCCCTATAATGAGGTCTAAAGTCCACTGAATTTGCTCCGGATCCATGGTTAGACACTAGGGAACACTTAGGAAGGAAACTAGATAGGGGACAGCACCTAGATGCAATGTTAGACTCACTAAAATGACACTAAATGATGCAGGAACTGTTTGGACAGCAAGCTACAATAGTGGTTTAAGTAACCTAGACAATTAGGATGGTTGTTGGGTTGAGGACAGCACCTAAACACTTAAAAAAACTAGCCTAATGTTCACTAAATGCGTGCAGGAAATGTGTGGACAGCAAGCACAACAGTGAGTTAAACTATTCTAAATGACGATATGCATGCAATCATACATAAAAATGGTTAGATAAACTCCTAGGAAGACTTCTAGCATGTGTATCTTATGCTAACCATGCTCTGATACCAAGATGATGTGAAACTACTAGGAGTTAATAAAAAATTAAGAAGAACAATTGTTTAAAACTTCTCAATATAAAATCATCACTCACAACAAAGAAAGATTTTAGAAACTCGTAGTTTTCAACTTGCGTAGACAAAAAAGTACACTTTAGATTAACCAAGACAATTTGATCAAACTTCAAAGACAAGAGTAAGTTTATGAGCGCATAACAAAATCCACAATTTAATAATGAGAGGTTCACCTCGAGTACCTTCTCACTCATTCACTCGTGGGATTAACGGGAGAAGATACTCCACACTAGGAAGGAGATCACCACTAGGAAGAAGGAGCCTAAGATCTTCGTTGATGGAAAGGTAGCCGGCGACGGAAGGGTTGGTGGACATCCGATGATTTGCCACGATCCGGATAGCCGTTGTTCGCTAATGATTTCAACCAAGCTGAAGTGGATGCGTTCGATATATTCCTCGACGGTACCTTCGGATCCAAAGCCCGAATCGAAGAAAGGAGAGTGCAGAATATTTATTTGATCATACTCATCGTACGTGAATCCATGATCAACCGCAGGATCCGCCATCCATGGATAAAGAACTCGTTCTACTCTTGGAGGCGTGTGGGGGTTGGTGGCTTGAGGATGAAGAGAGGGGAGATTGGTCAGCGGTGGAGGGGGTGGTTCTTGGGTATAGAGGAGGGGGGGGGGGGGTTAGGGTTCAAGCTTGGGTTGGATTGGGATGAAGGGTGGTGAATTAGGGAGGCTTAGTTTGGAAGAAATCTGAAATTAATTATCAGATTTTTGTTGGAGGGAAAGATTAATTTGCAATTCAAATTAATCCTAAATGAGGCCTTAGGTGGGGCGGCAGCTTAGGAGGAGATTAAAGGGCTTTAATGAGCATCTAGGTGGTAAATTGGAAAGAGAAAGGGGCCGTAGAGGGGCCGGCCATATGGGGAGGGATTTGATGTGTCTAGGTTCGATGTATGGGCCCGGGGAAGATTCAATTAGTGATTATTATTAAATCTGAGATTGATTTCAGATTTAATATAATTAGAAGGTTTCCTAATTTGAATTTATTAATAGGGAAAGCTTTGAAATTCAAATATAAATTTGAATTCAAATGAAGCAACTTTCCAAATTAATAGTGGGGTAAATTAGGAAAGTAATTAAGGTTGATTGAATTTTGAAATTCAAAATTCAAGGGAAGTGGAGGGAAGGCCGGCGGTTGGGAGGGGCTAGGGAAGGGTGGCTGCGATTTTGGGGGGGGGTGGCCGGCGGCTGGGAAGGCCAGCAGTGGCCGGCGGCGAGGGGTTGGGGGTTCGGTTGGGAGGGTTGGTGCAGGCCGGCGGGTTTGGGTGGTCTTGGGAGGTGATCGGAGGTATGGGGGAAGTGGAATTGAAGGACCGCGAGTCTCGGACTCTTCCAAAGACTGACGGGTATTGCGTTGGCCTCTCTTAGGCTTGTCCTCTCTTTCTTTCTAAAGCTCACAAGCAAATAGAAAATAGAAATCTGAAACTTTCATTATCATTCATCATCCTTTTACAATAGAAAAGGCCACAATATATAGGCCTAGAAAATAAAATAACAATGACTCAAATGCCCCTTGGGCTACAACTCAAGCAAACTCAAAAGAAAGGATACAATCGTAACTAGCATATAAATAAACTACAATACATAAATACATCAAAAATAAAGGTTGTGAATCGTAGCCATCGATCTACGATGCCTACGCTGATAGACTCGTCGATATCGTCTGTCGATGTACTCATCACTTAAAATTGTAGGCATAATATTATTGTGTAATCCCTTCTTTCCCCTCAACACCTATAGTTTTAGCAAGCTTCAAGTTGCCTAGTTATCATTTGATGTAATATTTTCTCTATTTTTTTATAGTTTTCTGGTTTGGTTCGTAACAATGGCGCTTTCGTTGAGTCTCGCTGTCATTCAAATGTTGTCTCCACTCCCACCGCCCCAAATCCCTCCATCTCCATCCCATCCCATCCTAGTCAGGTAGAAGCGAACTCTGCTCAATCCCCCACCGCCTTCGTAGATCACATGAATACCCAATCCCATCACCAATTTCGTCGTCTCCCTCACGAGACCTCCCTCGAAACACCATCCACATTCACGCTACATTCCCCCACACGATACCCACTTAAATGCAACTTCGAATCCATGATCTCCGAGAGTAATCACCCAAGATCCACATCTCACTGAACCTCTGCTTCCATCTCCCATAAATGAGAAAACAATCCATGCTCACAGACACTAGCGAGGAACAAACCCTATTAAATATGTCCTCAAATATGCAACCCCATCCTCGACTAATTACTTCTGCCAAGATATTCCTAACTCGCCACCTATCCCCAGAAGGCCAGAACCACCCATCCCATGCCACGCCAGACTACACCATTGTCATATCTCGTGTCGCCAAGCTCACCAAATCCATCCATTCAAGCCTCACCCAAGTTCACAGGTGCAAACAAAAGGCAAAAGCCCCTCCACCCGATCTCATCACGATATGCTCGACCTACAAGGAAAGTTCATTGTGAAGGAGTGGGTAATAATAGAAATAAATGTAATGAGTGATTAGGTGGGTATTATATAATTAGGTCTATTTGATTTTTATTAGGTTATTAGTGGGTTGTTAGGTTTTCATGCATGCTATAAATAATCTCCCTTAGGGAGAATTAAGTCATGGAACCAAAATGAAGAAGAAACCCCAACAAAAAAGAAGGGGTTATAGGCATCCTATATCAAGAGTTTTGGCACCATTAAGTTTCTTAGTTATCATTTAATACAATGTTTTCTCTATTTTTAGTTGTTTTCTGGTTTGGTTCATAACAAGACCAATATGAAATAGCATCACAATCTGCCATCCAAGCTTTTCTAGGCCCTTCATTGCACCTTTTTTTTTTTGTCACTGGGGATCAATTTCCTTAAATAAAAATAACATTAGAGGTTCCAGCCATTATTATTTTTGCTAGCCCATTCACGTTAATAGTATAACCTGCAATGGTCCAAGCAGCATATGAATCCATCCAAGACTAGAAACCAGTTGCATGAATAATGCGACTAAGATAGTGGCAAGCGCAAGCTGTAGGGCTGTTTATCTATCGAGCGAAATAGCAAATGGTTTGTGCTATAAAAAAGAGCTGTGCACAATAGGTGTGAAGGATATAAAGGTTGCATCATGAAAGAAGACTCATGAAAAGATGGTAATAGGATCATCCAATATGAGTGCAATAATGTGGGTGGAATGAAGATAATTTAGACAAAGCTATACAGCAAAAAATACAAAGGTTAGGGAACTTGTTGAAGAAGATGATCCTCAATAGAAAACTATAGCATAAAAGGAAAGCAAATGAGTAGAATAGAAATTGCTAAAAAGAGAATAATGATGATAGTGGGCCTGATCGTTATCAAGTCACCATATTTTTTCGAGAGGAATGGGGAGTAATTCTTTTTGATGAAATCACATACCATACAGTATCCAGTCCTAAGTGGAGTCAGCATAATTCCATTTCAAGATTTTACAAAATTACTCGACACTTAAATCAAACAAATGATGGAAACACAATCAGAACTCGGAATGAACATACACATGAATGTAGACATGTAGACACTAGGAAAAATATGGAAAAAGAGATGGAACATGTGGACAACATCAACGGAAACTCGAGTAAAACTAGTCTCGATTGTAAGAAAAAAAGCCTTCAATAAGCAGTTTTAGGGTAGTTCTTTTAGATTTCTAAGCAACGTGAGTTTGATTATGATTTGAATAAAAGAAGATGATCTAAGAAAAAAAATTCCAGGACGTTTAGTATCTATATCATGATTTTAAGTGTACAGCAAATTCCTATGATTTAACAGAAAAAATTCAACAAATTACCAGGCTGATTAAAAAGGGGTTTTGTTGAGTCGTGCCTAATTCAATGGTCACCAGAATTGAAGTCATGTAATTTTCAAGAAGGGTCAAGATAGAACAAACCACAGCTTTAGGCTTCGTTTGGGATGACTTTCTTGTTGCTTTTTAAAGCAGCTCTCTAGTATAAAAATGTTAATTTTTGTACTAAAAAACTGCTTTAAGAAGCAACAAAAAAGCCATCCCAAACGAAACCTTAATCCTACAACTGGATCAACAAAAAATAGTCATGAGCAGATTGTTACCTCTACTAAGTCATTAAGTTCACTTGCTCTAACAATACCATACTGAATCTTAGTCTGAGATCTCAATCATCAGACACAAGCACAATTAAAGATCTATATGGTTAAATGATTAGAGTTAGACCCAGAGTCACTAATAGGGTTACAAGTAAATCAAATCTAGTCGAGTACTGTATTATTTCAGTCCAGTCATTCACTTTATTATCGAGCTGGAGCCTAGCTTGAACACAATCAAGTTTTAAATTTTATCCAAGTTCATAAATTTTTTTGTTTATTAAGTTTTAGCTGTCATTGAACTTTACTTGAGCCTAACTAAAAATATATATATGATGCTAATGATTTAAAAAAGAATACTTTTATTACTAACAATAAATGTATTCATACAGTCTTCTTCTAAAGTCAAAACTCCTAATGCTAAAATTCAGATCGAAAAAGCAATTTTTTAAGATTATCAAACTTGCTTGAAGCATCCTCGCCATCTTTACTATTCTTATCCCAACTATTTGGGGTCAGTTTATTCATTAGTCCCTAGTAATCTCTTTCATTTTTTTTCTTTGCGCACAACTTCTATCCACATTACTATCTTTTTTTCTAATCCTTTGAACATAATTTTATTCACCTATCTTATTGGTGCATCTTCAACCCTTCATTGGACACATTTTTCTTTATAATATTTTTGCTTAAGACATCCACCTAGATATTCTCTTAGTTATCTAATATTTAGGTTCTTAAGAGCTTAGGTAAGTACCCCGAAAGTTTCTTGGGCATTAAGAAGGGAACGCTTTGACAATGAAATTTATTCGATAAAGCAACTAGATTCCTATGAAAATTTAGGAAATGTGTACCTAGAACTTAAATCTTCAACCTTTCATCGGACATTTTTCTTCCTGATTTTTTTGCTTAAGACATCTGCCCATTAGAAATTTAGGTCCTTAAAAGCTTAGGTATGCAATTTTCTAATGCATTAAGAAGAGAAGGCTTTGACAACGGAAACTATTGAATGAAGCGACTAGATTCCCATGGAAAATTAGGAAATATGTGCTAGAACTTATATATTAAACAAGTTGACTCAGCTAAATCAGCAACTCTAAGGAAAGACTAATCACATGACCAAGTTTTCCAGACATCTTCCTCAAATCATAAAAAAGAATAAGAAAAGGGAGGGATACCTTTAAAATCAAATTTAACGGTGGTTGCAATGATATCCAGAGCATAGGCAACACCGGCGCCAAAAGAAAAACTCAAGCAATGTTTTAAAGCTGAGCTCCTTGATTCATCAATCGGTGATTACTTAATGCAAGAAGGAAAGAAAATGCACTCCATAACCCCTAAAAACCGGTTGTGCTTTCTATTTTTTTCTTAGCATTGCAATATCTCGCTGATTCCTTCTTACAACTGTGTATGACAACCTTCAGAGTTTCGAATAACCATCGACTATGTCTTACATCCATAGCACTGATCGCGTGACCATAAACATATCGAATTTTAAGAGAAAAACTGTCAAAACGATAGTGAACAAATTCTATAGGTTTAAAATGATTAATAATTATGCATTCCATTTACATTAACCATGCCATTATCTCTCTCCTTCTCCCCATAGCTTCATCACTTCAGCTCTATAAACTGTAAGGCCTCGAGGGTGGTTTTCATTAAAGCAATAAAAAAACCTTTTTGTCCAAAAGACTTTAGCGTTCTACTCAGTTCAACCCCAAAAAAATATATATTTCTTCAGAAGATTTTAATGCCTACTCCAAAATGCCTTCTTTAACTGCCCCTAAAAACTGGTTTTTTTTAATTCAAGCGCTTATAAAATTAAATGGCAATAAAAAAACGACTCCCTCCGCTAGAACAGTAACAGCTTTTGGTTGCTAGAAAATGGAAACATATAGAAATTTATAATAAACTTACAGCTGACGGGATCTCCCACGGGTAGGAGCACATGCTGTTTACCATTTCCCGATCATGTAGAAAAACAGTAAGAGTAGAGCAGAAATCGAAGAGGGTGCTCGGCCGAATCGTGGATTGCTTTTCTGTGGCCAAATATCTTGCAACCCAAACTTGGAGAAAAACAGGATCAATTATATCAAGCGGTGTTTCTCCGAAAAACCCTTCGGATTATATATTTTTACGAAAACAAGTTTTCGGCCAAAATAGCTGGGCCAAAATTTCTCCCTAATAATTATATAGAGGTAAATTTAATTTGTATGTCTTTTAATAGTCTTAGTTGATTAAATTTCTTAAATAAATATACCTAAAAATTTATTTGAGTTTAAATTAACATAGGAGTTAAAAACTCTCTCAAGGCTCTCGCAAACTTTTTAGAGATTTTATTGGACTTACGCTATCATTGTTGTGCATGTTATAGAGTATATATGTCCATTATATAGATAATTCATTTAGAACTTAAATAAGACCTCTTTCCAACATCTTCTCCATTTCTTACAATCTTAGAACTTATATGATCAATTATAGCAGGAAAGCTTTATACCAACAAACTCAACTTTTAAATCATCTATTAAAAGTGATGCTATACTTCTAACTATTTTGATTTGAGTAAGCCAATAGAAATCTAAATCCTAAATTCAGTATGTTATTAGATATCATATTACCTTTTACAAACATGTTTGAATCATATCCAGACATTATTTGAACTTGGAAAAGATTTGAATTAGGTTTGATGGAAAGTTCAAGCATTGTTTGAATAAGGTTTGAACAATAATGACCAAATATGGTTGAAACAATGTTTGAACCAAATTTAAGCTAAGTTCGAACATTGTTCAAAAATGTTCAAATAAGGTCGGAACAAGATTTGAGCATCATTCAACAATGTTTCAAACTATTTTAATTTGGCCTTATTATCTTATATGGAATTTACTTGTTGAAGATTTATTTATGTATGTATGTAAATATTCACTGTAATCATATCTAAACAGAGACATTACACAGGCTGTGTAATGGAAAATCTTATTAGATAAGTTTAGGCTATTGATCTTATCAGAAGGGATGAGGAATCCACATTTTAGTAGTTTTTTAAATCTCTTAAACTACAATTCTATTGGGCCTTAATTCATTAACTATTATTGAGGATGATCAATTATGAAGAGAATGAGGGATGTTCTGTTGTGTTTAATATTAGAGGTGAAACACAATATTTTGAGTTTGTGAATTAGCTATAATCATTAGGTTGATATTTAAAGAATTTTTATCTGAGGAGGAATTTAAGAAGATGAGTATAAGTAGTAAGTTAATAGATAACTATTTAGATGGAAATAAATACTTTATGAATGTGGACCTTGAGAAAACTTTTATAGAGTGCACTAATAGTGATAACGTATGGGAGTTAGGTTTATATTATTTTAAAATTTGTCCAGCTCAAACTTGATAAACATAATGATGTTTTATTAAGATGCTTGTGTTGGTTGAATATGAGAATTGAGAAAGTTTTATTTGGACATCCATGAGGTATGCTATCATGGGAAAGGAAATTGAGAGAGCTAAAGAAGTACATGATACACTATGAGGCCACTGCCCAGAAAAGAATGCCCCATACAAGTATAATGTCACTAGATATGCCATATCTTTATAGTGATGTGCTTTGAAGCCATTTTAAAGATATGTAAAAAAATGATTAGAGAACCTTAGGAAAGAAAACCGAGAATGTTAAACTAGAAGAGTAACAAAATGTTCACAGAAAAATATGTTTATCATTATTGATAAATAAAGATGTACATTTATGCAAAGTATTAGATTTTAATTATTAGTTTATGCTAAAAAAATTATTATAAATTAAGTATTAAATCTTCATTTTAATTATTATTTATAGGTGATTGTTCCTCTTACACTAGTGCATAGAGCTGATGAAGATGACTTATATGCATTCATTGTACATACTCCTACTCGGCCTATCTCAATTAGAGTTTTAAAAAATAAGATAAACGTCACATATTATAGAGGCAAATATAGTGGTCACGCCGAGAAAAAAGTAGGAAAATGGAGATGAACAGCATTCATCTACAAGCTAGTTCCTTGTCCTCTTTCGAAGAGTTGAATCAACTTTTTTGTTACTATATAAGAGTTGAAGAAAAACAAGTTTCGATTGGAGAATAATCAATTAAGGTTGGAGTAGAAATTGGTTGCTATGATCATTTTTTTTTCAAAATTTATACATATAGTAGTGAAGGAAAATAAGGAGGAAATCAAGGAGGTATTTTCCAATGAACTTAGCCATTCATTTTGCTAAGGATGGGATGAGGTGGAGAAAGGCAATGAGATGGCGAAGGAGGTGGAGAAGATAACCAATGTTAACCAATCCCTTATTATTATATACATATAAAAGATAAAGGAGGCAAGAGATGTTAACCCACTCTTGTTATTATACATAAAGTTAATAACTTATCAAAGAAGGTGATAACATATTAAGATATTTCTGTTTGAAAGCTTTACAAATACATCACGAAAGATGGTCACAACATATTCATGCACCATTGACCCTTTTTGCCCGATTAATAAAGAATAATTATCTTTATTTAAGGTATGGATGCCAATATTGAAATGCAACTATAAAAATATAGAGCTGATAGTGGACATTAGAAAGGTGTCATGGTTTCAAGAAATGAATAGACGGACCCAATGACTTGATAATAAGGTAATGACTCTGAGTTTTTTACATAATTGAATACATTTATTTATTTATTTATTTTGCAACACATAGTACTTTATGTTACCGATTAAGAAAGTAGACATGACACTACCCCAAAGTATATGAAACATATATTGTTATCATGGATGAATTGTTTCATCAGTACTACAGAGCAATGATCTCTACATATAGCAAGTCAAAGAGATAGGACTTCTTCAGGTGTCCTGAAGAAGCCTTAATATATGTAATTGCAGAGGAGAAAGAGTTTAGAAGTCTTAAGATTTTGTAGAACTCGTATATTTCAAATAAATTGGAATAAAGTACAATTGATGCTTTGTGAGAACTCACTACCACGAAGCCCTTGATGTGTTATATGACTATGGCCCCTCTTTACTCCAGCGTAAGACCTTATAGGCAGTTATGAGTTTATTTTTTCCCTTAATTACTTGAGATATTAGAATTATTTGATAAAATGCAGTAACTTTTCTCATTCAAAATTCTAAACGCAAACCATTTGAAATTAAAATAAAAACTATTTGCTACTCATACATAGACTTTTTTGCAAGCTTTAAAAAAAAAGTTATTCAACAAGTAGAATGTGATATTGATGATGTGGTTGTTTAAGGATGACTTGAAGAAAACTATGCCATCAACTTAAGGATTATTTTTTTTCACCTCAATAGGTTTGGCCTAAAATGAATCCCTTAAAGTACGTGCTTGGTGTATCTTTCTAGGTTTCATTGTTCAATATAGGGGCATATAAATCGGCCCTAATAAAATAAAAGCTTTCCTAGATATGGAACCCTCAAATAGCTTTATGCAACATCAGTCCCTTTAGAGGATGCTTGCATTCCTTTGAAGGTTTATTTCTATTTGGCTACGTAATGCTAGCCTTTTTCTACATTGGCAAAAAAGAATGCGCATTTCCACTAGGATTAAGAATATCATGATGCTTTTGATGATATCAAGCACTACTTACGAAATCCACCGGTATTGGTTGCCCCAATTATAAGGAAGCTCCTCATTCTATATACTACAGCTTTAGATGATTCAATTGAAATGTTGTTGGCTCAAACCAATAAAGACAACAAGGAAAAGGCCCTATACTCCTCAGTTGTCATTTTATTCACACCGGAATAAAATATTCGTTGATATAAATGCACAATTTCGCATTGATGTTTACAATCTAGAAGTTGAGACATTATATGAGTATTTTCGAATAAATTTTATTTCAATGATAAATCTACTGCAATACTTAGTAACTTGTTCCACTCTAGTTGGATTTCTTGCTAAGCAGGTGATGATATTGATATACTACTTCAATTTCACAACAAGCCATCAAAGGACAAACTTTGCCAATTTTTCTTGATAGTGCAACCAATTCCTATTGATGCACAACTTAATGATAATCTATTGGATAAGTAGATATTGATGATCAATGCCTCATAATAGGAATTCTACTTTGATGGTGCATCTTCAATAAAGGTAAACTTATTATAGCTAATTTATAAAGTAAAGGCATGCATTGGTCTAATCTTTAATTTATGTCTCCTTAAGGTGGAATTCTTGATATTCTTATAGCTTGATGAAGCCACACATAAACAATAAAGTTGGATAGGAGGTCCTAGTATTAATAATAAAAATTGTTATCAACATGGAAATAAAGAAGATAAAATTTTATAGCACTCAATAGTGATCAGCCAAGTAACATTAACCAATGAAGTTTTTAAGCATGGCCTTCCATACTATTATAGGCGAATCGAGTCCCTATTAGAAAACATCCTTGATGTGGCATTGATTAAGGTGTTGTGTAGCCTTAATGGCAAAAAAAAAAAAGCTCTTGAAAGCTAGACAGGGAATTGCAAGTTCATATGGAGATCTCATGATGGTGGTGATCCAAAATAGAATGGTCATGTCACGCGCACACTTAACCATTTTGAAATAGCATCATTAAATGAGCAAGATTTTGCCTTAATTGCATCAACTAAACAATATGAGCGTTGGTGGCATATCATTTTTGAGTACTTATCCAAAGGAAGGTGATCGTTTTATTGTGATTCAAATTCAAAATATAATGTTGCCACTCATTATCAACAATAGTGCCCTTTACTGAGTCTTATTTAAATAAATATGGCTTAGCTGTCTTGGGAAAGACAAAGCCCGTGAGCTCATATGTGAGGTACATGAAGGTGTATGTGGGTTTCATCAATCTATCCTAAAGATAAAATAAAAAAGGACTTAGCTATTGTTGGCCATTAATGATGCAATATTGCATAAAATATGCGAATAAGTGCCATCATTGCCAACTCTTCATTCTAGTATTGCATCAACCATTAGCCATCTAATATTCTTCATCTTATAATGGCATCATGACCTTTGAGTGTTGGGGAATTGATATCACAGGTCTCATTGACCCCTTATTCTCTAGAGGCCATAAATGTATACTTCAATTATATATTACTTATCTAAATGGATGAAATCCATCCCCATAAGAGATGTGGGAACAGAAAACCAGTTACAATTTTTCAAGGACCATATCATGTATAGGTTTGACATACCTTATTGTATTATCTCTAACAATGGCATGACATTTAAAAAGCATAAAAATAAATAGGTTTTATTGACACCACCAAATTCACTGACAATACTTTGGCATATATTACCATAGGGCAAATGTTTGGGTTGAGGATTCTAATAAAATATTAGTTAATCTTATTAAGAGGATAACATGAATAAGAATGATTGGCATGATAAGCAACATGGGCATTACAACCTTATCATATTATATGTTATATGCCATTACATTCCAAGCATTATGCATTGGCCTTCAAGTATGAGGCTATCTATTTGAGTGACTCGCACCACATCATTCTCACTTATGGATCGTTTGATTTGATGAAAAAGAAATGCAAAATAAAAAGAATGTTGTGTAAAAGAAGTACAATATATTGAAAATATTTTAGAGTTATTTTGGATGAGTGTAAAAATACATGCATATAATTACTTTTTTGTTTGAAATAAAATAAATGTAGTGCAAAGTCTAATGATGGTGTTGGCTAGCATTTGAATGTTGTAATTGGTGGCTGCGTGCGATGGTGGAGGCTGGGATTGGTGATGGCAGGCGACTATCGGCAGTGAGGGTGGTGGCTAGCTACGTGTGGCAATGACGGTTGATGGCTAGTGGTGGAAGCAAAAAATGGTGGTGATGACAACAATGACCGATGGGGTTGATAGTCGATAGTGGCTAATGCCAGGTCATGGCGGCGACTAGAGGAGGGTTATGGTGGCAGCCATAAGCAGGTGATGGTTGCTATCAGTGGTGGCGACAACGATAGATAATTTACAATGTATTTGGAACTCGACCAAATACAACGACTTTTAAATACACCAAAATTAAACTAGATGAAGAATTCAAATACTTTAAAGTATTATTTTGCATTTTTTTCCATTAAATTAAATGCCATTATTTTAAAAACCCCTACATTTGAAATACTTTAAACTTGTTTTACTTCATTACCAAACAACCCCTTAGTGATTTGTCCTAACTATCACCTAATTCTTAGATCTTTAGGATTATCTAATTTTTGTTTCTTTTTATCCGATTTGTTTTTTAACCTTTGTTTTATCTTTTGCTCCAATAAAAAAAATTATGTCAAATATCAATATAATAGTAAGATAAATCTTTTGATCAATTTATAACAGTGACCTTAGTGTCCCAAGATTGAAAAAAAAAACATATATGAAATTTATTAATTACTATACGTTATACTATCATTTTTTTTTTGTTGAATATAAAGCGAGTTTGATTTATTTCATTCATATATTTATATGTAATGTAAAATCTATCATAGATTTCCTTTCCAGGTTTGCACATTGATACAAACATGAAATCATTTTTTTGAATTTAAGTGCCCAAATAATACTTCAATGAATTTTAATGAAAATATTTTTATTTTTTAATAATCAAATGGTCTACAATCAAATAGTGGGGTTCTAATAATAGAATACCCTTATATTATACTCTTGTTTCCAAAATGTACCATACTTTTGAGTTTTTATACCTTTAACAAAGAATTTGCTTTAATACCAATTGAATGTTAAAATACAACCAAGAGGGAGGGGGATTGGGTATCTTAATAATTATTTAATTTATAGAAAGCTTTCTTTGCCATTTTATTTTTTATGCTAAGCAAACTATATATTTTCTTTTAAATGAAATAGTTACATACACCAAAAAAATTTAAATATTCAATAACTTTCTTCTATATTTTTCTCAATACAAATAATATTAAACAATTATAGTTCAATATCTTAATTCAAGATTTATAAGCAACATGAATTATATCACATCTTAATTTTTTTTCTTATAAATTTCTTTTTAAAATAAATTAAAAAATATCAAATATTTTTCAATATAATTTTTACATAAATTTTTTATTTTAGCTTTTCCCTTATATTTTTTTTCATGAGTTAGTTATAAGAGGCAATCTATATCTCAAAGTATAAGCAAGTGAAATTAATACATGATTACAATAAGTAAATAAATATATGAAAAGCAAACAGTGTGAAAAGAAAAAAGATTTCATGCCAATGTATGTATAGTGGATTGGCCACCCAATAGGCAATAGGCTTATGTCTACTCACTGAGTCATTCCTTATGAATTTCCACTAATATCTCCTACCCTAATGCAAAGTGGAGAAACCACTTTTATTCATGGGTAATGGAGTCATGATTTTATTTAAAGAGAGAAGCACATTACACTTAGTATAACCCGCTATGTAATAACATAAATTTAAGGTATGGTACCGACTACCCTTAGCACACCTTGGTAGATAATTAAGCTTTTATAAGAAGTCATGTTAAGATCAATCTTCACTATCTTTAGATCAACAAAATAAGCTTTCAAAACCTAAATACTCAAACTCATGGATCAAAAGTTCATAGGAGGAGGAAGACTTGATATATGAACTTTCATTTTTGATTCCCTTTGTGGAATTTCTCTCTTAAGGTTTAAAAACATAATAATTATTTTTCTAACTGATAATTGCATTTATAATAATATTATGGTAGTAATTATTAGCCTCATACTAAGAAAGTTCTCAACTAATATTTTTTATAACTTGAATTTCAAGTTGTTATTATTTTTATTGTTCTATCATTTCAAATTCAAATCATAAGGCCGATTGAATTCAATCACATTAATTTAGTGTTAAAATAGAAAACAATATCATATAATATGACATGCATCTTATAGCATAATCAATCCAATTTTTGATATTCATAATTAACAAAAACTTGATCCTATTGATTTATTTTAAAATATAACATATCAAACAATATAATCAATTTTGTATAACATGGTCATAAGATCAATTTTTATGTATTATATAAGCTCTTATTTAATCAAGCATTTCAATCTAATTCAAAAATGAGATTAAACCTGATTGTACAATATGATCTATAATGACAAATAGAGTGATATAATTAGTTCTATATTTTCTAATAATGCGTATTACTAAATTTAATTATTTTTTATTTTGATTTATGAATATCTGTAATCCATATTAATACCCCAACAACTTAAAATATGGTAGTTTTATTGCTTACAAATAAATTTACTTTTTTGAGCATGCATGAAGCCTGATCATATGATAGCTATTGAGTTCACATGAGCTAATGGGGACCATGGCTTTGCCTAAGTCATAAATTTACTTCAATATAACTTTACTATTGATTTGCAATTTTAAGCTTGATTTGAATTAATTGAGATCATTAATGTACTAACCTTATATAAAATTATTAGCATATATCAACTTATATATATGACCATTAAAATCATGATTATAAACTTAAGCTCATGAAGTTAGTAATTGTGTTATTCAAAAAGTGATGCTAATCATTGGTCTTCCTAGTCAGTAGAATGGTCGACAATATTATTTTTCGCTGGAGGTGGTGTGTACACTAGACATTACTACAAGTGACCTTCCTTTAATATCTTCTCTTAGAGAGCTTTAAGGACCCAACAATCTTTGTCTTGTAAGTATGTTTTTTATGATATAGGTAGGTTTTGGAGTGGTCCAAATTCCTTAGTGGGTGGAAGGGAAGTGTTGGCCAATAAAAGTAGTCATTTTCTTATATGGCCATTAAGATATCAATGGTCTCAAATGGCCCCTTAGGCATGATATTATTGAAGAGTCGATGATCCTATTGACCTTGAGGCATGGTGTATTGGTAATTCAACTAATGATTTTGATCATCTAAAAAATTATCATCAAGCCTCTCATAGAGGTGCTTATTGCATTTATCATTACAATGTTTGTCATTCCTAATGTGCTGGCCAACTTACTATTAAAGAGCTGTAACTATAATATGCAATTCACATTTATAAAAATAGATCATGACTTAATCATTAATAAAATTTGGTGCTCTCATAAGAATCTCAATAATCGTGGTTAGAGGTTTCTTGGCTGTAGAGTATTTGGCAGCTTCATGATGGTTGGCTCGAATATCATATCTCACAAATGGCCTTGGTGAAATGAGTGATATAATCCATATGGATCATATGGAACTCACTTTCTCTTCCTAAACTATTAAAAAGGTGACCGTTGGTTGTTGGTGGTTACAAACGTTAAACAATGACGACATTGAGTGTTGATGTTGGTTGATGATAGGTGTTGGGTAGTGGCAAAGACTGTCATTGATATCAGTAAATGATTGTCATCAATATCGGTCTTTGTAGTGGTGACCCAATTATTTGTACAAAAAAATCAGACATTGCATATATATATATATATATATATATATATATATATATATATATATATATATATATATATATATATATATCTCAATTATGCTTATTTTTAAGCATTATGGTGCATTAATAAACTCAAAATCTAGCAATCTTACAATTGCTCAATTCAATTTAATGAGGACTCATTCTTATAAGCTCACAAGCTTCCAAGTATGCTTTATATTTCAAATGATTTTAGAGAGTTTTCAATTATGCATATAAGTACTTGACAGGTCCATTTGGAGTTGGATTCATATAATTTAATCTTGACTATAAATTTGTTAAAAATAGAATTCAAATCTTACGATCAACTTAGAAAATTTATGACTCAAATACTTTGATCATTTGATATGTAAAAATCAAATCAAGATTTATATTTGATCATACAAATTAAATTGCATAATAAAATAATATATACTAGGTAGGAAAATTTGACTTATTATGTGAACTACTATCTGTATTATATTTTAAGTTTCACTTCAAGTCTAGATTAATACGTTTTATTAACAAATACAGATTGAAAGAAACCCTTTCAACAAAGTCGTTGTAGTATAGTGGTGAGTATTCCCGCCTGTCACGCGGGTGACCCGGGTTCGATCCCCGGCAACGGCGTCTTTTTTGTTTAATTTCTTGCATATATTTTTCCGGGATTTATATTTATATTTAAGTTTCCCGATTACCTTTGTCGGTTGTGTGCATTATTGACAAAAAAAAAAAAAAAAAAAAAACCTTCGCGAAAGCATTCATTGGCGGGAAAAAATAAAAGGGAAGGAGAAATAATTTAACATATATCTGATTGCTTTTCTCGACTTCTCCCTCCGGTTTACTTCTCTCATGCTCCCGTTTCTTTTCTTTCTTCAAGCGCTTTCTCCCTGACGCCTATTCTTCTCTGTCACTTCTCGATGGAGAATCGCGGTGCTGAGCGGCCAGACGACCTCGAGATTGCCTCCATCGGCTCTCTCTATGTTGGTCCCTGGGACAAGAAGTACTGGAGCTGCTCTAGGGTTTGTGACCTTTCACTTGGATTTTAAAACCTTGGTAGCTTTGATGAAGCCATGATGCTGTTGTTGTTTTTTTTTTGTTGCGTGACTTTGAGCAAAACTTGCATATCGCATATATGCAAAGCCTCAATCCAAGACCTTTGGATTGGCAGCCTAAACTCGGCTAAGGTGGATTGCATCTGTCATTGCTTTTCTCATCAAGTTTTCCGAAGATATAATAGTGTCTGGTTGTTGCTAGCTAGTGTTTTTTTTTGTGGTACTCAGTGTTCATTCTTACCGGGTTCTTATTCTAGTGCCGGAAATTGTCACTCCAGTGTTTTATGCTTATAATCGTTTCCGTGCTGGCGTGGCCAGTGATTGATTGGTGTGCGCTCAAAAATTAATTTTAAGAGGTTTTACGGGAGGAATTCATTGGTTATGTTAAGTTTTGATTGTGATAGGTTAAGGGTTTGGAATTTGTCAGCTTTCTGAAAGGCAATGGAGCAAAAATGATAATAGAATTAAAAAGATACATGTTCATTCGTCTCTGTTACTCGCTCGGACTCGAAGCCAGATGCTCTAGTGCTGCCATTGGGCATCCAGTCATCGGCAGATGTATAGCCACAGTGCGCCTCAGTGCATTTACTAAAAAAACATGCCATGAGGCGCACCCCTCGAACTTTTTTGGTGAGGCGTGCACCTCAATTTGGCTGAGGCGCGCCGCGCCTCTTTCCTGTGGGGCGTACGCCTCAACTAACATGCAAATTCTTTTTTTAAAACCCTTAAACCTAAAGCTTCTTCGCCTCCTTCGACATTTCGTTGTTGCTGTTCGACTTCACCTGCTTCACGTTTGGTAGAGTTTTGAACGAATCGTAAAAGCTTCTTCGCCTTCTTCTACGACGTTGCTTTCCTGTTGGATCGGAAGTCACGACAATTCGACGACGTTCTTCTTGGATCGGAAGTAGCATCGGGAGCTTTGCTCGCTGCGACGGTAGCCATCTTTCTCCCCTTTCATGCGCTTCGTCGCTGCTCGACTTCACCTTCGTTGCTGTTCGACTTCGCCTGCTTCAACGTGAGGTACAGTTTTGATCGATTAGCTAGCTTCTTCGCTTCCTTCGACTCGTTGCCGTTCCGTCGCTGCTCTTCGACTTCGACTGTTTCACGTGAGGTAGAGTTCTTAACGAGTCGCTAACGGCTTCAACTGCTTCATGTACTCCATTGTTGCGCAGGTTTGCGACTGAGGATCTGTCGATATAATGACCCAGCCCATACTTGAATTTGGATTGATATTTTCTTGGATATGCAATATTCTTTTATGAAATTGACTTATCAATGTATGTATGCTTGATTAATGATCAATGTATGCATGCTTGATTAATGTAATGCCCTCGTTTGCATAACACAAGTTGATTCTATAAACTTTTGCTATTTGGACAAATATAAAATCACCCGACAGCGACCTGTATGATCTTGTTAATTATGGCATAATATAATTATAGTGTTGCGAATAATTGAACTTTTTGGATTCATTTTAAGTCAGTTTTAGGAGTAATCTTCTTCATGTTGTAGTACACATGCATATATTTCTTATAGATCATATTTGTTATGCTTGTTTAAATGTAATTTAGTGGGTCACTTTGCAAATGAATGTGCTATTTATGCAAAGAAAGCTGATAATGAAATTAACAGGGGGAATAAAGCTCATATGTTTGATGAAGAGATTAGTGATTTTGCAAATATTTTGATTCTTTGAATGTTATGTATCATTGTCACTTCAAAAATCAAAATTGATTGAAAAATAATTTCAATCATGATGAGATTTTGTGTAACTCGCTATTGATAGTAGAAGAGTAGGAGTTGCATAGTTTTTGTTAAATTTAATGTTGAATGCATGAGTTTGAATTTTGAAATTGTATCACACATAACCATATATGCTAGTTTGGATAGATAAATTTGCAAAAGTGCTTGATAGATAAACTAATTTTTTTGTTCTCAACTTGTTATTGCAAGATTTTGTAGAGGATGGTTAGAAGCAAAGATTAAATCACGTCAGGTCATAGGTAGGGGTGTCAAATTTTGACCCGACTCGAACTCGATCCTGAAAATTCGATTTTGGGTCAACCTGTTTAACAAATGGGTCGGATTCGGGTTCTAATTTTTGACTCGTTTGAAAAATCGGGTATTGTCCGGGTCAACCTGTTAACCCAGAAATGGCATGCTTGCAACCTCGCATGTCCCGGTCGCTACCAGCGTCCCATGCTCGCACCCCCGCTCGCAGCTCGCCTACGACTTGCGTCGCCCTCGGCCTCTTGCGTTCGTGCTGGAGAGTCACACCTGCGCTCGCAAGTCACACTTGCGCCCGCTAGCCCTCTAGCCAGCTCTTGCCTCGCTCCCTTGCCTGCTCTGCACTCACTCTTGCTTGCACCCGCGTTCGGGTCCCCCCACGTTGGCAGCGCTTGCAACTGCATTCGCCTCCTTGAACTCTTGCAGCATCGCCTACTTTGCACTCGCTAGGATCAACGTGTCGGGTTGGGTCGATTAGAGTTTGGGGCGAGTCAGTTTTGTGTTTATATTTTTGACCTATTTGTGAAATCGGGTCAGGTTCAGGTTGGATCAATTAAGGGCTGGTCAGTTTTGGGTTGGACCCAAACCCAAAACTCCATTTTGACACCCCTAGTCATAGGAAAGACCCGATGTGGAAACATAATGCTCAAGTTGATGTGGGAGATGATGACAAGTCATATGTTTATTTAAAATGTAATTATTGTGAGAGTTTTGAAATGTGGTGTCATTAGGATGAAGATGCATCTGTTTGGATCACACAGAAATGTCGCACCATGTGTTAAGTGCCTGATACCATAAGGAAGGTGATCTTGTCAAAGCTCCAAGCATAAAAATAGTTCGAGTACAAAGTTGATGTTGGCTTGTACAACGAGAGCAAGCGTAGTGGTCGGGATTTATCTTCTTTATTGCAATCCATGTCCTTTAGGCGTAAGGGGTCTCATACTCTCATGGATCAGTACATGATGAACACAATAGAGGATAAACAAGAGAACAAACTTTTTATAATACAAATTGACCCTAGAAAATGCTAGCGAGATACAAATGCATGTATGTATAGATATAAGCAGATTTTTTTATAAGAATGTTATCATATTTAATGTTACAGCCTCTCATTCTTATTATAACATAATCCATTTAATTGGAGCATATGGTCGAGCCGTTGAGGGTTGAAACCTCCATTTATTTATGATTTCAGAATATGAATTTGAAAGGAGTTCACAATTACTAAGATAAGTGTTGAGGAAATTTAGAGGATTTGGGCCTGTACATGAGTTACGATCATGTCTGATAGATGGTCAGATATAAAAAATAAAAAATTGATAAACATACTAGTCAATAACTCTTATAACATTGTGTTCTAGAAGTCTATTAAGATATTTGATCAGATGAAAGATGTTGAGTTTTTTTAGATTGCTTGACAATATTGTTGAGGACATTGGTGAGCACCTGGTAGTTTAAGTAGTAACAAAAAATGGCAGTGTTTATAAGCTGCAGGTGCAAATTATGGAGAAGAGAAATATTTATATTAGACTCCATATGTCACACATTGCATAAATCACATTCTTAAAAAAATTGGGGCAACACAAGAATGCACTGACAAAAGCTAAGAAGATAAATAAATTTATTTATAATTATTATTGGGTTTTGGTACTTATGAGAAAATTTTTAAAGTAAGAAATATTTAGGTCTGCAGCAACCAGGTTTGTCACTGTCTATTTGACTTTATAGAGCATGTTGGGGCCTTTCGAGTTTATATTCATCTCAACGTAATGATTAAGTTGTACTTGAGCAAGAAAATGTGTGGAAAAAGATATTAGAAAGATTGTTTTAAATGATAGATTTTGACAGTGTTATGTATGCTATTACAATCAATAGGACATTTGTGTAGATTTTAAGGATGATGGATGTCGAGAAGAATTCTGTTATGGGTTTCATATATAATGCTAGCCCGCTACTTAGGAGGAGAAGATGACAACCATAAAAAAATTTGAGATATCATTAATGAAATGTGAGAGTTACAGTTACATCGATATTTACATGTAGCAAATTATTATCTAAATCTTGAGTATCAGTATATAGAAAATAGGTCAACGAATTGTAAGGTAAAATTATGATTATACCATTGCATGAGTGGATTTATAACTGATTCAACTGAGAGAGTAAATATTGACATACAGTTGGTATCTTTCACGAATAAATAGAGTTTTTTTTATTGTAATAGATGGATGATATTATTTTCAATCGATTTTTAGGTTATTTGATTTTTTGCTTTAATATATTATATACTTATTTTTTTGAAATTCATTCTATTTTTATACATATTTATATAAATCTCAGTTGAGTGGTAAATTTATTTTGACGATGACATTCCAAAATTGTAGCGTTTCGCTGTGAAGGTTTGTGATTAACATGCTCTTCATCTGGATGTGAACGCAATTGAAATACGTATAAACAAGTGCATACGAAGAGGAAAATTCGTCTGACAATTTTAAGGATGAATTCTTTAATGTACATCATGTATAATAAGAGATTTAAAGATAATAATTTGAAGAAGAAATGGTTAAAAATGACGAAAATACTTTGATTTGTGAGGACATTGCATTAGATGATAAGTGGTTTGTAGATGATAAAGTGAATATAATATCATCAAAATTCTAATAAAAAGATTTAAATGTTAATTTTTTTGACGGTGATAGAAACAGAGCATCTGCATCTACTATAATCCAACCACAAAAAGAATAACAAGAAAATATATAAAAAACTATTTTGTTAAAGTTTATTAAGTTGGAGTATTACTCTAATTTATATGTTGATGAAAAATATTTAGGGTAGAAGAAGATGATTGAAATAGAGGAAGAATAAGTAGATTCAAAGATATTGGATTCCGTAAGTGATGAGATATGAGAGAGCAATTCTTTGGAGTATTGCTCTCATCATTGAGGGGGTTATCATTTGAATCATTATCATTATGAATTGCTTTTTCCACTGTCTCATTACCTGTGGACTCCAATGTCTCCCAATTTGCTTTTTTTTTCCCTCTATTTTAATTAATTTTCTCTTAAATGTGTTTCATTAATATAAAGATAAGAGTAATACTTCAAAGTAAATATATTTTAACAAAAAATATTTTATATATCTTTTTAATTTTGTTCTTTTTGTGCTTGGGTTGTGGTTCAAAGATCTTAGCTTTTAATGATTTATATAATATATTAGATACTAAGGAGGGAGTAAAAAATATATATAAGTTAGCCAAACAAAGAGATAGGAGTAGTAAGGATTTAGTTTAAGTGAAGTGTATTAAGGATGAAGATAAAAAAGTACTTGTCTTAGAAGATGATAATCAACAAAGGTGGATGAGATATTTTGCTTAACTTTTTAATGAAGAATGTGAAAATACGATTGACTTTAGTGACCTTAGCACTCTAAATGAAAATAAAGATTTTTGTTTTTATCAGCATATTAGTAAAATTAAAGTTAGAGAGGCTTTAAAGAAAATGAAGTGTGGAAAAGTTGTTGGACCTGTTTTATTCCAATAGAGGTTTGGAAATGCTTAGGAGATGAAGGAATTTCTTGGCTTACTAAACTTTTTAATACTGTTTTGAAGATTAAAAAGATGCTAAATGAATGGAGAATGAGTGTGTTAATTTCTTTTTTTAAGAATAAAGGTGACGCACAAGATTGTGCAAATTATAGAGAAATTAAGTTAATGTGTCATACTTTAAAACTATGGGAGCGAGTTATGGAGTGTAGGTTGCAGCGTGATACTAATGTTTCTCAAAATCAATTTGGATTCATGCCGGCTAGGTCTACTATGGAAGCTATACATTTTTTGAGAGGTTTGATGGAGAAATATAGAGAGAATAAGGAGAATCTACATATGATATTTATTGATTTAGAGAAAGCATATGATAAAGTTCTAAGAGAAGTGCTATGGAGAGTTCTTGAAAAGAAAGGAGTTAATAACGCTTATATTCAAATCATTAAAGATATGTATGCAGGAGCTATTACTTGTGTTCAATCACAAGGTGGTTTGACCAAATATTTTCCTATTTCGGTTGGATTACATCAAGGACCAGCCTTAAGCCCATATCTTTTTGCTTTAGTCATGGATGTTCTCTCTAGACATTTGCAAGAGGATGTACCTTGGTGTATGCTTTTTGCTGATGATATTTTTCTTGTTGATAAGACTAGAGAGGGAGTTGAAGGTAAACTTGAATTTGTTGGGAGAATTTTGTGTTCCTCTAACGGATTGCATACTTTATGATTGAGTACGGCATAAAAATGACAATATATTACCCCAAAGGGTAAAAATATCGTTTCCTTATGGACTCGATGACAAAATTTGCAATTGAACAGAGATTCCCCCGTTCAATGTTTGGTTGAACGGGGTTTATTTATTATGGGGTACAGATGCCCCATAAGGGCAAGCCCCTATGGTTAATTACATCTCAAGTTTTGGTACTTGAGAATACTTTTGATTAAATTAGTGGTTTCCTCTTATTTTTGAGAGTCATTTAAATTTTGATTAAAGTTTGATTTTGATTTTGAAAATCCATGAAAGTCTTGTTTAAAGGATTTTTTTGTCCTTTAGGAGTTTCAAGGAATGGAGGATCGATTTGGAATCGGATTTTTGGAATGAGGGCCAAAGGGAATGAAATAGGAGCATTTGATTCTGAGGGAAACTCATAAATGCTCAAACTACCCTATGTTGGGCTTTATGTTTTAGAAATCTGACTTTAGTTCAAGTTGATATTTTTCATTAGAAGGTTGGGGCTTACATTCCGACAACACTTGTTGGAGGAATTGCCCGAGAGTTGAGGGCTTACATAGTGATTGAAATCAACTTATTGCCTCAGACCCTAAAGTTAAGGTGAGGCCTACTGAGAAGTAGGGCCTCGAGTCTAAATCTAACGGATGCAAAAGGACTTACAAATTGTACCTCACAAGAGGCACAACCAGCCCGACCCCTGGATTTCTTGTCCTGCTTGGAAAGGACTACCAGCTAGACTCCTCTTAATCGCTTTTAAAACCATGCTTTCTGGTCTCAATGCATATGAAGAGTGATAGGTAATTGTTGTTTAGGAAATAGGTCTTACAACTTGGCTTTGAGGCCAAGATGCTTAAGTATGTAAGGTATGCAGAATGCTGACTCGGATGCAGATTTTTTGTTATCTAATCCTTAAATGAGGGCTTCTACATGTGACTCTTTTTTGGGCTATGCATGATCATTTTAAGTTTTGAAAACTTGGCTCTTTGAAAGAGAGCCATGCAATTTTCTTTTTGTTAGAAAATTGTGGAGCCTAATTTCATTTTTAGGTTGTTTATATTTTAATGGGTAGAAAACTTATTTTGTCCTAAGAGCCTACCGCACCACAGTCCAGGCCACACCCACACAAACAAGTGAACAAACCTAGGAAAAAGACATGCTTTTCTAATGCGCACAATAAACAAGCAAACATATGCATATATAAATCAAGCGCAGAAAAAGAAAATAATGTCCCAATTATTACAAATAGTTTTGGCAGCTGAGTTGCCTGCCATTATACAACCCAGTTAATTTTTACACTCTACTTGTGGGGTCTTCAAGCTTCATCTTCTAGGTGGAGCTTTGGGCATCGCTTCTAAGAAGCACATCCTACTCGATCCACCTCTCCTTTGATTCAAACCCCCACAAGTTTTACATCCTAATCTAATCAAATACATTTTGAAAAAGAAAAAGACTCAAACCTGCAAAACAGAGTGAGTAGGCAGTTTATATAATAATATCACACTCAAAATTTGCCTAGCACTTAGAGTGCCAAGCATTTGCTTCTACCCTATTGGCCACATCTCTTAGGGGGGGGGGGGGTTTCAAGCGGTACCTGTCATGCAAGCAATTTATTATTTATGATTTAAGCATTCCCCCTTTTTAGACATGACCACCTGCATAGAAAAACATGTATATATTTCTTTACTAACAATTTAAGGGCAAGTGCCCACACGCAAACAATCCAAAAGGCATTCACACCACAACGTCAACCACATGCGCACACAAAGAAAAATCCTAATCCTAGTATGTCTAAGGGGCTGTGCACCTAAGTGTGTGAGGGGCTCGTGTGGTATGTCACACTAGGGGTATTCTACTTAGAGTTTGGATCTAAGGGAAGGGTGTCCAACATAAAATTTTGGTCCAGATGTTGGAGAGTTCTCCCTAGCTTTTGGAGCTAGGAGGAGAACGAAGAAGCTTCTTTTAGCCTTGAGGCTAAAGAAGGGGAAGGAAAGGTATCCAACACTTAGCTTTGGAGCTAAATGTTGGGAGATCCTTCCTAGCTTTTGGAGCTAAGAAGGAGATGTAGGAATCCAACATCTAACTTTTAGGCTAAATGTTGGAGAACTCCCTTTAGCTTTTTGGAGCCAAAGAGAGGGGAAATCTCCTATACCTTGGAAGTTGGAGGAGAGTAGAGAGAAAATCTATAGCTTTTGGGCTAAGATAGGAAATCTTCTAAAGCTTTTGGAGCCTATAGAAGTAAAGGAAGATGAGTCACCTGTTTGTTTTGGCTCAACAGGTATATGAGATTTGCAACTTTGAGGTTGCAAATTTATGGTATTTCCTCTTGAGTTTTTATATTCAAGAAGAGGGACTTCGTTTGCTTGATTTAGGTTAAGCAAACGATGTGATAAATCATTGAATTTTTGGTTTTCAATGATAAAGATAGGTTTGCTAAGTTTAGGTAAGCAAACACAGAAGAAGACATGTATGTTTGGTCACAAATCATGACTTCTTTGAACTTTTAGATGTCCAAAGGAAGCTATTCATTCTCCTAAATTGGGTTAGGAGGATAAAGGAGAAAAGAGGTTAATATTCCTACATTGGGTATAGGAATGTTAATCAACTCATACCCAACAAGAGAGTTTGTTGGATGCAAATTCTCAGGGAAGAGAGATTTTCTCTCAACCTTGGAGCTGAGGGAAATGGAACAAAACTCATAGCTTTGAGGCTAAAGAGTTAGAGAATTTTCTAAGACTTTTGGTGTCTTGGAAATGATAAATGACCCATAATTTTGGAACTACAAGTCAACAAACATTCATCGCTCATTCACCTAACTTAGGTTGGGTGAAAGGCAGACTTTCTGCAACTTTTGGGTTATAGAAAGGAGAGAAGAAGTGTGTAATTTTAGGTTGCAAACTTATGAACGTTCTCTGAGCATTTGGAGCTCAAAGAGGGGTGTACATTCTCTTAATTTTGAGTCTTAAGAGGATGGGATGATTTCCTACAACTTTTGAGTTATGGAAGGGAGAAATAACAAGCAACTTATGGGTTGCATGTTAAGGGAAATCCCTTGAGCGTTTAGTATTCAAGGAAAAGATATCATTCACTTAATTAGGGTTGAGTGAATGGAGATGTGACTTGAAAGTTATAGATTTCATGAATGTTCTTTGAATGTTTGGTATTCAAAGAGAGAGGATCATTCATCTAATTTAGGTTAGGTGAATGGGGAAGGAAGACTAAGATTTAGATCCTAAATCCAAGCGGGATGTTCAATTGTTAACTTAGGTTCAAACAAATTGAAAGAAAGAACTTAGAGTTTGGTTCTAAGTTCAATAACCTCATGTGACGATAACTAGAAGTTTTGGAGAAACTTCAAGTTATCATGCACAGAGGAGGGATATCCACTTATTGACTTCGTATCTCAACAAGTGAAGGAGGAAGGAAAGTACAACTTGGAGGTTGTAGCTTTGGAGAAAATTCTTTAGACATTTGGTGTCCGAAGAGAAGTGTGCATTTGCCTAGTTTGAGTCTAGGCAAATGAGGGGAAAAATTGTATGTTGGCTTCTTGCTCCAACATATGAGATAGGATAAACTTAGACTTTGCTTCTAAGTTCAAAGACTCATGACATGATGTATTTTAGGACCTATAGAAATCCGCAATACAAAACATGAGGAAGATAGGTTGGGTGGATTCATTCGTTGATTTCATGACTCAACAAATGAAGGAAGGAGCTTAAGATTTAGCTCTAAGTTCCGAATAATTTATGCAATGATGTTTTTCTTGGAGACTTGAGAAATCCCCAAATAATCATGCATGAAGATATTTGTTGGTTTTATGTTCCAACAAGAGAGATGAAAGAACTTGGAAATTGGTTCCAAGTTGCCAATGGTTCATGCAATCTAATACTTAAGAGTTTGAGGAGTGTTCCAAGCATTATGCATGAGAGGAGATTGCTCATTTGTTAATTTTATATCATAAACGAATGAAAGGGTATGCTTAGGATTTTGATCCTAAGATCCTAGAGATTCATATGATGACATAACTTCGAGCTTTGAAGATGCTCCCAAGCATCACACATAAAAAGGGTGTTTGTTGATCCTATGTTTCCAACAAAGGAAGGATAGGAGAACTTGGGATTTGGTTCCAAGTTCAATGTCTCTCAGCATGCCTTTAGGATTTTAGGAAAAATCCAAATCAACATACACAAGGGTGGATATATGATTGTTCATTGATTTTTTATCTCAACAAAAAAAAAAGATGGATAGCTTAGAATTTGGTTCTAAGATCCAATGACTCATGTAATGTAACATTTGAAACCTTGAGGGGGTTTCAAGTATAATACATGGGGGGAGAGGGGTGATTGTTTGTTGACTTCTTGTGTCTCAACAAACAAAATGGAGAGAGCTTGGAATTTGGTTTCAAACTCAATGATTTCTGACATGATACATATAGGACTTTAGGGGAACTAAACATATCATGCAAGAAAAGTTGAGTGATGATTGTACGTCAATTTTGGTATTAACGAACAAACGAATACTCAAGATTCAGAAATCTCCATATGAATTTTGAGGTAACATATGGGGAGATGGTTTGTTGGTTTTATGTTCCAACAAAAGGGTGGGCGAACTTGGAAGTTGGTTCCAAGTTGCCAATGGTCCATGCGATCTAAAACTTAGAGCTTTGAGAATGCTCCAAGCATTATGCATGAAAGAGGATTGTTCATTTGTTAATTTCATGTCTTAACAAATGAAAGGATAGACTTAGGATTTGACCCTAAGGTCTTGGGGATTCATGTGATAGGATGATTTAGAACTTTGAGGGTGCTCCAAAATATCACAAGTGAAGGGGATATTTGTTGGTTTTATGCTCCAACAAGTAAGGTGGAAGAACTTGGAAGTTGGTTCCAAGTTTCAAAGAATTCATGCAATCGTGTGTTTGGAGCTTTGAGGTGTTCCAAATGTCATGCATAAAGGAGAGATAGCTTGTAGTTTTAGAACTACAAACAAAGAGGAAAATCATCAAGTTTTATACTCAATGACATAAAATCATCTACCTATGTAGGTTAGGCAAATAAGATAGGCTAGGATTAGAATTCTAAGCCTAAGGAGGATATTCATTCGTTGAAATTGTGTCTCAACAAATGATAGAGAGAGCTTAGAATTTAGCCCAAAGCTCCAAAATCTTAATATAATGATATGTTGGAATTTTGAAGAATTCCAAATCATCATACATGAGAAAGAGACATGTTCATTTGCAAATTTTGTGTCATTAACAAATGAAAGGGAGATTTAGGATTTATTCCTAAAGCCTTAATGATTCTTGTGATTGAACACTTGGAGCTTGGAGAGGCTCCAAAATCTCACATATGGAGGTGTGTATGCGAAAGAGAATTCCCTTACTCTTTTATGAATATTTTGGATTCATTTGGAGGGGAAAGAATGATTCCCTAAGGCTTTGAAAGAGTCTCTAGATCAATTTTGGCATGATCTAAAACTTTGGAAGCTTAGTGATCTTAGCAAAAGATCTAGGGAACATGATTTTGATTCATGCTAAGATAGGAAAGCACACCTAAGGCTTCTAAGAGCAATCGAATCCATTTTGTCATGAATAGGTGATCAAAAGCTTTTAGGAGGATCCTAAATGTCATTTTTGATAAGGTTTGATTTATTAAAACATTGATGTGAGGTTTCAATCTCTAAGGATTTTAGTCATTTCATTCAATGATTGGATTCGGAAACTTACACAAATGGAATTAGGTAAACTTGAGTATGAAGGTTTATGGGCCTTTGAGGGCCCATGTCATGTCTCAAGCCCACTTCAAGGTTAGATAAGCCCATTTGGTTGATTTTCAAATCCCAAATGTGGTGGATGTAAACCAACAAGGATTACTACTTATACGCTCTAAATTTAGTGAAAAGATTAATCATGAATTTGGTTGGCCATAGACATTGTGGGGTTTACAACATAGACCTTTGAGGATCTATGAGAAACCCCACAAAAATTAGTTGTTAGTGATATTGTTTCCAACCAAACACACTCACATTCACTAATTTGTAGAGACAATCTATTCCCACATGCAAACTCTCCAAAGTTTATATCAATTTTGTTATGAAATACAAATTGGGTAGTTTGCATGCTAGAGAAGCATTCACCATCACTCTTACCCATGAGAATTAAGAGATGCAAAGCATGTTGAATTAACTCAAGAACACACAAGGGGTGGTCTATGGGTCCTTGGAAACCCACATCTACCCCAAGTTTGTCCTACAAATCAAATGAACATGCCAAACAATTCTCCCGATAATTTTAAAAGCATGTAATTCTTAGAGAAAGAGACCTACACTATTTTATTTAGATCAATTTTGGCATAATCTAAATTCTAAGCAATATGCAATTGGTTTGGTCAAGTACATAGCCTCCAAATTTGGGTGCTATGACGACGAAGTCTAGATTTGTTATAGGCGACGGTTTGAACACAATATGAATGTTTTGCATGCAAGGTATGGGTGTTGGAAACAAATCCAACGACCCAACGCCTCGCCGCCACCCTCTCTTGGCTCTCACATGAGAGCTAATTGTAAGAAATCACTGGATTTCTACAATTTTATCGCGAGGACAGCGGCATGGGATGTTGGGGAAGCAATAAAAATAAGTTTCTAATGGACCTAGGTTTTGGGGACGTCAACCACATGATCATTGGCTTTGAGTGGCTAAGAATTTACCTCACCCGGGCTGTCCAAGTGCTCCAATCCAAGCTCCAAGTGCTCCCAAGCTCCAATGCAAGCTCCAAGTGCTCCCAAGTGTTGTCCTTGCTGCTTCGGGGAAGAAGACTGCTGGCCACACCGTTCCGGATGTCGCCGCTGCTGTCCAAGCCGCTCCGGAAGAGGGAAGCTGCTGTCCAAGGCTTTCTCAAGCTTTCAAACTGCTGTTTGGGCTGTTTGGAAGACTTCTTTTGCTGTTTGGAAATTTCCAACAGCCTCCAACCACTACGAGCTCGCCGGAAATGAGAAAGGAGGGAAGAAGAAGCCTCCCACCTCTTCCTAAAGGCAGTAGAAACGAACTACAGCAGCTCTGGAGCTTGAGACTTCAAAAAATCCGACGGATGGAAGAGATGGAGCCCCTGGAAGGTTCGGCCGCAGGTCCAGGTAGAGTCGAGCCGGGTTTCCGCACGCAAGGAGCTCGCGGACGGGAAGGGAGCTCGCGGACAGGAGTTTCGCAAGCAAGGGTCGCGGACGTGGGGGGTTCCGCTCGCGTTTCTGCTCGATGGGGTTCCCTCTTTCTCTCGCTATCTCTCTGGCTCGCTCTCTCTGGCTCGGGACAGACGAACAAAACAAAAGGGGAGCTGAATGCGGCTCCCCTCTCCCTCTCGTTTGCTTAGAGGCGCACGCAAGAGCAGGGTCCACCGCCCAAATGGCTCAATCGGCCTCCCTCGATGCGTGAAACGAGGGAATTTGCACTTGAGTGGATTTTGTGGGATTTTATGTGAGATTGGGTGAGATTTTAGGAGGAATCTCAACCCTAGATCTGAATTTCT
Source organism: Dendrobium chrysotoxum (assembly GCA_019925795.1). NCBI lineage: Eukaryota > Viridiplantae > Streptophyta > Magnoliopsida > Asparagales > Orchidaceae > Dendrobium > Dendrobium chrysotoxum. The sequence continues at coordinate 27,087,957 of CM034311.1, forward strand.
GATTTGTGAAGCAAATTCAGCCCCAAATTGACTAATTAGGATTGAAATTGAACTTAAATTGGACTCGACCCAAACCAATTTGAGTCGGTTTGGGTCCGATTGGGTCCGATCGAGTTAACTTTTTTTGCGAAATTAAACTCGAATCGATGCCGATTTGCGTCGAATTGGGCTCGACGCGGCTCGATTGGGTTGATTTGATTTTAATTTGATTAAATTGATTTAATGAAATTAAATTTGGGATCAATTTGAGTTAATTGACGCTCGACGATGATCGATTTAGTCGATCGAGCCCACTCGGACTCGAATCGGTTCGATCGGGGCTGCGTCGATGTGAAAATATACGTCAACAGAATTATGGAGGTCAATCTTAGAGTCTAAAGGTTTTTGCTTGAGTAGATCTAAAACTGAATATATGGAGTGTAATTTTAGTAGTAATAGACCTAGTGAGGGGATTGTGACTTTGGACGATCAAGTCATTAATAATAGTTTACATTTTAGATATCTTGGATCTATTGTTCAGAGTGATGGTGAAATAGATGGGGATATTATTAGCAGAATTTAAGTTGGATGGTTGAAGTGGAGGAATGCATCAGGCTTGTTGTGTGATAGAGAAGTCCCCCTCAAACTTAAGGGAAAATTCTATAAGATGGTGGTGAGTCCCGCAATGCTTTATGGTGCCGAATGATGGCCATTAAAAGAGAAGCATAATACTAAGTTAAGTGTTGCAGAGATGAGGATGCTCAGGTGGATAAGTGGCTTTACCCTTAGAGATAGGATACGAAATGAGCATATACGTGAAAAGGTTGGAGTAGCTCTAGTGGAAGATAAGATTAGAGAGAGTCACCTTAGATGGTTTGATCACATAAAACGGCGACCTTTCAATGACCCGGTTAGGAAAGTAGAGATATTATATTTGATTATGTAAAGAAAGGTAGAGGTAGACCTAAAAAGACTTGATTAGAAAATATTAGAAATGATCTTTCTTTATTAGATTTAAACGAGAATTTGACTTTTAACAGGACACAATGGAGAAAAAAGATTCATGTAGTCGATCCCACGTAGTGGGATAAAGGCTTGATGTTGTTGTTATTGTTGTTAGTTATGGTACATGTAGATGTTTTATTTCTATCACCATAAAAAATTAACATTCAAATTTTCTTCTTATAGTTTAAATGGTGTTATTTCCCTTCATCATCTACAAATTATTTATTATCTGATGCTATATCTTTACAAATTAAATGGTCTTTATTATCTTTCAACATTTTTTTTTTCAAATTTTTATTTTTAAGTCTTTTATTGTATATGATGTACACAAAGAAATTAATTCTTAAATTGTGATATGTTTTTTTTGTGTGCACTTGATTATATGTGCTTTAGTTGCGTTCACATCTAGATGAAGTGTACGTTAATTCAAAAACCTTTACAGTGAAACACTGTAGTTTTGGAGTACCGTCATCAAATTGAATTTACCAGTCGACTAATGTTTACATAAATGAATTAAAAAATGAGTATATATTATATTAAATTAACAAATCAAATTACTTGAAGATGATTTGTAAATAATGTTCTTCGTCTGTTGCAATCCAAAAGTATTCTTTTTATTTTTGAAATGTATCAATTGCACGTCAACATTTGTTCTCTTAGTTGAATCAACTATAAGTCTAACCATGTAATGATATAATCTTAATTTTATCTCAGGATTCGTTGACCTATGTTCAACATATTGATACTCGAGATTCAGATAATAGCTTGTTGCATATTGGTGCCTATGAAGCTGTAGCTCTCACTTTTTTTCAATGATATTTCAAATTTTTTATGGATGTCCTATTCTCCTCCTAAGTTGTGGGCAATTATCTTTTTTGCTTCATCTATATTATTATATATGAAGCTCATAATAGACTTTTTCTCAGCTTCCATCATTCTTAGAACTTGCACCTATTGCCTAGTGGTTGTAATAGCATATATGATATTTTGCTAAAATTTATCATTTAAAATAATCTTCCTAACTTAGTTCCCCTCAGATTTTTTGCCCAAGTATAATATAATCATTGTGTTGAGGTGAATATAGACTCTAAAAGCTATCTTGCTTTCAGTGTGTTTTGCAAAGTTAAATACGCAATGACAAACTTGATTGCTGCAGGCCTAAGTATTTCTTACTTTGAAATTTTTTTCATAAGTGTCAAAACTCAAAAATGATTATAAATAAATCTACTTATCTTCTTAGTTTTTGTCAATGCATCCTTGTGCTGCAGCAGCTCCTCAAGTTTTTTAAGCATGTGATCTATACAATATATGACACATAGAGTTTAATATAAATGTTTTTTGTTCTCCACAAATTTTGTCTTTGCAGCTTCATAAGCATTGATATTATTTATCATCTCTTGAACTATCAAGTGCTCTCCAATTTTTTCAAAAATACTTTCATACAATTCAAAAAGTAACTTAACATCTTTCACCTGATTAGATGCCTCAATGGACTTCAAGAATATAATGCCATAAGAGTTACTAATCAGTATGTTTATTAAACTTCTGCTCTTTATATTTGACCATTCAGACATAATAATTACCCATATGTGATTCTAAGTCCTCTTAATTTTCTAAATGCTTTTTTTAGTGTATGCCAACCCCTCCTTCAAAACCGATGTCCTCAAATCATTTGTGGATAGAGGTTTCAATTCTCGTCCATAGGCTCTAACTGAGCAGATCTTGTTGTAATAAGAAGGTGAGGTTGCAATATTAAACATGATAATATTCTTATAAAAAAATTTGTCTATATCCATATAAATTCGCATCCGTGCCTCTCTAGCATTCTTTAGGGCAAGTTTTTGTGATGCATAAGGCTTCTCTTCTTGTCTTTTTTCTACGGTGTTCGCCATTTACTGATCCATGAGATCTCTTGCACCTCAACTCTGTTATTAAATTGTTTTTATGCCAGGTGCTTCGATATTAATGCCTTATTCATATATGTTTTGATCTCCTCCCTCACGATATCATACACTTCAACACAAGGTGCAATATTTTTGTATGATTTAGACAGATGCTTCTTCATCCTAGTGACATCGCCCTTCACCACCTTCTCACAATAATTACATTTCAAATAGATATAAGATTTATTGCCACTTCCCACATCAACTTGACTGTTATGCTTCCGTGTTGGGTCCTTCCTATGACCTGACTTGGTTTTCTCCTTCTGAGCATCCTCTACAAAATTGTCAAAAACTTATAATAACAAATTGAGAACAAGCATATTAAATACATAATTGTGATTTTGGTCATGCTGACTTATTCATAATAAAGATAATTATAACAAGTATCATTAAAGGTTGCTCATGCAAGTCATAATTGTCACCCTAATTATTATTTTAAATATAAAAAGATTTGATAGATTTGAGGGTATAACTTTAATTAAAGTGATCTGAAATGTCTCTTCCTAGAGTCTACTATTATAGTTTCTTATAAAACATATGTTTGTAGCAACTTGATAAATTTATATTTTGTAAAAAGTGAAGAAAAACATAAGAAACATCGAGCAACAGAAGCTTGCGGCCCTTTTGTTGAACTGCACTTTAGGTCTAGGTTAAAAAAAATAAGAACTAAGGCGTACGCCTCGTCTAAGTGACGCAAGGCGCACCTTAGGAAAACTTAGGCGTATGCCTCGTATGAGAAGCTGGAGGTGTGTGCATGAAGATTTTTTTCACCAAAAATGTGCTGAGGTGCGCCTCTTATTGCGCAATTTCAAATAGTGCTCATCAGCTTAGACACTCATATGAGCCACTTAATATTTCAAGAACTCAGCTCTTATTTTTGCTTGTGATGTATAACTATTCTTCAACCTTATGTAGATCATAACATTTATCTCACATAAGAGAATTACACATCAACCACTAATCCCAATTAAATAACATTAATTTAATACTATTAATAGTTATGCATTAAGAGTTCATTGAACTGCATAGAGCTTCTGTGGGAGCCGCCCACTCCTGAACCATGCTTGTCATATTAGAAGTAGCTATGACCACGAGTGCCACAAATTATTTAAAATATCAATCAAAGCATTGTCTTTAATACTCATTAGGTGGGAGAAATACTGTCTTTTGTCATTAACTCACTCTTAATATGATTAAGCAACCCAATCTTATTTTATCAACTCAAACTCTTACTAATAAGCAATGCAACATATAACTATTATTACTTATTGAAACACTGATTTGAATGCCTTCAATAGCTTCTTATGATGGCAAAACATTAGGGGCCTAAATTGAATTCGATACATCAATAAATAATGCTCATCAACTCAAAGGCTCAAGATAATGCGTATTTGCAACTTATTATATGAAGAACTAAACTCTTATTTTACTAATAGAGAACTATTCTCCACTCTCATGTGGATCTTAACAATTTTCTCTCATATAAAAGTCTGTCACATCATCCACTACTATCTCCTATTTCACCTAGCCAAATTTTTTTTTTTCTTTTCACAGATCAGTTTATGGAACTCTTACTGTGAACATACCTACATACGCCATTGCTCAAAGAAATGTATGCCTATCCTCACTCAAGGGGCCAAAATGCTTCAAACACCTTCGATAACTTCTTAGGATGACAAAACACTGGGGGCCTAAGTTGAATCTAATGCGTTAGTAGACATACACTCATCAGCTCAAACACTCATATGAGCCATTTAGTATTTGAAGAATTTAGCTCTTATTTTACTTTTGATGTATGACTATTCTTCATCCTTATGTAGATCTTAACATTTATCTCACATAAGATAATTACACATCAACCACTAATCCTAATGAAATAAAATTGATTTAATACTTTTAATTGTCATGCATTAAAAGTTCATTCAACTACATAGAGCTTGTGTGGGAGCCACATATTAATTAATTTTAATAATAGATTAGAATATATGCATATTTCACTTTTTGTTTCTCTAAATCCAATAAAATATTGATGTACAATTATAGTGTGAATAAAATTATGTTGGATTCAATTTTCAATTTATCGGTTATTTATTCAAACTAAACAAAAAAGGAGTAACTAATTTTTCACTCAATTTCTTCTTAACCAAACCAAATAAACATGTAAAAACTAATTCTATTGAATTCTTTAATTAGTTACATTTTCATTCCTTTTAATTCCCATTTTCAATTCCCTCAATACAAGTAGAGCTTAATAAATAGTAATTTGATAATAAAAGCTCATTGCCTAAACCAAAAGAAAACCTCTCTCACAAGTGTTTTAGGTCTCTCACTTGCTTAAGGATCAAAATCCTTTAATAGGCAACAAAAAATAGTCTGCATAGCTAAAATGAGTATTTTATTCATATAACAAATTGTCTAATATGGCATTAAATCTCTATCATGCTCTATTTTGTCTCATTATAGTCAAGCATGAAATATAACATAGGTGACCAATTCAATCATACACATTTTCCACTAACATCCATTTTGATTTTTTTAAAAAAAATCAAGATCAAGTGAGTAGAAAATTAGTCTGTCTAGTTCAACACAAATTATTTACTAAACTATATAATCATTTAATAGATCAATTATAATATTAATGCAGAAGCATACATAATTTAATTATCAAAATGGACTATACAACTTATAATAAACTTTAAAGATAATTACTATGCATAAAAAAACTTTAATTTACATAATGTACATAATTCTTTAATAATACATACACAATTATTCACCCATAATACTAAGTTGAGGGATAAAATTGGGCCATTTAACTATGGCCCAACTTGCTTATTTTCTTTGCTTGAAACAAAAATCGTAGCAATATCGATGAGTTAAAAGTTCAGTGGGATAAATTATTCTAACATAAAGTTCAAAATATAAGATAGAAAAATTCCAGATTGGTCTTTTGTACTGACATGGAAATTAATAATCATAAACCTAATTAACTAAATGCAATAAACCTTAATTTAAGACATACTTTGACAATTAGACAAGTAAATAACAATCATAAGTAATAATCATGAATGTCTGTAAGAAAATGAAATATAATTGTCTAATGTCCAGTAATTTATGCACTTTGCTAATCAACTGTTAGTATCAAATTACTTTCTTTGCGTTCATTTTCTATTCTCATGCTTATATGTTATACTTTTAAAAGCGTTAAATAATGACTATATAGGCTTTGACACATTTATTTCATATGGTCATTATCTAGCCCATTAACCCATTATCACTATTGATAAGGGTTAGACTAGCTCCAACATGACAGTTATCAACAACCCCTTTATAAATATTTGATTGCTCCAATATAATGGTTATTAAGAATCGAAACTTAGGGTTTCAAACGAAACGAAACGAGCTGAGTCGAGCAGGTATATGTTCATATTTGAGCTCGTTTATTATAAGCTCGTTCGAGTTCGAGTTCGATTCGATTCGATTTTTTCTGTTTATATTTAAGCTTGCTTTGTTTAAAATGATAGATGTTCAAGTTTGATTTGTGTTTGACTCATGTTTGATTTAGAGTATGCTTATTGAACTTTAAATGACTGGCTCGTATAAAATAGTAATGAGCCTTATCAAGCTTTTAATGAGTTTACTTTCGAGATGTTTGTTATTGAGCCCGCTAATTAATATATCTTGTGAGCTTTCTTGAGTCCATAAACGAGACAACATATTGAATATTTTCAAGCTTAGAAACGAGTAGTTTGTCGAGCTCAAAAAATGATGCTTTTAATGAACGAGCTTCTTAATGAACACTCAAACCAAATAATCTAACAAATTTGAACTAGTTCCTTTATTTAATTGAAACTATAATGTTTAATTAGTTTAAAATCATTAATTAATGACTAGTATATTATTAAATTATAATAAATGCAAAACATTTATATTAGGTTAATTATTTTCATTATAAGACTTAATTATGCTCCACATAGAGAACATTAATTGATTTTCTTAATGAGTTTATTCATGAGCTCTGTATCGAACATGAATCGAGTTTTTTATTGAGCTTGTTCATGAGCTTTAAATGACATCATTCATGAATATAAATGAGTCTAGCAAATAGCTGTTCAAGCTTGTTTATTTAACCATCTAGTATTTAAAAAAATATTCAAGCTTGTTTGATGATTTTATTAAATGATTGTAAAGGAGTTATAATCGAGCTGATCCACGAGTAGCTTGTTCAACATTCAGCTCGTTTGCAACCATATCAAAACCCCTTTTGGTATCTATTGATGCTTATCTTAAAAGAATTTTTTGTCTCTCCATGAGTAGGTCATTATAATTTGCCAATCTATCTCGTACGAGATGGCCTTTTGTAAACTTCATATTTAAGCATTAGTATCATAAGCATTTAAAATATAGTTAGCATTTTATGAGCATTCAATAATCAGTCTGTATCAATCTTATAGTAAAGGCTTATATTTGCAGTAAGTAAAGTGACGTGAATTTTTGAATATGCATTGTAGAATATAATACTTGAATAAAATGAAAATATTATATACTTATTTTTAACAGTGGACCTATAATATATTAGGCTTATCGATCACATTAAATATTATTAACATGCTCATTATGAAGAAATTTTTACTCATATGCACATAACAATTCAATTTAATTATAAAAATTAACAATCATTAGGCATATGAATAATTTGCTCCCTATATTAGAGATTGAGTATCTCGCCACAAATATATGATCTTCCCCATAATGAATTTTTTTACTTACATTGCCTTAAGGTTTTGTTCTTCTGTAAACAATCTAATAAATAACAATTTTCTTAATTTATATCAATCCTTTATTTATTCATACAAAATTATATCAAATAACGTCAAAATAATATTTTGACCTCAAAACAATTTCTCCTCATTCAAGCCTAGAATTCCAAATCGAACTTGATTTGTAAAAGAAAACACCAAAAATCAGATTTCACCTTATCAAACCGAGGCTTTCCTTCTTCTCTACTTCCTTCCCGTTGTTGCCTTTCCGTAGTTCTCTTCTTCTGTGCTGCAGTAAATACTTTTGCTACAATAATGTAAATTATAAGAATGGTGATGCTACATTACTATTAATCATTTGATATAATAACATTAATATGAACAATGGTGATGTTTAGGCTATATATATATATATATATATATATATATATATATATATATATATATATATATAATCAAAATGATTGCTGCAGAAAGAAGAATTATTTTATCAAAATGATTTTGATCATTTTCGTGACATGTGAATGTTGGGTATAAATTTTTAAGTAAATTTTGATCTTATCTCTCGATGTTTTTGGTTATTATAATCCTTGGAATAAATAATGAACTTCTAACAAATTGCTAACATAAGAAATTATACTATTATTTTAGGAATTTGAATCTTATTTTCACTATTGATGTGGGCCAATCCTCCATTCTTTTGTAGATTTTAATTGGGGGGCATGAAGGGGTTTGTACTGATTGTTGGTGTACAGCATCGCAAAATTGATCCAATATGCTAACAATTAAAACATGGCAAAAGTTAAAATCAATAGGTTAGGGCTGCCACTAACATACAACGGTTCTAACTCAATATTTCATTGCACGAATGGGATTTTTTTTGTCCATTTTTGGATGCTTCAGCAATTTTAACTAGTTTGAAATCCTCATATATATCAGACTCAAACCCTTTGAATGAGGCACTTCAAAAGCATCAAGGGTCATGCACTCATGCATCTATAATTCATTTAAACATGAGTCAGTATCGTGTTAATAACTCTCATAAACCTTACTCAATCATAGTCAATGTTCCGATGCAAGGGGAATTACATTTGAATTTCCTGATTCAAATCGTACAATTAATCAATTATTTGGGGATAGAATATTAGAACGTGAGTTGAGCCTATTACTGAATGGGTACCTATTAAAGCAATGCTTATGTGAATGCCTAAGGGCCACCACTAACATTCAAGGATTTCATCTGTCTGTTTTACTTGTATAATGGCTAGTACTTTATCCACTTTCATATGTATCTCAACATTTTTATTAGAAGGCATCTATCCACTTTCATGTGTATTTTGACATTTTCATTACAAGGCATTAACTAGTGAATTAGGCTCAGTACAACTTGAAGGAAAGTTCAAGGGCTGGTTAGAGTTGGAGATGCTAAGTAAATGTAGACAATAAATACATCTTAAGTACACACTTTTGGGACATTGTTCTTTTAAATACCCAGCACAAAGTTTCATATTATGCAAGCTATTTTGCTCGTGAAATCTTGAAAATAAGGGTCTCATTTGTTTTTTTGTTAATTGCACAACGTTGTTTCGTTACTTTCCTCCACTTATCAAATTGCTTACCATATTTTTCTAGGTCAGCCTGCTTGAATTTGAATGTACAATGTAAATATCCGTCTTTCTTTTTGCAAAGCCTACACGTGTGCTCTGCCTAAATTTCCTCAGTGTGGTTGTTGAAAACAAATTCTTACTCTCTAGCTTTATATGAGTGGGTGAGCTTGTTTTGTAGTTTGTGGATATAATTGTAACCTTAGAGGAGGGTTCACACTGCTTAGCATGATTGGTAAAATGCAGCACTTATATTTGTCAGACTATGCAAGCACATTCTCATTGGAATCTTCAAATATATAATCTTTTATATCAAAAAAAGAATTACAGGTATTGGAATCTTCAAATATCTTTATTAATTTTCCATGATTTAGGACAGCTTGTTATTGCTCATTAATATTGATGATTAAGATCCAGTGTAGTGATTTATTTATTGCTATTTGGATTCCAAATTTTAGCGGGCAGAACCATTCTTATAAGAGTGCAGCTCTTTGTTTAAACAGGGCAAAGACCGTTACCCTTATCCAGTTGGTTATCATGCTATTCGAACTCATGCTGGAAATGTTTTTCAGATGGAAGTTTGCGAGGGACCGAAAGGGCCTCTATTTGCTGTATGTTGACAAAACTTTCCCTTTTGTCTATCTTTTTGAACTACTAAACGGCAACTTTTGACAATGCTTTTCATAAATTCTTACTCTAACTGAAATCTTGCACTCTGCAGATTACAACTATTGATGGGAGTTCATTTAATGGTCAAACTCCTGATATTGCTTGGGAGAATTTCCATAAGAACTGTCCCAAATTGAAGAACTGGAATGTGAAGAAACTTTCAAATAAAATTGATGGTTCTGAGGCAAGGAAGTTTTTAAAATTTTAGTATATTTTTCTAGAAAAATAGGATTTGTAAAATGCAGACATACCCTTTCTAAAAGAAAAATTAGATAGCAGCAATTTTGAATTTTTGTAATGTTAGCTTTTATATGAGTTTATGTGACATGAGGAGACTTTACAATTAAATGTGGTGGTTTTCTAGCCTTCTAAAAAGCGTGCTTTACTGGCCTTTTAAATACACCATGCTTTCCATTGCTTGAATTTTAACTGTATAAAGTTCATTTTCTGATATTGCTTAGTTGCGTGGCGGGCATAAAAGAGTATATTTTAGGAGTTTTGATGTGTATCTTACTTGTCATCTTGTTTATTGTCGTGCTGTTTTCCCATGTTTGTGCAGCTTTTTGGATTCAAAAATCCCTCCATCCAGAGACTGCTTCGTGAGCTTGTGAACACGGCACAAGGAAGAAGTTTATTTTCCCCTTTCTTCAGCAATGGATCTAAAAATAAGGACCAAATATGTCCTCAAGTCTCTGACCAATACTCTAGTTTAGTGTCTGCCTTTGAAGAAAAACGTAGCTCTAGAAAAAGAATTCGAAAGAAGAGAAATGCTCGAAATGATATTATGAGGGAAGGAAGGCCAAAAAAGATCTGTCCTCAGGGTCCACAAAGTAATTCTAAGACTTGTATTTTGCAACAAATGGATGATCTTTGTTATCTTTCCCCAGACAGCAATGCCATGCAATTGAAGAGAGAACACATTGTCTCACATAATAAAGATTCTGCAAATGATGGTATTGCCAGGCATCGTAGCACCTCACCAAATGGCACGTTTTCCGCTCTAATGCATCTAAAATCATCAAATATTCAGTGTCAAAAGGAAACCGAAATCATTTCGTTTGCTATTGGCAACAGCGATGAGGAAACTAATTTAATGATGCAAGGGGAACCAGAAGTAAACTGCCATTCTGTTCTCGCTTCCAAAAAGATTTCGATTGCTTTGGATTGTTCTGAATCTGTTGTTGATAAACACATTGTTTCTCATCAGAATAATTGTGTTGATACTGAAACTTCTAGTTTCACAATCGGCCTAGATAAAATCAACAATGCAGTCAAAATCATGGTAATCAGCATGACATCTTAACATAACTGTGATTGATGACTTTCTCTATCTTCCAAATGCTTATGTTATTCCGTTACTGTTACTTATAATATTTTTTATTTGATGAGGAGTTCGGGCAAGTTTGAAATGAAGATTGTGTAGGGGAATTATATGTTTTCATAATAGAATCTTTTTAAACTAGTTTAAATGAGAATTTGACTCTTAACAGGACACAGTGGAGAAAAAGATTTATGTAGCCGACCCCACATGGTGGGATAAAGGCTTGATGTTGTTATTGTTGTTTTTAGTTTAATAATTTGTTGTGAATCAAGAATTAATCCAATAATAGGGCATAGTTTGAATTTGAATCTCCTCACAAAAACTCCTTATGTGTGTAGTTTGTGTAAAGGAGGCATCTACATCCTTGTGCTTTTTCCAGCATTATGAGCTATCACTTTGTAGTACCACATAGTTAAATTGGTTTGCATTTGTTTCTTCTTGTTTCACATACCTTTGTAAAGGTGCCGGATTTCTCATGACTGCCAACGCATCAAAGCTTGAGAAATTGGCTAGTTACTTTAACTAAACATATTTTTGCATAATTTTAGTCTTTTTGATATGTAAAATTGTGTTATGTCCAATACGATGCTTTTAGGGGTGTAAACGAATCAAGTCGAGTTCGAGTCACCCCTTGCTTAAGATTGAGCTTTATTCTACGAGTTCAAGCTGTCTCATTTATTATGAAAAATAGAAAATGATTATGATTCAAGCAATTATTATAATAACATGATAAAATGAATGAGAAAGAAAAAAATTATAAATAATCACTTAATATAAAAAAGTGAGATATTTTTTAAACATTTTTTTTTATAACTTTATACTTAAAATCCTTAATGCTAATATATTTTAAGTGCATTTTATATTAATATTTTTAAACGAGCAGGCTTACAAGCTAACGAGTTAAGTCAGGACTGGCTCAGGCTTGTCTTGTTAACTCATCGAGCTTGTTGGCTCACGAACCATTTATCGAGTCGAGCCCAAGCCGGCTCACGAGTTAGCTTGACTCACACCCCTATATGCTTTCACGCCTTATTTATGCAATTTTTTTAAGTGAAAGGATAGTGATAAATATTTCATATGGGGCTTTTATATTAGCATGCTTACAACAAACATGGGCATGAGTCATGCACGTGTTCCAACAAAAATGGCCTATGCTTATGTTATGGATTGTAGACCAAAAAGAGATCAAAATTGGACCCGATATATTAATGGCTAACTCATTTTCAGCTTAAAATTTTAAGCCGATGGGTGAGGGTCAATCAGTTGGTATTTCTACACTAATTTATTTTTCTCTTCTCTAAGATGGGGCTAAATAGAATACTTTCATGTGCCTTAATAATATCTCCCTCTCATAAAAGCTCTCCACATTAGTTTCTACTATCCCTAAATAGAAGTTTTTTAACATCATGAAGAATCATGCAGCAAGAGCCCACTCAATTATGGGGGTCATGCTTTGAAGTCTCTCACTTTTGGATTTTACCCAATCATAGTAGAAGGGACCAAGATCTATGTATGTGTAATCTTTCATATATGTTCCTATCATATGAAGCAAGAAATGTTTTAATGTAAGCAATATAAGTTAGATAAGACACCTGGTTAGATAAGACACCTGGTTATCTGTGATGTTTTTTCCCGTATCCAGTCCTATAGGTCAAGCTTATAAGAATCAGTCTCAATTATATCATCATATTTCCAGGAAGCAGTCTCATATCACATATCACAAGTCAGTTAGGTGGCCTTCTTGTAAGAAGTCGTCACTTCTTGTCCATCGATGTATTGTAGCATATCAATCAATCTTTTATGCCTCTATTTTTATATCATTAGGATTACATTGCAAATCTTATTTAAAAGAAAGCCTGTTGGTCCACCATCCTGTACGGGATAGCATATCTTCAGTAAACCTGAATTAGTCAATCATTTCTCGCCAGTCTTTCTTGTCCTTTTTTCACACGTCACATCATATAGAACATAATAACAAACATCATACAAACATTCAATGTAATTATTAGTTCAATCATCAGTATGTTTGTAGTATGCCAAAAAATGCATGTTGACCTAATTGAATGTTAAATGGATGCATGTTGTATATTCCATATCTAAATGCAGCACACTTTTTCGTGATAGTTTTATAATTACACTACTTAGTCTAGTTAAAATGACATATAGCCAAAATCACCCGGTGAAATTTCAATATCAACCCGTTAAAATGATCAGGACGAGGGTGTCTATCACATATCAAAAGTTACACAGTGCAAAATCATTAGAATGAGAGATATTGCGTTTTAATCACTTTTAGGAGAAATAAAATCCGAGGAATCAAAATCATTGAAAACAGAAGTTGGTTTTGGGCTATCTGTCATGATCAAAAGACTTTTCCTAATTGGAGCAGTGGACAAAAATAACTCGAAGCTTTTTTTCTCTTCTCTCTCTCCCCCTTCTCTTCCCCGACAAGCCTAATGGTTGGAATGAGAGGGTGGCTAAGAGGAGAAATAATATTAAAAAATAATTTTCAGTGCCGAGCACCGGGGCGCTCCCGTGACCCAGCGCCGCATGTAAAACAACATTGTGCCGCAATGCCGCTATGTTGAGTTATTTCCAGATAGCTCAGTGTCGTGGCGGCGCTTTCACGGCGCCTTCTAGCGCCGCTATGCTCACAAGCACAACGATGCAACGCTCCAGTTCAGAATTTTCAAATATTTAGATTTTTATTTTAAAATTATTTTCACAAATTTTTAGGTTATTACATTATATTTATATATCAATTTGATTTTAAAATTTATGCTAGCTTGATTTGTAGCAGGCTTGGCTTAACATTGGTTCAACATAAATTATTTTATTCTGGCATTTCCACATGAAGTCCATTTCAAGCAATGAATATATCTATTTTTCTGAGGATCTTTGATCAACGAGCTAAACTGCCAGTCCTCTTTCTCCCTTCATCCCCAGCCCTTAGCTTGTCGGTACATTTCTGTTCTTTTGCTTGTGTAAAGATGGGTTTTAGAGATGGATTCTGATAATTCTATCATACTGCATAACTGAAGCTTATAAAGATGCATTACTTTTGCATGATGAAATGCTACGTTCTTTGTTAAAACAATTTCAGTAATTTAGAACAAACAGATTAATTCTTCTCACAGCTTCATAGGTGTCCGGATGGTGTAAATGAAAGGAGTAATCCAGTTTCATCTGTGCCAAAAGGCGATTGTGAAGAACTCATGGCCTTGGCAAGTTTATCTGATGTCTACATTTCCGATGCTTGTGACACTGTTATTGGTAAAAACTGCAATGGAACACCTTTTGATGTTAGTAGGTGCTGGTCTTCCATTAGATGCAAGATTCTATTATCTTGTGTAAACTAAATATTTCATATGACATTTGCTGAATAAGTTCTTTGTACAGATGACATTGCAATTTCTGCTTTGGACCGCTTAAATGAAATCCCTACCTGCATGAAGAATGAGCTTGTTGGACTTGAGCCTTTATCCAGAACTTCCAAATCTCATTCACTGGAAATTGTTTCTATGAGCGAGTTCAAGAATTTGACTAGCAGAAGCATCCCATGTGGTTCAGAACCTAGATGTTTAATGCCTCAGGATGTCGTTTACACTGGCTGCATCCTGGAGGATGGTATTTATAACGGAGTTGCCAAAGATTCGCTGCCAGAAGTTGGCTCTTCTGGATCTTCTGGTCAAAGTTTTGAAGATGTTGACTTAGATTTAGCTGGGCAGGAGTTAGCTAAATCAATGATGACATTTTTGCTTCCACGAGCAGTTCCTTTACTTAAGAAAACTTATGTGAGGAGAAGATCAAGAGCAAGAATTCTGGAAGCTAATGATCCTTGCTGTACTTTGATTGATAGGAATTCTGCAGACCCAAAAACTGTAAATGACCATCTCAACAATATTATGCATCAAGGTACTGACTTCAATGCAGCAGAGGTACCCATTCTATTTGGCAAGCATGGGCTTGGCACCCAGATTATTTTTGGTTGCTCTGTGATTCTCTGCTGCTGAAGGGTGTAAATCTTTTACTATATGGAAATGCTTTTGGCTTAATTTGGTCAGGCTGAATCACTCACATAGGAGAGCTGATCCTGCAATGTCTGAAAATAATGAGCATGCTGTTGTGAGTGACTTGGCCTGACTGGATTGTCTAGAGTAGTTAGACTGTTAGTTAAACATATATTTTTTCTTTTTCAGGGAAACTTGTGGCCGGAACACTTGCTCAGCTTCCAGAAAAGACTATTGATGAGGTTATTGATGCTTCAAAGACATTATCACGAGTTTGCTCGTCTTGTGATTTTAACAGTTTTAACCTGCACCTAGGCAATGATACAATTTCTGGAAATAGATGTTCAAAGGATCCCAAGTCTGTCATTCCTGATAGCTATGAGAATGACGTAAATTCATATAGTGCCTCTATGAAAGAACACCCATGTGTGGGATTTGATGAATCTGATATTGCACCTCAAAATGATGTGAAAAGAAATACTGATACCTCAAGCTTGCTTATTACTGATGCGGACGAGGTTAATGAGTCGGTGAAATGTTTTTCTCAGAATGATGCATACAATCTAGAAGTTCTTTCTCCAGGCAGAAAGGATGGACTTGCTGATTTAATGATAACCGTTGTAGAACCTGCCAAGCATATCCCTCCAGCTGAAGAAACTAATGCTGAACTCATAAAGAAGGTTGCAAAGAATACAAACCATTTAACTGAAAATCTTAGTTCCTTGGATGCTGCCTGTGTAATGCAAAGCAGCTCTCTTCATTTTAATCATGAATCTAAACACAGTGCTGAAGAGGAAAATTTCCAAGTGGCTCTAGGAAAGAGTCCTATTATAGCTGAAAATTTTGAGCAGAACACTCCTGCTCTATTATGCCATATCCTCGACAATTTGATTGATAATGAAGTTTCTGAGGAAGTTATTGAAAGTCACAATTCTTTTGGATCCGTTAAGGAAAAGCATGGAAGTTATAGTCCCATTGAAGTTGTCAATTTTGGTATGCATGGAATCAATAATGGTGAGCCAATGAGTGAGAAGGACAGCCATTCATCCCTATGCATGCCAAAGGGTGTGCTGGTTACTGGTGGGATACTAGTTGATACAATTGAGGCAGAAAACTTCAACAGCTTGTGCAATGCTCCTCTGTCAGAAACTATTGTATGCCAAAATCTGAATAAATCCGATATTCCAGAGATGAACTCTTCTAGAAAGTCTTTGTTTGCAGCTAAAAATTATCAATCCAGTCATATGAATTGCAATGCAGATTCTGGGGTTCTTTCTGTTTACGAAGTCGAGACTGATGAGCCAAAAATCGATTTAAGAAATATCCCAAATGCATCTGAACTTGAAGCCAACTTGCTCATTACTGCTGCCGAGGCGTTTCAAAGTCAGGAAGTGGATACAAATGTAACAGGAATTATCGAAGTACCTCAGGCTAATCGTTCCCCTTTGTGGTTCAGTGAAGACCCTATGGATGATGTTAGTCAGTTTTCTATGCCTGGATCGTGCTCTTCACTTCCAGTAAAAGAGGGGATAAAAGAAATTCCTGAACGAAGCAAAACATTTACTCTTAATCAGCTACAGCCTTCTTACAAGAACCCTCTTGTGAAAACTTTATTTGGCTCCGAGAAGAATTCCATCTTGCAACCAACTACTACCAATGGCCACAAAAATCCTTCTCATGATACGCTCTACAGGAGAAGTCTTTTAGATGTTTCATTAGCTAAAAGTTTGAACTGGAATGAAGGGGATAGACATATGGAGCTTGTTGGCTGCTATTTACATCCAGAACCTGTGTTGTCCATATTGTTAATCGCAAACAGGAATCAATTGCAACTTAGTATCTTATGTGGCTTTCCTGACAGGAGCAATAGATATATATTTATGTATGCTCTTTCTATTGAAAAGCAGAGGAGAGGTTGTCCTTCTTTTCTTGGTTACACGCCACTTTTACTACCCTTTGTGAGAAACCGATGGAACAGAAATGTAAGTATATAAAAGAAGATATAGAGCCTCCCATACGCCATTTATAGTTGGTTATCTTCAGCAGGATTTCCAAACATTCTTAAACAGAGTTAAACTGTGTCTCCTTCATGCAGATTCCTTTTGAAAGATCTGCATTGCAGTTGACTCCTGATGGGCAGTCTCTCATTTTTGTCAACAGCATTAAAGTACCCCGTTGCAGGTGGCATATGGATACTGTATTTTTGGTATTGATATTCCTAGAAAGCATTAATCCATGTTTTTAATGCCATTGCTAATTGAGTATGCAAATTATTAGGGAACAAAAGATCAGTTGTTTATGCTCAAAATGCAAATCCGAGTCTTCTAAAGAAACAAGCCTGGATATTGTTCATGTGAAATTTGGTTATGTTTCAAGAATTAAAAAGTTGATAACTGGCGAGGGAATTTGTTGCATATCAGTTTGTGGGCCAAATTATCTTGTAGCAGTTGAAGAGAATGGGGGACTGCGTGTTTGGGTAATGAACTTGACATGGAGGTAAGTATTCTCCCTATTTTCAAGTGATCAGGTGTTGTCCTTCCTTTACACCTTTACTGTTGGTAAGTTGGTCAGAAGTTTCTCTAATGTTTATGTTTTCCCTTGCTGCTCTTCATTGGGTCACGGATTAGTAAAATATGATTTTGTACGAATGTACTGCAAAATAGTACAAGCAAAGCTGCTAAAGAATCTTTAAAGGTCCGTATCAAATTACATGAAGGCATGGAATTTTATCTAGGCTCATTCAAGCTGCAAGTTTGTTGTCATTTCTTAATGCCTTGAAGGCATAGGATCTATGACATGAATCTGTAGGATGAAAATGGAAGCGATGGGTTGATATATATTTCACGTATTGGGAAGTTGCTTCCGACCTTAAATCCTCTTTTTTATTGTGCTTCTGCCTAATTTCATTATGCAGTTTGTGTTCACATTTAACCCTTATTTGAAATTGCGCAATGTAAGGCTCGTCTCAGCACAATTCTGTTGCAAAATGTATTAAGCGCACACTCATGCTTGTGCTTTGAGGCGTATGCCTCAATTTGGCTCAAGGCGTACCTCGCCTCACAGGCGTGAGGTGTACGCCTCATGTATGTCCTTTTTTAATTATAAATATATAAAAATACTAGTTTTTAACCTAATTTAAACATCTGCACCTTCACATGGACTTGTCGCACCTAGGCTGTAGCTCCCATCCTCGACATCTAGTTGTGAGTTCCTTGTTGCTAGCTTGCCACTGCAGCCGCTAGCGATAACTTTTGCCGCCATTGCCACCACCTTCTCTTTCTCCTATTACATAATATATTTTATGCTGTTTTGTTATTGTGATGTTTGGATTTCAGTTCTATTTCAAACAATTTATCAATTATCATTTTACGTCTTGTGCAAATTTTTGGTTCATATTTATGCCAAATTATTATTTCATAGTTCAATAGAAAGTTAATATATTACCTTTTAATATATTATTTAGGTATTATATAAAAAAATACTTTTAACCTTCATTTTCACTTTATGTAATTTTGGATTTTTAGGCTTGCACCTTAAAGCTTATGCCTCGCCTTATTGTTGAAAAATGCCTCAATACTCAATTGTGCAATTTTAAACCTTGCATTTAATAGTGTCAGATGCACATTTAAATGGTTATACTACACACCGCCACTATTAAGCATCGAAACTGGGATGTTAGAGTTAGACTCTCATCTTAATATTTTATGTCATGACCTGGCTTGAAAACTCGGAATACTGAGGCTAGAATAGAGAGACTGACGGAGATTTTAAATTTTATTCACTCATATTAACTAAAAAATAACTACTTCCAATATGTTTAAGGAGCCACTAGAATAAAAAAAATATTTTCAACTAAAAATATAAACATTCCAAATAAAAAATATCTCTCGTGGAGCCATGTCTGGGATACACATTTTCTTATATTCTACTCATTTAATTCTCAAGTTATTTATGTGTATACATTTTTTAAATAATGAGAGTGAGTAATTGTGAAACCCTTTAACTAAAAGAAGTTAAACTTTTAAATGTTGAGGCGCCTTTTGGTGTAATAGTTGGAATTCAATAAGAAACTCGGCAGTTAACTGTGCTATTCTCGGAGAAATTCTGGGATGGGTGACCTCTTGAGAAGTTACACCAACTGGACAAAACCGTGAGGCTCGTAAGCCAAAGCGGACAATATCTTGATGTTAAGAGTTTAAGTTGTTATAATTTGTATCAGAGCAATACACCAATTGGAAGATGAGAACTAATTGCCATACAAGACAAAGGGCTATGCCATGGGAGCCACCTCTTGAACCTTATATGAGACAAAGTTCTATGTGGCAGGAGTCACCACTTGAACTTGTAGGGGCCACCTAGTGGATGATTTTGGAATAATGATACTGACGAGAACGTCAGTTACTTAAGTGGGTTGTGAAACTTCTTAAGTAAAAGAAGCTAACTCTTAAACATGCGCCTTTTGTTGTAATGTTTAAAATTTCAATAAGAAATTTCGCAGTTAAGCGTGCTCATCCCGTAGAAATTTTGGGATGGGTGATCTTCTGGGAAGTTACACCAACATGACAAAATCATGAGGCCCTTAGGCACACAATATTTCGATAGTTAAGAGTTTGAGCTGTTACAGTAATAGCACAACTTTGTGCATATATTATTTTTTTTTCAAAATACAGTAACGTTAATGAATATTTAAAAATAATTTATATGCTTATCTTTAAACATGAAATAATGTGAGATCATTACTTTATTTTATTTAAATATGACATTATAAGAGGCTTTGAAACATTCAGCCGCTCAATAATCATATAAGTAGAAATCACATCATATCTTATCGTATCTTATTTGTTTTGTAAATAATATAATTGTTACATGAGATATCATCTAAATTGCACTAGTTCAGCAAAATTTTCTTTTTTTTTTTTCAAAATTTTTTCCAATTTATGCACATGGGTATATTGCATCCCCAGTCAGTACCATAAGATAATATGCATATGCTATCATTTATATAAATTTCATTTCATTCTTATTTTTTTGTATCACTTAATGATTTTTATAAAATATTAGAAATGATCTTTCTCTATTAGATTTAAACGAGAATTTGACTTTGAACCGGACACAATGGAGAAAAAGGATTCATGTTGCCGACCCCACGTAGTGGGACAAAGGCTTGTTATTGTACTTAATGATTTTTATAGTATATATTATAATTAATTGAAACATAATATGGGAATTATCACCTATTTTATCATGATTAATTGTTGCAAATTTAAAGACAAATTATGATTGAATTTGCAATAACATTTAATTGAACAGGGATTGATATCATTCAATGCATTTAGTTTAGAAGAAGTAATATTATTATCGTAAATTAAGAGTATGAATACCACCTCAACTTTAAACTACTTGTCTTCTTTCCTTAATCCTTAAACTCTACATTTCTTAGTTGAATACCTATAATTGTGCACATAAGAAATTCACATTAAGTAATTTTATTTAAATTATAAGATTTTAACTAAAATTGATATCGTTAATTAATTTACATATATTCCATTTACCCCTAGAAGTATAAACCCTAATTAATGTTTGAAATTTAATTAAATCCTTGCAATTGGATTATTGACCTATCAATCTTATTTCAAAATAACATTTAAATTTTTCTTACTTTTGTCTTTCATAATTAAATCATGAATATTTCCTTCCACTACAGTTTGATCTCATTATTTATTCACATGTTTTTAGGTTTCAACTATTAAATTAATGAGACTAACAAGGAAGATGAAAATAATTGATTTGTCCATTAATTTGCAACACAAACTTCTATGGTAAGGTAAACATAGACTGCGTACTATCAATAGTAATTTAGGTATAACTATCATTAACTATAAGATCACATCGCCAACCAAACATTCTATAGTAAAATTTTCAAAAAATTTGTGTTCAATATCTTTCCCATGAATAAGCACTACCATTGTCCAATTTATTTATGTTGTCCTTAAAAAAGCTCATATTAAAAATTATTTCAATTGCCCAAGAAGGGTTTTGGCCCTTCATTCGTAACCACTGATACCAAGTGGCAGCGGGGCCTTCAAGATGAAAAAAAGTTATGCGGACACGATGACAATCTGGAGCATTATGAAAATCGAAATACTCATATGCTTTAAAGATCTAAGTTTGATTTTCATAGTTTTAATGAAGGGAAAACCTGAAGAGTTGGGCGGTGTTGTCAATTATAGATTTCTGGATGCTGACCCCAGAATTCCAACGGTGGAGGCCTGACGGACTATGCGGATGGGTGGTTGGTGCAGGTATTTATCCATGGAATCCATGAAATCTTGGAAGTGTTGTAAGGTAGTGTCTATCAAGGCAAATTGAACATCAGCTTGTCGTGAGGATTTCTGAATTTTAGCAAATTACAGTTCTTGATTGGACTGCATAGTGCGCAAAACATCCATTAAATCTGAAATTTTCATTGTGAGGAACGAGAACACCAGTTGTTAAGCTTCTTGTTGAATCAAGATGTGGTGTGGACACCTTTCGAGTAGGTATTAACTCCTAGAAGAGAAATGTAGGAGAGAAGAAAACAGATTTTCATTTCTTAATTTAATTCTTGTTGCAGGTTTTTGTATTTAAAGACTTCTGGTTAACTAAGGCTGAAATAAATACAGTAAAAGGTTTACGAAAAAGACTAATTCCTGCTGGTTACATCTGGCGGCTGCTGGAACTGATTAAATATGCTTCGGTTGGCTTGGTTCTTGGCTGGTGCTGGTGCTAGGTACATTGGTGGTCTGCTGGTGAGGCAGGTGGCTTGCATTGGAAGCTTTTCCTCTTCACAGATATACTTGAGTGCCTGTATTGTTATCTTTGTGATGTTCCTCAATATTTCTCACCCAATCTTCCCACTTACTTTGAATTGTAGTGGGTCTAAGCGAATGAATTGTTGCCTAACAGATGTATTCATATGGTTGGATATCACATAATCAATATCGCCTGTTATCGAACATTTGAAGTAAGTAGGATACAAATTCTTACCAATTACTATGTTACCTGTACCTGAGTAATTACTTGAATCCTACTCATAATTCCATTTTGGATGGTTGGGATTGAAACCACTTTACTTTAAATGACTCCGGTATTGGTGGATTTAATCTTAGGCTCCCAACCATCAATGTGGAATGACTGGTTGGGATGAGCTAATTGCATAATGTGAGTACCAAGGTCATTGGAGAGGAAGCGCATCAGAGGTATTGACAATAGCAACATAAATTTTCAGAATTACTTGCCAAACATTTTTTTGTTTCTTTCATCATCTACTTCTTGTTTCTTTAATGGTCAATCTACCATGTTTCATTATATCATAATTTTACCAGAGCAACTGCTGTGAAATACTTCTCCCCCTTTTTTCCTTACATGTGAAGGTGTCATCATTATTAGCCTTATTCCAATTGAAGGGTGATCGACCAATCATAAATTATATGTCCAAACTAATTAAATGAATTCTTATATGTGAATGTGTAGTTTCCTTAAAAAGTAATGGAAAATTTATAATTGAAATTTGGAAGTTTTTGCCTGAGGTATTAATTTAATCTCTTTTGTGCATTAGGCTATATTGGCTACTTTTCCTTATTGGAATTCTATTTCTTTGATCATATTTTAGTCCCTCACCCACTGCAAACTTTCTTGTGGCTTATATTATCTTGTATTTTGATTATAAAGTTGTTGCAGTGAAAATTTGGAGGAGTTCATGCTGCCAACTTTTGATCACATATCACCTATGATATTGGAGCTGAAAAGAGTACCAAATTATGATTCTCTGATAATTGGTCACAATGGACTCGGTGATTTTGGCATATGGTATTCTTTGATCTTTCATCCACCTTTGATATATAGATTATTGCATCTGCTTTTCCTAAATGAGTTTTAGTGTAGGTGAACATTTGGGGTTCATGCTACCAAAACTTTGATGAGATGATTTCTACTATGTTGGGGCTGAAAAGAAAAACAAAACATAATTCCTCACAACTTTATCTTTGCTCTTTCATCTATGTTGGCGATAGTCCTAAATGCACTGGTCTTTTTCTTTACTTTTCCAGTTAATACTTGTATCTTCAAAAAAAGTTGATTTCTTTTTAAGAAAACACGCCATAAAATTATTTATTGGGGGTGGAACAATGGAGCCCAAATTGAGTCCAATGCATAAGTATAAGAACATTCATCAACCAAATTTTAAGATAGTTGGTAAGTGCTGTTATTAGTAGATTAGAAATTCAGTTCTTATTTTTACTTTTGGTGTGGGAGTATTCTTTAGCTCTTATGGCGATCTTAACAATCCCCAATTCACATTATCACATGAATCTTTCTAATTGGTTATTAAACCCCCTTAATGGAATTTTTTAATATCATAAAAGCCATGTGGTAAGCTAACCTCGTAGAAGTAACCAATTTCATGAGGGCCAAAAACAAGATGAAACACATCCTAGTTGAACCGTTGGTTTTTATATGACTTATTAGGAGGATGGTGGAATGTTGGAGGCTTAAATTAAGCCCAACACATTAGTAGATAGATGCTCATCAACTCCAAAGCTTAAGCTGATGGGTTCACGAGTTTTTTTCTTTTATAAATTCAAATTTAATTTTCATTTTTGATATGGGCTATTCTCACTCTCATATGAATATCAACAATCATACCACGTAATTAACTGAAATTAAGCAGGTGTCCAAGTGCTCAATTCCCAATACAGTGCTTTTCAAAATTATTTAGTTTCATCTTAGGAGCATTTTGTGTTCAGCCTCGGTAATCATGGCACAAGCATATATAATTATCATTTCTTCAGGGAAATTTCGAAGAGGGTGCTCCTGGCCAAGTTTTCTTCTCCTGGAAGTACAGTCTTTCAAATTATTCCAATTTCTGTGTTCCATTGGCAAGTGAATGCAACTTTTCCTACCACTCAATCAGCAGAGCATATCATGGAGAGCATGCAGAAAACAAATTGTGAAATCTTCTTAGGATCATCATTTGAAGATATGTCAATTTGGATTTTGATTTCTACTGCTCCTGACTTAGAGACAGAGCTTGAAGCAAAAGGGTTAGGCACAAGTCCTGCTGGATTATGGAGGCTAGCCCTCATGACCAAAAACATGATCATCATGGGGAACATTTTGGACCCTAGGTACATTCAAATGCTATCACTCTACTAATTGTAGTTATATGTTGTTATGCCAACAAAGCATGTGTGCACTTAGCGTTACTTCAGTTCAGTCTCAGGAAATAACTCTTTTCCTTCATGGACATGCTTGGAACTCACTATTTGTGCCATTAATCAATCATGAGAAAAAGACCTAAATTGGGGAAAAAAGCTTTTGAGCTTAAGCTACTTTTTCAATTTATTTAAAAGACATTGAAACTACATAAAAGGCCTTGAAACTACATAAAAGGACTAGCTAGTTCATGAAGAATGAAATTCCTGTTACTTCTAGGTCTAGAGAGAGGTTGATGTATGTCTCGCTTTGCTCCTACATCTGTTGAGAGGCTATTTCGTGACTTGAAATCATGACCTATATATTGCATTATGGTTAACCTAATCACTTACCACTGCAGCTGGCCGATCCTCTTAAGCTTAACGTTACGTAATTTATGCTATATATGGATGCAAAAAGCTGTACTTGTTTTCAGGATGTATGGGTCGCAACCATGTTAGGTTTGAATTGGTGGGGAAAATGTTGTGCTTATTACTTCATCTTGCATGTAAAGGCAACTCAAAAAATAGGCTGTCCCATCTAAAAATCAATTTCTTCAGTCACTACAAGAAAATTTGCGATTTACAGCTACAAAATTCATTAGAAATCTAAGCTTTTTTGTTGGAATTTATTATTTCCAGCAGAATAATTTCCGCTGGAAAAATTTTTGAAGGATTTATGAAAAAACCTTTTAACCATTGAACAAAAAAATGTTGAAAATTCTGACGAAAATTTCCGTCGGAAAACTATAAAAAAAAATATAAAAAAAATCTACTGTAACAATACAAACGAAGTAGCTGTAGGAATAAAGCTTCATCCGAAAAATATTCCCCATTGAATTTTTTCTTCAGCTTAGCCCTGTTAAAGTCATAAATTTTGTTAGAACAATAAATAAATAACTAACAAAGAAACAAAATTATTGCAGGGAAGAGGTGGGCATAAGAAAAACTGCTTCAAATGTAACTTACATATCTCCTCCTTCACAGTATCTCGTAATAATACAAACGAAGCAGTCCTGCAATAAGATGTTTATAATATAGAGAGGAATAGGATCAAAATACAAAAAGCATCAAAGAAAAATATAGATTTATACAGAAGCATTAGAAGTTCCTTGGCAAGATCTAAGCATAAACAGATTGTGCTCATTCCCTTTCACCTACTTCTTGTTGAGCTGATCTACGACATCGTTCTGTTTGCTTAACTAGTCAATTTTTCTTTAAAACATATCTGCAATTAGAACAATTGAGAAAAAAATTATGAACTAGACATAGAACAAAACCCAAAAAATTTAAGAGAGACATACCAGACATATAGAACAAAACGGTTTAGAAATGATCTTGAACGGCGCCAGACAACGGAGAGGGTGAGAGAGCTGCTTGGGAGAAAACAATCGTGATGTGGTAGAGGGTGACAGTCTTGGGATGAAATAGGGTCTTTATCGGTGATTTTTTTAACAGATTTTTTCTTCGGAATTAAATAACATTTCCGCCAAAATAGTCTGTCGGAAATTCTGCTGGGATACTTAATAACCAACGAAATTTTCGGAGGAATTTTCGTCGGTAATGCATATATTTCTGTAGTGTGTTGGCCACTTGGAACAAAAGTTGATTTTGAGTTGAGGTTGACAACGTTGACTTGATTCCTTTCCAAATTAGAACTTCCCAAACAATGTTTGGTCCTACTAGAATATTGCACAGATTTACGAGATGGTAGTTTCTTGGTCTCAAGTTTTTTCTGTATTTGTTCTGAGATTCCCATTCAAGTAAAGAAAACAGTTTTCCTGAATTTGTTTGTGCTGGCTTCCATATTTAAGGTCAAAAGCATTTTAGATTATTTTTAGTTTGTTCTTAAGCGAGGACAGTATAAGAAAATAATTGTTAGATCGAGTTCTGGGATGGATTTTTCTCCCCAAAAAACTTAATAAATATTGATTTCAGGTATTATGGAAATAGGCTTATTAACACATCTTCTCTTGCTTGTTTTTCAGGGCTACTGCTGTAGATGCATCAGGTGATAACGGGGTTATTGGAACAAGTGATGGTTTCTTGTATAAATGGGAGCTGCCATCTGGCAGAAAATTGGGAAATCTAAGCTCCATCCAATGTAAGTATATATATTCACTTTTCAGCTCAATAAATTTCATGCAAAGATAATACTACAAAATAGGTCTCATATACTCCAATGATTTGAACGTATTGAGGGGTAATGTTCTTTCATGATTAACATCTGCTGAAAACTAAGATCTATGATTTCTTGGGAGAGCAATCTATTAATTTCAAACAACAATTTGTCACTATTGATAAAAACAAAAACTGTTAAGACTCAATTTCAGAGTAAAGATCTTGGCGTTCTAAAACAAATTAATTGTGAGAAATTTAAGATTAGGAAAACAAACAAGCAATTATGAAAGATTTGAAAGAAACTAGCTTCTCTTCTAATTAATAACAAATAGTATTAAAAAATAACATAGTGGATACATCATATTTCTAGGTTACACAATCATATAAAAAAATTAGAAAACAATATGTCTGTTTGTCAAAATAGATAAATTAGTGTAAAATTATTTGTGAATTTGTTTTGTTCCAAGATGACAATGTAATAGGTTTTGGAACTTCTTTTTACAGTAATAACATTGATAAGAGATACACATATCATATCTTATTATCTGTTTCATTTTATGTATTACATTTATTACAAAACCATCATTTCTTATAAATTTTATGCGCAAATATCTTAGCATCCTCAACTAGAATTATAAAGAGGGTGAACTTTATCATTCAACAAATACTTCTATATAGTTAGCCACCAATAACCACTGAAAACACAGTACAAAGTACAGATTATTCTTTGTGTACAAAATCCAAAACCCAACAAACTTAATATGCTGATAAGTAACCTTGTTTTTTTCCTTGTGATATTAGGTGGCGTCTCCTGTGTAGCACTTGATGGCAAATCAGGTGCATTGGCAGTGGCGGACAAAGATGGCAAGTTGCAGGTTTTCATTGAACCTTGAAGTGGACTATTTGAAACAGACAATTACATGGAAGTCAAAAACCTGGGTGCTTGTCATGTTTCATGTAAATTATCAGTGCACAAAGGAATTTTATGCAGAATTAGAGGCAAGAAATGTCAACTTGATAAATTCTTCCTTAGTTCACAATTATATTATATTTACTTGCTCACATTTTTCATGAATATTAAAGTTATGAAACAAAATAAGTGACCTCAAAATTTAGCTTATAAAATAACCTAAATATCTTTATTATTTTCTAAAGATTTAAGACCACTTCTATAAAGTTGCAGAGATAAAAGAGATGATAGCAAGGATGATCTAGAGAGCTTTAGAGTGTGCTGCCAGAATCACCCTAAGGGGGGAAATATCAGAGGGACATTCATATTCAATTGTCTAAAGAAAATCAGCAAGTGTAAGAATAATGAGCTCCACCTCATCATTGGATGGGACCTATAATCTAGATAATAGCAGAGAAGATACACATCCTCCTTACTGATTTGAGAAACAAAATGTGAGAACCGAATCGGACCTGGCTGGTTTAACCGAACCACCATCTATTTATTCACAAATAGGGACGGTTTCACGAACAGAGTAGTTTGCGAAATAGAGGGAGCAGACGGTCGGGTCTTGTGTGCGAGAGCGTGCGGTGAGTTTGTTTTTCCAATTTTAGCAAACGATTGTGTTGGAAGATAAGATTTAACAATTCTTTTTCATTTCTATCGCTAATGAAGTGGTAATTTGGGAGAAATTTCGAAGAACGAGAGAAACGACCGAGGAGAAAAAGGGAAGTAGGTTATTGAATTTCTTTCTTCTATTTTTTGTATAAATTCTTTTATTTTGCTTTACTTGAAGTAAATGATGTTTTAATAAGGGAAAGAAAGAGATTGGAAGCGAGGAGAAATGATTTTAAGAGAGAAAGAAGAATTTTGGGAGTTTGAGAGAGTTCTCATTTGTAAGTGAATATCCTATTGTATAACTTTATTTAAATTTTGTTATTGAATTATACTTTCATGAAAGGTATATTATATGAATTTAGCGATTTTAGAAAGGAGAGATCAAGTTGTAGGAGTTTGATCCATCAAGGATTCAACAAGAAAATGAAATTAAGAATTGAGGTAATTGTTAATAAAATGAATATTTATGAAAAATTAGTTGAAGTTAAATGACAAATTTTCATGGTTAAGAATTTCTTTAGGTTATGCCAAGGAGCGAGGACTTGAAAGAATCGAAGTGGGTATTTATAGAAATTTCTTTATTGTATTTTCTATTTCATTTTGAAAGAAGTATGTATATAATTATTTAAAACTTATGATTTATATTTTTGAACACTATTACATGAAAGAAGCAAATGCACGTACAAGTACGAATATGTGAAAGAAAATGTATGTAAAAAGAATATATCAAAGAAATATAAGTAAAGTTAGAAAGCAATTATATATATATATATATATATATATATATATATATATATATATATATATATATATGTATTAAGAAAGTATATATGAATGAATGATACATGAATGAATGAAAAATAAATGAAAAGGGAAAATGATATACATGCAAAATTTACAGGACTTCAACACTGTATGGTATTGGCTAGGGAAGCAACGTACCCGTGCACGTAAAAGAAAAAAGTTATGGAAAAGGAAAATTAAATGAAAATGGTTGTACCTTTGGTACATTTAGACGGTGCTCATGTACTAATTAAATGGGGAAAGAAATATATGTTAAAGTATTATAAAAGGTTATAAATGAGTATGATACGATATGTATAAAGGAATGAATGGAATGAAATGAACAAAGAAAGGAAATGTATATCAATGTTAAATGAATAGACTTATATTAAAGGTTAATTGTATTGTACTTATACATATTAATTGTTATGGGAATTACCCACTGAGTTTACTGTGTAAACTTATTCTATTAAACAATATTTTAGGTAAGTCTCCAAAGAATTAGAAATGACAGAAAGAGAAGAATACGTCTATAAAAGATGGCACAACAATGAAAATAGGTAAATTATGACTAATGTGAATGCTTAGTTTTGACATATATTGATTAGATTTTTTCTTAAATTAGTGGCTCTTTAGTTGATTTGAGAAGTTGTATGTTAATTTGTTTATGATATGAATTAAATTGTTACTACCGTCCGACTTTTCATTCCCGTCTCGTTAGATCGAGCATTCGAGCCGGGTCGTGACACAAAAATCCTAGTTGATCAGTACATTTTCAAGGGAAATTTAAAAGTTCAACCTTCAACAAAGTTGAAAACTCTGTACCCAAGTCTTACAATTGGAGGATAGATTCTATAGAGAACGTGGTCTATTTTGAGTCAGTTTCCTCCCTGTTGAACATAAAGATGCCCTGAAGTGTTTCTTATTTTTCATTGATTTTAAGGAGTCACTTCGCAAATGATTCTTTCTCTTCTTGTTCATAGCAATCACATTATTCATTTTGTTTAAGAGTCTGATCATTGTCAATTTGATAGTGTCGAGAAGTCATAGAAGAACTTATAAGCCTTTTTGATAATTAAATAAGAGCATGAAGATCCCTTATGTAAATATAGGACCTGCTTTTAGATCAGATACTGAATGTTAAGGATCTATAACCATGTTGACCATATTTTTGTATGACGTTGACTAAACCAAACTCAAATTCAATCCAAACCCAAATCAGATCAAAGTCAAATTCAATTCAAATCAAACCCAAATCACCATAAGTAATAGTCACCTAGTGGCTACCATTTGATCTCTTTTACTCTATCACTAACAATCACCTAAGTGATTGCCAATGATATAAGTAAATCAAACCCAATCAATCAAATTCAAAAATCAAAACTAAATCCAAAATTTCATACTCTAACTCAAAGCCAAAATCCCTTGGTATATAACCTATTTTGAGCAATTTTTGATCACCGCAAAACCAAATCAAATGACATTAGAATCATGATTTGTTAATTGTATAATGATTATACTTGTCCATAGGGTCAACTCTCCAAATTTGAGAGCAATCCAAGCTCCCTAACCCCAAAACTCCATCGGATTCCAAAAACTGTAAAACCTTCAAATATTTGCAGCCTAAGCCACTATACCATGCATCTTATGAGATTTGATCTTGGGACCCTTCCCAAAACCCATGAACGTACTCATGATTACTGTCATAACATGTTAAACCCAAAACTAAACCTTTCGTGTCCATTGGTTGACTATGGGACCACTCAAACACCAATAACCTGACATTACAGTCAACAGACCCAGTGCATTACCCCTTTACAGTGTACTGACCTCCTTGACTTCAATCGTTTTTCAAAATCATCCCATTATGAGCTTCACACATTAAAGCCTTCATCACTAAGTCCCTGAACTAGTGATTGACTCATTTGACTTAGTTGAGTTAGCCCAACTTAACTCAGTTGATCAAGTACCTTAATCACTTCCAACCAAACCATAGATCATTCTTGAACCTCATCGAACTTCTCTAAATACAAATCCTTGTGAATTAGACATGATTGGTCCCTTGACCCATTCACCATTTAACCTGGTCAACTAAGCCCAGGGTTGGTCAAACCAGATAAATCTGGGTCAACCTAGTGCATATACTCAAATTAGACTCCCTAACCTCTCAAGAACCTTCCATTGCATGTTTCAAACATCCTCAAACCCTTTATGAGTCAAACCTCAATTGGTTTGACTTGGTTAACCCACCAAAGTTAGTCAAACTCAAGCATACACTCACTCATTCACTTAAACACCCAATTCTTGACTTCAAACCCCTTGAATCTATTCCTATAACATGCAAATACCTCCCTAAGATCAATCCTAGTCAACTTTGATTGGTTGATTGGTCCAATAATCAACAAAATCTCCAAACATGGTCAAATGGTCAACACTCCCCATACATTCCATTTTCCTCCATGGTAGCCCACCTAGCCTGTTTAAAATAACTCTAGAACATTTCTAAATGACTCTTAAGCTCGAGCTCAAGTACTCGCTTGGCCTGAAATGGTAAGGTGGTCCCCCTCCCATATGAGACAAACCTAAAGTCACTCTCATGCATGCAACCACTCCCCTTGCTTCTAACCATATGGGACAGCTATTTGGCATCCAAGAGAGGAGTCTGAGCAATCCTGGTTGTTCCCCTAAACCTTAGGGTTTTGAGTAAGCTGAAACTTAAGAAACCTTGATTGAAATCAGACTCTCAACCCAGACCTCTCTCAGCTGCTATGAGATTTTGTTTTACCATCTCAAAGCTCTCTCTGCATTCCCTAATCATTTTTCAGCCATTTGGAGCTTGTTGCCGATGAGGGGAGGAGGTGGTTGTGAGCTTGTCCATCCTAGCTATTCAAACACTCTATCCAGACCTTCTCCAGCCTTGGTGTCTTCGTCAAAGTTAGCCAAAAGCTCTCAATAAAAAAATCTAGCTCTCAAACACCTCATGATATCATATCTATTGAGGTAAAATCAAAACCCTAGGTTGTTATCTAAGTTCCTAAATAGTTAGCTATACACATCATCCCGAGTCTTTAAATCTTTTTGGAGGGTGTATATAGCTATTAGGATTTACTATCAGAGTTTTAGTGAAGAGATATCTTCTCTGTGAAGAGTGTAAAGAGAAACGTGGGTTTAGGGCTTCATTTAGCTAGAGGAAAAAGATGAAGTTATGGCTATTCGAATCATTCTATTCAGGTTGAATGACCCTGATATCGTTGGATCGAATGTCCATTCCATTTTGTTACAGCGACCCTCCATTTCTATCGTGTGGATCTAATGGCCCTCAGCAGTTCTAACGTGACTAAGTAACCATTCACATTGTGCCACGTGGCTGACCACTGCAATCCACCTGGCCCCATCACCGCCACCACTAGTTTTTTTAAAACCTACTTTTTTATAAATAAATTAAAACCCCTGAACTTTGAAAAATCACAGAAAATTTATCTCTTCACCAAAATTTACAAATAAATTCTCTATGGATTTGGATTTTCAAGCTCTTTACTTTAAAAATAAATTCAAGGGAAATTATTCATTGTTAATGGAGAAATTGAGCTATATCTATTTATTATATTTTGATAATTTCTCCATAGATATTCATTGGATTGAGTTCAATTTTGGTAGGGAGTTATTGTTGGCTGTTACACCTCCTATAATATTTCTTAGCCCCAATTGAATATCCCATTAAACTTAATTGAATTTTCAAGTGTATGGGTTGAAATTCAACCTAAATAATAGGAAATTTACCATGCTTAATCCATATAGAATTAGGATTTATAATTGATATGTTTTGTTACATTAGAGACATAGATTTATAAATTCACCATGCTTAATCCACAGCTATTTTCACCATGCAAGGGTTAGTCATACTAAAATTCAAATCCATTTGACTTAACATTAGAGACTCATAGGAAAAATAATTAAGGAATTTGTCTAACCAACTTAGGAAAATTCTAGAAAATTTCACAAGCATCCAATAGGGGTGAAATTTAAACCCAATAAATTTAGTAATAAATTTGACATAGATTTGACATCATTTGACCTTAAAACTAAATATAAATAAAATCAGCCATTATATTGGGGTTGAAATTTTAAAAAATTAAAATAAATACAAATTAAAACCAAAAAATATAAACTAAGGTTCAAATTGCTCATAATTAAGTACCTAATAAAAGAAAATTAAAAGCTCCATCACAAACCTTCAGAATTAATAGTAATTTGAAAATTAGGGAAAATCATTAATTAATTAAAATAAATAATTAAAAATGTTAAAAATGCCAAATAAATTTCAACCACTTGTAATCATCCCTAGGAGTCATTCTTGACATTTAGAGAGGATTTCAAGAGGTTTGAAATTAATTTGGTACAAAAATAAGAAAACTTCTCTAAATAAATAATTAAATTACTCATTAAAATGCTCTAAAATTCATAACTAATTACAGAAAACTTCAAATTGAACAAAATCAAAGGCATTGGACTCATTCCTGGGTCTAATATTTATGAAAAATATTAAGCATACATAATTCATTGAAAATAAAAAAGTTAACATTTGGTCAAATCTAGTTCATTAAAATACTTAAACTTCTAATTCACAAAAACTAAATTGCATTAGATCAGAAATAAATCTAATATTTATTAAAAATATAAAACTTTTAGAATTTATAATGAATTAAAAAGTCAACTTAAAGTCAAACCCATTTAAGGACATTAATTAAGAACTCAACAAATTCAATTAAATCTCAAAATTCAAAATATCAACCAAATTAATACTCTTAAATAAATGATCAAAATGCTAATATAATCACATCAAAAGGTAATTGTTGCGCAACCCAGGCCTATGAGACTATAAAGTTAGCCCCAAGAGGGGTAAAATAAATCTCATGGCCTTAATGTAAACAAAGACAATTGCCATTTAATATAAATAATTAGTCCATAAATTATTTAACAAACAATTTGTGATAATTTAATCAATAAATTAAATCAAACTTAAATCCAAAGATAATTACCGAGTAATCCGGGCCTACGAGGCTATTAAGTTAGCTGGAGGGTGAAATAAATCTCACGATCTTAGTGTAAATAAAGACAATTATTATTCAATTTTAATAATTAATAATAAATTACTAATAAATTAGAACATTTATACCTTATGTTAAACTCCATTTGAAGAATGTAAGTGTATTGAGTTTTAAGGCTTAAGATTTAAAACACTTAATTAAAATTAAGGACTTTAGAGAACTATTGATTAATCAACTTCAACACTTAAAACCCATTTTAAAATGAACATTAAAATATTACAACCTAAACTCAAATAAAATCACCTTTAGGCTAAAAACAAATCAAAGTAAAGCATTAGAAAACTTCAAACAACCAATTTAGGATGTATTCAAACCACACAGCTTGATAAACATATTATAAATGGCCGGCTTGTTAGGACAACTAACTCTAGCTTTAGGCCAGGCCGTTGTTTTGTTGCAAATGATTTTTTCTGTGATGTGGATTTGATGTGGATTTCTATACATGTTAGTTGCTATAATTTTTGATGTGATTTGTGATGTTTATGATATGATACTTCTACCATGATGTTTATGATATGATATGTGTTGGGCGTTAAATTTTTTAAGGTTAGAGATGATCTGGATGTTAATATAGTTTTTTATAGGCGGTTATGCTTATGCATGATTATAAAAAGGGGGGGGGGGGGAGGGAGATATTAAAATGTGATTAACAGAGTTTTCACAGGGGCCCTTTATTGCCTAACCCCACTAAAAAAAATTAAAATCATGGCCAAATTCATGCATTTGCTCAAAAATAAGCAAGTGATTGTTGTGTTTAGACTTTCTATGGTGGTTTTCTATATGAATTATTTTTATTGGCTAACATGGAGGGAGTATAGAGTCATTTTAAATTTCTATGTGTAATTCAATTTAAGAGTTGTGAAAGTCACTTAAATCAAGACATTATATCAGAGGTGAAATTCAAAGAGGAAAGAAATATCCCTAGTGGAGAGTTCTTTCCCTTTAGATATTCAAATTTGGATGAATACAAAGAACCCAAAGAAGGAAAAAGCCAAGAAGGTTTGAAGACCAAAAGAAAATGCCTTTCTTTAAGATGAACTTGCGTGATTATCTAGGATTAGAATTCGAGTTGTTGTCGGTGGAGCCTGACCACCACTACTTTTCTTGCAAAATTGGATTGTAATTAAGTGATATTTGCCACACTGTCTTCCATATTTATTTGATATAACTTGATGTTTTATGATTTTATTTAATTACATATTTTAGAAATTACCTATTTTTTTAGGTTTTTTATTTACATGTGATATTTATTTTAGCTTGGAATGTGACAATAAAATTTTTATACTTGTAATTAAATAAAAAAAGGCTCATATAGAAAAATAAATGCTCCTAAGAAGCAAGCCCGGGCTCAGCAAGAGTTTTTCATGCATACATATCTAGGAACCTCCCCGCTTGAGGGTCGTGGCATACTACCTGACCTATTAGGGTGCAACACTGTCTAGGGGATGTTGTGCATCTCTAGGAAAAAAAACTTATTTTATGCCTATTTTTAAAGTTCACCACATGTGATTTTTACATCAATGGAAAATTTGCATGCATTGCATTATAAACAAATAAAAACTAATTAAGATTTAACTGCATTGAGCATAATCATACTATTCATATGTAAGTGGGACCATTTAAAAAATTCTCTAGATGTCAGACCAAGTTTCTCAAAAGCTTAAATAACAAGTCTTACCTATCCTTCATAAGACCAGAGTCATGGTTTTAAAACGCATAGGTGATTTAGCTGGCTTTCCAATCCAGGCCGATGTAAGTCCAGAATGTATTAGTTGGGTTCAAGTCGTTACTATGTAATGATTCAACTTAGACCTGGGTTTCGGGGTGGACCTAAAGTCCCCAACATCGAGAATTTAATCCTAAATTTCTAATAAAATATCAACTCAAAATTAATTTTTTCTCCTCCAAATTTCTAATAAAATATCTAGATTGTTCAGTTTTGCTTATAATAGAGTAACAAACCCAAAATCATCTAGTTTTTTCCATGAACTAATCAACCTCAAACAAGAACAACTAGTGGTCATCATGTATTTCACCATTCTAAAAACTTTATAGGAAAAGATGAGTAATTTTAAGTCAATCTACAGCTCCAATAGTTGTACCCATGGAGGGAGGGGTAAAATTGCTCAACGCACACTATCAAATGAAATACACAAAGTCATACTTAATGGGCCTAAATAATTCTTTTGGACAAGTTGGTGACCAAATTCTCCATATAAATGCGCTCCGATCTATAACTAGAGTATTTTCCTTAATTACTCAACAGGAATGGCAAAGATCCATAGGACAACATCTTACTAGCAACTTTGCCAGTGATGGACTAGTTTTTGCCATCACAAACACTAGCGCCTATGTCGCTGGAAGATCAAATCTCAAGCTTGACAAATGATAAAAGAAGAATAACCTATTTTGTACGCACTATAATTATCATGGTCACGACAAAGAAAGGAATTATAAATTGTATGGCTATCTTCTTGGCTTGTAGACAATAAAGGTAGCCATTATAAGAATACCATTGTGGTTGTAAATCAATCTTCAACTAATGAATGCAAGAAAACCAAGAGGAATGATAATTTTTTTTCGAAAACTTACATAATAGTTATTTCACTCGCTGATGCTGATGTTTTCTCAACATCTTTCCTCCATTGCAATCACACGAATGAAGATAATCCTCACTTCGTATGTACATATTTATTTGCAACACCAATTTCTTAATTATCCGTATACAAGCATTAATTGGGTCCTTGACTTGGGAGCCTCTTGCCTTACTTGTTCCTATGGCAATGCATTGTCATACATGAATCTAGTAAATGATCAAGTGTTTGTCACACTCCCTAATTATACATGAATTACTATCATCTTTTGGAAAAATTATTACGTCCGGAGTCTGGACGCCATCAGAACTTTAATCACGCAAAAGACACGTGAATTTTTTTTTCTATTGTACATAGGGTGTGTACAAGAGAGAAAAAATTCATGTGTCTTCACTTGATTGAAGTCCAGATGAATAGCTATGTCTGGACTCCACATGTAATAATTTCTCCACCTTTTGAAAGATTAAATTTACTGAAGATCTTACTATATGATGCATTATTCATTCGTGAATTCCAATGTAACATTATTTTTGTAGGTGCTCTTATGGAAGACAAAAAACTAACGGTGACATTCCTATATGACTGATTGGACATGTAGTAACCAAAATAGAATTATTGGCAAGGGTTGAACTGGAGCTGATGAATTGGTCTTATTCTTAATAAACAGACATCAATTTATAGTCTTTTAATTTTGATCAATTACTATAATAATTCTTTTTTTGGAAATTCTAGCAAATTTAATCCCTCGTCTATTTATATTTTTTGAATTTTAATTCTAATATTATTGTGATTTGAATTTAAACATCTTATAAATAATTAAATTATAAAGTCCTAATATTTTAATTTAAAAAATATTAAACTAATAAAAATAAATTATTATATTATTTAAATTTATATTAAAATAATTTTAATATATATTATATTAGCCCATCCGGGCTGCCAATTCAATTCAAATTAAAATTTTATTTGGAATAATTTTATTATTATTTTTTAAAAATTAATTTTATCATACAAAAATTTTAATTAAAAAAAAACTTATAAAAAAATTACTTTAAAAAGCGAGGAAGAAAACTGTGTCAAACAAAGCATAACTCTAATCTTCAACTTCTCATCCAACAATCCAGAAGAAGAAGCACCATGGAGATTCTCGGCGCCACTATCATCCTCTTGATCTCAACAGTATTTTTCCTATTCGTTCTCCTTCGAAAACCCAAGAAGCAGCTGACCGGACTCGTTGTCCCAGGCCCCAAAAACCTCCCCATCATCGGCAGCATTCATCATCTGCTCGGCCGCCGCCTTCCCCACCACTCACTCCGTGACCTCTCTGCTGTCTACGGCCCCATCATGCGATTGAAGCTAGGTGAGATCAATAGCATCATCATCTCCTCTGCCGAAGCGGCAAAAGAGATAATGCAGACCCACGATATCATCTTCGCCTCGCGCCCCATCACTCCAACCATCGATGCACTCTTCTACGGCGGCAGAGGCGTCGTCTTCTCCTCATACAGCGACTACTGGCGCCAGATGCGTCGACTCTGTGTCATGGAGCTGCTCAACTCGAAGCGCATCCGCTCCTTTCAAGCCGTAAGAGAGCAGGAGGTTTCCCAACTCATCCGATCCATTGCAGCAGCCCCAACCGGGTTTGTCATCAACCTAAGCCGTGAGCTCGCCAACCTCGGAACCAACATCATGGTAATGTCAGTTATCGGCGGGCGGTGTGAGGACCAGAAGGTGTTTTTATCGGCGCTCGGTGAACTTGTGGAATTGAACACCGGTTTCTCCATTGTTGATCTATTCCCCTCGATTCCCTATTTCATTAGCCGCATCGCCGGGATTCGAGCGAAGCTGGAGCGATGCCGATTAAAATTAGATCGAATACTAGAAAAAATCGTGCAAGAGCACATTAAGAAGGGGGCGAAAAACTCCATAAAAGAGGAGGATCTCACTGACGTCCTTCTCAGAATCCAAAAGGACGGTGGCCTGCAATTCCCTCTCTCCAATGATGACATCAAGGCTATCATTAACGTGCGCTCACAATAACGAACTTAAGAATCTATTGTTTAACGCTTTACTAATGTACTGCATCGTGTTTAATTAATTTAGGATATTCTTGTGGCCGGCAGCGAGACGACTTGGACTACCTTGGAATGGTCAATTTCAGAGCTAGTTTGCAACCCGATCATCATGAAGAAGGTACAAAGGGAGGTGAGAGAGGCATTTGGCTGTGGTATGACAAAGATAATAGGAGACGAGGAATTGCTGAGCGGCAGGCTTAGCTACATGCAATTGGTGATAAAGGAGACCCTAAGGCTGCACACTCCGCTACCCTTGCTGCTACCAAGGGTGAACCAAGAGAGGTGCGAGGTGATGGGCTATGACATTCCTGCAAGGACTACATTGATGGTGAACGCGTGGGCGATAGGGAGGGATCCTAAGTATTGGGATGATCCGGAGGTCTTTCGGCCAGAGAGGTTTGAGGAGAACCATGTTGACATGAGGGGAGCTAATTTTGAGATGTTACCCTTCGGTGCTGGGAGGAGAGTTTGCCCGGGGATTCAGTTTGGAATGGCGACGATTGAGATGGCTTTAGCGCATTTGTTGTACTATTTTGACTGGGAGTATCCGGCTAAGAATGGAGAGTTGTTGGACATGAGTGAAGCTTTAGGAGTTTCAAGTAGAAGGAAGTCGCCTCTTTGTTTATTGGCCACTCCCTGCGTTCCAATCTTTCATGCTGATGCTTAAATGCAAGAGGATACTCTACTTGATCTACATCTAGTCGATATGTGAAGTTAAAGTTAAATGCTTGGTCAATGCTGTATTTTATTATTATTTTTAATTTGTTTATGTTTTAGATTAAAATTATGTCGAATATAATTTGTGTTATAGCTTGGGGGTGGTTCGATTATACTAAATACATCAAAAGTAGAGTATATGGTGATTTTCAAACGCATGAATAAATTACTATATGTATATATTTTCATCCAACCAATTAAATCAATGAAAATTTAAAAACCTTTGTTTTTTATTTTAGCTGCAATTCTTTTTCAACCAGTCAAATAGCCCAAATAAATGTAAAGTTTTTCATTTAACCTTCTAAATAATAAGCTATTATCGCTTTTTCATTTGACCTTCTAAATAATAAGCTATTATTGCACTATAATAAGCCTTGCACAAATATATGTAGGGTTAGTAAGAAATTGGAAATGAATATTTGTTGTGTGCTAGAAAATTTGAGTTGATTGATATTAGCTTCCCACAGGTTCCGAGCGGGAATCGTTCCTTCCTCAATTTGATCCGAACTAGGTCGCCTATCTGGAACTGAATGGACTTTTGGTGCTTATTGGCTTGGCTTTGGTACTTTGCATTTTGTTTGGCAATCTCGCCTTGCACCTGTGTGTGCAATTTCTTTATCTCCAAACTATGTTGTTCACCATCAGGGCTATAGGTGGAAGTATTCTCTATAGGGACATCCAAGTCTAGAGGTGTTAATAGATTGTGACCATACACCACTTCAAAGGGGTTGTGCCCTGTGGTGTGATTGATAGAGCGATTAAAGGCAAATTCAATTTGAGCCAGGATTAAGTCCCATTATCTCACATTCTTTCCGACATAACACCTTAGTAAATTCCCCAAGCTTCAGTTAATGGTTTCCATTTGGCCGTCAGTTTGAGGATGGGCAACCGAACTAAATTGGAGTCGAGTTCCCAAATTTCCCCATAAGGTTCTCCAAAAATGGCTCAAAACTTTTACCTCCAAAAATTTTACATCTCTATCAGAGGTAAAAGTTTTAGGCATACCATGTAGACGGATTTCTTTTAAATATAAGTCTCCAATATGGGTGGCGTCAAGCGTTTTGTTGCAAGCTACAAAATGCACCATCTTCGAGAAACAGTCCACCACAATCATGATGGAATCCTTATTTCTTTGGGTCCGTGGCAATCCCAATACAAAGTCCATGCTAATATCTTCCCATGGGCTGTTTGGAATGGGTAGGAGCATATACAAGCCGGCGTTGGTGACTGCGAGCTTGGCTATCTTGCAGATTTGGCATTCTCTCACATAGCGATGTACATCTCGTTGCATAGAAGGCCAGTAGAACTTTTCCTTGACAAGGGTCAAGGTCTTATCACTACTGAAATGGCCGGCTAGCCCGCTGTCATGGCACATAGAAATGAGAGCTATTCAGATCGAACACCTGGGGATGCAGATACAAGATTGGAAAAAGAGATAGCCATTTTTAAAATGAAATAGCTCGTATGGGCTGTTTTGACATGTTTCTCAAGTTTCCTTGAAGTCAGGATTCGTTACATACAAACCTTTTATGGTTTCAAATCCTACTACCTTGGATTGGAGCATCTGCACAAGGGCTTGCCTTCGGCTCAGAACGTCGGCCACCTGATTAAGTTTGACGGCCTTATGCTTAAGTAGAAATTGGAAGGCGGCTAGAGATTCTAACCAGGTAGCATGTTGGCCCCGCAACTTCTTCTGGCTATCGATAAACTTTAGAGCGGCGTGATCCATGTAAAGGATAAATTCTTTGTAAAGGAGATAGTGGGTCCAATGATGCAATGCTCGGACAATGGCGTGGAACTCTTTGTCATAGTGGAGTATTTATGTCCCGCCTCATTTAATTTCTCACTGAAGTAGGCCACGGGTTGTCCTTCTTGACTTAAAATGGCGCCGATTCCCACTTTAGACGCGTCACAGTCCACCTGGAATATTTGGCTAAAATTTGGTAGCCTAAGGACGGGCACGGTAGTCATGCTATACTTTCAACTGTTTAAAACTTGATTGAGCAGCGTCGGTCCAGCAGAAGATTTCTGATTTAAGCAGCTCGGTGAGAGGTGCAGCGATCGTACTGAAGTTGGGGATACATATCCTATTGAAGGAGGCCAACCCATGAAATCTTTGGATGTTGGTGAGGGAGCGAGGGGTTGACCAGCCCATAATTGCTCCGACCTTTTCTGGGTCGACCTCTATTCCTTTGGCTGAGATGACAAAGCCAATAAATTGAATTTTTCTATCAAGAAACTGACACTTTTGAGGGTGGCGTAGTATAGCTTTTGATCTTTCAGAACTTCTAGCACTTGGCACAGGTGTTGTAAATGTGAATGGAGGTCGGAGCTGTATACCAGTATATCATCGAAATAAACGATCAAGAATTTATCGAGATATGGTTGAAATATTTGATTCATGAGATGCATGAACGTGCTTGGGGCATTGGACAGAACGAATGGCATGACCAACCATTCAAACAGTCCATCATGCACTTTGAAAGCAGTCTTCTACTCGTCTCCTTCTAGCACTAAAATTTGGTGATGGCCACTTCGCAAATCGATTTTAGAAAATAGGGTCGATCCTTGTAATTTGTAAAAAAAGATCATCTATTCATGGGTTTGGAAACCAGTAACGTATAGTAATCTTATTTATGGTCCTGTTATCGATGTACATTTGATACGTTTCGTCCTTTTTTGGTACTAACAGGGTGGGTACAGCACAAGGGCTGACGCTAGGTCGGATAAACCCCTTGGCTAGTAACTCTTCCATTTGTTGTCTCAACCCTTCATGCTCATATAGTCGAAGCATGTACGGAGGCCGATTAGGTAAGGTCAAGCCCGAAATTAAGTTCATTGCATGCTGGACGTCGCGGAGGGGTGGTAGGCCCACTGGCATCTCTTGCGCTCAAACTTCCTTGAATTCTTGGAGTAGTTGTTGGATTTCAGGATGTTGAGGCCGATCATGCACACCATTATCTTTCTGTAGAACTAGGTAGCAACCACAAGCATCTTGGAGGGCAAGCTTGCATTTGGACTAGCTGAGCAGAGCCTATTTTGGTAAAGATTCTTCATGTCCGGCCACTAGAGGCATCAATACAATAGGCTTTCCTACTTGAACCAAAGTATATGTGTTGGTAGTCCCATTATGAACTGTCTTTCGATCAAACTGCCAGGGCTTGCCCATCAAGAGATGGCAGTCATCCATGGGCATTACGTCACACCAAACTTGATCTCAGAATTGGCCGATGGAGAATTGGACAAGGCATCACTTGGATACTTCCACCTCATTTCCCTTTTGAATCCAGGATAATTTGTAAGGCTTGAGGTGGTTCTCAGTAGGCAATTGTAATCTATATATTAATGTACAAGAGGCGATGTTCTCGCAGTTCCCACTGTCCATGATTACTTGACACACTTTGTCTCGAATGGTGTAACAGGTTCAAAAAAGGTTATGTCGTTGCCCTGATTCTTCTTTCTAAGTGCTTAAGAACCTTCTTATGACTAATAGAGGTCCATCGTTAGCACAGATGATCACAGGTTCAACTGGGGACCCAATTTCGACAGGCGGATCTTCAGTTGTGGGGGTATCTCACGCAGCTTTTTCTTCTTTTTTTATTATAGTAACAACCCTCTTTGTTGGGCAATTCAATGCAATGTGTCCAAAGCCATGGAATTTGAAACATTTCCTCGCAGTGA
This sequence comes from Dendrobium chrysotoxum, assembly GCA_019925795.1. NCBI lineage: Eukaryota > Viridiplantae > Streptophyta > Magnoliopsida > Asparagales > Orchidaceae > Dendrobium > Dendrobium chrysotoxum. The sequence goes on from CM034311.1 coordinate 27,131,124, forward strand.
CTCTAATTGAAGGAGGAAGTTGAGTGGGTCGTTTGAAAGCAGAATTCCCTTCAATGGAAGTATTGGTTCCATCCACCGCCGATTGGCTGGGCTAAGCAGTCTGCTCAGAGATTCCCTCTCAAGATTTAAAATGGGAAGGTTTGGCGACCTTCTGCTGTTTCTCAATCTTTAAGGCCAGGTTGATAACATATTGCAGGGTCTAGTAGGGCTGGAACTGCACCACCTGAGCAATGGACGACTGGAGTTCTTCGACAAACCTTGTAATGGTGTTTTCAGTTGGCTCTAGAAGGTCACATTTGAGTGATAGCTGATCGAATTCAACTACATATTCCTCCACAGTTAGTTGATGTTGGTGCAACCGATGCATCTTTAAGAACAAGTCTTATCGATATTAATCGGTTAAATATTTTCGCTGTAGCTCCTTCTTCATCTTATCCCAGCTGATGATCTTACTTCAACCCTCTCATAGCCGAGTGCGCTTCAAATTCTCCCACCACAAAGAAGCACTCTTTGTAAGTTTGATTGCAACCAATTTGACAATTCGCTCAGCGGGAACCTCTTTAAAATCAAGAACACGCTCCACTGTATGTAGCCAATTTATGAATTCGTTAGGGTCTAATCTCCCATCAAACTCGGGGCGGTCAATCTTGACCCCATAATCGTCCTGCGGCACTGGCCGTCCCTGCAAGGGTCTCCGCCTTTGATTTTCATCCTCATTGGACGCTTCTTGGTGAAGGGGATTAACATCTTCATCTAGTGGAGAATTGGCAGCCTCCCTCTGATCCCTTCTTGCGAGTTTTTGCTGAAGTTGTTGAACTTCTCGCCAAAGCTCTTCAATTACTACTTCGTATATAGGACGTTGGGGATTCCTTCTTGGCGGCATCTATTTATGTTGACTGATTCAACAATAACTATTCTAAAGCCAAATAAATTGCTTGTTGCAAGAGGGAAAGAACTACTACGAGGAGCCACGCTGTTCTTTCCCCACAAGATCAAGGACTCAATCTTATTCAGGACTCAAAAATCTCTCTGCCTGTCGACAACGCCAGCGTCTTGCCGACTCTGATACCAGATGATGCCAAAATGGTCACTGAACAACCCTTTTACCAACTCTATCACCACCTGAGCGAAGCCCAAGATACAGAACTAAAATCCTCACAGAGGAAGAGAACATGTGTTCTTAAAAATAGACTCCAAAACGTCCTTTATTCATCAAAGAATATCTATTTATAGTTACAGGAGATGGTAATTAATCAAGCTACACTCAACTACAAATTCAGCTATACAAAGATTGATAGTTGATGAAGGTGTAGCTCCCATGTCCTTAGTGTAGCTCCCGCGTCAATTTTTACGTGAAAAACCCATAAAAGAAAAAACATTGGGGCCTGGCCCATTTGTAGAATCAGTATTCTAGAGATATTAGTGATTTCTGATATCGATCGTCGGTGATGATGGTGGCTACCAATGTTAGAAACTGGTTGTCGTTGGCAGCGATAATGACTGAAAAATGTAAGAGAGCTCTTTAGTTTTGCTCATCTTCTCTTCCATCTTTCTTCTTTTTTTCTTAGTGAAGAACGATGGGTCTATTTTATAATTTTTTGGGAGTGGCATGACTAGTAAATAGATAGAAAATCAAGGCATGTTGGGAGTGTTTTAATGGATTACCGATATCAACTCCTTTGCTTATGGACTGTTTATTGAGCATTTGAGTGTCTTAATATTGTCAAAATTTAGCGATCTTGGGCTCGTTCGATTTGTCTCATTGAGTTGCTCGATTTGACTATGAGCATGTCAAATTTTGATATCATTTGGTCATCCAATTAATATTTTGAAGCTTCAAAATTGGCTTTGGTAATTTGGGTTGGACCCTTTTGGCTCGGATTGGATCGAATTTGGTGTCATTGGGTTTTTCTCCTTGAGATTTTCAATTTAAGTATAAGCTTACTGAATCAGAGTTCGATGTGGGCTCCAAAAATTTGCGCCTCGGCCTCCCCTACTTAGGAGAGTTTTCACAATATTCTGGGTCAAATTTTTAGGAGACAGATTGGGATTGTAGATAAGACACTACCCAAAGATTTTGCCCTCATTTTGCGAGGACTTTATAATATGGTTCTAGGTTACTCATAGGTGCAAGCACCTATGGTTAATTATCCCTCCCGATGACGATCGAGCACTTTCGATTAAGGCTAGTTATTAAATATGTACGAAATACCTAACATATAGTAGCAACATGTTATAATAATAAATTTATTATTTTTATACTTAAATTGGATGGTGCGGGGAATGATGATGAACCCGATCAAGATCCCATGGTTCTGTCGTCCCGGGCCATCGTGGTCCCTAGTCTACTTAGTCAGAGGAGGTAGTCGACTCAACCTGATAGAAGGATCCTTGTCGGCAGCCATGGGTTGCTTCGTCTAAGGATACCTTGTAGACTTGGGGTGGATGTTTGTTTAAGGAGACAAATTTTAGTCAACCTTAGCTAACAGAAAGCCTTATGGCTTATTAAGTGACCCTATGATTCATTACTCAAGGGGCTTTTAATCATTGAGGAACATACGGGCTTTGACCATAACCGTGATATAGTGGTGCTAGTTTGTAGCAAAATCACCCGGTCGGAGGGCACATGCCATGTCCCCGTTGGTGAGAAATTATTTGAGAATGAATCACAGTGATACATTCAATTAGACATTTTGCTCTTTATAAATTGAAGTTATTCTTAAATTTATCATCCTTAACAAATGTTTGCAGATGATGTATGGATTTTTGCTTTAAGTTTTAAATAATAAATTTTATTTAAATATTTGGATATTGTAAAATTTGAGTTTTTATATTTTTATCGAGATTTCATTTCAAACATGATTTACTTTTGAAATTTGGGGGTATTTTAAATGTTTAAGGTCCCCTCTGGTTGAGATTAACTTTCAACACAGCCATCATCGAGGATATAAATAGCTTGTATATTCATTATTTAAGCCTTCTCAATTCTATTCGCATGCTAACAGAAGATTAAGTTTAGTATCAATTTTATGCTTCTAGTAGTGAACTTTTCTTTTACTAGATCTTGAAGGACTAATATGAACTTATAAAATCAAATACTCTGGTCGGCGCTACGACCGTGTATTTGTTAGTAGTTCAAGTCATGTCAACTCCAGCCTATTCCAACAGGAGGATTAGATTTGAACTTAGGTTCACTTTTGACCCGCGCAACAATCTCAGACTTTATTTTTATCTGGTGCATTTTGTCGGAGCATATGCGCGGTTTTAAAAATTAATATGCATGCTTCTCGAGGTGGTGACTCGCTTCTCAAGGTGGTAGCACTCTTCTCGGGGCAGTTGCTTGCTTCCCAAGGTTGCTGCACATATCCTAGAGGCGTCGACACCCTACTTGATACTTCATATTTAAATTTAGAAAATTCTATTTTAATGCAGGAAGGGGGCATTAAACGTCTTATATCTGCTTGTAAAAGTGGTGCAGATCCGGCGGTGTTTTTGAATTTCTCAAATTTGGCTCCTGCTTATTGGAGTAGTTGTACACTTATCCAAATAGCTATATGCTTCTCAAGATAGAACTTTGAGATTGAACAAATAACATATCAAAATTGCTCTTCATGTAACTTTAAGGCAATTACTGCTTCACATTAGATAATCATTTTTCCTCTGTATGATAATCCACTATGGTATAAGTTGACAGAGATCAGGTGTAAATGTTTTTACACGCCAAGTCCATAGCTTAAATGAATCAATATAATCTCTCAAGTATGTGAACTATATTAGTCAGTAACACTTTTGATCTAGGTATTTTGGTCTAATTGACTAATACTTCGATCATCAGAATATTTAGACACTTGCACAAATAGACAATTTCGACGTCGAAACATCACCCCTTCAATTGAATATTCTGATAAATTTCTCAGCAAATGTCCTTGTGAACAACTTGGGGCCACACTATATATCATAGATATTTGGATCAGTAGTAAATAAAACCACAAGATAGAAACTTTTTATTAGAAAGTTTATGTACCACTTTCCAGTAGCAAGAACCTACTTCTCAAGATATACCCATCTATTTTATTATTAGCCATTGCGTACACTTGATATTCAATCTTTTTCTAAGTTAGTAAACTTGGTCGCTCCATCAACATCAGGCATTAGAAGAAGTTCATCATATGAATGTAGCAGCATTCTCTAATAACTTCTCCTTTCTCATAATTTTTTTTAAAATGAAACCTTACATTATTTATCTTGTACTTTCTAACAAAGTCAAAAACCATTTAAATGCTATATCAATACTTCCATCCTCTATTAGGTGAAGGATTTGTTGGCTTCTACTTTTTACTCTTTTTTTTTATAAAGATAAATCATCATTTCAATAAGAGCTGCATGAAGCCGATACTCCTCGTTATATGCCGGAACAATCAAAGATATATTAAGACTTCACTAAATAATGTATCAAATTTGATTTGATTTTTTTAATATTAATAATTCAATTCAGGCTCAAGTATTAGTAAAAAAATATTTAATTTTATTTCAAGAAATCTCTTAAAATTATTTTAATTAGGCTTTTGATCGTCAAAATTTTGGCAGCATCCCGACGTCTCCCCTGTTTAGAGGAAATTTTAGGAGTTTGGGCCTCCCAACATTCTAGAGAAAAGCGTGTACGGTAGGTGCCGGATGACATCGCGGTAAAAAATCTTCAATCCCACCACGCCAGAGAAAGACATGTATGGATCTTCGGGCACCTGTTTGAAAGGCGCAGTTTTATATTCGTCCCCACCACACTAGAGAAAAGCGTGTACATGGCCTACCCGTTTCGCCGTAGCCTTCGTACCATATTCCCTTCCCACCATGCTAGAGAAAAGCGTGTATAGGTGGTTGCCAAGCACGCCACGCATGCCGAGGACGGGATTTGAGCTTTAAAGTTTGACAACCATTATACCTTAACACAAGCGAGCAAGGCGACGACGACGGCAGAGATTTGCGGTGACACTGAAGATTTTTATTAAATTTCTTTTCTGATATTCTTTTATTTATTTTTTTCTAATTTTTTTATTATATATAAACAGAGAGAAATAGAGAAGAAAATATATGTTAAAGAGAACGACGGATATTTGATAGTGGGTGTTTGCTATTTAAAAGAACATGGAGTTTTAGTCTAATTTGGTAGTGTTATATCATCAAAAAATTATGTTGATCGGGCACGAATCTCGAAGCAAAATCAAGTTTGAAAACTTTAAAAATTAAATTGAAGACCATCTGAATTCTGATTTTAGCAAACTTATAGTCGAATTGAATGTCTCGGAAATACAAACCCAACGACACCAAATTCGACTCAATCCGAGCCCAAATGGGTCTAAATCGAAGACTCGAAACATATTTGGAGGGGTCAAACAATAATTCAGATTGTCAAACTGTCTCCAAACTTGACAAGCTTATAGTCGAATCGAGCGGCTCAACGAGACAAATCACAAGAGCCCAAGATCGTCGAATTCTGATATCCTTAAGGCCTTCAAATGCTCAATAAATGATCTACGATCAAAGGGATCGATATCGGCCGTCCACTAAAATCACTCCCAACATGCCCATGATCTTCTCCTTATTTACTGGTTATGTCATACTCAGAAAATTATAAATAGACCTCTTATTTCTCATAGAAGGGGACTCCGGAAAGGAGTAAGAAGGGGCCCAAGGAAGAAGAGAAGGAAGAGCTCTCTTGCCACTATACTCCTTGATCACCGCCACCGACAAACTCCGGAATTTCCCCCGGCCTCCGAGTGACGCCTGATTTCTGCCCGGCCTCCACACGTCGCCAGAATTCCATCCGATGCCGAACTTCTGTTCGTCGTCGGACTTTTGTTCGTCACCAGACTTCTGCCCGTCGTCGGACTTTCTTCAAACTTTTACCCGTCGCCGGACTCCCGCCCTCCGCTAGACTTCTACCCGTCGTCGAACTTCTGCCCGTCACCGAATTTCTACCCGATGCCAAACTTCTGGCCATCGCCGGACTTTCATCGGATTTCTACCCGACGCCGGACTTCCGCCCGTCACCGAACTTCTTCCCGTCTCCGGACTTTCATCTGACTTCTACCAGACGCCGAACTTCTGCCAGATGTTAGACTTCTGCCCGTCGTCAGACTTTCGTCGGACTTTTATCCGACACCGAACTTCTGTCCATCGTCGGACTTCTATCTGACGCCGTCCTTCCGACCTCCGTTTCCAGGCAATGGTCTTTATGACCTCAGTCGCCCGCCGACTACGGTCCTTTCAACCTTCATCGTCAAACAAGGTCTTTTCGACCTCCATCGCCCGTCGACTACGGTCTTTCCCACCTCCGTCGCCCGCCGACTACGATCCTTCTGACCTCCGTCGCCTGTTGACTACGATCGTTTACGGTCCTTCTGACCTCCGTCGCCTGTCGACTACGGTCTTTCCTACCTCCGTCATCCACCGACTATGGTCCTTCTGACTAGACGAACACATCATCAGTGATCCTTTGTATTCCCACTATGTAATATACTCCATATGATGTACATAAAGCCATGCCCTCATTTGTAATCAACTGTAAATACTAGTGGATTCATTCAAACTGGGCTAGGCCCCGTGGTTTTCCACGTAAAAATCTTGGTGTCTCCTACTCTCCTTTTAATATTGCACCCTCTCTCTCTTATCTGATTGCATGTTGAATCTTCGTACAAAGTTAAGACATTAAACTTTATACTCTCTACTGCCGTGACTATTCCAGGACGCAACAGGTATAAACATAAGGATGGACAGCTTAGGTTGAATGAAAGTTTTGAGTGGAGGATGGGCATGGACTCGGGTTTGGATGTAGGTTGGAAGAAAAGGCAACGGGTTGTGGAGAGGACTTGTTTTGGTTACTGTGGTTGAGGAGTAGAGTTTGGGCTGTTGTTGGAGGAAATAAGAGGAGGGTTGGGCTGTTGCGGTGGAGAGCTACAAGTGTGGGCTTAGGAGGAGATCGATTAGGGCAGGGTTGAGGCTTGCCACAGAGAGGAGGTTGGAGAGGCTTTGTATCTTTTGTAAGAGCTGGGGTTCACGTGAGAGGGGTTGCGGGAGGATGTGAGGGCTGCAGGTTGTCGGCGATGGGAGCAAGGACGTGAGAGGTTTATGCTTGCGAATAGAAAGAATGAGAGGAATTTGGTTGGGTGTCGTGAGCTGTAGGTAGTGGGGAGAGGCGTGAATGACCGGAATTTCACGTGGAAACTGGAGCGGAGAAGTACCTTGAGTCAAGCAGCAGGATTGAGCTTGTGAGGGCACGTATAAGCATTGAAATACAGATGGCATACATAGAGCTATTAGATAAACATTAGATGGCAGGCCTTAAGAGATGTTGGCAAGAAGTTCTGACATATGTACAGAGAATAAAATTTATAAATATCTGGATATTAACTAACATTTATACTAACGGATTAACTATTATTAATTCAATATATTAAGTTAATGATAGATGCATGGTACGTTCTACAGATCTAAATATGGAATCTAGACACATATAGAAAAGCTAATGATTATTAGTATTTATATATTAATAAATATTTTAACTATTACTTATCAATAATATATTAAGTATAGTATACATATTAACTATTATTTTAACTGTTAATTATTAGTTAAATATAGTAATTTATATTTATAAAATTTACTCAATACATGACTTTATATATATGTTTATAAAATAAAGTATCGACACTTTTAATGCATATTTATCACTTGCTAATTTTTTATTTATTAAGTCTTTCAAATTAGATGTCATCGTCACCTCGTAATTCATGCTAAATTTTATATATTCGCTCGTGTAATGATTTAGACAATATTATTGTCAATTTTAAGTATTTTCAATGTTCTGGAGTCGATGACGACGTTTGTTTTATAAACGGACGATATGTGTTCAACGTCGAGCAACATTCCGCCTGTAGTCCATTGATTTTGCTTGTATTCATTTAATTTAATTACGAGGTGTCCCTTCCTGGTTAACTTTGATATTCTGAACACATTGATACAACCCATTTAATATTCAGAGATTTTTTTGGGTAATTTTTATTGGCGTCGTGCTTATTAACAAAGTGTTGCTCGATCGAGTAGCATACGAACAACTTCTATTTGATATATTTGATGTCCTGAATGCATCGATGTGATTCATTTTGTAATTAGATGAAGTTTTAATCATGTTATTATGATCGAAACACTCTTATCTTTGTTCTGAACGATGTCTTGTTTACTAACAATAATCGATCATCATCTCATTTGCTTGCATTGACTATGGCAAATATATGGAGGTCAACATTCGAATGGTCCTGATTTTAATTTTTGAAGCCTTTAACCCATATTTGCATCGAGATTCATGCCCGATCAAGATAATTTTTTAACGATGTATCAGGTGCCTCCATATTTTCGAACGTTGAAGCTCTAGGAGTCCATATATATATACATATATATCCACATATTTTCGAGTCGTTTGTGATTGAAAATTACGATTATAAGTCGTATCAGGTGCCTCCATATTTTCGAACGTTGAAGCTCTAGGAGTCTATATATATATATATATCCACATATTTTTGAGTCGTTTGAGTCGTTTGTGATTGAAAACTACAATTATAAGGCTCGACCATCTCCCATACGTTGATTTTAACCACCCATCGGGACCAGAAACTATATAAAATGCTTAAGGTCATAATTTGAACATTTCTTGAAGTTTGCACATTGATTGGAGCAAAAAAAAACATCAGAAAATTAAGCTCCAAAACACTTAAAATTGCTAAAAAATTATTGCAGAAGCTCTGTTTGACGTCAAGAGTGTCAAAATTGAGTCCGGAACGTCGAAAAATGATTATGGGGACCCCAAAAACGTCGAAATTGGACTGTACGGGCAAAAAATCTAGCTCACACACAAATAGGCTCCTTAACTAGCAGTCTAGTCGCCGGCCGCCGCTCGCCTCAGTGGGCTAGCGCACCCGCACGCACTAAGTGGTGCTCCCCTTCTGCTTCCGTGGTTACTTAAAGCCGATAATAACCAGTTAAGAATGTTTGTTTGTTTGTTTGTTTTATAATTTACTGTGAGGCGGCGGCTACTGCAACCACCTTTAATTTTTTTTTTTGTAAAAAAAATCTGAAAAATTGAAAAAATCTGAAAAATTTTTGAAAAAAATCTAGAAGCCTCTTCCCCACCTTTTTCACCTATAAATACCACCCATGGGAGTAAGGGAAGAGCACGACTCTTCTCCTCTTCATTTCTTTCTTAATTCTTCTTACAATAGAGACGTTCCATTATCTTGAATAGGCGACATTCCCAATCAAGTTACAGTGCCCTTCTTTGTGTAAAATAAAATTTGATTATTTTTCATCTCTCTTCCCAATATTCCTTCACATTAGAGGCACTCCACTATTTTTGATAGACGGCATCCACTATCAAAATTAGTGCCCCTCTTTGTACATAAATTCTAATGGGTGATCACTCCTTCAAAGTACCAATGACCAAAGAAGATCGCGCTGCATAAAATGATGGCCCGAAGAGATCCTATAAGGTGGCGAAGGCCAATGATATGGTGTCCACAATTGCCAGCGATTCTTTGATCATTTTATGCAAGAAGTTTCATTTTCTCAATGATCTCGTGGTAAGGGTTTCTGAAGAATCTGATAGGCTAGCTTTTCTCCTTTAGGATATTTATTTGTTTATGAAATAAATTTACAAGTGGGCTTACGATTTTCACCTCCTCGTGAGTTAATTGACATTTTAGCAATGTATGGAGTGAGTTTATCTCAATTTTCATACAGAGCTATGCCAATCGTGGTGGGATTAATTGTTTTCTTCCAAGATCATGGAGCAGTTTTGACATCAGAATGTTTTTCTTGAATGGGTCAATTTACATGTGACACACAAGGTTGCATTGCTTTCAGATCTAAATGGTTAGACATTCATATTTGAGATCCATCAAAATGTTGGGCCAGTGAATTTTTCTTTGCAAAAAAATGACTGTAATCATTTGAAGAAATAGGGAAAATTAAAAGAGTTACCCATTCCCTTCGTATTAGAGCAGAAGACATATTGAGGATGCTTAATATTATTGATGATGAAATCTCTCTACGAGGTACGCTATTTGGGCAAATATATAAAAGAAGATTATTTATTCAAAGTTGATTTATTTATTCAAGCGGGGAGGTCTCATGCAATTATGTTAAAAAGTCAGAGAAAGTTTAGAAAATATCTGCCTAACTTCAAAAGTTTTCTTTAAACAATCAGTAAACAATGATGATCCACAGCCCCTGTCCAAGAAGAAGAAGAAGAAGAAGAAGGTAGATAGGACTTTAACAAACAGCAGCAAATGTTATAAAGATTCTTCTTCAAATTACATATTCTAGAAGATATGTTGAATCATCAATGTATCAGACATCAAAGAGCTGATGACTTGGTTTGGGACAGCTTTCTTACTATATTCTAAAGCAATTTTTTAGTACAAAAATTTTCTTGAACTTCAAAATTTTGTGCTAGAAAGCTGCTGTAAAAAGCAATAAAAAAACTGTCCCAAATGAAACCTAAACTTATTTGCACTTGAACAAGATACCACTTTGTATAACTTTGATTCATTTACACTCTTAATTAATAGCTTATGATCCATGGCAAGTGTCACTAATAATATATTATTCTTCTCAAAATTTAGCTTCATAGGTAATATATACATATATTATTTATTGAAGCTAAATTTTGCTGCTGTCATCCTGATATGAAATGCCTTTATGTAATGTTCTCTTGTGGCTAAAAGGGTTCCTTTTAGGAGGAGAGCATCAACAAAGTTCAGATCTCTTATGTGTTCTCTTGCACCTAAAAAGATGCCATTTGGAGGAGAGCATCAACAAATTCAAATCTCACATCTGTTCTCTTGGAGCTAAGTAAGATACTGTTTGGGAGGAGAATCAATAGAATGTTTTTCTCTCATATTTTGGACAATTATCATTTTATATAGGAAATTTTCAAATTGAAGTTTATTTATTTGGTTCATCCATTTATTTTTTACAATAATAATAATAATAATAATAATAATATTGTACACCCAATATCACATATGCCATGTTAAATAACGTCTAAATTTTACTATAAATTATATTTGAATAAGGTTTTGTTTGGGACAACTTTCTTACTGCTTTTTAAAGTAATTTTTTAGTTAAAAAATTTTATACTAGAAAGTTATTTTATAAAGCAATATAAAAGCTGTCCCGAATGAAGCCTAAGTCACCCAATTTTTAAATTGACTCACCAAAATATTTAAATTGCCTTGTTTGTTCAAATTGTGAAGACTATTCAGCACGTATATTTAGAACTTTGTGTATTACATATTCATCACTTGAGCTCATCTAAAATTCTATTCATTCATAATTTAAACTCACCTATAAATTTATATTTTAAAGTCACCCCAAGTATCCAAGCCTACTTGCCAGCTTACAATAAATTCGCTGAAGACTTCATCAAAGAACAATAATCTCAAAGGTCTCATTAATTATTTACATATAGATTAATTATGGGGACATCTAAATATAGATTTGAAAATATTATTTTCGTAATTGAGTGAGAAAGAAAATAATATATTATTTCGAAGATAAAGAACTTATTGTGCAATAGATTAAAAAATAAAAATATATAGAAATTTTAAAATTTAGTTTATATTTCTTGAGATCTTTGTCTAACTAATAAATTTGAATCAAGTAGAATTTATTTTTGATTTAATTTTGAAGTATTGGTTTTTCATAAAGACAAATCTTTTTAATTAGTTATATCTAAAGATGATTTAAATATTAAGAAAATTTTCGATTAGTCCCACCAAAGGGATGATATTAGGCAGAGTGAGAAGTGAGTCGATGTGTTGGTATAAGACTACTCAGTCGCTAGTGAGCTCCAACAGTAGTTTAAGCCAAGGAACACTTGTCCAAGAGGGTCCAATTGGGTCAAGGATGTAATAACAAGGGTGAGATTCTCTAAGGCTTCGTTTGTAATGATTTTCTAAATGTTTTGTAAAGCTGCTTTTTAGTAACAAATTTTTTGAAAATAGAAAAAAAAATAGTGGTCTAAAGCTATCCCAAACAAAGCCTAAACACAAAATGCAATCAAGTTTTGGGCCGATGTTGATAAAAAATATTAGCTAGATTAGACTTTAGGCTAATTATTCTATGCATTGGATTTATTTAGCCCTAGGGTATTCCTATAGACTCTCTTGGGATTGAGATGACTAGACAAAGGTCCTCAATATAGACAAGATAAGACTACTAGCCCAACGGAATATGTCGGCTCAACCTTATATGGGGATCTAATGAGCCAAAGACTGAATCCAATGTCATAAGATTTCATTATGCTTGTTAGGATTTGGTCCAGATTTTAGTTTAGTTTTTTCTTTATATTAGAGAAGAAGACATATTGAGGATGCTTAATATATATTCCTAATGTTGAAATCTTCTCTACGAGGTATGCTATTTGGGCAAATATATAAGAGAAGATTATTTATTCAAAGTTGATTTATCTATCCAAGCAGGGAAATCTCATGCAATTAAGTTAAAAATGTTAGAGAAAGTTCAGGAAATATCTACTGAACTTCAAAAAATTTCTTTAAACGATCAGTAAAGAATGATGATAAATATTCTTCTCCTTCAAAATTACATATTCTGGAAGATATGATAAATCATTAATGTATCGAACGTCGATGAGCTGATGACTTGATTTGGGACAGCTTTCTTACTATATTCTAAAGCAGTTTTTTAATACCAAAATTTCTTAAACTTCAAATTTTTGTGCTAGAAAGCTGCTTTGAAAAGCATTAAGAAAGCTATTCCAAATGAAGCCTAAAGTTATTTGCACTGGAAAAAGACACCACTTTGTATAACTTTGATTCGTTTACGCTCCTAATATATAGCTTATGATCCATGGCAAGTGTCACTAATAATATATTATTCTTCTCAAAATTTAGCTTCATTGGTAATATGTACATATATTATTTATTCAAGTTAAATTTTGCTGCTATCATCCTGATATGAAATGCCTTTATGTATTGTTCTCTTGTGGCCAAAAGGATTCCTTTTAGGAGGAGAGCATCAACAAAGTTCAGATCTCTTATGTGTTCTCTTGCACCTAAAAAGATGCCTTTTTGGAGGAGAGCATCAACAAATTCAAATCTCACATCTGTTCTCTTGTAGCTAAGAAGATACTGTTTGGGAGGAGAATCAATAGAATGTTTTTCTCTCATATTTTGGACAATTATCATTTTATTTAGGAAATTTCAAATTGAAGATTATTTATTTGGTTCATCTATTTATTTTTTTGTAATAATAATAATAATAATAATAATATGGTACACCCAATATCACATATGCCATGTTAAATAAAGTCTAAATTTTACTATAAATCAAATTTGAATTAGATTTCATTTGGGATAGCTTTCTTATTGCTTTTTAAAGTAACTTTTTAGTTAAAAATTTTCAAAGTTCAACAAATTTTTATACTAGAAAGCTGCTTTATAAAGCAGTAAGAAAACTATCCCAAAGCTGCTTTATATGCCATGTTGAGTAAGATTTTGTTTGGTCCATATAAGGCGAAGTGGGACGGGATCACGAGTGGGAGTGGCTGACGCATTTTGGTTATGCAATTGGGAGCTCGGAGCAGTTGGTGCCATTCTGTTTGGTGTTGAAGAAGTGATTTGCCTTGCAAGGTGCAAAATAAATCTAAATTAAATTTCTTTAGAAAAATTGAAATTTAAATTTGAGTTTCAATTCTAAAACGAACCTACCATTAGAGATAATATACCACCTCAGAAAGTGGAGACAAAATCTCTTAGTGGGTTCAGACTCAGAGTTGAACATTTTCTCTTGAATGCTATAGCCTGATTTAAGAAAGAAACACATATGACTCTGGAGGGTAAAAATAAAGTTCAGTCAAATATCCGACTACTATAATCAAGAGGAGTGATCGTTAATTTCATATTCAAATTTATGTTAACACATGATATATCTCCCCGAAGAAAAAAGATATCATCCGTTAGTAATCATTCAAATATGACTATAACGATCATTATATATTTGATTTCTTAAAAGAAATATTAATTGGGTTTTGATAAATTGATGTGGGTTCTAAATCTCCTACGAGCGTAAGCCCTCATAGTTAATTACATCATATGAAACTGGAGTCTCCTATGAAAACTCTCGATTAAAATAACGGCATAAACTCTATTTAGAGTTTTCAAGGATTAGAGTCAAAGGAGTTGAATTTAATTAGAATCTCAATTGGGACTGGATTAAGTTGGAGCACTTATTTCTAGAGTCAATGGAGGAGAGGTAAGAGATACTTTGGGATTCTGAAATAACTCAGAAGTGCCCCAACCTAATCTAAGTGTTAAGCTTTAAATTTTAGATTGAGAGAATGTTTTATTTGAGTTGAGTAATATATTAAAAAATTAAGATTATATTTCTAGAGGTTGAGGTCTTATGATTCATAATCTGCCCGGATCCTAAATCTAAATTGGGCACTGGATCACAGTAGCCTGAATCTAGCTAATGCAGTACAAAACCTGGACTTATCCCTGCATGAACTGGGGAGCCAGCTTACCACATAAGCTCTTAAAATTCATGAGTCTGGTCATTATGAAAGAGTGATGGGTTATTGTTTAGAGTTTTTTGAAAATTAGGACTGACGTCTAGAGTAAATTCTAATTGGCCCCTTGACTTATATAGGGTGAAAATGCTTGAATGAGGTGTAATTAAAGTTTTAGACTCATTTAATTAGTTTTTAATATAATGCATGCTGATCAACTCGATTAAATGCATAAAATATATATGAAGTAGTTTTTAAAAAAGGCTTAAAAATTATTTTTTTCTAGAGATTGCACGACATCCCCTTGACAAATCTGCACCCTCAAAGGCTAAGGGTCTGCCAGAACCCATAGACAAGGAGATGCCTAATAAGGAAAATAAAGTCAATAATATGCTTATGCTGACTTACGACGATCTTGGGCTTACTTCTTAGATCATTAGAGTTTTTATGTTATCTTAAAATTTTTACTTAAATTTAAGTAGAAATAATTTTAGCGTGCCCTCACGAGCATCTATGCTTCTAGGCTAAAATAAAAAAATGACATGCAATCGCTAAAAAATTACGAAAAATAGGTATTCCTAATTGTGATTAAAATAAATCAAACACATTAATTAATTAAATTAATTCCATAAAATAATATCCATAGGCAAAATGCCCTTTTATTACAACCCAAAATTTAAATAAATTAAAAGTGATTAGACTCCACTAACAATAAACCCAAATTCTAATCTTAGGATTGACGTAAGTTGACTTTGAGTGGAATACTCTTTATTTTCAACTCTTCGGGTTCCTTTGATTCGTCGTATCTGGATACCCAAATGAAAAAGAAAATTTTTTCCCCAAAGGGGGGGTTATTATTTTTACTTTGGATATTAAAATTATTCAAATTTGGGCTTCTAAATGAAAAGGACTGTCCCCCTAAGGAGTATCCTTTCTTCTTTAGAACCTGATAATTTAAACAAATTATATCAATATTAGAAATGAAAAATTTTAGACTCTCTTGTAAGATTATCCTAAACATTTGAAATTAAATGAATCCCAATAGTTCATATATATATATATATACACACAGTAAGAAAAAGTAAATCATACTTGGCCACGTTCCTATTTATTTGGGAGCTAAGCAGCAGAAGCATCTATAATATTTATATTTATTATTAATTTAGCCCCTTTTTATTGCCCTGTAAGAGCATGACTATCTACAAAAAATCTAGTGAGAAATCAGATCATTTCTAACCTAAGGCTAATCTATCACCCATCATAATAATTCACAGATTACAGTTAAAGTAAACACTCACATCAATTAATTTTCAATCACAGCATGCAATAAAAACTCGAAAAATCTAACACATGGAAGTAAAAAGTAAACACCGATCTAGCATAGACTAGAGTTGGTTATCCTAATAAACCATCTAAAGTGTGTGAGTTAAGCTGTGTGGCTTAGATATGTCATAAACTGGGCAATTTGTTGAAGTTATCTAATGTTCGGGTTTGTTAAAGGTCGAAGAGGAAATTTATGTTTGAGTTTAAATATTAATATGCTAAAACTTAATTTATGTATATTTTAATGGTTAAATGGTTACTATCTTTATTGCTCACTAGAGCTGCGAAATTTATTTCACCTTCCTTGGGGCTAAGCTAATTGCCTCATAGGCCTAGGTTACCCAGTAGTAATCGGTGTTAATTAAGTTAATTTAATTAGTTGAGGATTAAGGGTTAATGAATTTTAATCAATCAATTAATTACTGGTTTGAATGATTAAAATAGAGTTTTCTAAAAATTTAAATGAATTATTAAATTTTTAGAATTTTTAGGATTATTTAATTAAATTAATTAAGGGGCCAAAATTTAACTTTTAAAATTAAAGTTATTTTTAGAATTTTAATATTTTTTCTAAATATTAAGCCTTAAGATGAGTAGTTAGACTCTAAGTTTGCTTAATTTAAAATTTTCTACATTAAGTTATAATTTTTGGAAGTTTTGACCTAGTTTTGAACAATGAATTACCACAAAGTTGACTTTTTGACTTTGACTTAATTTTGGAAGTTTGAAATTTTAAAAAATACTAGATTTTAATTGGAGTTGAATGATATTAAGTTTGATTAAATTAGGTTTTTTTAGAATTAATGGTGATTTTTTAAAGTTTAGGTATTTTTGGGATTTTTTTTAAAATTATTTAATTAAAGGGGATTTTTAGGTTTTGATCCAAACCAGTCCCAAATCTCTTGAAATCATATCCAAAGGTCAAAAATGACCAAGGGGGATGTTTTCATGTATTTAGAAATTTTTTGAAATTTTTAAATATTTTTAATTAATTAAGTCTAATTAATTATGGATTTTCCTTAAAAATTAAATTAATATGAAATTAAAGGCATGATTATGGGGTTTTTATTTTTCATGGATTAAGGGTTAAATTATGTGCAATTAGAGACCTTATGTGAATTTTCAGAATTACATATGAATTAATTATGAATTAATTAAACTTTTAGGTCAATTTTAAGGGCTGATTTTGGGTTCTCTAGTTGGTGGACCAAATGGGCACCAATTCCAGTGAAACTTGGGCCATGAGTTCACCTGACCTCAAGGCCCAAGCACACTAAATTTGGGCCCAAGTTGAATCCCCTAAGGTGGTTAACTAAACCACCAAAGGTAACCACTAGGTTACCTTAGAAAAATCCTAGCTCATTATCTAGGCAAGGGAGGGGGTGCAATCAGTTGCTCTAAACTCCTTATCATATGCATAATTAACACACAAAATCACAAAACCTAAATCCCATTGTAATCAATGGCTTTGATTATATCTTCCATATCATGTTCGTTCCCGTAGCTGTTACGACATTCCGACGTGACCCGAGAGATCCCGTCGGTGAAACCTCACCAAAATTTGCAGGGAGCATCAGGACAATGAAAACCTTCAATCTAACAGTGGAAATCCGTTGGGATGAAGGTTTCCATCACACTTGATTGGAGTACCTAGCTAGGGAGCTTGGGAATGGATTCTCACAATGTAGAAAGCCCCAACGAATGGGTTTTTCTATCAAGAAGCTTGAGGGGATGAAGATGAAGACTTCTTCTTTAGACATCGAGGCTAGAGGATCACAGGAGGTAGGACTTCGAGCGAAACGTGGATAAATTTCATCGGAGTTCGCTTGAACTAGTGGACGGAGAAGGCTGGGAAGCTGGGGAATGGTAGAGGAGGACTTGGGGAGCTCTGGGGAAGGTTTTAAAACACCTGGATTTGAATGAGGCTCTCTGGTTTGAAATTCCCTATTCAAATTGTCCCCGCGGCCATGAACGACTGGGATGGTGTTGGTGGACAGCCAGATGGCTTCCAGGTGGGAGGGGGCATCCTCCCAGAGGTCCATGAGTCCAAAGCCAATGGACTGAGCCATTGGGCAGCCTTAGATAAGGCTCGAGATGGAGGGGACCATCGAAAGTTTCTCCTATTTGCTCTGACCACTGGTTGGGTCAGGCTTAGAAGGAAAGGCTGCTGGGGACATGACGAGCTTGACTAAAGAGTCAATTGGCCATGGGGGAGCCTAGATTGATAGGGAGGCTTGGGTTGATCCAAACCTATTTAGTTTGGGTCCATTTGGGTGCAACTTAGGTTGAGTCAGGTAGTGGGATTGAGGTGGGAGATGTATTAGGTCAAGGGCCACCCAATGCAAGTGGGAATTGGGCTTGATGTGGCCTATGATAAGAAATGGCTCTGGTTAAAGTAGTTTTAGACACTTTGGGCTAGCCTAGAGGTTGACCCAAGTCAACCCAAGGATTGGGTTGACTAGGGTAAGTGCCTTAGGTCTAGGGCAAGCCAATACAAGTATTGAATTGGGCTGGTGGGGTCTAAGTTGAGAAATGGCTCAATATATAGTAGTTTTGACCACTTTGGGTTAGCCATATTCCCAACTTGAGTTGACCCAAGGGTTGGGTCAATTAGGGTAGGTGTATTGGGTCAAGGGGGACCCAATGCAACCATTGGTTTGATTTGATTTGGCTAGGGTTGAGATTTAGCTCATAAGAGACCCTCTTTGGACACTTGAGTCAAGCCAAATGGCTAACCCAAGTGGGCCCAAAGCCTTGGGATCTCAAGGGGACTTCCCTAGAGACCTAATGGGTCATCCCATGGGTTTGAATGGGTTTGGAGATGCCTTGATCAAAAGGTTTGAAAGGGATGAAGGTATATGTGTGTTTGGTCAAAGTTGGTTGATTAGGTCAACTAAGTTAACCTAGGGTCAAGGGTTTGGTTCATTGAGTTCAAATTGATTATACGAACTCAATGAAAGGGGTTTCAAATCAAGAGGGGTTCATTTGGTTAAAAAAGATATTTGGACCCTTAAGGGGTCTTTTTGGTCAACCCCAATTGACTTGGTCAACCAGGTCAGACCAAAACTTGGGTATGGGTCCAATTGATCTTAGATGATATTTGGGATTCATTGGAAGAGATTTTAAGGGTTGAAGAGATTAAGCAATGTTGAGTTTTGGCCAAACGTCCAAAAATTCCCTTAAAGAGCATTTTGGTCATTTGACCTCTGGTCAATTTTGGGTCAAACTAAATCCTACAAAATACAATTTACTGGTCAACATATCATAACAAAGGTTATGAGCTTGGTCAAGGGTCCTGGGAAAGGCCCCAAGGTCAAAATCAACAAAGGGACTAGTCTAGTGGCATATGATATAAATATTTGAAGGTTTTTCATCCTTTGGAAATAGATTTAGTTTCTAGGGTTAGAGACCTCAGAATGAGCTCAAATTTGGAGGGTTGAATCTAGAGACATATCTAATCAATATGATAATGACAGATCATGAATCAGAGGTCCTTTGACTGGGTTTCCAAATGATATAAAATTCACCAAGGATAGGTTTTAAGACTTAGACTTTGGCCTTGGATTTGGACTTGGGAATTTTGGGTTTGAGATGGATTTTGGACTTGGTTGGCTTAGTTTGAGTTGTTGATACCAATCACAATCAAGTGGATGATTGGGATTGATCTGAGTATGATTGATGTTTGATTGAAGGTTGACTTAGGATATGGAATTGAGGATTGAGCTGGGATTTGGATGGGGATTTGATCAGGGATCTAGGCTGGAATTTGGATGAGACCTATATGACTGACATGTGGATAATTATCAGACCTTAGATCATAAAGAGAGATTTGGATTGGTCCTCATGACCTCATACAAAAATGAGGTCAGCACATTCTTGTATAGTATCAAGGTCAGACATAAGCAGAAGGAAATTTTCTTGGCTATTTTTGGTAAGATCTTGTGCACATGAGTAGGCTGGTGCCATTGGAGCGCAAATTGAATTCTATTTTATTGATCATGTCGATGCAAAGGTTTAAAATTGACAAGTTCAATGGGGAGAATTAGGGCTGCAAACGAACTGAATTGAACCGAGCTTCACCCTATTCGAGTTCAAGCTCGTTTGTCAAAATAGTGCTCAAGCTTAGTTCGAAGCTCGTCGAGCTTCTTGAATAGTCGTTTGAGCTCGAGCTCATTTAAAACTCCAATGTTCGAGTTCGGCTCGTGTTCGGCTTGAGCTCGTTTAACTTCAGGCTTATTGAGCGGCTTGTTAAGGAGCCGAGCCGACCTCAAACAAAAAGTAAACTTTTTATTAAAATCAAGTCGAGGACCTATTTACCGACCCGCCCAGGAAAACATGCCCGCGAGCCCGTCCATCCACTCTTCGACAAACGATCTCCACATGAATTTATTTTTATATAGCAAAAAAACTTTTCACCAGGCGGTGTGGGACTAAACCCCCACAATTTTTTTTTTTGTTTTGTTTTGCTGAGTGTTGATGCCATGGAGGAGAGAGAGAGGGAGGGCGGGAGAATAAAAATAATATGTGAAAATTTAGATATAGAGATAGGGCTGGCGGGAATAGAGAGAGAGGTTATTTTTTAAAAAATTTTGTTAAATAAGTTATTTAACTTTCTATTTTAAAACAAACGATAAATTTATATATGTATATATATTTTTAAAATTTGTTAAATAACATGAAATTTAATTATCTTATTAGTCAAATAAGATATAATATTTATTTTTAATTAAATATGACATAATGAGCTTATTTATCGAGCTTCTTAACGAGCATATTCACGAGCTCTAAACGATACTGTTCATGAACATAAACGAGCCGAATGCGAGGTTGTTCAAGCTTGTTTATTTACCTATCGAGTATCTATCAAAGATGTTCAAACTTGTTCGTTTAACTTATTTAACGAATATAAATGAGCTCTTATTGAGCTGAGCCACGAGTAGCTCGTTGAACGCTCGGTTCATTTGCAGCTCTAGGAGAATGATTTCAACCTATGGAGGATTAAGATAAAGGCTTTATTGATTACCTATGCCATTTCTGAGGAGAATCTTACTGCAGTCAAGGATAGAACAAGGGAAAGAGAGATAAAGCTAAAGGCACACAAACTATTCTA
The DNA here is from genome assembly GCA_019925795.1 of Dendrobium chrysotoxum. Classification (NCBI taxonomy): domain Eukaryota; kingdom Viridiplantae; phylum Streptophyta; class Magnoliopsida; order Asparagales; family Orchidaceae; genus Dendrobium; species Dendrobium chrysotoxum. Next base: position 27,152,138 of record CM034311.1, read on the forward strand.
CTTTCTCTTGGTGACGAAGTGTTGAGAGAGGTTGTTGAAGAAGTATCAACTCTAGAGGTATGGCAAATATTAGAATGTCTATATCTAAAGAGATCCCTTGCAAATCAATTGCTCTTGAAAAAAATAATTATACACGCTTCAAATGGAGGAGTCCAAAGATCTTAGAAAACATATGGATGATTTTAATAAGCTAATTCTTAATCTCAAGAATGTCGATGTGACAATGGACAAAGAAGATCAAGGAACTATACTCCTCAGCTCTTTGCCAAAGATATATGAGCACATAGTTGACACTATGTTATATTGGAAGTAAACATTTACAATGACAGAGATAAAATCTGTCTTGATGTTAAAAGATGTTTAGAAAAAATCTAAACAGAAAAAAGAAAATATTGGCAATATTTTGATTGCAAGAGGAAGACCAGAGTTCAGAGGAAATAAGTCCAGCAAGAAGTGCTTATATTGCCATAAAGAGGGACATTTTTAAGAGAAATTGTCTGGATTTGTTGAAACTGTAAGGAGTTGGGTTCAAAGAAGACACCAGGTTAGCAGTGGCGGTAGATTTGAGAGATGGATGGATTGATTCAGATGATTTGTTAAATATGGATCAAGATGGAGATTATTAGGATTTGGTTCAGATTTTAATTAATTTTTTCATTGTACTTTCTTTATATTCTTGTGTAGCTTTGTTTTGTCTTTGGTTAGGTGCAATAGTCTGTAATAAGGACATTAAGCCAATGAGCAATAAGATTTAATTCCTATTCTCTTCTTTCAAACAACTGCTCCCTCCCTATCTCCCTATCTCTCTCTCTACATTCAAGAAGGACTCATCTTCCTCCAAGATCCTAACAATGTTAAATACTCACATGCACATCAATTAACCATCATATTCCTCTTTAATTAGGGGTGTAAACGAGTCGAGTCAAGTCGAGTCGAGCTAGAGTCACTCTTGGCATGAGCATGAGCTTGATTAATTAATCGAGTTCGAGCTTAAGCTCGAGCTTTATTCTACGAGTTCAAGCCAGCTCACGAGCCGACTCATTTATTAGGAAAGAGAGTAAATTATTATGATTTAAGTAATTATTATAATAAAATGGTAAAAAGAATGAGAAATTATAAGAAAAATAATAACGAATGACTTACTACAAGAAATTATGATATAATTTTTAAATATTTTTAACAACTTTGTATTTAAAATCCTGAACTTTAATACATTTTAAGTACATTTTATATTAATACTTTTTTAAACTAGCCGGCTCACGAGCTTACAAGTTGAGTCGGAGCAAGTTCAAACTTGACTCGTTAGCTCATCGAGCTTGGCTCACGAGTCATTTGTTGAGCCGAGCCCAAACTGGCTCACGAGTCGGCTTGACTCACTTACACTTGTATCTTTAATCTATAGCAAATATTACTATTACATTATGTCTAGATTTATATAGGTACTTTGTTGATGTCTTATATAACTTAAAGCAAATTGGGTTCAATCATTTTCCCCTTGCTACCTAATAGTCTAAAACATATTGGCAATTTGGTGCTAAAAAATATTGAAGTACAAACGCATTTTACATTGGCACTCAAATCTTTATCAAAGTGATTTAAAATTTTATATAACAAAACTTATATCACAGAATTTTGACATTGAAGTTAATAGAGAGATATGGTCCATTGTATTATTGAGATATCTGTAAACTTTTTATTTATGAATTTCATATTTATCTTTTGATTTAGATGTATGTAATTATAAATGAATGGTTGTGATGCATAAGTTTGGTCATATTGTTAAGTAATTATAAATGAATGACGACAACGATGTCAAGAGAATAGCAGTCGGTCATCACTATGGTAGCGTGTGGAGAAACCGCGAGCTCTATCAAATTAAGAGAATGAGAGCGATCACAGTGCTGGAAGTCGAGATAATGAGATGTTAGGGTTTTGAAAGTGTTGTTTGTAGAGGTTATAACGGTGGTTTAAACCGCTGGTGAAAGCACTCTATAGCAACATTTTTAAAGTCAATGCTATCAAATGCTATGAAAATATTCATTTTTTAGTAGTCATATTAAGCACTTAATTTAAATAATGCACCATTTTTTACAGACCAAATATTTGTTGAATAAAACTATTCATATTTTTACTTTTATTGGTAAATTGGACGGCAATTAATATTACTTACCCGCTTTAAAAAGTGATAAAATTATAAAGAAAATGATATATAAAGTTGGTATGGTCGATGAATTGGCTGTACAAAGGAAATTTTGGTTGACAAAATGATGCATACATTTATTATGATTGGCAAATTGGTTGGCCTTTTCCATCACAAAAATTGGTCGTACATTCTGATTGATAAGTATTAATATAGCACTCTGTCATTAGCTTACCTTAATTTTACTTATCTTATACTAAAAAAGTTATATGATGTTAAACATAGGGGTGAATTTAAGGAAAAATTATTAGGTGCGGACACCGGACGTAGCTCTACGTCCGGACTCCACTGGAATGGCGCCACGTAGCGACCCGAAGACCCGGCGACCCGTTTCGCCGAGAAGTTCAAATGATGCACGTGCGATATTACTGAAGAATTACTCCGGTATTACTCGGTATTATCAAAGAATTACTCGGTATTACCTATGAATTACCTAGGTATTACTCGGTTTTACCTAGGAATTACTAGGTATTACCGAAGAATTACTCGGTATTACCTAGGTATTACTCGGTATTACCTAGGAATTACTCGGTATTATCAAAAAATACTCGGTATTACTCGGTATTACCAAAAAAATACTCGGTATTACCTAGGAATTAGTCAAAAAAGGGCAGGTTTTTTTAATTTTTCGCGTCCAATCCGGGTCGGGTTGTCGGGCCAAGCGGAAGTTGTCATAACACGTGTTAAATACGTGACGCCATTCTAATGGAGTCCGGACGTAGAGCTACATCCGGTGTCCGCACCTAATAATTTTTCGAATTTAAGGGAGGTATGGAGGAGCTCATGATTATTTAAATTTTTAATATGTTTTGTATATTTAATAGAAATATATAAATAAGTCTCTTTTGTTTATTTTTTTGATAAAAAAATTTAATTTGCATCTCCATTAGATAATAAAATTAATTTATACGCCATCGAAGAAAAATTTTTAGCTCCTCTATTGATTAAACATCATCATAAGATTTATGAATGAGTGTAAAATAAATATTTATAATTATTAATTTTTTTTTGACTTGAAGTCAACGATAGCGTTGGCCGCAATAAATTTGTACCCAATTAAAAAAAATCTAATTTTCCCGTAATAAATTTGTAGTTACAATAAATGGATCTATAAATATGAGTTTCATAACGGTGAGGATCTCCAATTAATAGTTCCCGTTATTGTCGCAAGCATGGAGCTTTTGCCGGCTTCCATCTTCATATTCTTAATCTTAACATTCCTCCTCATCAAAGCTATCACCAAAACGCTCAATCGCCACCGACTCCAATCCAAAGCGCAAGCCCCAGGCCCAAAAAACCTCCCCATCATCGGCAGCATTCACCATCTCCTCGGCCGCCGACTTCCCCATCGTGCACTATGCGACCTCTCCCTCATCTACGGCCCCATCATGCGCCTAAAGCTAGGCGAGATCCACACCATCGTCATTTCATCTGCCGAAGGAGCCAAAGAAATCATGCAGACGCACGACATCAACTTCGCCTCACGCCCCATCACCCCCACCGTCGATGCTCTCTTCTACAATGGCAAAGGACTCGTCTTTGCTTCATATGGCGAGTTTTGGCGCCAGATGCGTCGAATCTGCACCATGGAGCTTCTCAGCTCAAAGCGCGTCCGCTCCTTTCGTGCCATAATATCGCAGGAGGTCTCCTATCTCATGCGATCCATTAATGCAGTGGCTTCTACCGGCGTTGCCATCAACCTAAGCAGCGAGTTTGCCAACCTTAGCAACAACATCATGGCAATCTCTGTTGTCGGCGGTCGATGCGAAGACCAGAAGTTGTTCCAGTCGGCTCTCAGAGAAACTGTAGAGTTGGTTTCGGGTTTCTCCATGATCGATTTGTTTCCCTCGATGCCCAACTTCATTAGTCGCATCTTTGGTCTTCGACAGAAGCTGGAGCGATGCTGGCTGAATTTGGATCGAGTGCTGGAAAAAATAGTGAAAGTGCACATTGAGAGGAGGGCTAAAAACTCCATGGCAGCAGAGGATCTCACAGACGTTCTTCTCAGAATCCAACAGGATGACAGCCTCCAATTCCCACTATTAAACGACAACATCAAGGCTGTCATTAACGTGAGCTCACAATAATTAATTTAATTAGCACTTATTTGATGTTTAGCTAATAAAATTTACTATTTTATTAGGATATTCTTATGGCTGGAAGCGAGACAACATCAACTACCTTGGAATGGGCAATTTCAGAGCTTGTTCGCAACCCGAAGATTATGAAGAAGGCGCAGACAGAGGTCAGAGAAGTGTTCGGATATGACATGACAAAGATCATAGGAGACGAGGAGTGGACGAGCAACAAGCTTAGCTACTTGCAACTGGTGATAAAAGAGACATTGAGGCTACACACTCCGGTGCCCTTGTTGCTACCAAGGGAGAACAAAGAGAGGTGCAAGGTGATGGGCTATGACATTCCAGCAAGGACGACGGTGATTGTTAATGCGTGGGCAATAGCAAGGGATCCTAAGTATTGGGACGAACCTCAGGTCTTTCGGCCGGAAAGGTTTGAGGAGAATCATGTTGATATGAAGGGAGCTCACTTTGAGATGATTCCCTTCGGTGCTGGGAGGAGAATTTGCCCAGGGATGCATTTCGCATTGGCAACAGTGGAGATGGCTCTCGCATATTTATTATATTATTTTGATTGGGAGTATCCGGCTAAGAATGGAGAAGAGTTTGACATGAGTGAAGCTTTTGGAATTTCAATTAGGAGAAAGTTACCTCTTTGTTTATTAGCCACGCCTTGCGCTGCACTTTCTGGTGGCACCTAAATTTACAGCATGGGAACACCACACGAGTAATAAACAAATTTAAATGGACAAGCATTACTTCATTTGAGTCATAAAAAGCTATATGTTATGTATGTCATTTTCTTTGTTTCTTTTTTTTTTTTTAAGTAAAATTTAGTCACTTATATATATGTTTCAACAATCTGGATGCATAAAATATAAATTTAATATAAAAAAAATTATTATAAAATTTAAATTAAAATTACACAAAAACTCAAAATCTATATATATTGTTGCAGGCTAGAGTATACGCATCGATAGAGTTAGGATTACATTTCTGCGTTGTACGAATATCCAACACACAAATATAAACATAATATTTTTTACGTGGAAAACCTTAGAAAAAGGAAAAACTACGGGATCACACCCAGTTGAAATGATTCAACTAATCTTTGAATATATTACAAGTGACAGATTCGTCTTTGAAATTTAGGACGATCAGATTACAATAGTCAGCTATTGGGTTGAAATCTCGTGACGAACGGAGATCAGATGAAAATCTGGCGACGTTTGATGGTCAGGCGAAAATCCAGCGTCAGTCAGTGATCGGGTGGCCGTCCGGCATCAGTCGGAGGCTGGACGGAAGTCTAGCGTCAGTTGGAGGTCGGGCAGAAGTCCGATGTCAGTCGGTGGCTGGGCGGAAGTCCGACGATGGTCGAGGAGGAGTCTGGTGGCAAGAGAACTCTAATTTCTCTCTCTTCCTTCTCTTCCTTGCTTGGGTCTCTTTCCAAGAGTAAAGAGGGATCTATTTATAGTTTTCTGAGAGTGGCCTTACCAGTAAATAGGAGGGAGATCAAGGATAAGTTGGGAGTGGTTTGAATGGATAACCGATATTGATCCTCTTGATCATTGATTATTTACTGGACATTTGAATGTCTTAATGATATCAAAATTTGACGATCTTGGGCTCGTTGGATTCTTCTCGTGAGTCGCTCGATTGGACTATAAGCATGTCACGTTTGGAAATCATTTAGTCATCCAATTTATGGTTTGAAATTTCCAAATGCGCTTCAATTCTTCGATTTGAACCCATTTGGGCTCGGATTGAGTCGAATTTGGTGTCCTCGGGTTTGTATTTTCGAGACTTTCAGTTCGACTACAAGTTTGTTGAAATCAGAGTTCAGATGGTCCCAATTTTAATTTAGGAAGTTTCCAACTTAATTTTGCCTTGAGATTCGTGCCCGATCAAGATAATTATATATGTATATGTATATGCATACATATACGTTTAATTGTTCACGATAAGGTTTGTTTTTAAATTTATTTTAATTTTTATTATTCATAAAAAATGGTATGCCGGTTTAGAAATTTGTACTAAAAAATAAATTGTATAAAAGAAGAAATAATCCAATTTATTAAGTTGGCAGAATATAAAAAGTTATTTGTGAACATTGAAGATATCATTTGAAAATGAATAATTAATATCAAATAGAACTCTTTATTGAACCTAACATTTGGAAGCTTATGAATGAAGATATGATCTCTATGAATTTTTGGAGGAGATATCTTTTGAGGGACTACTGAATGGTCATATTAGGGAATTCCACAGTTAACAGGCATTGTTTGACCTTTCTATTGCCAATAGGCAAAAGAAATCTAAAGAAATGCTGCAGACAGTTCTATATGATCGTTTCTTCACATCCTCTATAATCGCAGATCTCATAAATCACATATATAGATAGAGTCTTCATTTGAGACAACTTTCTTACTATTTTAAGAAGCAGCAGTAAGAAAGCCGTCCTAAATAAAGCCAGAAAGAAGTTGATCTCACTTGTGAAACTTGTGGGAAGATTGCTTCATTTGACTCGCTAGCCATTTTGAAGAACTTGTCTATACAATGTTGGAATGGGAAAGCATTTTAGAATTAAATAAGGCAAAGGAGAAAAGAAAACATGGAAAATGCTTAAGGAGAAAATGAGAAAAGATAAAAAATGCTAAGACATCATCACTATTTATACTAATAATATCTCCATTAAAATTATGTCAACGCATTTCTATTCAATAGTTACAAATGACACTTTAGAAAATCTTCTATCTTCTATCATAAAGGATAATAAATACTATTATATATTTTTCAAGTTCTAGCATTTTCTTTAAAAGATTATTCTAAAACATGCTCTATCTAAACTACAAAAGCCCAAACAACAATGGACAAAAATTAAGTTTTACAACTTATTTTCTTCTATATCAAATTTGCTTTTCAACATAAAAATATGCCCTTCCCCACCACAACAAAATATAAACAAATAAATACATATTTCAATACTTTTAATTGGACCCTATATGAGAGTAATATTTTTAATAACTTTAAATTATAATATTAAATGAATATATAAAAAATTAAAACAATTTTTAATAAATAATGTATTGAAACATACAATTTTTTTTATGTTTACTTTATGTTATATTTCAAAATAAAATAATGTGTGATAACTTAGAAAATTTTTACTTTCTATGTCCTATAACGAGGAAATTGAAGAAATATATATGTTATTTACTTTTTAACTGATTTTTTTTTGAATTAAAATACTTTCACTATAATTTTATCCAAATGTATAGAAAAATTGAACTCTCACCCTTCCTCAGTTCTACTTTCTTCATTGTTGTCATCATTGTACTTTTGTTTAATATTTTTTTTACCCAAGAGGGACTATATCAATGAAATTTGGCATTTCTTCGATCATCGATGACTTCATCATAGATGTGTATTATTTTTTAATGTTTTATCATATATCATAAATTAGATTATTTTGACAGAGCTCTTACATAGCGTCAGAGAGAGTATAAAAAAAATCTAATTTGAATAGTATTAATACCTATGATAAAATCATTTGGAAAATAATATATAAACTTAGTATGGTTGACAAATTGGTCTTACTAACAAATATCCATAGTTTTTAATGGAAATTTTGGTTCAAGCTGATGCATATTTTTGTTATGATTGGTAAATTGATTAGCCTTTCCTATCATAAAAAGTAGTTACCAATTTTGATTGGTATTTACTGATGTAGCACACAAAAGGAAGTTCCATGTTGTTAAATATAAGAGTGGATTTTCATAGTTTTAATTCATACTTGAATTTAAAATGTCCACTACTCCATTTGTATTAATGGGGCTTTAAAGGTATTTTTGAATTCTTCCTTTTGTGTGAGACAACGACGCTGCCTATCACCTTATTTATTCTACATTTCCATGGATGTCATTTACAATAATTTTTTAATGATTTATCATGAATAAAACGTATACTAGAGTTATTTTGGAGAACCAATAATTTCCTGTCCTGCTCTATGTTGATGATCTCTTAGTGTTTGATAAATGCTCTAGCTAGTAGCAACATTACAATGCTTCAAAGACATCTTGGGGCATTTTGGTAGGTTATCGTGTTTGCATATTAACATCTCTAGGAGCACAGTCTCCTTTTCTTCTAAAGTCTTAAACCCTGCGTCATTTTCTAATATTCTTAATCTAATAGTTGCTAACTTAAACATTACTTATTTGGGTATCCCCATCTCTTTAAAAAGAAAAACTTCACATAATAGCCTTCTAACGCCTTCTTTTATTTGATGGTTGGAAAGCTAAGTCTCTTTCTTTTATTGGCTGACCGTAATTTGTAACATTTAGTATTTGAAGTCTCCTTATCTATTGTTTCAGAAGTTCAGTCATCCCTAAGGCTTGTTGTAAGTTACTGAATAGGCGTTGCTCAAGATTCATTTACCATTGAGATATTAATGCAAGAAAATCCCATCTCATCTCTAAGAAAAATATGTGTAAACCATGAAATCTCACCGGTCTGGGCAGACTTGCCATATCTGCACTTTCACATGCTAACAAAAGTTCTTTGGTTTGGAGATTGTTTGAATTAATGCAAAATAGTTTTTATTAATTAAGCATTATTAACACTAAAAACAGTTTGTAGTGAAAGGATGTGTCTCTTGGTTAAGTTTTATTTCAGTTTTTTTTTTAAACCGTGCTTGTCCTGTATGTGAGGAAGTGAAGTGATAAAAAAAAAGTTCTGTTCTGTTTTGTATCCAGCAAAGCATTTTTTTTCTTTAGTTTTGTTTCTCCATTCTCTCCAATTCTCTCTAACATTGTGGTATCAGAGCCCGGTTTCGATTGAAGTGGGCGTCGAATTTCTGAATTAAAGTAAAGTTTTAGAAGATTTTGTATATTCTTCTAAAAACAAGGTGTGTGATTCTTATTCAAGCATTTTGAGAAATTTTTCATGGCAACAAGCACTACTTCTCAACCTTTGATTCCCTCTTCAATGGTGAGAAGTATGAGTTTTGGAGTATCAAAATGAAGACCTTGTTTAAGTCACAAGATTTATGAGATCTTGTGGTGAATGGTGTGCAAATTGGAGAAGATGAAGGGAGAAATAATGATAACAAGAAGAAGGATTCAAAGGCTTTATTTTTCATTCAACAAGCTATGGATGAGAGCATATTTTCAAGAATTTCTTTGGCAGAGACATCAAAGGAAGCTTGGGATATTTTGGAGAAAGAATTTCAAGGTTCAATAAGAGTAAGAACAGTAAAGTTACAATCTATGCGACGTGACTTTGAAACTATGAATATGAATGAAGGAGAAGGTGTTCAAACTTATCTCTCTCGGGTATCAACAATTGTGAACAAAATACGATCATTTGGAGAGCAAATATCTGATGAGAAGGTAGTCTCCAAAGTTCTAAGGAGTCTTCCAACAAATTTTGAACATGTAGTGGCTGCTATTGAAGAATCCAAAGATCTTGCTGTGTATTATTTTGATGAAATGATGAGTTCGTTGATGTCTCATGAGGAGAGAACAAACAGAAGAGAATTAAAAACAGTTGAAAAGGCATTTCAAGTGAAGGAAACTTCAACTAGTGGCAACAAAGAAGGAGGTCATGGTAGAGGAGCAAGAAGTTCTTATAGAGGAAGAGGTGGTCGTGGTGCTTTTCGGGGAAGAGGAACTTATGGAGATAAAAGATCAAATGGAGGTCAAAAGTAATGCTATTATTGCAAGAAGTTTGGTCATATTGAGACAAACTGTTGGAACAAGCAAAGGAATCAAGAAGGCAAAGATAAAGTGCAGTGTGATTTTTGTAAGAAGTTTGGACATTCAGAAGATAGATGTTGGTCCAAACAAAAACAAGCCAATATTGCAGAGAAGACAACAGATCAAAATAATCTGTTTATGACACATTTCCAAGGTGATTGTGATAATTCAGAAATTTGGTTCCTTGATAGTGGTTGTTCTAATCACATGACTGGAATGAAGTCTCTTTTCAAAAAGATTGATATGTCAAAGAAATCAGAAGTCAGATTTGGTGATAATAATGCTGTTCAAGTTGAAGGCAAGGGGAGCATTGATGTTGGGATAAATGATGGCAAGGTAAAGCTATTACATGATGTTTTGTATGTTCCAAAACTTGCACATAATTTGCTAAGCATTGGGCAATTAATTTATAGTGGATATAAAGTTGAATTTGATGAAAAGACTTGTAAAATTGAAGACAAAAAGAGTAATCAACAAATTGCAAGAATTCAAATGGCTCCAAATAAAATTTTTCCACTCAATATTTCAACAGTTCAAGAAAAAGTATTGATGGCTAAGAAGATATCTAATGCAGAATTATGGCATTTTAGATATGGTCATTTGTATATGGGAGGTTTAAAATTATTGTATCAAAAGAAGATGGTTTATGGTTTGCCTAAAGTTGACTATAGTGGAATTTGTGAAGCTTGTGTTATGGGAAAGCAAGCTAGAAAACCTTTTCCATATGAAAAATCATGGAGAGCAAGAAGATGTTTGGAATTAATTCATGCAGATTTGTGTGGCCCAATGAATACACCATCTCATGGAGGGTGTAAATATTTTCTTTTATTTGTTGAAGACTATAGTAGAATGAATTGGGTGTATTTTTTGAAGCATAAATCAGAAGCTTTTGAAAAATTTATGCATTTTAAAACATTGTTGGAGAATCAAAGTGGCAAGAACATTAAAATTCTACGCATAGATAGAGGTGGAGAATTTACTTCAAATGAGTTTGGCAAATTTTGTGACAAGTATGGAATCTTCAAACAACTAAGTGTTCCTAATACACCACAACAAAATGAGGTTGTGGAAAGGAAGAATAGAACTGTTGTAGAGATGACAAGAAGTATGTTGAAGATGAAGAATTTACAAAATATATTTTGGGCTGAAGCTGTTGCAACAGCTATTTATATTTTGAATATTTCTCCAACAAAAGCTGTTCAAAATATTACACCTTATGAAGCATGGAGTGGTAGAAAGCCTGTTGTCAGTCATTTGAAAGTATTTGGAAGTATTGCCTATGCATTGGAGGATGGTCACAATAGAAGCAAGTTGGATAGCAAATCTAGAAAGTTGATATTCATTGGCTACAACATTCAGTCAAAGGCATACAGATTGTTTGATCCACAATCTGAGAGGATCATTGTCAGTAGAGATGTTATTTTTGATGAAGATGGTATGTGGGATTGGAGTGAATCTGTAATTCATGATAAAGGAAAAGCAACAGTTGAATTTGAGGAGAATCATCAAATTGATATCACTAACAATCAAGAAGTTAGTGATGGTTTGTCATCTAATTCAACTCTTTCAAGTCCAAGATTAGTAGATTCAAGCACATCTGAAGAGAGGCATCATAGAAAGATGAGATCTTTGCATGAGTTGTATGATTGTACATTTGCTCTTATGGTTACAGAACCATTATGTTATGAAGATGCTTGTGGAAAAGAAGAATATGAAAATGCTATGAAAGAGGAGATTCAAAGTATTGAGAAGAATGATACTTGGGAGCTTGTAGATATGCCATAAGGAAAAGATCCAATTGGTGTGAAAAGTACAATTCAGATGGAAGCATCAAAAAATACAAAGCAATGCTTGTTGTCAAAGGTTATGCACAAAAATATGGTATTGATTTCTATGAAACCTTTTCTCCTGTTGCTAGATTTGAAACTGTTAGACTTTTGCTTGCATTAGCTGCACAAATGAAGTGAAATGTTTTTCAATTTGATGTTAAATCTGTATTTTTAAATGGTAATTTGGAAGAAGATATATATATTGATCAACCACAAGGTTTCATTTTTAAAGGCAAAGAGGAGAAAGTTTATAAACTAAGGAAGACACTTTATGGGCTTAAACAAGCACCAAGGGCATGGTATTGGAGGCTTGATTCATACTTCCAAAAGAAGGGATTTCATAGAAGTGAAAATGAGCCTACTTTGTATGTGTTGGCTAAAAATGGTGATTTGCTTATTGTTTGTGTTTATGTTGATGATATTATCTATTCTGGGTCATTTAATATGTTGATTGAAAAGTTCAAGGCTGATATGATGAAAGAATTTGATATGACTGATTTGGGGTTGCTGCACTATTTTCTGGGCTTACAAATTATTCAAGCAGATGATGGAATTTTCTTATCTCAAAAAAGATATGCATTGGAGTTACTAAAGAAGTATAATATGCTGACTTGCAAGACTTTTTCAACACCCATGAATACAAATGAAAAGTTAGTTCAGAATAATGATACAACTAAAGCCAATGAGAAAGTATTTAGAGGAATTGTGGGTGGTCTTATGTATTTGACACATACCAGGCCTGATATTATTTACTCTGTCAATCTTATTTCAAGGTTCATGCATAATTTCTTCTGTACATCATCTTGGAGCAGATAAACGCATTCTTCGCTACATTCGGGAGAACCAATTATGGGATTTGGTACAAATCAGTTTCTAACTTTAATTTAGTTGGTTTTACTGATAGTGATTGGGCAGGTTCCATAGAAGATAGAAAGAGCACAAGTGGATTCATATTCAATCTTGGGTCTGGAGCAATATCCTGGAGCACAAAGAAGCAAGCAAGTACTGCATTGTCATCTTCAGAAGCTGAATATATTGCAACTTCATCTGCAGCATGTCAAGCAATTTGGATGAGAAGAATATTAGAAGACCTTCAACAACCTCAATTAAAGGCGGCGACATATTTTGTGATAATAAATCCACAATCTCTATGACGAAGAATCCGGTGTTTCATGGAAGATCAAAGCACATAGAGCTCCGACATCATTTTGTAAGAGAAGTTGTGGCAAAAGGAACTATTGCAATCAAGTATTGTTCCACTGAAGATCAAGTTGCTGATGGATTCACTAAAGCTCTCAATTTTAAAAAAATTTGAGAAATTCCGATCAAATCTTGGAGTAGGAATTTTGCATTAAGGGGTTGTGTTTGAATTAATGCAAAATAGTTTTTATTAATTAAGTATTATTAACACTAAAAACAGTTTGTAGTGAAAGGATGTGTCTCTTGGTTAAGTTTTATTTCAGTTTTTTTTTAAACCGTGCTTGTCCTGTACGTGAGGAAGTGAAGTGATAAAAAAAAAGTTCTGTTATGTTTTGTATCCCGCAAAGCATTTTTTTCCTTTAGTTTTGTTTCTCCATTCTCTCCAATTCTCTCTAACATGGAGAATGTTAACTGCTGACAACGTGCTTGCTAGTTGGTGGAAGAACCAATATATTTTCCCCTGAAAATGAACCGCTTTCAATGTTTGTTTCCTTCTGAAAAAAATCTAAAGATGGTGTTGATAAACAAGTCTAACTAGAACTTAACTTCTTATACTATTTATAATGATATGTAGCTGCATTTCACTGTTATGGGAACCCTAGTATAATGAAAAAAAAAGATGAATTAGTAGGAATTATAGCCTTCTCATCTCTCTCTGTAACCAAGAACTCATCTCTTAATGCCATTATAAACAAGTCTAACTAGAACTTAACTTCTTCAATTTCGTATGCCGTGCAAAATGCCATCACTTCCTTTACTATTTGCAATAGGGATGGAGACTACACATGGAATGGAATGGAAAATCCATCTTTTATAGGTCTTCTTATGCCATACTAAGAGAATGAGACTAATATTATAGGTTTCTATTTATGGTGTATTGGACCTCTTTAGCCTTTTGACGGATTAGTTCTTTTGGTCGAATGATGGTGTTGATAGCCCTTTTGTTGATCGCCTTTTTTTTGGGTGTTGGCTCCTGGCAGCCTAAATTTTTTTAGAATTCTCTTTATTATTATTATTATTATTTTTATTTAGGATTCTCTTTTTACTAGTACTTAGATGGGATATTAGGCTCTAGGTTTCTTTCTTTTTGATGTAGCTCATCTGAGAATTAGCGAGTTAAAGAGGACTTGTACTTTTCCTTGCGTAAGGTTTTCAGTGAATTAAAAAAAAAGAATTTATTTTGAACCGATCACAGCATACCATCTTCGTCCCAAGAGCTCAAAAAGGAATGTCTCAACCTTAATTTGGGATGTTTGCTCTTCTTGAGCTTCATTTGAGATAGTTTTATTACTGATTTTGTTAGTCTATTTAGAATCAATTTGTGTCGAACAATTTGTCGAGTCTGCTGAGGGGTGTGGTCCCCCTTGCTTGAGTTTGGGTGCTTTACACCAATAATTTTTTTTCCGTACAAAACCTTGGCGTTGTGTACTCGAGCACCCTAGCACTACATTGTTCACTGGACAATTTTGTGTAAAATTAATTGAGAGTAGAGCGCCACATCGCTGTCAAACAGACCAAATGATAGAGATTAGGGTGCCGCAGAGCTCCAAAATGAAGACGCAACGGTGTCCCTTAGTGGTATATAGAAACTTTTCTCTTTTGTTTCTTTGGGGAGAACAGTGCAAGAAAGAAGCAAAGTAATGAGAGAGTGAGAGAAAAAAGTGATTTGTACTTATTTCTATCAATTTTTATAATGGATTTTCTGGTGTGGTGTGGCTCCATGATTTTTTCTCAATTTCAGACTTTTCTACGTTAAATCCTGGTGTCCTTTGCTTTCTGTTGCATTATTTTTTTTTAATTGTGTGGTTTACTTTCTCATCCCTAACAGATTTCTAAAACAAGTTTTTAGTATAATTTTTTTTTGAAAATAGTGAAAAGTAATAACAAAAAATTGTCCCAATTAAAGCCTTAGTATTAGCTTATTCTCTTCTACGTACCTTTAATGCCATTTCAATATTTTATTTTCCTTTATCCAGCAATCTTATTTAATTAATATATCAACAAAATTATTTTTTATTAGATTATTCCTTTTACCAAACCTAATACATATCTAAGAAAATATTTTTATGAAAGCCGATAAGTTTATTTTTTAAGTGTAATTATTATTATCGACTACTCTTTCTCTTTATCCTGCAATTATTTTTAGTATAATTATTGATATCGAGATTTTTAAAAAATTACGAGATTATTCGGTTAGGTCTTAACCAAATAAATAAACTCCAATTTAAAATTTGTCTAAAACAAAAATGACTTTGTTGATGCTCTCTTTTAAAAAAAAATTATTCTGTGCTATTACCGAATAGCATCTAGAGGTCAATGAGAATGCGCCACGTCATTTTTTTTGCTATGTACCGCTCAGCACCGGATGATGTGGCCTGTTATGATTCGCCTCTAAACCGTTCGGTGATCGCACAGAATAATTTCTCCTTCCCAAATGATATCCTCTTAGCTATAAAATAACACAAGAGAGATCAGAACTTTGTTGTTGGCTCACTCCTCCTATAACTTATCCTCTTAGCTGCTACATAGCACAAGATAATCTTATATCTTTTGATGCTCTTCACCCAAGAAGAATCCTCTTAGCCACAAGAGAACAATACATATGAGATTTTATATCAGGATAATCCCTCAAAATTTTAATTTGAATAAAAAATAGAAAATGAACTTGTTATTTAAAAAAAAAGCAAGATATTTTACACAATAATTTCTTAGACAAAAAATTACCTTAAAAATGCTATATAATTGTTTTATAATTAAAAGAAAAAACAGATTTTACCTATCAATATATATATATATATATATATAAAACTTTATTCAACACGCATGAATAAAATATTTTGATGTATATCGTCACTTTATATGAGATCATGTGTCAAAATATAATGAATTCATTAAAAATTAATTTGTGAATGTATTCATCATTTTGCTTCTAGCCATTGTTCGTTGTCTGTGTTGGTTGTTCTCTTGGCGTATGTTTGATTGAGTTGGTCATCCTGGCTCTGGTGCTCTGGGTGGTTGGGTGTTGTTGTGGTGAGGGTTTGATTGTCTTGTGTTGGTTTTGTTTGGGGCTTTGTTATTGGAAGATTATACAATATGTTTGTTTATCGAACATTGTAGCATGCATGTCATTTTATGTAATATTAACATAAGTGTCTGGGAACGAATAAGTGCAATGCTAGCTATTTTTCTTAGATTTTTAAGCCTACTATTTGTTATATTTGAATCTCCTAGCACTCTCAGATCTCTCACATTCCCTATCCACTCTTAAAACTTCACTCCACAAAGAATTTTCTTGTGGTTATGTACTAAATATGGCAAGTAAGAGATCACAAGGAGAGGGCTCATTCATTACATGAATAGACATCTGGTTCAAAATCATCGAAGTTTAGCAGAAGTATGATCGTTTCCGTTGATCTCATCTATTGCATATTCAAAATTAGTTATTCAAAGAAATTTTCGTATGAAATTTATGATATTTTCTTTGCTACGATCTTAAAATTTCTCATTTCACTTAAATATCCCTATGTCTTGGAGTTTCCTTTAGTATTCTTTATAAATCTTCATATTTATGTACTCTTTCATCTTATGTGTGTAATCATCAAGTAGCTAGAGATTATTGCCTATGATTTTCATATATGCTTGAACTACAGAAAAATTGCTTGTTACCAGCGGATAAAATTCGCCGGTAAACGGACATTTTCCTGTAGTGTTGTATGCCATAAATACTAGTCTTCGTCATAGTATTTTTTTTTCTTGTGATTGGCTAAATGCTAGTATTATTTTACATAGCTCGCCTCTACCTCATCACTTACCTATGATATGTATTCTAATGAAAAATGCACATATCATCCAACATATGCATCATCACAATATATTCTCAAAGATGGGGGCAAGCTGAATATATAGTTGGTTACACATTTTTGCATGGTTCAATAAGTGTTTAATGTCATGGATGCACTCATCCATTATAATGAACATATTATATCTATTTGCAATCCTACAATGAAGCTTCAACCAAATATCATATTAAGACATGAAATTGCATATATTTTGGAATTAAAATACAATATCACCGATCTGAAACATCTAAATCAAATTCTAATTCCATTATGTGATCATTCTTTTCATATATTTTTTAGAGAAGAAGAAGAATTACTCTACCATCGTCCTTAAGCACAACCTAAACATAATTATAAGACACTAATTGGACAAAGCAATCTCTCAATTCAAGTTAAAAATTATTTGACATATCATTAGGAAAATGAATCAAGTCAACAATATCATGCCTGGCTCCAAGGGCAATTTGACTATATTAAATATTTTTGGTATCACCCATTAGGCTCATCCAAATCCTAATTATATATATATATTTTATTAATTTTGATAAATAGGGGAGGGGGTTGGTATTGAAGCACTTATTTGTATGGATGGTTGTTCATATCGGTCATATCAATAGTAAATGTCTTTAATATCTTTTCTTGATTATAATATCATATCATATTTATGTGTTCATCATTATACTCATGATTATATCATTAACCTTTGTTCATTAGGATTTTCATCTAAAAAATTAGTTTTAAGAAAATCTTTTATTTATTTTTTATCCATAAAATATTATATTAATTTTTTTGGTTAAAACTCATATAAGGGCCTACACGTTAAATAAGCAAAATATTACATGGTCCTTAGAAGGTTCTTTAGCTCGCTACTGCTCCAAAGAGCTACAATGAAAGTAAAAGATATACCCTAATAAGCCCAAGAACCTTGCCATAGTACATGAATCAAACGAAAACAAATGAAGAAGAGGACGAAACCCTCATTCCAGAAAAGTCAATTAAGGAAGCCCAGAGAAGCACCTTAGTAGAAGCCTTGGAGTCTCTCAGGAGCCTGCATAAAATAAAGAGTAGAAAAGAAAAAGCAGAAAAGAGTAAAAGGATACAACTTAGACAAAAGCAAGCCATTAGACCACTTGCAAGATAACAAAACACTCTAAGCAAAACCAAATTAGTCAACAACCAAAAAGAGAAAGAACACCTAAAGAGAAAGAACCAAAGGTACCAGAGACCAGAACCCTATAACAACAAGGCAAGGAAATATCAGCACCTAAAGCCCCCATCAAGCACCAACCACACCCCAAAGCCAGAAACAAAGCCAAAAACACCCCACCCCAAAAAACCCATAGGCAAAGACACTCAGAAACACAACCACCAAAACCACAAAATTAGAACCAGGACCAAAAGAAGCCAAACAACCCACCAAAACAACACCAAAGCCACAACACCCTCAGAACAAAGCAACTCCACCAACAACCCCACACACCAAAACACCTAGCCACAAACACCCTCGAACACTAAAAACCAAATAAAAACCCACATCAATGCCAGAGAAAAGAACTAGAGGAGCCCCCAAAGACCAAACACAACCAGAAAAGCACAAGACTAAGAATTAGAATAAGGAATAGGAACAGCTTTGGATTTCAAAGATCTACCAATCGAATACTTGAAATTTTGATTCTTAGTTTTGTTTTTATTTTTCTTTTTTCTTGCCAACAGCAGAAGAGAAACCATCATTATGAACATTAATAATATTTAAATCAACATCATCTTGGACATAATGATTACCATAATTAACCTCCCCTGCCACCACATAAGTATCCAACGTTCAGAGTTCAACCAGTTAGCATGCTCATCATACTTCTTATGATTCCCCAAATTCAAAGCCAATAAAGCCTTATCAGATAAAGGATAATAGGGAATATTAATTTTAGGATTCAAATTTGAAACATCCAAAAAATAGGCTCATCTAAAACCAACACCCCAACATCCACCTCTTCAGAGGGTGGAGAAAAATGCATGACAACATTATTAACAATAGAGGATCCTACAACAAAATTAACAACTGGAACCAATAGGGGAGAAATAACCATAGTGTTAGTATCATCCACAATATTAACAAGAACTAGAGAAGTAAGTGAGGGAGGAACATCGGCTAGGGGATCAACGAAAATGTTTCCCTGATTATTGATAGTTACAGTTTTAGTATTAATTAATAGATCTTTTTGTAAATGTGAATAAAGGACATGGCATTCCAACGTTAGATGACCCAACGATATGCAATGATCACAAAATTAGGGAAAATTATCCATGAATACATTTTGAATATAACCAAACTTTTTAAGGTCAATCCATGCGTTGTCTAGATCATATCATTTAGAGATATCCAATTCAACTAAAACATGAGCCATAGAGGGGCGAGATCCAATCGAAGTGGCATTATCAGTCTGCAAGGGACGACCAAATAATGAACCCATCCCATGCAATACATGGAGAAAATAAATAAGATTGAAGATTAGGAAAAGAAACCCAAATGAGTATGATTGGAGATTCCTCAGATATATCAAAGTTAGGTGACCATTTTACCAATTTCATGA
Source organism: Dendrobium chrysotoxum (assembly GCA_019925795.1). Classification (NCBI taxonomy): domain Eukaryota; kingdom Viridiplantae; phylum Streptophyta; class Magnoliopsida; order Asparagales; family Orchidaceae; genus Dendrobium; species Dendrobium chrysotoxum. Next base: position 27,171,628 of record CM034311.1, read on the forward strand.
AGTAATTGTTAACAAAATAAGATCTATGAGCAAAAATTTTACAGTAATCTATATCATTTGAGAGTTTTATCAACACATGTTTAGGATCCGAAAGAATAACCGAATATTCAGCTATAAGCTTTAAGTTAAAGAAGAATTCTTGAATTACGTCCAGAGAGGGCCAGTGACTAGGAAATTTTCTCACCAAAGAAAACTCAAATGGGGCTGCAAGGGCAAAAACCTCATCCTCAAAAATCCAAAGCGACGACAAACCATGGAAAGTTGTAGATCTAAGATCCAGGAAAGAAATCAAAGAAGATCCTGATAGGGCTTTAACAAACGATCTAGAGTTTGCTTTACTGTTGAGGAATCCAGGATCCCTCAAACCAACTTGATTAATTGTCATTCCAAAAAATTGAAAGTGGAAAAATCAAGGAAAAACCATGATATGAAAACTCGTGCAGAGGAGTGAGGAGAAGGGAGAGGAGAGCTTCCTTGAGCTGACGGAACCAGATAGGGCGAGGCCGAAAAGATCCACACCGAAGAGAGAAGGAGGCTAGGGCGAAACCCTAGCAGAGCTAGTAAATATACACATTAAAGTTGATATTACATTTTTTTAATGAAGCTAAGGTTGACTTGCACATACTAATGCACATAAGAATTAATAATTAATTTAATCAATAGATTAATAAAACATGAAAAAAGTATAACTTTTTGTATTATATGATGATTAATCATTTTGTACTATTTGCATTGATCTCAAAATCAATCAAACAATTCAATTTAATATTGATCTATTTATGGATCGTATTGTATGAAAACATGATGACACCGGTGTTGTTGCTCTGTTTAGTTGCTAATAAACTTCAGCTCTTATATTAGCTACATATAATTAAATAGTTTGCCTTTTAATATTATCATGAGGGCTATGACTATTTAAATAGCCAACAAGTTATTATATATAACAGGTTGATAGCCAATTAAGACAAACTGGTCACGCACACATCACATATACAAGACTTGAACCCAATACCTATTGGTTGATAGCCAAAGCACCCAACCAACAAAAAAAATTGGGCAATGCCCTCATTCACCAAAAAATTTTTTTTTTTAAAATAACCGAATTCAAACTCAACCACCTCTGATTGCAACATAAACTTCAATTAAAACATTCAAGTATATATTTAGTATCATCAAAATTAAATTATTAAATCTTTAAGATCATGAGACTAACATCTAGATAATTAAAAATCTAGTCTGATTAGTGGCTAGAAATGAACATACTTGACTAGAATCTGAATCACATAGATATTTTGCACCTATTAATTATCTCTATTTAGTTTTTGTTTCTTATAGTAATATTTTTTATTTCAAACTATTTATTGAAATTTTTATTTTGTGATAATCTATTATTACAAACAAAGCTTGTTGTGTATGATCATTATAATTTGCATATTGAGAACATTAAACCAATTTTTTTAAAATAACTAATTTTTTAAAGAACCCCCAATTCACTCCCAATCTCTACTCATTCTCACAAACTTTATTGTTTGAAATATCACATATCAAGTTTAAAACGATCATAAATATATCAGCTACCATATGACATAAAAACCTGAGACATGCCCCGCAACTAATATAGATAAATTTAAATTTACTAAAGTTATTTAAGATTAAGGTTTTGTTTGGGGGCAGCTTTCTTATCGATTTTAAAGCAACTTTTTTTTTTTTTGTGGGAATAGGGATATCTACCCGCTGCCATTCCAAAGAGAGCATTTGGCGGCGTAACTAATCTCTTGGCGGAACCTAACAAGGCCATCCACCCTACACTTGTTTTGCCCCACTAAAGAGGTGAGGCCATAGTAGATGGGATTTGAATCCGGGATGGAGGGTTCCCAACCGTGCTCGCCCATCAACCACCCTAAACCTTGTTGGGTTAAAAGCAACTTTCTAATAATAAATTTTTAGTGTACTAAAAAGCTGCAAGTACAAAAAAGTTGTCTTAAAAGAACATAATATAGGATAAATACAATATCCTTATCCTGTCTCGGCAAAGTTACTCTCGCACGTTAGGGAGTGAAGCACAACAAGTGGCCAACAAACAAAGAGGTGACTTCCTCCTCATTGCAATTCCAAATGCTTCGCTCATGTCAAGCTCCTCTCCATTCTTAGCTGGATACTCCCAGTCAAAATAGTACAGTAAATGTGCGAGAGCCATCTCAACTGTTGCCAATCCGAAATGCATACCTGGGCAAATTCTCCTCCCAGCACCAAAAGGTATCATCTCAAAGTGAGCTCCCTTCATGTCAACATTGTTCTCCTCAAATCTCTCCGGCCGAAAGACCTCCGGTTCATCCCAGTATTTAGGATCCCTCCCTATAGCCCACGCGTTCACCATCACTGTTGTCCTTGCAGGAATTTCATAGCCCATCACCTCGCACCTCTCTTTATTCTCCCTTGGTAACAGTAAGGGCGCTGGAGTGTGCAGCCGTAGCGTCTCCTTTATCACGAGTTGTAAGTAGCTAAGTTTGCCACTAATCAACTTCTCGTCTCCTACGATCTTTCTCATGTCGTTGCCGAACGCCTCTCTCACTTCCTTCTGTGCCTTCTTCATGATGTGTGGGTTGCAAACCAACTCTGAAATTGCCCACTCTAAGGTAGTCGCCGTCGTCTCGCTTCCAGCCATGAGAATATCCTAATAAAACGGTGAACCTTATTAGTTAAGCAATATATAATTAGTAAGGAAGTAATTATTGTGAGCAAGCCTACGTTAATGACTGCCTTGATGTGATCGTTGGAGAGAGGAATTTGGAGGCTGCCATCCTGTTGGATTCTGAGAAGAACGTCGGTGAGATCCTCCTCTTCCATGGAATCTTTTGCCCTGTTCACATCGTGTTCTTGAACGATTTTTTCCAGTATTCGGTCCAACTTCAACCAGCATCGCTCCAGCTTCTGTCGAAAACCAGCGATGCGGACGATGAAATTGGGCATCGAGGGGAATAGATCGATTATCGAGAAGCCCGAAAGCAACTCTAAAACTTCATCGAGTGTTGATAGGAAGGCCTTCTGGTCCTCGCATCGTCCGCCGACAACAGAGATTGCCATGATGTTGTTTGTGAGGTTGGCAAACTCGCTGCGTAGGTTGATGACGACGCCGGCGGAGGCTGCTGCATTAATAGATTGGATGAGATAGGAGACCTCCTTCTCTCTTATGGCACGAAAACGGTGGACGCGCTTCGAGCTTAGCAGCTCATTGACGCAGAGTCGACGCATCTGGCGCCAGAACTCCCCATATGAAGCAAAGATAAAGTCTTTGCCGCCGTAGAGGAGAGCATCGATGGTGGGGGTGAAGGGGCGCGAGGCGAAGATGATGTCGTGGGTTTGCATGATCTCTTTGGCGGCTTTGGGTGAGGAGATGACGATGGCGCCGATCTCACCTAGTTTGAGGCGCATGATAGGGCCGTAGACGGCGGAGAGGTCACGGAGGGCGCGGTGGGGAAGACGGCGGCCCAGCAGATGGTGAATGCTGCCGATGATGGGGAGGTTTTTGGGGCCTGGGGCTTGTTTGCTCGATTGGAGTTGGTGCTGATTGAGTTTTTTGATGATTGATTTGATGAGGAGGAATGTTAAGAACAGGAAGATGGAAGTGAAGAGAAGCTGCATCCTTGCTACTATGACTGTAGCTATTGTGCTTTTGAGTGTTATGAAACTTTCCCTTGAGTGGAAGTATTTGTAGGGTGCTCAAATTTTATGTTGTGTGGAAAATATTTTTAAGTGTGAAAAAAAAAAGTTGATAATTAAACTTTTAGTTGAAATAAACAATAAAGCTTATTGAAAAGCATTAAGTATTTTGTGCTGATCAATTTGTCATATTGAAGAAAATCACTTATATTTGAGCTGTACAGTTTTGAGTGTTTCATACAATGAGTTATATAACAAACCTTCCTATCGCATATTGAAATCATTAATTTTGCTATAAAGAGTTGATTTACAGAACCAATCAAAACTATTAGTAGCACAAATCTTTAAACCAATACTAAGCTAAACGATAAGTTTGTGAGCAGCTAACCTTATAAACAATATATCAAATTTGGACTTCGTTTGGAAAGATTTTTTTACTGCTTCTTAAAATAGCTTTTTAGTATAAAAATTTTAATTTTTATACTAAAAAATTATTTTAAGAAGCAATAAAAAATCATCCCGAACGAAGCCTTAGAGCCATATGATTTGAAATCAACTCAAAACCGACTTGTGGCTCGAATTGATTCGAGTTCGTGCTGGCTAGAATTTGAATCAAAATGACTTAATATTAATTATTTTTTCTTTTTCTTAAATTTTAAAATGTTAAATGTGCATATGTATATATAATTATCATACACATATACGTATACATATATATATATACATATCATTTATATTTGGAACGGATTTTAAGCCGGCTTGTTATAATCCAGGCCCAAAACTTGAAATCAGCTCAAAATCAGACCGAGTCAAAAATTTGGTTTGGCCAGGTTATAGCCCCATCCAATCAAAAATAATTTAATATTTGAGCATTCTTCCATTTTCAAATTAAAAATTTTAGCCCTACCGAACACCACTATCAATTATAATAAGCCAATTGTTGTCTACATTCATCTTATCATCAACTCAATAAGCATCTTAATAAATTTCTTACTAAAGAAAAAAAAAATTGTAAGGAAAACTATGTATATAATATTCATTCAATCTTATCACAATACGGTCTTAATGAATAATATCCATCATCATATCAAAAGATATAATAAATATTCAACTTTGTTCGGTGCAAAATGCATATTTTTAATTGAGAGCAATTCGTCATCACACTAATTATTTTTGCCAAAATAAATCCTCATATTAAAAGATATACTAATAAATTTAATATCGTTGGGATCATAAAATCTTTACATAATCACGGGGACTCTATTATGTTGGTTGCAGGCAAATTGACATGTTCATTTGTGTGTCGCCGTCGGCTGCCATCAAGTTATATTCGCCTTCAACCTCTTCATATACGTTGACTGATGAGTTGCTATATTTGTGTAGCATATTGTTATTGGTTGTTCACTGGCTAGTAATTTGCCACATTCGCTCAATATTCGTTTCATGTCAATGTGAGCATATGTGTGTCTGTAGGAAACTCATCGCATACTGACTTTCAGTGTTCAAAAGAGGCTGGTATATTTTCTTGGATGTCGATTAGCATTGAACGTGGGGACGCTGCTATATTGTTAATTTTCCCTATATGCATTGACTGGCAAGGTTCATAGCTTATCCACCATCATTGTTACTTGTCAGTGTTTGCAGGGAATTTCTTGCATTTGCATCATATCCACTGTTATCATTCGTGGATGGCTTAGTGTGTTCATTTGCTTGTCGATGTTAACTATCAACTGAGCCATACTCATTAATAATCTCTTCTCGTATATTGGCTAGCGAGTTGTTACATTCATCGCATATTGATTTTCAGTGCTCATAGTGACTTCCACATGTACTTGTAGGCTTGTTACATGAAGTATTATTGTTTGCAGTTAAGTTAACATGCTTGCTTGGAGTTGAATAACATTGATTGTGTATAGACATCATTCACTTCGAGCTCATCGAATGCATCAAACCGTCATGTTCATTGGATGTCAAATTTCACTATTTATAGAGGGAAAATGTATATGTTTTTATAGCTGATGTGATTATTGCACATCGACTATTATTATTCGTAGATGGTTTATAGCATGTGTCCAGGACTCTACATGTCTTCTTGCAATCAGATTACTCATTCTCTTTAGTTCTGTCATTTGCTATTGAATCATGTTGGCAATTGCAGGCTTCATAATGCTTATGTGTAAGTTGAAGATCCTGTAGTATTATTTGTAATTATAGATTTACGTCGATTGTTGCCCGCAGTGAGTTTTATTTGCTTGAATTCTCGTCTACCACAAGTCTTATGTTTGTTTGGAAGCTCTTTATCCACCATAAGCTCCATTTTCATTTACATTTAATTCATACAAGTTATTATTTTAATTTGAACATTTAAGTATGATTCCCTACTTTGGTTCAAGTTCAAATTCAGATCATCTTTTGTATTCATTCAAGTCTCTTGTATCCAGTTCAAGTCCCCTATATTCGTTTATTTGAGTTCAAATTAGATCCACTTTTTCAAACTTTGTTTTGTTCAGGTGAGAGAACGTCAAAGTTTTGTGCGAGAGAATTTTCAAATTTCGTTCATTGTAGAATCTCCGGTTTGGCCCTTTATGGTGGTAGTGGGTCGTCGATCATCCTCCGATGGCCGGAATACCTCAACCCCATTATCTGTCGTGTGTCCGAAAGAAGATGTCTTTCCTTTGGATGCGAAGGTAGATTTTCTTTCAATCATGATTTTTCTCGTGGTTATTATTTTAAGAACACACCTCTGATCATTAAGGAAGGTCGTTTTGCTTCCAATCGTGAACATGTTCTTGTTGGAGGAAAATGTAAGGAAGTTTTATCCTCAGTTTGTTCGGATCGCAAGATAGATTTTCTTCCGCCTGATTCTCTAAGGAAGAGCATTTCGGATTTTCCGCCTAAAGCAAATGATTTTGAGGCCTCATCTTCTATAGGTTTTAATTTGAAAGTTTACCGTTTTGTTAATAATTTGTTGGATTAGGGAAATAACTGTGTTAGCAAATCCTCTGTTTTAGTTGGGTGTGAGAAAGGTTCATCATCTACTTTGGTTGAGGATAATTCCAATAATGCCTCAGTTGATTGTAATGAGACACCTATCTCTGATAAAGTTGGTTTGAGAAATGGGAATGTCTGGATCAAAACTCTACATATTAAAATAAATTTTATGGAAGAAACTTCTGAAAATATTGACGATGTGAATGTCTCGATGTGGAGAAAGAATGTGCTAACGTTCAAGTTTAGAGAAATTCTCTCGTTGTTAAAATTCTTGGTAAAAACTTGCCTTTTTCCATTAGTAGTATTGAATTGAGGCGTCAATGGGATAAATTCGGTCGTTTTCATCTAACCTCTCTTGGATTAGATTGGATTTTGTGTTCCTTTCAATCGCCTGGTGCTATGGAGGAAGTTTTAAATGGAGGACCTTGGTATGTGGGTGGATTCATAACTGGTATAGATAAATGGACACCTGATTTTTCTCCTATTTCTTTGGAAGGAATATCTTCACCTATTTGGATTCGATTGCCTCATTTACCACTTCAATGTTGGGATAAAGTTAATGTTACTAAGATTGTTTCAAGGATAGGAACCCCATTGTTATTAGACGGCAACATATTTAAATGGGGTAGAAGGGAATTCACTAGAGCTTGTGTTTGAATCAAATTGAATACTAAGTTACCATTTGGAATTTGGATAGAAGGGATGAGCGGAAAATTTTTCCAAAAAAATTGAATATGAAAATATTTCTGCCTTATGTAACAAGTGTGGCAAGATAGGACATAAAAATTCTTTTTATCCTAATGGCCCAAAAGAAGTGAAATATGGAAAGGATCATTTGACTATGTTGGGTTCAGTCAGGGAAATCCCGGATAAACTAGTTCATAATGGCCCTTTTAAAGCAGATAATGATTTGTCCTATTGTCCTTGGATGCATGTTAAATACAAGAATAACAAGAGTCGACTATCAAAAGAAATTCTCAAGATAATGTTGTGAAGGATTTTGTTGGAACTGATGTTCATAAAGAACTAGATGGCGATTTGGTTGAAATTCCTATAGAATCTAGTTCAGAAATTGTTGTGGATACTTGTGTTGCTATGAATGGAAAGGTTTTAGATAATGGTACTGCTATTCATGGCAATAAATATGAAGGAGTTGTTGATAAATTTGGTTCACTATCTGATACTCCTGTATCAGATTTGTTAAAAGATAATATGTTCAATTTATTATCTCATGAGTATGATGTCAACAAATTTGTTGAAGCTATTGTTAATAAAGAATTAAACGGTGATATGGCGGAAATTGAACCTGGTTTGGTGATTGAAAGTGGATCTTATGTTGCTGTTAATGATAAGGAAGACAATTTGAATATTGGTGCTGAAGTGTTTAATGTAGATGGTCCTGCTGTTGAACTTAAAGAAAAATCAGTTGAGGGATCAAAAAAGTTTACTGTAAATGGAAATGCTGCTGCTCTAAAATTTTTGTCTGCTGGAGATGATATCAGGTTGAAAGGAGATGCAAGTCATATTCGAAATGCAAAGTCAAATGATGTTATTGGTTTAAAAAAGGAGGATAGCTTGAAGTGGTTCTGTGGAAGATCTCCCTAGAAGAAGAAAAGTTGGTTTGCGACTGCATAGCAGTGATGGGGATTTTTCCCCTTCTATTATCTGAAATGACTTCTTGTGTTGACGAGATTAATAGTGAAGCCTTTATTGAGGCTTCTTGGTATCGTAACCATGGCATTTGTGATGAAGGCTTCATAGTCTTGGTTTGTTCTCGTTCAGATTTAACTGAAGATGATAAGGTTTGGTGTTTACAGAAGGTAGCTTCATTACATCGGCTATGTAAAGTTTTGTTCATGAAGAGTATTTTTTGGCAAGTTTCAAAGATGCTGCTCCAAGGATTGAAGTGATAGCAATATGGCTGCTCAAATTTTATATTATCTATAATTTTTTATATTTGCATAGTAAAATTAGAGTAATGGAGATTAAGATTCTTACTATTTTCAGTTTTTACTTGTTTGAAAACTCTGGGATACTAACCAACCTTCTGGGTTGTCTAATTTTTGGTGTCCCCTTCACCCCATCTGGTTCAAAATGAGGAGTAGTGAATTTTATTTCTATTATGCTTTTTCCATTTTTGCAAATATTTTCTTTCTTAGGTTCTATTTGCTTTTCAATAATGGCTACCTTCCTTTTGTTAGGAAATGTAACTTTGTTAGGTTTTTAATTTTTTTCTGATTGTAATTATTTTTTTCCTTATTTAATGCAAGTTGCATTCCTTTAAAAAAAAAATCAGGTCCTCTTTTGTTCATTCAAGTGCAAATAAAGTCCCATGTAATTGTTCAAGTTATATGCATCTTCAAACTGGATTTCAGCAATCTCCCGGCGTCTCCCCATTTAGGAGAAATTACAGAAGTCTTAGCCTGCCCGTCACGTCAAGAAAGGCGTGCACGGTCGGTGTCAGGTGACATCACAGCCAGTCTTCATCCCCATCACGCTAAGAAAGGCGTGTATGAGTATTCGAAGGTACCTGTTTGAAAACATAGTTGTTTTCCTGAAAGCACTGAGGCACGTACATATACTTATAGTTTGCCCCGTCGTGCTAAGAAAAGCACACACAAGGCTCGCCCGCCTCGTCGCAAGCATCGCGACTAGCTTCCTCCCACCGTGCTAAGAAAAGCGCATATGGGTGATTGCTCATCGCGCTGCAAACACCAAAGACAGGACTTGGGGAGATTTTGAGTTCGAGGGGTTATACCTGCATGACGTGAGACGACGATGACAGAAAATGTGCAAAAATGCACAAATTAGATAAAATTCCCCTTTTATTGCATTTTTTTTCTCTTTTGTTGACACTTTGAAACTTTTTTTTTTCTTTTTTCATTTTTTTCTTTTTTTTCATATTTTTCTCTTACATACATATATACAAACTTTATTTATTCCGTCGCAAAAGGCTGAATTTTCTATAGTGAAGGTAAGCTATTACATGTTTTTTTATATGTTTCAAAACTTGCATATAATTTTCTAAGTATTGGGCAATTAGTCAATAGTGGATATGAAGTTGAATCTGATGAAAAAACTTGTAATATTGAAGGTAAAAAAGTAAGCAACAAATTACAAAAATTTAGATGACACCAAATAAGATTTTTTCATATGATGATTCTATAATTCAAGAGAAAGTATTAATGATTAAGAAGATATCTAATGATGCAGATTATGGCCTTTTTGATATGGTCATTGTATATGGGAGGTTTCAAACTATTATATCAAAAAAAATGGTTTTGATTTGCTTAAACTTGACCACAATGGAATTTGTGAAGTTTGCTATGGAAAGCAATTTAGAAAGCCTTTTATATATGAAAAATCATGAAAAGCAAGATGTTTAAAGTTAATTCATGTAATTTTTTTGGTCCAATGAATACATCATCTCATGAAGGGTGTAAATATTTTCTTCTATTTATAGATGATTATAGTAAAATGAATTGGGTATATTTCTTTAAAGCGTAAATCAGAAGTCTTTGAAAAATTTATGTATTTTAAAACATTTGTGGAGAATCAAAGTGGAAAGTATATAAAAATTTTACACTCATATAGATGTGAAGAGTAATATTGAATGAGTTTAACAAATATTGTGATAAGTGTGAAATTTTTAGACCTGATACACAATAAAATGAAATTGTTGAAAGAAAGAACAAAATTATTATATAGATGATAAGAAGTATGTTGAAGGATGATTTGCTTATTTTTTAACTAAAAAGGATGATTTGCTTATTTTTTATGTTTATATTGATGATATCACTTACTCTAGGTCATTTAAAATGTTGAAAGAATTTGATATGACTAATTTGAAATTGTTGCAGTACTTTCTGGGTTTATAAATGACTCAAACAGATGATGGAATTTTTATATCTCAGGAAATATATTCATTGGAGTTACTAAAAAGATAGAATATACTGACTCACAAAACTTTTTCAACACTCATGAATATAAATGAAAAACTTGTTCAGAATGATGATACAACTAAGGCAAATGAGAAAATATTTAGAGGAACTATGGGTTGTCTTATGTACTTAACACATATAGGCCTGATATTATATATCTTGGTATAAGTCAATTTCTAATTTTAATTTAATTGCTTTTACTAATAATGATTGGATAGGTCTGAAGAAGATAAGAAGAGCACAAGTGAATTTATATTCAATCTTGAATTTGGAGCAATATCCTAGAGCATATATTGCAGCCTCATCAGAAGCATCTCAAGCAATCTAAATGATGAGAATATTAGAAGATTTTCACAAATCTCAATTAAGGGCAAAATAGATATTTTGTGATAATAAATCATGATGAAAAATCCACTGCTTCATGATAAATCGAAATATATTGCATGCTATTAAACAAATTTTGAGGATGATACCCTCTTGCAGGCTATTTTCCCAAAAAAAAAAAAAAGCAATCAAGCATATACAGGAAATAAGATCATGTAGAATTGGTTAACTTCAACATAAATAGGATGATATAGATAGAATAGAAGCTAAAGGAAGATAAAATTGACAAAAAAATAAATACCATTGCCTAACTCCACCCTCTGAAAGGAAAAAAAAAAAGCAAAATTACGAATGAGAGTAAATTTTTGCTACAACCCCGCCCCAAAATCCCACAAATGGAGACCACTATCGTCCGCCCAAGCCGCCACGTACCGATCACTGGCCGCGGCCGCTCGAACCTCCCCTACCCTTTGCCTAAATCCATACAACAGCTCACCCGTCGCCGCATCCCAAACCCTTCCGCCTCCTCCCCCAACCCACATTATCACGAACCCCCAATTCATGCACCCAATCACCCCCCTCCCCCTTGCCGCCCCCTCCTCCCCCCTCCTCCTCCCCACCACCCCAAACCTACACACTTCCTCCAAATTCCTCCCCACCATCACCACCGCAACCCGCGCTCCGTCCACCACCACCACCCTCCCATCACTCGCGCCCAACGCATCCGCCGCCGCCGCACGCCTCAGCTCCATCTCCGCTATCACTTCCACTTCTCCTTCCACGCTCACGGCTTGCAATCGAGAGCTCGTACATCCAATCACCACGCCCGACTCCGCCACGCCAACCCGCGCCACCGACGGCCCGCTTATGTCCGCCAGCATATGCCAGCCAGCGACTGAGTCCCTGTCCGTGAGCGATCCGCCCGCATATACCTGCTGCTCTGTCTCCCCGTCCCACACCCGCCACGACCACCCCGGCGCCCCAGCGAAAAGCCCCACCCACCATCTCCCATCGCCGACGAAATCCACGAGGGTTCCGTTCTCTACGGGGTTGCCGGCACGAGCACGACGGGCGACGGCGTTAACGAAATTGTTGTCATCTGCGATGGCCGCAACGCCAATGTCTCCGTCCTGGGAAGCGAACACAAGCTGATGGCGAAGGAGAATAATGCCGGAGATGGAAGTGGAGAAGTGGCCCAAACGGTCGCGGTGGAGGTGGAGGTCGTACACGGCGAGGAGAGCGGCGATTGGGAGATTGTAAAGGCGAACTGAACCGTCGCTAAAGCCGGTGGCAAGGTAGCGGTCGGAGAAAGCGAGACGGCGGCAGGAGAGGGCGGGAGAGATGGGTGGATGAATGTGGTTGTGCAAGCAGCGGCCGGCGCGGAAGTTGGCGGCCGTTCGGTGGAGTGAGATAAACTCTTCCCGCCAGGAAGGGAGGCGGCGGCGGTGGCGTGGGGACCACACGCGGCGTGTGAGATCCTGCCATAGGTGTTCCGAGAAGGAGATGGCTCGCCAAGCCGAACAAACCTGCAGCGCATCGAAGTTTTTGAGTACTCTGAAATTTGTCACCTTAACACTTGATACCGATGAAGTAAAAATATGCATTTTAAATTCATTGCACAGTCAAAACGTTACTGCAACTGAATGTAGCCATGCTTACATTTTTCATAAGCGATTAATGAGACATGATTAGTGGTTTTATATGGATACAGGTTAAGGAATGAACATGAAATTATAAAACAGAATAATTTATACAAAGTTTGCATGAACGAACCATCAGCTGCCTTATACATTTTAATCAGCTTCAAAAAAATGAACTATTATCATATAATATAAATTTAATGTAATCTATCATGATGATGCATTACAACCGTCAAAGATCATAGGATAAATGGTGATTCTGAGCTTGCCCGCAACTCTAAAAAATGGGGGATTGAGCAAGGAGAGATTATTACATGCGGAGTTTGAACGTAGAGAACAATTTGATTTTTGTGATTGTGAACAGTAAACGCACAGTTATTGTTCACCACTGCGCTTTTACTGTTCATAGTCACAAAATCGAACGGTTCTCTGTGTCCAGACTCCGTACGTAATAATCTCTCTTGAGCAAGGGGGAAGAAAAGAAAAATCATAACAAGGAGCTTGAATCATTTCATTCCATGCATGATACCCCTCCCCAATATGAATTACACACATATAGAGTTACTAGATATCATATAACTCATTGATCTATTAGACACTAACATTATTTAAGTCTGTCCATTAAACACTATAATGCTCATTATAAATCTGCGAATATTAAAAGTAATTATAACCTGTGAACTCATTTTAACGACCCACTACACTTATTGATCCTAACATGTTATCAAGCATTTCCCATAAATTTAGCATATACACATTCTGGCTTTTTGGAAACTTACATTAAGTTGTCTAAAATTTCTGACAAGAGACGGCTTAATTCTTTCTACATTTTGAATAACCTGGCCAGCATTAGGGAAGACATAATCCTTCTTTTCTTTAACAGTCAACCATTGGACTTAGTAAACCTCGAACGATCAACATTTAGGTCAAACACCCACTTCTTACCCACACTTCACCCCTTATAACCTGCATTTATAAACATTTTCAATTTCAGAATAACTAGATTAACTCTCCCTCTTTTCTTCCATTGAACGGTTATGTTTGGTCTCTCTTAAACTAGCAACTCCCAGGCAAATCATACAAATGTGCTGAACAGAGTGAAGCAACTTTTGGCAGAGGATGTCGTACGTCTTGTCCAGGCTCAGGCCACTAGAAGACAAACCTTTAGTTGGGGAGTGTCTCGACCAAACTAGGCATTATAATGAGGTTCTCCCCTCCCTTCTCTTCGCAAAAAGCCTCTTGAGTTAAGCAAGCAAAGGCCCACTAGCTTTGTTATGAGAGGATGTCATTCAGTTTCTCTATCGGCACATTATAAGATGTAAATACACAAATAAGATTTAGACACAAAGGGCTGTTTGGGATCACTCTTATTTTATATTAGTTTTGTTTTTTTTTCCTTTAAATGTTTAGATAAACAATTAAACTATGTTTAGCACCTTCTGCTAAGAATTTCTAAAAACAAAAGTGGTCTAAATAATACCATTTCAGCTTTGATTAAGGGTATAAATGAGTCGAGTTATGCTCAAGACATGGCAAGTTCGAGCTTAGCTCGCATAATTTTTAGACTGCTTGAACTCAAGCTCAAACTCAACTCGTGTCTATGAATCTCAGTCTCGAATTTGGCTCGTTACCTCAATCTTGAATAAACTGCTAGAGCTCGGCTCGATTGCGGGCTCAAATAGAAGATAATTTTTATGAATTTTTTATGGTAAGCTAGTTTAAAATTTGACATTTTGCAACAACTTTATAGAAGGGTGCAAATCAAGCAAACCAATGCAAGATCCTAGGACTCCAACTTCCAAGTAATCATATTTGGCTAACTTCAAGAAACCAAATTATTCTTGTAATTATTGAAGAAATGCAAGATCCAAGCAACATTCTAACAAATAAGGCATTAGGGCTCACATAAACCCACTAGGCACTAGCATCTAAATGAAAGCATTCTAACCTCAAAAAATTTGGCTTTGAGGACGAAGATGAATGACCTAAAAAACCCCTAGTCGGAGCAGGAGGCATCCGTCTCAAACTCCCACTGTAGCTGTGACAAAATATGGGAAAATGATGGATGAAGTTCTTGAAAAGGGAGTGAAGATACAAGTGAGAGATAACAAACCTGGAGAAATTTCTAAGCGGTTGTCAAATGATCTGTTTAGTCACTGCTCCTCACTCACGAACCATAGCAACTAAAGAGAAAGCCCTAGAATCCCAGCTCGCACTTCACAAGCGAAAACAAAAGAGAAAGCACTATTCGATTCAATTCGACTATAAGTAATTGGATATTTGGATATTACACTTTTTCACTTCCGCTTCCACCTATTCGACCCGCTTGATGGGTCAATGAATCGAGCAACATTTATTAGTCAGTGTGGAATCTGATTGTGGATTGTGCCGATCAATCAGGTTGTATTGTTACCTAGGACCTCAGTTCAATTTGTCGTGCTCGTTGGGGGGTGCGGGGAGTACTCCCCTTGCTTGGGTTCAAGTGCAAGTTATTTTTGTACAACTCCTCAGACCTGTGCACCCCAGTGCTGTGTTCCCGAGCACCCCAGTGTTGCAAAGTTTGTTGAAAGAAATGACAGAGAGCTTAGCACCGCAGCGCTGTCAGATTGACCGATGACAGAGATTTGAGCGTCGCAACGCATTGAGGCGGGCTTAACAATTTTCTTCCTCATTTTTCTTAGGGTGACATCCCTTGGTGTTATTTACTTTACTTTCTCTTTTGTTTTGTGTGTGAGAACATTGTAAGAGTGAAGAGAAGCAAAGAGAGAGTGAGAGAGGAGAGATCTTTACAAATTTCTCCCAATTTTCATAGTGGATTTCATGGTGTGGCTCCGTGATTTTTTTTTCCCAATTTCTAATTTTTCCATGATAAATCTGATGCCCTCTTATTTTTGTTGCTCTATTTCTTGTTTTGTGTTCGTTGTGATTACTTCCACCCCCAATAGTAACTCAATCGAACTCGAGCACGATTACCCAACGAGCTTGTAAATATGCTATAGCTCAAACTCAAAACTCGAGAAGCTCGGCTCGTGAGCTCGTTATCGAGTTGACCTCAAGCGTGATCGCAGCCGGCTTGACTCATCCTAGCTTTGAGAATCCCCCCTATCGCACTAGCATATGATGAGTAAGATTAAGATAAAATCACCATCCCTACCTATTTACTTCTCAATCTTGTGAACGCTCTCCTAGCAACAAAAACATAAATGGGGCTCGATGACAAAGATTTGAGATACAAAAGCAGCGAAGATTTGAGATAGGAAGCATGGGGAGAACTAGGGAGTAACATCAACATGGACACAACATAACAAAATCGATTTATAGTGGAGATATGAGAGGGGATTTATACCAAAATATGTGACAAAGATCTTAGGTGTAGCATCAACTAGGAAGTAGACATGGTTGATTTGCAATAAAGATCTAAAAGGATGGCGGATAAGTGGCGAAATGTTGGTCATTGTCTTCCCGACAACTTCCTAAAGGATTTATGACAATTTGAATCTTCAACACAACTTGAATCATCAAGAATGGGTAGGAGAAAAACATTATTTTGAAAATACCCATAACATGTGAAAGTTGCTTTTAGAACTTCTTAAAATAAAATAACTTTTTTAAACGTGAAATAAAATTGAATAAATAGACAATTTTTATTGTCAATTAAATTATTTAAAAAATAGTAATAAACAAGGCCTAAGAAACTATCTCTAAGACAATCATCCGTTTATTAGATCCCTCTATGCAATGGATATATGTCATCCATATTTTCATTGACAAAAATCTCTCTTAAGATTATGCCTCTGTCTAATTGACAAATTCTTTAATGGGGGGAGATTAGGAAAACTGAATTCAAATCATCAAATAATAAATATTGATATGGAGAATGTTTTCTCTTTAAGTTAGTCAATGATGCTTGTTAAGTGGCACAGAAACAAGTTTCACATGTCATTTAACATTGTTGTGAAACAATGAGCTTCAAAGAACCCTCCCTTAGCCTACTCATGAAATCCCAATAGTGTTGTCATAACTTCGAATATAATAAAGTATGAAATTTATGTTACAAATTATAAAAATCTCACACATATACAAATAAAAGAGAAAAAAAAAACTACACAATAGAGGACACAAATTTCTTAGGGAGAACCTGAAAAGAAAAAAAATAATTGGGGCTTAGCTTAAAGTTGAAATAGATCCGTTAATCTGAATTGAAAGTTATAAGGGACCCCCTTCAATATATAACTAAAGATTGACAAAGTAGAATGTTGTGAGTCACATCGCACCCTAACATGCGTTGCTAGATAGACTTTAGGCCCATCACTTAATATATTAATTTGTATAAGATCACTGGCAAGTTATTGACCAATGGATTCAATGAGATCATTTACCAATTATTTATGAGACCCAAAAGGCTTTTATGTTTGATCACTCCGTGGAGGAGAATAAGCTTCTTGCTTGGAGTTTGTTAAGGACTTTAACTTAAATTCATTCTTGAGAAACTTTGTTTTTTCAAGGAATACATAAAAGTTTTTAATTTTATCAAAAGATTCTTTGTATTATTTAGAATGTTAGTTAATTTGTGAATTGGGTGGGGGATGCATTCTTGATTTGGATTTCTCAATCTTGATTAATAACTTTATGCAAGTCTTCTTTCGATCCCTTTAATGGCATACACTTAAGATGCCTGTTGGCCCCTTTCTTTGCTCAAAATCATTATATATGCACTTTCCTTGCCGCATCCAAGATTAGATGAACTTTGGCTTTTTCAACCTTATAAAGAGTTCTCAGCAAGGGATTTCCTAGCTATTTATATAGATTATATCCTTGTGATCAAAAGAGAGATGATTGGTCATCAAGCTAACTATCAAAACTGCATGAACATCTTCTTTGGTTTTATTTTGAACTCTCTCCCTAATACTAATTTTCTAGGTTGTGATCTTATATCCCTCTCATTCGTTTAATCTTAACTCTCCCCTCTTTTTAAAAGTCATCACCCCTAACTTTTCTTATCTACCTTTGGATAATATCCACATTAGATTTTCTAATCGAAAGTTCAAGTTTCAATCCATAATGTCATGCCTGTAGCTCCAAGAAACAACCATGTTATTAATTTCTCTTTCAGATCTAACAACCGTCATTCCTAAAAGCAATATCAAAGGATTAAGGCCTTTGTAGCCTTTCCTTCAAGATTTCCTTGCGTGGTTCAATATCAAGATGTTTGATGTTTACTGCTTGGAAGTAGATCACTTTAAAATAGGGTCCTAATTGGTGAGAAACCTCCAAATGATTCTCATCATTAATTTATAACTAAGGCTTACTGACAAGTTTATGAAAAAAGAGATTTGGGGAGGACTGTTGGATATGCATTCATTTTAGACATGAATAACACCCCACTTCACATCACCTCACTCATTTGAAAGTCCATCCAAAAAAATCATGAGGATCGAGCGAAACATAACTTAATAGATGGTCACCTTTTTTATCTCTTTTTTGATGCTTGAGTTGGTGATATGAGTGTTTATCGAATCTTCGATTATGTATGTAACTAGCTCAAAATAGCAAGCACAATGGTCCATAGCATAGTTGATGCAAAATAGTGGTTGCATATTTTTTGATGTATTGATGTATCTATAAATTGTCCTTTTATTGTAAGAATTATGGAAGAAATTTATATATTATTGTTATATGATGCATAAATGTCATAATATTAAATATCAGGTGAGGTTAGAATTTAGCCCATAAGTCAATGTCAAGTAAACTTGTCAGCACATCTAAAAGTCTACATTGTAAGCTAATCAACATACGAAACCATTTATGTGGAACTCATAATAAACAACGTTAAGGGTCATCAAATTCAAATTCATTTCACCTCAGATGCAAAGCATTTTCAAATTCTAATTGGTACATGAGTGGATGAATTTGGCCAATGCATTTGGAAACTAAGTTTCTCTTGGACAACAAGATGAATTCAACCACTCATGAAAAAATAACATGTCATGGTTCATGAATCATACAATCAAGAAGGAAGAACGTGACGAGCTATGAACTAAAGATAAACAGACAAAACAATGAATCTAATTCATGGTTTATATATTTTGTGGTGGCCCCTCCCCCTCCCCCTCGCCCTCGCCCTCATTTCTCTCTGATAAATATTATTCAATGGACTTTTGAAATTGCATCATTATGCAAGTATTAGGAATATCATTCACACCCTTCTAATGCTATGAAAAAAATAAAAATAAAATAAGTTGATATGGGAATACTTTTCTTGCTTGCAAAGTAGCTAGATTAGATTTGATGGTTTTCTCATGGAAGATTTGGTGATTATTCGTTAAAATGATTATAATCAAGCTTCCACACTTGAGTAATGAAAACTTTTCTCCCCCCTCCATTTTGGTATCACACCAGATGATATTGATTACATGTTTGTGAGATAAATTTGTTGATTCTTCTCTTTGTTGGATTTCTTGATGAGCAATTTCTTCTTTGCACCTTGAAGCCTTGATTCTTTCTTGCTCCAAAATTCTACCCCTTATACACATACCTCAAAGATATTACCTATTATTTTTTTCTTTTCCAACTAAGTGTATGATAAGATTTGAACTTGATGGTTATTAGTATCAATCATTTGTGGTATACAATCCTTATATATTTTTCTTGGAAGGACTACTTTGGGTTATCATTGTGGTTGGCTTCTTTCCTTTATTCAAAATTTATAATTTGCATTAAATGTTTTCTCTCTACTATCATTGCATGATAGAATTCTGGAAGATACGGGAGAGTTGACGTAGGACAACAATTGAGTATTTACATATATTAATATATGTATGAATTATAATTTAATTAAAAGAATTATTAGGGAAAAATTATTGATTATTATTATGATCTATGAATGTCCAAATATAAAATATCATGTAAGCTAAACTTTTAGTCAACAAGTCAAAATCAAGTCAACTTGCAATCTCATCATACCACTTCATTTAAAAGCCAACATTGTAAGCTAGTCAGCATATGAAGCCATTTACTTGAAAATCATGACAAAATCAGTCTTGGACGCCTAAGGGATGTCAAATTCAACTTTATTTCACTTCCTGATGCAAGTGATACATTTCCCTTACACAACATGAAGAATTTGGCCAAACTTGAAAAAAGGAAGGGTTTTTGTTCATGAATCATATGATCAAGAGGGAAGAATATGAAGCACCATTGAGTAGAAGATAAACAGACAAAAAAAAACCTAATTCATATCCTCTGTGTACCATTGTAATCGTTTGAAAGAATAGAAATAATGAGTTGATATTGGATTGCCTTTTTGGAATGCAGCTAGGTTAAACTTGATGCTCTTCTCCTTATTGTCTCAAATTTTTCAATCCAATTCTTTTCATTAACTTTTATATATGTAATAGTAATGTTATTTTTTATTTATATAATACTGACAGTGTCACTCTGAATTAAGATAAATTTTTCTTATATTATTTTATAGTAATTTTAATATAGTGTGTCGTGCTATATGTTATGATTCAACAAAATTTTTGAGTTATGATGTGCTACTCATTATTCGCAAAAATGCCATAAATCATATATGTGGGCTCCGATAATTCCACAATTGCCTAGCGCTTCCGGCCTCTCCGCACCAGTTCTATTTTTCTTGTTTGTTTATGAGGCGGCGGAGAGTTTTAACAAATTTAAGTTCTGGGTGAATTTTAAGAAAGCAGATTGGGTTTTAGATAAGATACTACCTAGAGATTTCGCCCTCATTTTGTGAGAACTTTTTGATCTGAGTTCTGGTTTCCTATAGACGCAAGCCTCTATAGTTAATTACCCCTCCCGATAATGAGAGAGAACTTTCGATTAAGGCTAGTCGTTAAAGATGTTACATCGGTTATAAATCCAGTATATAATAGCAACAGTTTTAGAGTTTGAATTTGATTCTATGATTTGGAATTTATCACCATGAACTTAAAACTGGTGGTGGGGGAAATGAAGATGAACCCGATCAAGATCTCATGGTTTCATCGTCCCGGGCTATCATGTTCCCTGGTATACTTAGTCAGAGGAGGTTGTCGACACAACTTGACATTAGGCACCTTATCGGCAGCCATGGATTGCTTCGTCCAAGAATATCTTGTAGACCTGGCTTGATGTTTGTCTAAAGGGATGGATCTAAATCCACCTTAGATGACAAAGGGCTTTATGCCTATTGAATATACCCTATGATTCATTACTCAAGGGTTTGAAACCGTTAGGAAACATACGGGCTTTGGCCGTGATCGTAAGATTATGGTGTTATTTTGTGGCAAAATCACCCGATCAGAAGGTGCGTGCCACGTCCCTGCTGGCAAGAGACTGGCAAGAGACTATTTAAGGATGAACCTTAGCGATACACCCGACATGACATTCGCTCTTTATGAGCTGAGGTTAATTTCAAATTTATCACTCCCGAAAAACGGTTGGGGAAGGTGGATGAGTTTTAGTTTCAAGTTTTTAAGATTATAAATTTCATTTTAGGAATTTAAACTTTTGTTAGATTTGAGATTTGACCTCTCCGGTTAAGATTTTCTGCCAACATGGCTATCATCGGAGTGACATTATAGTCACTATATTTTTGTAGGAATTTGGGAGACATCTTGCAATTCAAGTCAGTTCGACTCCAGTCTTATCGAGGAGGAGGATGAAACTTAAATATTAGACCTGCATAGCATTCTCAAACTGTTGGATTTAAAAATCATATGTGACGATCGGAGCACATGTAAGTTATATTTAGTTTAAACATAAAATGTTATATTAATGAGTATTTAACCTTGCGCAGCATTCTCAGACTTTTGTGTTTGTAACTTTAACATATTGATCGGAGCACATGTAGGATATAGCATTTGATCCTGCATAGCATACTCGGATATTTGTGTTTGTAACTTTAATATGTTGATCGGGCCATATGCAGGTGTGTTTAGTTTGAATATAGAATGAGCATTCGACCCTGCGTAGCATTCTCAGATATTTGTGTTTGTAACTTTAGTACGTTGACCGGAGCACATGTAGGGGTTTTACGCTTCAGTTTAAGGGATCATATTTAATAAATAAGGGGCATTTTAAAGTATTTAAATATTATCCATTTATGTAAGTGATTTTATTTAGAAAAATGTCCGAGATTTCATTTAAGGGCCTACAAACGCCTTCTGTCCGCTTGTACACATGTTGCGGATCTGGTGGCATCTATGTGTATTAGATTTCACTTTTTACTAGTATCTTATCCTTCGAATCTTGGGCCTTTATATTCATGCTAATGCTATCATATGATCTTATCATCGTGATGAAAATAATGTAATAGAACTTATATTTATTTCTCTTCACGAGCAAACACATTTTTTGCATTGCATTTATAGCTCTTACATAATATATTTCACACATCAAATCTCCCTTAATAGCCTCATAGAAGCAATCAATTGTATGGATATTAGAAGCCTTAACACTATTAATAGTGAATAGTTCGCTTAAACTTGGCTTCTCCTTCAAACTCATGTATCTTGTTAATATTATTGCTCTCATGAATTTTCCCCTAGCAATAGGTGTAGCTAATGGAGTTGTACACTTGAATGGAATGATTGTTAAAATAACTTTGATAGAGAAGACTTCACTAAATAAGCAAAGCACAAAGTAATCCAATAATTTTGGGGTCAAAGGGAATGAGAACCTTAGTTAATTCAAGTTGAATAAGAATATTACTAAGGCTTTATTCTCATGTAAAAGATATGCCCAGTCAATTGATTTTGAGTAGGAGCAAATGAATACAAATACTCCAATAGATTTAGTATTAATTTAAATACAAAAGGACCCAATAGCTTTGATGTTAAGGCAAGAAAATTAGTAAGCTCTTGTGTCTCCTAATATGTTGAGTTATTTAAATTGAAATCTAGCAAATGTCACATAACTGCACATATTGATATCCAAATTGGGAGTTGAAATCAATGCATGAATCTTATAATTTAGAATTTTAACGAAGAAGTTCATTTGGTTGATCTATATACTATAAAAGTATTATAATTAGAATCCCACACAAGATAATTGGAATCTTATTACTTTGGATTATTTTAGATCGATTAAAATTGTATAGTTTAATTAAGTTTTAATTAATTTGATGACCAAATTTTGTTTCAAATTGCAACCTGCTGATTAAGCAATTTAATTTAATTTTAATTAATTTAAAAAATATTTTTATTCCCCTCGAAAATCCGGCAACCTTCCGACACCTCTTCCCCTGATGAGAGGTTGGGGAGGGCACTTGCCCTTTTGGCTCAACTCGACCGCATCAAATCAACGGTGATGAGATTGGGAGAGCGAATCGATCCCATTAGTGTCTTTGATCCACTCGGTTGGATCAGATCGACGACCGAGGGCTTCGGGGAACCGTATCACAACCACGGAACTTCCTTCAAAATCTTCAATTTGTTGCAATGCCTGTTTATTTTTAATTTTAATTTAATTTTAAAATATTTTTTTTTATTTCCCCGAAAAATCCGATAGCCTTCCGACACCCCCTCCCCGTGAGGAGGTTGGGGAGGGCACTAGCCCTCTTGGCTAGACTCGGCCGGATCAAATCAACGGCAAGGAGATTGGAAAAGCAAATCGATACCATTAGTGTCTTCAATCCACTCGATCAGATCATATCGACGACCGAGGGCTTCGGGTGACCGTATCAACCCCGGGACTTCCTTCAAAATCTTCAATTTGTTGCGATGCATGTTTATTTTTAAATTTAATTTAATTTTTAAAAAATAGTTTTTAGTCCCCTCGAAAATCCGACAGCCTTCCGGCGCCCCTCCCCTCGCGGGGAGGTTAGGGAGGCCACTTTCCCTTTAGATCCACTCAGCCGGATCAGCTCGACTGCCAAGGACTTCGGGGGACTGTATCAATCTCGGGACTTCCTTCAAATCATCTCACATGTTTGAAAATCCCTTCTCTTTCTCTTTTTTTTTTATTTTATTTCATTAAAATTATATATATATATATAACTTTATATATAAATAGAGAGGAGAGCCTGTTCGGGCATGAGTCAGAGATAAGGGAGGCGTCGGATCGGCGGCGAGGAGAGGCAGCGGCGAGCTTGGTCGGGTCGGCTTCAGGCTTGGAGAGCAGGAGCAAGAGCAAACGGTCGAGTTCGGTCGTCTAGGGCACATCAGCTTTGGCGTCGGGGGCAGGAGTCGGGCTGATCGATGGATATCGTCGGGCTCACAGGCGGCTGAGGGAGGTCGACTGGGGATTCAAGTATGGACCAACTTCGATTTGCTGTCTCAGAAATGGAGGGAGAGACGAGAGACCTTGCTTGCGATTTCTTGTGATTCTGAGAGTGTGAGGGCGATTGGGAAGGGTTTTCGTTGTTTTGTGTCATAAGGGAGAACGTGGGAGCCGATGAGGTCGTGCGATCGTGGGCTCATGTGGGTCGTGGGTCATCGGCAGTTAAGTCCTATTGTAGTTACAGGTCAACAATATCATTCTTAGTTATTAAAATTCCTAATGATTCTTTTTGCACCCGCCATCAACATCAATGACAGTTCAAGCATGCCAGCTCCCCTTCGACTCTGTAATCTAAGTTCCATATGACCTAATTTTCAATAACTCATCAGATTATGCCTATTTTTGGTACAGAAGGCTATGTCTCATAGTCGGCCCCAAATAATGGGATAAAAACTTGTTATTGGAGGATTATGTCTAATGATTCGCTTCTTCCTCAAGGATTCTTTCCTCCCTGCTTACCAAGAGATTTCTTGATGGAAATTTGCATATTTAAAAAGTATAATATATCTTGCTAAATTTGTTTGGCAAGAATGCCTTGGAAAGCCGCAGATTGATGATATTCTTTTCAATATAAGGATATAATATGATTATCTATGCTCCTTACATAAGCCTACACGCAAAGAGCTAATCCATTAGAGAGCTTCTATTCCAATAGACAACGTTGCCTCGCTTTTTATGACACTAATCTCCATCTTTATTTCACTAGATCACATCGAGCTGGTGTTCATAAATCACTCTCATGATAAATCCTCTCTCACTAGAGAGATTTAGAGACATGTTTGGCAGCACATTAATGTTGGTGCCTAACAAACACCATGGTTATTGATCATTAGTTATCCCACCTCTTGATGGTTTCTATTTTTGTTAACTAACTTGTTGCATGTTGCAATATGTTAGTTGCTTGTTTGATTTTAAAGTTTTTTCTCATTAAGACAGCATGATAATTTTCACTGGTGAAACTAAAAATTACAGTAAAAAGGGAATATCAAGTAAATCAACCAAATTTCATGCCTAGGATATTTTCTTAATCAAGCTTGGGGAATATTAAGTAAATCAACGCCACAAACAAGTACATTATCAAAGTGTTAGACCGATCCCTGGACCGGTCCATACGGGACCGACTCATGTAACAAAAGTGGACGTAGAAGAGCCGCACGCTCCATCCAGTTGGCAGCAGGAATTGGGAAAGTCTTTTGAGGGATTTAGGAGGAAAATTTCAAAGTAGGGGCTGTTTAGAAATTTCCTTTTGAATATTATGTATTAAGTAGTATGTTTTGCTAGGGTTAAGGCATCTTGAATTTGGCTGAAATTTTAGATTTCTCTTAGGTTTTGGGCTCTAGCGGCATCTAGAGAATTGGGAGAGATAGGTCCTCCCCTCTCGAATAGAGGATCAATTGTATCTTGGTATTTCCATTTTCGTTTCATCAAATAATACAAATTATCTAATGTTTTCCTAGTTGTGGGGATTTTTGTGGAGAATTCTCGTTGTTTTCCAAAGATTGATAGGAATTACTTGAGATCTACAAGTCTTTCCTATCAAATTGGTATCAAAGCAATTTCATGGGCTGAAATAAAAGTCTTCCTCAATAAATTTTACTGTATTCCATATTCGATCTTGTTGTTTTTGTCAATTAGAGGCCAGAATTCACGTCAAACTTGTTGTTGTTTGCTATTGGAACCTAAATCCAAATTCTCATGGCAGGAAGAAAGCTAGAAGTATTGGAATGGGAGATCGGATAATTGAAAATTGAAATTTCAGATCTCTACACTCAACTTTAAGATGTCAAAAGTCAAATTTCAGTTATCCACGAGAAGATGGATGGTAATTGTTCCAGCCTGGGGGAGATGTTGAACAAGTTACTCAAGGGACAATCCAAAACGGCGTCATCAGAGGCGAGGGAAGCCTCCGGAAACCCAGGAAGCAGGAGAAACTCTAATCCAATAAGGCAAAGGGAAGATCAAGAGAGAGAAGAGAGAATACCTCCACTAGAGCCTATTCCTAAGGAGGAGCCGGATAGAAGATATGGAGAGAGGCATGAGGAGGTAGGGCAAGAACGAATGGGGGCTGAATTTAAAAGGAGAGGGGTTTATTATGATCAAAAGGGTCTTAAATTTGAAAGGAGAAAGTGAGAAGTTGATGAAAAGGTTTGGATATGAGAGTATAAGGGATGACTGTGACACTTGGGGAGAACCACCCCATTGGGAAATGGGAAATGGGAAATGGAGGGAACAGAGGGTGAGGAAATTGAAGATACCAATCTTTGAGAGGGAGGATGCACATAAGTGGATCTACAAGGTTGAAAGATATTTTGCCTCCCCTAGAGCCTATTCCTAAGGAGGAGCCGGACAGAAGATATGGAGAGAGGCATGAGGAGGTAGGGCAAGAACGAAGGGGGGCTGAATTTAAAAGGAGAGGGATTTATTATGATCAAAAGGGTCTTAAATTTGAAAGGAGAAAGTGAGAAGTTGATGAAAAGGTTTGGATATGAGAGTATAAGGGATGACTGTGACACTTAGGGAGAACCACCCCATTGGGAAATAGGAAATGGGAAATGGAGGGAACAGAGGATGAGGAAATTGAAGATACCAATCTTTGAGAGGGAGGATGCACATAAGTAGATCTACAAGGTTGAAAGATATTTCGCCTTTAATGGATTGATGAAGGAGGAGAGACTGACGGCGGCGGGCCTATGTTTGGAAGAGAAGGCCTTGGCTTAATACGAACGGAGGGACATGCGACGACCCATACAGAGTTGGAGGGAGTTCAAGGATTGTTTGGTAGAACGTTACCGAACCGGCAGGGGAGGAGACTTCTACGAGCAATTTTTCGCCTTGACATAAGATGATTTAGTGATAGAGTACCAGGAGAGGTTTTGAGTACTTTGCTAGCCGATTGAACTGCCTTTTTGAGACAGTGCTAGAGTGGAACTTCATGAAGGGACTGACACCAGAGATCCGGGAAGCAGTTAGAGTAATAAGGCCTCGTGACTTGAGAGAGGCTATGGAGCTAGCCTAATTGGTGGAGGATCAAAGGCACCTAAAGAGAGAGACAAGAGGCAGCAGCTCAAGGGGTTCGTATCGGATGACCACCACCTTTTTGGCGCCCAAGGAACCGACATTAGGTACTCACAGAAATGGAGTTACATGAGAAGAGGGCAAATGGGTTCTGTTTTATATGTGAGAGGTATACACTGGGGCACAGATGCAAGGACCAAACTCTTCAGATTCTCACCGTTTGTGATGACGAAGAAGTTGAGGAGCGTGACATTTCCATCTTGCGGACAAGGTGGGTCTTTGGGAGGCGGTTATTGTTAGACCGGTCCATATGGCTCACATAATAGAGCGGACGCAGAAGAGTCACATGCTCCATCCAGTTGGCAAAAAGAATTGTGAAAGTTTTTTTAGGGATTTTGCAAGGAAATTTCAAAGTAGTTGTTTAGAGATTTCCATTTGAATCTTATGTATTAAGTAGTAGTATGTTTTGTTAGGGTTAGGCATCTTGAATTTAGTTGAAATTTGAGAACTCTCTTAGGTTTTGGGCTCTAGCACGTCTAGAGAATTAGGAGAGATAAGTCCTCTCGAATAGAGGATCAATTGTATCTTGGTATTTTTCGTTTCCATTTCATCAAATAATACAAATTATCTACTGTTTTTCTAGTTTTGTGTGGATTTTTGTAGAGAATTTTCATTGTTTTCCAAAGATTGATAGGAATCTTCTTCATATAAAGGTATTCTTTTAGATGTGCGCTTATTATATGAACATCGGCTTAATCTTTAAAGTCCCAGAGAGGGCTTCGATAAGTAAGCTAGGTGTTGAATAAGAATTACAGTTTCATAACGCAAAACGTAGATGCATTAACAAAGTTTTGTGAATTCCTAGGGCTTTCTATTCCTGCTAGCAAATATAATTTAATAGATGCTTGAGAAACTCCATTTAAGATGGCTGATGAGCCAACTTAAGATGTTATTTCTTCAAGCATTTTGTTTATTTACAGCATATGATAGAAGGGAAAGGAAAAATAAATTTAGGGCGACCACAGCCTAACATATGTCCTTATTTAGACTTTCTCATGTGATCTTGATAGCTCAGAATGTAACAATATCCTAAATCCTAAAGTTTTTTAAAATAACATGAATACTAATGGCTTAAATTGTTCAAATTGTGGATAATATACAATCAACTCACCTGTAATTTAGTCGCATGCATTTTCTTCAACATGAACTGCCACAACAATTGGTTGTAACTCTAAGGCAATCCAATATATTTAGGCAAGACAAATTATTAGCTTAAACTAGTCCAACTACACCCTGAGTACTATTAGTTTCCCAAACTAGTGAAACTACACAGCCAATATTTGGCAGGAAACATCTTTGTTAAACATTAAAATTATTCATAATTTACTTCGAAATCAAATCCAACCAAAGCTGATACTGATGCTCAGAGCGTATGCCCTAGATTTCATGCACACTATTGCTTCACCCTTATCACTAGCCTTGCCTTATACTCCTTGTTTTACCATTTCGGTGCCTCAAGGAGGGCACATCTCCACCTCATTTAACATCCTCTAGAAGTGGGTCCTAGAATTCCCATTGCTTGGGATGAGTCTCTCTTCAATCATGTTACCGAATTCAACCTGATTTTTTGAAAATCATCCGCTTGACCGCCCACATCATTTTAGATTTACTAGTTGTGTCGGTAACTCCTATTTCTTTTGGGGTCGCTTACTCGACCAACCCCACCTACAGTACTCCATCGATTTAACTTCCGCCTCTTGACATTTGGCCTTATTGAACCTCCAACAAGATGTTTCTATTACTCTAACAAGATTTCCTCTACAGGGATCAATGCTCCTTTTGATGGTCTTCTAGTGCCTCAGATCCCATTTTCCCCTCGGATCTCCTCCCAATGATTGCCCCTTTCATCTTGGGGTGGGTTCTAAGTTGGCTTTCACTGGGTCTATTTTGGTCCCCTCAAGTTTTTCTTCTTCCCCTCCTAAGATGAAAATCCTCCATTGCAAGCAATCAGGAAATCTCTAAAGAGTCATTATTCAGGATGAGATCTCAATTTCTTTACTTAACCCTAAGAATATCCTGATGAAATTTGGTAAGATATTTTTTTTATCTAGGATCTTTATCGAGGGATTTTTCATTAGAAATATTAAATGTTAACCCTCTTTTGATCTTTACTCCAGCTATCCATTTGCCCCAATTTGGATTGCATTTCCACACCTTATGACCCATCTTTTTTTGTTTATATTAGCCTCATTATTTAGCAAACCTCTAAGCATTGATGCACCAACTACTTATATATATAAGCATTCTATTGTTTGAGTTTTGATTGAAGTAAATGACACTTATCAACTCCTTAAACATATATGGATTGGTTCTAAGGAGTGTGATTGCCATCAAATAATAGTTGTGGAATATATCATTATATTTTATAATCACTATCCATTATTTAGGCATGAGGATTCTTTAGTATATTTGCAAACAGTCATCTAGATTGCAATGTCAATGATATAAATATCTTGTCTTTATTGCTATCAAATCATATCCCTCAAGTGGTTTCCACAAACATGTTTGCTTTTATGCCTTCTCTTTCTCTATCACCAAGTGAGCCTTCTCCTTCAAGGACTTAACTAGATGTCCAATTAACTCCCTTTATAGTGCTTAAGTTTTTTCTATTATTATAAATCCTATTAAATTAGCTCTTTGTGAGGTAAGGTTTCCTAATAGGTTGTTATTCTATAACCGGCACCTCCTCTAAATGAAGCATAGCATAGCCCTATTAATGGAAATGACCATTTGTCTCCGCCAAGAAATCCTCTCATACTCAATGCTCAAAAGCTCAAGAAGATAATAATTTTTTTTATTGTGTTAGTAACTAGAGATTTTATATTTGTAATATTTTTAATCCTTTTTTAGTTTCTTTTTTCTTTTCCTTTAGCACTTTCATGTTTTTATTTTAGTAAAAAATATTCTTCTTTTTGTTTTTGAAAATAATAATTACTCTCCTTTGTATATTTTTTTCTTTTTTGTGGAATTTGAACATCTAAGCACAAATAAGACGTAGAATCCAATTCAAAGATCTTGACAATAACTTCCAAAATTTTTATCAACTAAACTAACTGATGCCCCCACATAAATTCTAATTAAGCTCCAATAACTTAAGAAAAAACTTGATTTCCTTTCCAATTATGCAACTGCAACTTAGGCATTTAAGTCAACATCTTAATAAAATATTTACATAAATATTATAGAATCTAGTACAAAGAAAAGAAGGCTACAATCTTTTCATCAATTATGATCTAAACAAATCAAATCATTATGGAAAAAAAAAAGATTTAAAAGTGAAGTTCTTCTAATTACATAGTTTTTTTTTTTCATTTTCTAATGAGAATTGCAAAGAAGATATTGACCCTCTCAAGCATGCATGAATAAAGCATTCAGGTGTACAACATTTACTCCATTTCTACATGGCCTTCTAATGATCTATACATAAAATAGTAGTTTGGTTATCCAAGTGTTATATACAACGTGAGAATTCAAATCCAGACCAAACTCTTCTCAAATAGCGCAGTGCCTACTTTGTAGTTATGCACAATCTAAAGAATAAGAGAATCTTATAGCCTTCCTATTATTATGGATATTTTTAGTAATTCTCCGGGGCATCATAGCAATATTCCTTTACATACCAACCAAGCTTACGTTACGTAGTAGCTTATGTTAGGATGGGAAGTGTATAATGCTTCGCAGTTAGAGCTACAAATGAACAAGAAAATCCTGTAAACTCTAAATTTATCTTAGGGGCTGTTTGACAACCAGCAGGATTTACCTATTTAGAATTTAGTAAGTCCTATAAATTCTGGATTTAGATAATCCTGGATCTGTTAAATCTTGAAACCTGCTGCGAAGGGAAGAAGTTCTCTTAAATCCTATGAAACTGTTTGGCAATATAATCCAAGATTTAAGGCGGTTAGTTCATTTAAAAATTAAATTTATTATATTTTGAATTTAATTTAGATATTAAGTACAAGTTATTAATTTCAATTATAATTATTGTTAATAAGTTATAATAATAAATAATATAATTAGAAATTAGCTTAATTATTAAATAATTTAACTAATAAATTAATTACAAATTAAAATATTAATTATCAAATTACTTATTTAAGTATTAATTTAATAAGTATTTGAAATCTAATTAATTAGTTAATCATTTTTTGAAATAACTAATTATTTAACTAATAGTCCTACTAATAAATTTAATTAGTTATTTAAATGTTATTAATTAATTTTAATTATTAATTATACTATTAATTATTCTACTACTCATTAATTATTTAATTATTATTTATACTATTAATTATAGAATTAATAATTTCTTTATCAAATTAAACTAAATAATCTAATTATATTAATTTTTAATTACTAATTATATAATTAATTAATTATTAATTAAATTATATTTTTAATTAATTTTAATTAAATTGGTAAAACTAAATTAATTAACTAAATTAGTTGAACAATATGACTCTCCGCTGGCTTCTCATTTGTCATAGGCCTATGATTTGCTTGTCCACTTCTCTACATCACCTACACTTCGCATGAGAGGTACGTAAGAGTTTTGAACGAGCCTATTCGCCTCCTTCGACGGCATTCCTTAGTGCTGGATCGGAAGTCACGATAGATCGCCGTTCTTCTGTTGGATCGGAGGGAGCTCGCTCGTTGTGAAGGTAACCATTTTATCCCTTTCGCGCGCTTCTTCAGCCAAATCTCATAAATCTGCCGAACTGTGGGATTTAGTAAATCACGCATTTATGACAAAAAGAGGGAAACGACCGTGAGATTTAAGGGCGCTCAAATTCCGTTTGGCAGGATTTAGCATAAATCCTGTTGCCAAACAGCCCCTTAGGATATGAAAATTTTATTTTTGAACTGTGGGAAATTCTTATCAAATCACACATCCCCTGCTATTTTATCAAACGACAAATAAGAAATTTATAAATAATTATATATTGAAAGCATAAAATAGTTTTCGCTCCATCTAACTCCCACAATGCACTAGCTTTAACAGCATGCAATATTTACGGTCATGACTTCTACCACCCCAATAAAGTAACACGAATGAACTTAAGGATTCTGACATATTGCATGGCAATGGCATGCATGCAGGCTACAAAACCATGCTGTTACTGCATAGAGCTCAGTATAGCTTTAAAGCAATTAATTCCCTAGTTAATGCGTGCTCGGATCTTTAGAAGAGACAAATTCTAAAGTTAGCCTAAGCCGACAAACCATGAGAGCATCCTCAGAAGAGCATCCAGAGTACAAGATCCGGGACCAGCCCCTTAGTAATTCTCTACATAGTCCGAAGCACAACTGTCATCGAAAAGGCTCTGTGCCTGATAGTAGCCGTCAGCCATAAAAGCCATAAATTAACGCCGAGTATTTATGTCATGGGGTCGAAGTTGAACGCTTGACACCAATTAACAAAGAAAATCTTTCCTTAAAGCCCAAATGGCGATCTCAATCTCAACCGTTAGGACAAAAATCTTGAACAGCAAGATAATTCTATTGATATACAAGGCGTCAGCTTTTATTCTACAGCATAACAATTAAGATTATATATTAATTATTTCTTATAAGACCAAAATACTCCCTTCCAAATTTTGGAAGCCATGCTACCTCCAAGATTTGAAGTCTTTGCAGAATGCATGGCATAAGATAAGCAACTACCAGGACAAATGTATAGCTTACTGTAAATGAAATATAAATTTATTAAATAAATAAAAATAAGAACAAAGATTATTATTATTTTAGAATGCACTATTTTATATAGATTCATAAAAAAAAATTAAATATTATACTCATTTGCTTTATATAATTAAAATGGAAACATTTGAAATTACCCAGATCGGTAAAACTTTAATGAAAGGACCGAAATTAAAAACCATTACTATTACAAAAAATAAAAATATATATTATATATGTAACCTAAATCAAAACAAAATTATGGAATATTGTTTAGACTCCAAAAATCTTTTACAGATTCATTAAACTTTTGAAGTATTTTTCGTATTCACTTATATAATTAACCATAAGAAAAAAAATATATTACATTAAAACCGTTGAAATTATCAAAATCTACTTAAACTTAAAATAGTATGAAAACCTTAATTTGCTCACCGACGGGCCTATATTATTATATATCTTCTTAAATTACAATAAATACAATTATAAAATAATGTAAACAAATAGATAAAAAGGGAATATGATTTAGGAATGCAATGTTTTTTTATAGATTCAATAAAATATTTAAAATATTTTACTCTTACATCTATATAATTAATAATAATAATAATAATAAAATATTAAAATATAAACCATTGAAACCTATCAAATCTACTAAAAATTTACTGAAATTTTAAATCAAGAATGAACATTTTCTAATGAATCTATAAAAACTATTTGAACACAGTCAAGCCCTACACTTTTATATCACTTGTTAAAAGGGTGAAAGACTTGGGACCGAAATAAGTAATAAATTTATCTTCTAACACATTCATGACGCTTCCTCTGCAAAGGTGTATTCAGTACAAGAGGCTGTCAGTAATATAAGGATGTACGTATTTATAGTTTTACTTTGTGTAAATAATAGTTCTATGATTTGAACAGATAACTTTGACATATAACAGAATGAAGATAAACTAACTACTGATTCAAGCTCATACTCTATCTTCTAAAACTATGCGAATGCATTAAGAAAATCTCATTGCATTATTCCAAGGATCCTTTAACTAGTTGTTGGCGTAAGATTTGACAGCTCTTGTTTTTAGTCCTCATGGTTTATTTTATGAAGGAGAAAAATTTATCTCATATATATTATAAGAGAGAATAAAGTTAATTATAAGATTTTAAGAAGGGTCACTAAAAAGAATAAATCTTCAACATAAAAGCCAAATGAAGCTTTGATGATGGGACAAAGGGTGTTGGTCTGCAAGGAAATAAATCGGTGGGGAAACCAAAAAAATTGAGAGTGATAGGTGTGGTCAACTGGTCATTGTGATTAGAGGCATGCTGGAGTAGTTGGACAGCTTTTACATAGAGAGAAGCGAGCAGATCTCTTGAACGAGGGTGATATGGAGAGGTGAGGTAAGTCGGTGAGTGAACTCGATTGACAATACATATTTTAGCGCAGCTGTTTGTTTGGTACTTTCTGTGCTCATATGCCATTGCCAAAAAGACAAGGCTTTGAGCAAAACGACAAAATAGAAAACCTGCACTCTCCCTGTTGA
The DNA here is from genome assembly GCA_019925795.1 of Dendrobium chrysotoxum. Classification (NCBI taxonomy): domain Eukaryota; kingdom Viridiplantae; phylum Streptophyta; class Magnoliopsida; order Asparagales; family Orchidaceae; genus Dendrobium; species Dendrobium chrysotoxum. Next base: position 27,205,765 of record CM034311.1, read on the forward strand.
CGCACAGGTGCAAGGACGCAGAAGTGGTGGCCCGTTGTTATGCGTTTTATTAAGTTGGACGCCAAAGAACAATATACACTTTAGAACTACATCGAAGCCGTGGTAGTCCATATTTTTTCAAATTTCAGTAATACCTTCTCTGTTTATTTAAGGTTGTTGGTGGTATGGAGGATGGCCCCACCCCCTATATATGACAAAACAAACATCTTACAATTGCATATACGATCAAAACTATGCTCATTTTCTTGATTTTCTTGTAGTTTTGTATATATTATTAAAATTATACTATTTGTTTTATAAAGCATAATATTTTTTCTTTCAATAAATTTAGGTTTTATTTGTGATAATTTTCTTACTGTTTTTTAAAGTAATTTTTTAGAATAATAATTTTTTAAATTCAAAAATTTTTAACTAAAACACTGATTTAAAAATAATAAAAAATTTGTCCCAAACTAAATCTTATACTAAAATGTGGCCATAACAGCCGCCCAAGTAAAAGTTCATGCGGACAAATTCAACTGTAATACTTGTTATAAAAGATGTTTTGAAGTGTGAGGATTTGAGATCGGGTCTGCGGCTAAGTAGTCGACGGAACACGTTCCTCCCATCTCACCCGGGCTCAAATCCACTAATTGTCCCAAAAAAAAAGTGTGAGGATTTGTTGACCGGTAGAGAAAAAATATATTTCTCTAATTCAAGAATTGAGCATTGTTGCGGACTCAAATATACGCGGCGATAGAGTTTAATATTTCCGTCTCAGCGTTGTACGTATATTCAGCACACAAACAGAATCGAAATAGTAACACTAGGATTTTTACGTGGAAAACCCTGGAAAGGGAAAAAACCACGGGGCCACGCCCAGTTGAAAGAGTTCCACTAGTGTCGTTTGAAGTACACGAGGCTGATCCGTCCTTTAAATTCAGGACGATCAGATTACAATGAGTATCAGTTACAAGGACAAGCAGAGTTCCAATGTCACTTGAGTGTCCGGCAGACTTCCGGCGTCACTTGGAAAGAAGTCCGGCGTCACTCGGGCGTTGGGCAGAATTCCGGCGTCGGGCAGAATTCCGACGTTGCTCCCGTGTCGGGCAGAGCTCCGGCGTCCCTCGGGCGCCTGGTGGTGCTTCGGTGGTGTTCCGGCGGTGTTCCGGCGGAGTTCCGGCGGTGTTCCGGCGGTGGTCGAGGAGGAGTTATTCCCTCCTAGACTTCTCTTCTCTTCTTCTTCTCTTCCTTCTCTTCTTGGCTTGGGTCCCCTCTTAAGAGAAATGAGGGGCTATTTATAGTTTTTCTGGAGTGGCATAGCCCGTAAATATGTGAGGGATCAGGGGCAAATAGGGAGTGATCCGGATGAACGGCCGATATTGAATCCCTTGATCGTGAACCGTTTATCAAGCATTTGAAGGTCTTAATGATATCAGAATTCTGCGATCTTGGACTCGTTGGATTCGTCTCGTCGAGCCGCTCGATTCGAGTATAAGCTCGTCAAAATCGGAGACCGTTTGGTAACTCAAATTGCTGTTTGATGCTTCCAACAGCACTTTGGGTACTTGATTTGGACTCACTTGGGCTCGGATTGAGTCGAATTTGGTGTCGTTGGATTTGTATTTCCGAGACGCTCAATTCGACTATAAGTTTGCTGAAATCGGAGTTTAAATGGTCTCCGAAATAATTTTTGAAGTTTCCAACTTGAGTTTTTCCTCGAGATTCGTGCCCGATCAAGATAATTTTCCGATGGCGTATCAAGCATGAAACTCATATTTCCCTTCTACCCTCAAAACTCCTAAAACGTTTGTGTTCTTCACTTCCGCACCCAAATTCGCAAAACCGTCATCTTCTATCACTTCCAACCCACAAGTTCTCGTATGTCCATCTCTACCTCCTCAAAACTCTTTATCTTCTCCCATTCTACCCCAAATGATCAAAGGTAATGAACTTGAATCAAAGAAAACACCTACTTTAAAATATAAAGGTTAAGGACACATACGTCAATCGATCTCCATATTTTGTATTAGCGGGTCTTCATATATTGTATTACTGTGTTGAAAGATTACATAATATACCATGTTTTTGTTAAAAAAAAAGGCAAATCTAGGTAATTATATATAAATAAGTCCATATGATTTTCGTATTATAATTTTTGTCTCTATATAATTTATGAACAATATGCTTAAAACGCCTGTTGTAGAACTATTGATTTTTAGTTCAGCTTTGGATCTTCAAAATGGATGCCAATCATTCAAAATTTATAATATTTATCATCTTGCGAAAATATATTTTAGCCTAAAGAACACACAAAAAAATAAAATAAAATTAAAAATTCAATTGAAATATTTTGAAATTGAAGCACATCATAATCAAAATTTTCAATATATGCCAAATATTAGCAAAAACCTGTCATATATTCACTTATTGATTGAATGATTTGGTCTGCAACAACTCAATTGTATTTTTAGCAATGAATATTATAAAGACAAATTTTGAGAAATAAAATAGAAGATGCCTTTTTTGCAAGTTTATTTAAAATATATAATAGAAAGTTTTTAAGGTAGAATCAACTATTAATCATTTTAATGCAATAAAAAAAGTAGGGCACAATTTAAAATGCTTAATTATGTTAATTATATTAAACAAAAAAATTTTCTATAGATTATTCCTCTTTACTCCTTCAATGCAATTTACTAAAAGGGACATTTACAAGAATTTTTTGAGACAGAATCAATGGTTAATTATAATCAAATAATAAATAAACATAGGGCATAATTTAAGATGTTTAATTATAATGGTTATATGGAAAAATGTAAAAAAATAATTAAAAAAAAGTTATATGGAAAAATGTTTTTTTAAGTTGTTCTTCTTTACAAATATTTTTATTTTTTATTTTGTCTAATTATAATTATTAAAAAAGTAAAAGTTCTAATTTCAAATTATTTTAATAGTTCTGAATTTTATTATCCCTCACTTGCCCATCAAAATCCAACAAAATGGTATTATTCTTCTGTTTTTTTTTTTGGGAATTAAGTATTATTCTTCTTCGACAAGAACAATTATAATAACAATATCATCATCAAGTATTTATCCTACTACTGTGAAGTCAGCTGCATGAATTTTTTTTTCAATTTGTTCTACTAAGAATCAAATTTTTTTAAAAAATTTCTAATACTTTCTAGGTCTATTTTAACTTTTTTTTTAATATAGACCTAATATAATACATCTACGTACCCTCCTAATCGGATCACGGAATGCGACTTAGGCCTCCATTTTATGTGACCAAACCATCTAAGTCAGATTCTCTTAATCTTATCTACAGGAGCTATTCCAACTTTTTAACATAAAATTACAAGCATCAAGTGAAATATTATTGTTGTAATTCTAAAGATAATTACACATGATTGCATTCATTATTATCGGTATAGCATAGCAATGATTGCCTTTGAAATGTTCGAACCAGTGTCATGGCACAATAAAATCCATCTTATATTTTGAAAAAGCGAACTGCAATACAGGCCAAAAAAATGCAAGCCGAACAAAAATTGTGGAAGAAGGCGTGGCCGTATGTGGTGATTGCATCATTCCAGGAGATTTTGACACATGTAATTCTTCTCTATTGTAGGTAAATAGGATCGGCCTGAAAAGCATTCTCTTTGAATATTTTATTATTCTTCTTAATTTTCTATCAACCCTTCTTTTCCTACTGGATAAATATAAGCAGAACCGACCCAGAGCGCGAACCTCGTCGCTCCACTTCGACGCACAAAGAAAGAAAAGAACCTAAAGATAGGAAAAGTAATGAAAGCTAAAAGAGGGTTCGTGTCTTCTTTTTAACAGAGCCACTGTGCCAACTACAAAGAAAGAAAGAAGGAAGTGCGATGGAGACGGCTTTAGGATGTATGGATAAGAACTAGCAAGAGTCCGAGCTGGGCCGGGGAACATATCCTAGCTGCCTCTCCTGCCGGGATATAGCATAACAAAAAGCTTGGACCGAGAGGGTAACGGGTCCCACCATCACCCCATATCAAAATAAAAAATTTCATAAAATATGCGAGCCCTTCTCACTCGTCAAGCCTCTTATTAAACCTCAATTCAAATGAAATGAAACCAAATATAAAAGGTTGAGAAACTAATCCTAGGAAGCTGGAAGCGTAAATCGTTAATTAATCTATCAACAGTGGATATTAAGTAATTAATTGGAAAAGGTCAGAAAAGATGGCAGTGGGAAGTGAACCAAATCGTTGGGCGGAGCGAAGCCTAAGCCGTCCACCTCCGCCCGCCCAAGCAGCGAACAAAAGTTGGAACGCGCTGCTGCCTTGTTGCTTCTTTTCCCACACTTTCATTTCCAATGAAGCATCCACTAACTAGATTACCTTCTCTCCTCTCCTCGCTCTCATTTAACTGCCGGTTAATTACTAAACCCCTCTTCTTAAACGCATTTTAAAGTGCTGAAGAGTGGAGAGAGAGAGAGAGAGAGGTTTGCTGTTATGGGCAACGAAGTGGTCCTATATGATCAGGATGAAAAATAACTCGAAACAGTTCGTAGCGGTAGTAGCAGTGATGGTGGTAGTGTCAAGCGTCGCATGCCACAATACTGCTGCTGCAGCACCTACAGATGCAGGAGGTGATCAACCAGCGATGCCCGAAACCCGAAAAACATACACCCGCCTCTTCTCTTTTTGTTTCTTTCTACATTCTTAACGTAGAGCAGCGCGGCTGAGAGAGAGAGAGGGAGACCGGCATCGGACATAGGGGAGAGTTATGATAGGGATGGGTCGGAGAAGGGGTCTCATTAAAGACGATCGCATACCGACCGCGCGCTCGGTTTTAAGAAGTAAGATTTCAACGGGAAGGTCAAACCCCTATAGGTAGACTTACTACTCTGCTCCACCCCATCTCGCCTTCCTTCCTCTATGCCCTGCTCGTCTCAGGCCTCGTCCAGGCGACGAAGCAGTTGCAGGCGCAGCGCACTCGTCACTCCTGAAAACGGGCAGAACTTCGTCTGTGTGTTTGAGAGAGAGAGAGAGAGGAAGTTGGCTGCGTACGATTCTTCCGCCTCTCTCCCCATCTCTCCTTTTTTCTCTCTTGTATCTACATAAAATCTAATCAGGGACATGAGAAAATAAAGCCTACACTTGGCTAGTTAGCTGTTGCAGCTACTATTCAATCCTATTTCTCTACTGTAGGTTTCGTTGGCGAAAGAAGGGCTCTACCATAAACCAACAGTTTCTCTAACTTCATCACTCGTCGCACATTCATGCGAACATAAACGAAGATTTCGCTTTTCAATAACTCGATAAATCAATTCATGAACTTAGCTCTGAAGCAAGCAAGCAACTAAATTACAAAGAAGTAATTAAAACAGGAATGCACATTATCTCTAGATGATTGCTTTAAATTGCTCAAAGCACATAAAATCAGCTAAAAATGGAATACAAAAATGACTTAAACAAAATCAGCGAAGGAAGCCAAAGCTAGTTTAACCTAGAAATCGGTTACTGCATGAACGAATGGAGGAGGAAAATAGGGGATATATAAACCTGAAGAAGAAGCGAAGCAAGTCCGATCATAATTTCAAGTGATTATTTCACCAAACAAATCAAATATATGTATCAACGAATCAATTTATAAGAAAATGAATATAGCAGTAGACGGAGTGCTTTGATGTCAGTGAATACCTGGAAGAATGTCAAGACCGCCGGGGCGGCGTCCAGCCTTCGGCCCACCAGAGCAGCGTCCTCTGCTAAGCGGCCGGCGACCGCCTCTACGAAGTGCTCAGGCCAGATCAAATCGGCAGATCGCGGCCTCGATGACGAAGGTTCGCCGGCCCGACGCCTGCTAGACTCTCCACCAACTACCTGCTCTTGCCTTCTGCCGCCGCCGTTTTCTTCTCCTGCCGGCAATGGCGGCGTCCTACGGCTACCAGACATCAACCCCAAAAGCAATGAACAGTACGTCCGAGTGAGTTCGAGAGAGAGAAAGCAAACTGAGAAAGAAAAGAAAATCAGTGATCGAAAGAAGGGACGGGGATTTGCATAAAACACGGGATTATATAGGCCTTAATCACGTGTTTTTAATACATTCTTCTTTCCCTGTAAATGAAACCAAAATTATTATTAAAAAACTAGTTTTGTATAAATAAAGCTAACTTTTAAGGTGCGCCCAAAAGGCGGCGTCGCATATGGTCCGGCTCAGCGTACCAAACAGGAGAGCGGATCAGTGGATCGCTAGTGTTAACACTTAACAGCTTAAAAAATAAAAATAAATGCACCGATCAATAAAGTTATTATACTTAAATAAGTACGTAATCTATTATTAATAGAAAGTAGGGCTTACAATTCTAGAAATAATGTGAGGCTTAGGGCTTACAAAATTCCCTAGTATAAAGACAAGATAAATTAGCATATTTATATAATAAAGATAGTTAATAATTTTATTCCTTAAGCTTTAAACTATTTATTTTTTTCTGCAAAAAAAAAAAAAAGTTCATAGAATTTCATACAAGTATAAATGAACAAAATATATATATTTTCCTAAGGCATTCGGACCCTCTCGAATTACTATAATGGTTTTTACAAAATTATCTAATGTAAATTGGACAATAGAAATGGGTTATGGCACCTTATAGAGTTATTTTAATAATAGAAAATTTTGATAGGATTAATCATAATCATTGATTATAAATTAGATGGCTGAGATGAATTGATACACGTTACATGGGGACTTGATCCTCTTCAATTATACGGTGTAGTTAAAAAGTCTTGTTTCAAAAATAAAAACATTAAAAATAGAAAATATTTGTTTATTTGAAAAAAAATGATTATTTTATATATAATCATTTTTGAACTGAATGACTTAATATGATAATAATTTTTTATAATGAGAAAAGAGCATGTGAGTAATGATTTTTTTTATCTAAAACAATAGGAAACAAATTGGATGAGATTTTTTTTTTGTAATTTTAAATAAAGATGGGTTTTAATAATATTAATTTTTATTGGGGGATTAATATAATTTTATTATTAACTGATTTTAAGAAAATTTTAATAACTTTAAAAATTACTCTCATCAAAGTTTGATTGAAATATTTTGACTTGATTTTCTTCCAAAGTTCAACATCAAATTCCATAAAATAAAAAAAAATAATCTTTTTTCATTTATTTATTTGAAGTTAAATTTTTGGGTTCATAATAAATCAAGAAATATTATATTACCCCACTTAAAGCACTAAATATTTTTTTAATCTTTTGATGATGATAATAATAATAAAGATAATACTAATAATAATATCATTATATAAATTTATATTAAATATTAAATTCTTTTATCACCACAGTACATACCAACAAATAATAACTTTTTAATTATTGTTATGAGATATAGCATTGTTATAGGTACTTAGCTTTAAAGATCATTATTATATATTTGATTTATTACAAAATTTTAAATTTTTAAATTTTAAAATGAAAATAAGCTTTCTATAATTAAGTTTATTAGAATATAATTATTAGAAAATTTTATTATCACATTTTTTCGAAAAATAAAACTTTTAACTTCTTAATTATTTATAGAGAGAATTACCTAAATTTTAAAATATACTTAATTAATTACAGCTACATTGCTGGGATCAAAATCCTTCAGCGTTAGGCTGTTAGCTAAGCTAAGATGGATTGCAACTCGCAGACGTCACGGCGGGTCACATGGGGCGGTCAAACTGAATCAATGTGGGTCCCGCTGCCATAGGCATCAATGTGTCCACCGGTTTACTGTTGGTTACGTCGGAAGAAAGCTTGTTTTGGACAAGAGATAATATATTTTAAACAATTAGAAAATTAGGGTTTTAGTTTATATTAAATTTTTTTAAAAAAAAATTCGCAGCACTTCTGAACTATAAATAAATAAATGATAGGAAAATGAATATAAATATTATTTATTTTGCATGTCAAATTTATAAATTTTAGAAAAGATTTATTGATATTGTTGATATTTAACATTTAAGTTAAAAAATAATTAAGTTTATTTTTAAAATAAATTATATTTAGATTCATAAAAAATGATTAAATCGTGATAAATATCAACTCAATGTCTAGAAATTATCAAGTAGAAGAAAGATTAAATAAATTCTGAGGAGTGGATGATTATAGTCAATTAAAATAGTTATTTCAAGAAAGATAAGGGAACTAAATGACAAGTAGTTTGTAGGAACTAAGATATACTAGGAAAGTCCCTCTCCTAAAAGAAGAAAAAAATCATGACTTAAGATCCATGGATTAATGAGGATGGGGGAGTAGATGACCCAAAGCTGATAGGTTAGGGAGGAGAATTTTCATAATTATTCTCATAAAAGGAGTGGAGAATTGAAAAATATAGGGTCCATAAAATATTGATTGTGGTTATAGAAGTCCCTCTCCTAATAAGAGAGGGGTTGCATGGCCAAAAATTGATAGTTGGCTAAGGGCAAGGGTGCAAACGAGTCGAGTTGAGCTCGAGTCTGGCCTAACTCAAGCTTGACTCGCGAGCCAAAACCCTAGATCGAACTCGAGTCGAGCTCATGCCACTGAAAATGAGCTCGCGAGCCTTCCACGGTCTGTCAGTCCTCCTTCCATGGTCGCGCGTGCAGACGAGCAGCAACTTCCACGGTCCGCACGAGTAGACATCGCCCGCGCTTTGCCCCACTTCCGCCTTCTACAACACCTTTCACAGTTCGCCCGCGCCTAATTAATTCCTATCGCTAATCGTGCCGCTTGAGAGAAATGAAGCTGAGCATCACCCAAGCTCGAATACGAGCTCGATAATCCAACAAGCTCGAAATTCGATTCGAGCTTGAAGCTCAATAAGCTCGGCTCACTTACACCCCTAGCTAAGGGAGATAAAAGCAATCCATTTTTTGAAATGAGAGGGCATTCAATAATCTAAAGATAAAGAGTGATTGGCAATAGCCAAGATAATTCTATTCCTAAAAAGAGGTCGGCATTAAATGAAGCCACTGTTAATGAACAACCAAAAGCCTTATTACTAATCTGCAAACATTAGAAATAACCTACTAGAACTTCTTGTGGCAGTGTGAACTATAAAATTCTCCACAATCTAGAAGTTTAAAAATGTCATAAAGCATGATAATGGTTGTATTTTTATAAATTTTAAGTAGGGTATTTCACTCAAAATTTGAAATTATAACAAAAAAATTTTAATATTATTGAAAATAGATGAATAAGACTACAATCTCCCTCTAGTAAAAAATATCGATGCGATATTATCCCTCTCAAAACTGGAACAATCGAGCATATTAGGGCTAATAATAAATGGTGTGATGGTGAACCCCGCTAATGTAAGTCTTTGATAACCAAACAAAATAATTATTTAATAGATCTTAGTTCCTTGAATCTATTAGAGTTTATAGATAAAAATTTTGATGATCATGTTGATGTAAACAATTCCAATAAGTTTCTCTTACCAAATTTATGAGTAATAAAAAATGACAATAACTTTTTGCTATTTTTTATAACAAAATGCTCATATCCTTGATAGCGACCATTCAATTATCAGCCTCAAATGTGTAACAGGACAAACTCTTAACTATCGAGATATTGTCCGCTTTAACCTAAGAGCCTCATAGTTTTGTCCTATTGGTATAACTTTCCAGTAGGCCACTCATTCCAGAATTGCTCCGGGATGAGCACGTTTAACTGTGAAGTTCTCTTAATAAAATTCCCACTATTACACCAAAAGGCTCCTTATTGTTTAAGAATTTAGCTTCTTTTACAAGGGGTTTCACAATCTCTCGTATTTAAGTAACTAACGTCATTGTCAGCATCTTTACCCCAGAATCATCCATCATGTAGATAGGATTCTAGAGGTGGCCCCTACATGTTTAAGTGGTGGCTCCCATCATGTAGCACTTTATCTCATACAGGGTTCAAGAGGTGGCTCCCATGGCGTAGCACTTTATCTTGCATAGCACTTAGTTCCCATCTTTCGGCTAGTGTATTGCTCTGATACCATTTGTAATAGCTCAAACTCTTAACTATCGAGATATTATCTGTTTTGGCCTAAGAGCATCACGGTTTTGTCATATTGGTGTAACGTTTCAGTAGGTCACTCATCTTAGAATTGCTTCAGGATGAGCACACTTAATTATGGAGTTTCTTAATAAAATTTCAATTATTATACCAAAAGGCGTGTCGATATTTAAGAGTTTAACTTCTTTTACTTAAGGGGTTTCACAAATGATCCAAGAAATAGGTATGTGAAGTTCATAAGAACTCCATTAAAGCTTCGTTTGGGACGGCTTTCTTACTGCTCTTTAAAGCAGCTTTCTAGTACAAAAATTTAAATTATTGTACTGAAAAGCTGCTTTAAGAAGCAGTAAAAAAATTATTCCAAACACAATCTAATTTAAACAATATAAGAAGGATTACAGTTTAATTAGTGCTCCTTACCTCGATATGACCTCAAGAAAGCATATAAAATTATTTTCTTCTCAAGAGTAATTGAGAAGACAAAATCCTATGCAATACCTAGATTATATGTGCATTTATAGAACTAACAATATCCAAAATTAGTCATCCCAATCAAGTATTTAAAGTATTTAAATTCACAACAAAAGTACCTAATAGTTTAATTCATTAATTCATTTTTTTTTTCTAGTTGTATCTCTTGGTATACCGTAAATTTAATAGTTTAATCATGAAAAATGATCAAATGATGTAATTTTTTTAAAACAATCTTGTATTTTTTTTAATAAACCCTTCTATCTATATTCATAAAAATTCATAGCAAAACTATTGCGACTTATTTTCAAATTTTCATTGAATTCTCAAAAATTACAATGGGCACTTATATAAATACATGACTCTAAAAAGAGAGATTTGTGATGCCTAATCAAAAATTGATTTGATTAGGTATAATTCTGGATGCATATTTAAAATGAATTTTTTTCAAAATTAAGTTCAAGACCATCCAAATGCCAATTTAAGTAAATTTAAGCCAATTTCGTTGTAAATAGGCCACCAATTTCTACATGAAGGGGATTTTGGCCTTTGGCAAGAGATTCAGGAGTGCTTAAAAGCATACAAAACTATGGAGCTCTTCTAGAGTATAACAACCCGAAGACGTGAAAATTATTTTAAAATAAAAAAATATGAAAATTTGAATTTCTGTTTGAACTAAAGCGCTTCAGTGCTGTGCTTTGTACCACTGCGGCACTCTGCTTGAAAACACAATGATGCTAGGAATCGACGATGCAGCGTTTGAGTCTCTATTATATAGTAATTACGGATTCAACATTCACTGCTGTGGTGCTAGGCCACTAATAGAGTTTTTTAATATACTAAATTATAAAAAACTAAGCATTAAGCCACCTCCTCCCCTCACTATCGTGACTTGCTTAAGAAGGAAGAATGGGAGAGGGAGAGGAAGGAAGAGAGGGGGAGGAGAGAGAGCAAGCATTTGAAGCATTTTCATCCATCAATTCTGTTCAGAGATTTCTTCTAATCGTTATAAGTAATCTAAATCTCATTTTAGTTTTTAATAATTTTGAGTTTGATGGATTTATTATCTCCTAAATTGATAAAAATATTTTTTTTCCTTATTTATAGATCTTTTACCATACAACTTTTCGTATATGATAGATCTAGATTTTATGAATATTTTGATTGTAATATTATTAAATTTCATCAGGTAAAATGAGAGTTATGGTAAATGCATTGTGTACAAATTCTCTACATTTCTGTATTTCATATATCAGTGCATTTCATACATGATATTGGATAACATAGCATTGAAAAAATGATATATATTTAAGGCACATATGGTATTCCTATAATAAAAAGATTAAGACTGATGACCAATTGGTTGATAGTTAGAGGCCAACTTAAGACTTATGGCCCCCAACTATCAACCAATGACCAACTAGGCTATAGTCAGTGTTGAATTAAGATTGATGACCAATTGATCGATAGTTGGGGGCTAACTAGAGAATGATGACCAACTTGGCTAGTGGTGTCAATATTTGACACGACCTGAAAACCCGACTAAAACCTGACCCAAAGATTTAAGGTTAGGGTCAACACTATTGTAAAATGGGCAAGGTTTGAGTTCAAAAAATCGACCTATTTCAAAAATCGGGTAAGGTTCGGGTTGACCCGGAAACTCGAAAATGACCAGTGACCCATTTTGAACAATAAACAACCGATGTCTTACTATCTCCTGTTGTGATTCAAACCGAATAACTAACTCGCAGTGTCTGCCAGTCCTGCAATCCTGAACGCACGTAGTCCCACCACCAGCTCTCCCTCTCCCGCAGCCGTCTGCCAGTTCTGCAGTCCCGAACTCACTCAGTCGTGAATTCACGCCATCCCACTACCGGTTCATAGTCCAAATGACCTAACCCTAGCCTTATCTTCCTCGCCGCCTCTCCCTCTCCCGCTGCTTGACATCACCGCCTCTCCCTCTCCCTGCACTGACACCGGCCGCCTCTTCCTCTCCCTGCTCCTGAAGGCTTCGCCACTGCCTGAAGCACGCCAATTTGGCGGGTGGTGTCGGGTTGACCCGGGTCTCAAGCGAGTCTGGTTCGGGTGTGAGAAAGTGACCTGTTTGAAAAAATGGGTTAGTTCGGGTCGGGTCAACTTATGTAGGGTCAAGTTCAGTTTGGACCCGAACCCAATGTCCCGTGACCTGATTTTGACAGCCCTAAATTTGGTGATAGTTGGGGTTTAATTAAGATTGATGACCAATTGGTCGACAATTGGAGTTAAAGTAGGACTAATGACCAACTAGACAGTAATAAGGGTGGAAGGATGACCAGTAATATTAAAGATAGATGTCCTGCCTTGTTGAATCATATACTGAATTGATAAATAGAACTATAATGTGCATAAATATCATTGATAGATAACTTATGATGGGTATAAATACCTATATTGACTGCATATGATGTATATAATTGATAATAGATAAGATAGATAAGACTAATGATATAACACTTATATATTATAATTCTTTTATTGATTTATGAATAATTCTAATATGATTGCTTTACGAATTTATTAATTCTTGTATCGACTATTGATTCATTAAAAGAAATTTCTGTGTTCATTATTGATCATTTCAATCCTTACGAATGATAACTGATCATTGATGAGATTGAATACTATTGATTTTATTGGCTGGACTGAGCATGCATATTGAATCTTTAAGCCTTACTTTAAAAGTTTTGATGAATTTGAGTTACCACTAGGCTTTTTAGCTCATTATATAGATTTTAATGATTTTAAGTCAGGGAAGGGATCAGGACCAGGTGAAGTGAGGTTATCAGAGATCCTCATGTCTTTCTTTTGATTTTATTTTATTTTTTTATTCTTTTGTAGTTAAGAGCTTAGGATACATTATGGATTGTAAGTGATCTCCTTGCTGTTATAAATAAAATTTTGGAGAATGAATAGTGAAATATTTTGATGTATCTAATTTTAGGTTCTTCTATTAGAGTGATTTATATTGATGAATTCATAGAAGCTCTGATTGATTATTTAAGCAATTAAAAATATGCATTTCTTCAAAATTTGGTCTTGGGATGTGATACAGATTACCATTATTAAAACACTGCTAAATTGCCACCATTAAACCACCACTCATACATTATCATTGAACCACAGCCTGACCATCTCCATGAAACCACATCCTGACCTTCTTCATCGAATCAACACAGTCGTTCAACCATCACCATCTGACTATCATAGTTCGACCACCATCGCTTGACATTAGCTTTCCAACCACTATCACCTAACTACAATCCTTTGTCCATCATCATGTGACTAAACTCTTCTGGCCATTGGGCCACTATTGCCCTGATTTTAATCATTTGACCACCATCGCTCGATTATGGTCATTGGACCACTATTGCCCTGCTTTTAATCATTTGACCACCATTACCTAACTACAATCCAATAGCCTTCACAGACTATAAAAAAAACACCTAACTACAATCCTTCGATAAATTTCTCCTAACTACGATTCTCTTATCATTGTTGCCTAACTTTAGCCTTACAACCATCTTTTGCCCCACTACAATCCTCCAATCATCTTTTTTCTAACTAAGTCCTTCAACCACCATCGATAAACTTTAGCCCTTTGACCACTTGTGCCCTAATATGATTTTTCGACCACCATTGCCTGACTTCAGTCCATGACCAATTGCCTAAATATAGTCCATATACTATCATTGTCTGATTATAATCTATAATAGCCAGTATTTTAACTCAGATAAATAATTTTTTTAGAAGTCATCATAAGTTAAATTTAAAAATCATAGTTTTTAATTATAATAATTTTTTCATAATTTTTGGGTACTGGTGCAAATCTTTTAAAAAGTTGACACCTATTAATATAAGTGAGAGTTTTAGGACCATCAAGTGTCTATTTTACAAATTAATTTTCAAAAAAATTAAATTAAATTAAATGAGTTATTTTATGAATATTTTTTATAACTTTTAAAGCCTCAAAAGAATTTATATAAATTTATTATTATTAATTAATTAAATTATATAATTAAATAATATTATATTATTATTTTAATCCTAAATATCTTAACCCATTATCTTATATAAATTAAAAATCCCTTTTTTATTCTTAATTCAATTAACAAAGAATAGGAATAGAAATCACAGAGAAAAATGTGAGAAGACAAAATAGAAAAGTTAGATTTGGAGGGAGGCTGTAGAGAGATTTTTGTTTGTCGATCCTGTTGGGAGATTTGCTTGTCATACTATAAGAAATTATTTTCCTATTTTTTATTTTAATAATTTAATATTTTCTATATATTTTTGATCAAATTTATATTTTTAAATTATATCTATATGAGTACATTAATCTGATTAATAGATAGAATCGAAAACATATTGACATTAATATTGATACAACATAGTATTATATACTAGTATGACTTATTGTGTGATAGTTATAATAGCCTGTATTTTGACCTAGTGAAATAAATTTTTATAAGAGTCATTATAAGTCTAAATCATAATTATCTTCATCATAATATACATATTATTATGATTTAATTATACTAATTTTTAAATAATTTTTTGACACTGGTGCAAATCCTTAAGAAATTAACACATATTTATACAAATGAAAATTTTGTCACTGTTAGGTGTCCATTTTATAAATTAATTTCATCAAAATTTTTAAAATAAAATGAGCTATTTTATGAATATTTTTTTATAAATTTTAAAGACCCAAAAAGATTTATATAAATTTTATACTGAAAATTAATTAAATAATATTATTATATTATTATTATATTATAAAATATAAATCCATTATAAGCCACTTAATTAAATATGCTTTTAATCTTTTTTCCCTATTCATTTTGACTAACATAGAAGGAATTAGAAAATTAGAGGGAAATTATAGGAGAGAGAAAAAAGAACTCAAGATTTGAAGGCTAGAGAGTAATTTTTATTAGTCGAACTTGTTGAGAGATTTATTTATCTCGTTGTAAGAAATCATTGCACTATTTTTAATTTTAAGAATTTTATGTATTTAGGATTTTTTTGATCAAATTTATATTTTATTATAAAAAATAAGGATAATTTTATATTAATAAAATTTTATCTTGTATTTTTTTATATGTTATAGAGATTGATATTATGAATATTTTAAGTATTTATTTAAGATTTTTTATCAGGTGATTTTGAAAAAAAATATTGATTTTACCTATTCAAAAAATTATTTTAACATCTAAAAATAATGTTTTAATTCAATTAAAACTTCAAAATATTATTATATATGATATCTGATAATTTGGTTAATTTTTAAAAATATGAATTTCTGTTAAGTAGAATTTTTTGTTGCCTACCATTAAAATATTTTTACACTTTATGAATTAAGCATAATTATACTTTATTTACTATAATGCATTGGTAATGAATATGAATATTTTGTTATTACTATTATAGTGATATGATAATTATGAGTGTGTGTAAAAAATAAGTAGAGATTATTTACTGATGCTTTAGTTTTACTATTTTATATAATTTCTTTACTTTTATTGTATATGGATATTTTATACAGATTCATGATCATATAAATGTTACAACTATGATCTAACTACTAGCATGCATATTACTCCTTTATCTTATTTTGAGTTTAGTTGTAGGATTTGGTTGCTTAGCTCATTATATGTGATTAAATAATTTCATGTCAGGATAATGGAGCATGAGTGTGTTTTTGACCAGGATTTCTCAGATTCTATTTCATTTTATTTTATTTATTCTTTTGTACTTAGGTTAAAATAGTTTTGATATGATTATATATATCTTAAGTAGTGTATATAATTTTTGGAAAATAAATACAAATATATATTGATATTTTGATCGATAGTTTTATTTCTATTGATATTTATATTGATAAAAAAATCAGGTAGATCTGATTATTATTTATAAAAAGATAAAAAAAATAATTTTCTCAAATTAGGTTTTAGGGCATTATAATTGGTATCAAAGCATTATTATTAAAAGAATATAATTATTATTAGAGCTATAAGAATTGATTATGAGTTAGATAAATTAGGTAGATTAAGGTGTATTTTTTTCATACATAATTAAATGACATGTGATAGAATGAATTATATAACTAACTATGACTATTTTGATCGTATAAATTTGATTTATATCAATTTTATGCCAAAATTTTTAAGAGAAATGTCAGGGTTGACATTTTTTTAAGGTGGATAGATATTAATAACCCGTATTTTAACCTAGTGAAATAAATTTATTCAAGAGTTATTATAAGTCCAAATCACAAATTATTTTTGCTATAATATATATATTATAGTGATTTGATTACATAAAATTTTTCATAATTTTTTAGTACTGTTAAAAATCCTTAAGAAATTAGTGCTTTTCGATACAAGTGAAAATTTTAGGAACGTCAGGTGCCCTTTAATAAGTGTAAATAATATGTTATTTTATATGTTATATTTTTAGTAAAAATATATTATTTTAATTATATTGTACAAAAAAAATTTAAAAATGCATAAAATTCTAAGTTTTCTATAGCACCATAGTGTCAGAACAAATAATGCCGCAGTGCCATCAAAGACACCACTAGAGGGCCTGAATATCAATAATACAGCGCCAACTTCTTTATCGAAGAGCACTGCGGCGTAAAAAGTTCAGCTTTGTAGCGCCTTGTTCTCTATCGTTCAGCACCACAACATTACACTCTATAACGCCTCAGCACCCAAATTGCTCTTTTAGTGCCACAGTGTTTGAAAGTCAGCAACGTCATGGTATAGCAGTTATAACTTCCTAAGGACATAATCTGTTAGCGAAGCAATGCGAGTGTTCTCTAAGTAACTAATCTACATAAGCAAACGCCATGGCAGAACCAGAACAGTAATGCATCGGCGTTGGTTTGTTTATTAAGCACAGCGGCACCAATCTTTCAAGAGCTGCAGTGCTAGATGCCTACTTTGTGGTTTCTTATAAATAGTCATTATGTTATATTTATAAGAGAGTTCAGTCACTTAGATAATTTCAGTATAATTTAGAGTGCTTCTCTGAATTTTCTTTCAGGTGATAACTAAGAGAATTTAGAGAAGTACTTAATACCATCATTAGAGTGTTTGACTTATATTCATGAAAGAAAATCTGTAAGGAGTGTAGAGAAGATCCATTGAATAATTCTGGTGATATCTATCTCTTATATTTTCTTTCTATCATGCTATTAATAAAAACCAATTTGCTTCAATTCTACTCCATGTCTGACTAAATTCTTTATTTTTGGATTAATGAAGTAAATATCACATGTAGTACTAATGAGTTCACTTATTTCTTAAATAATTAAAATGATATTTTAAATTAGATTTTAATTTAATGCATATAGTGGCCATATATATAGTTAAACTTAGGTGTAATGTCGAGCCTTGATAGAGGGAAGTAGGCATAACCAAGAATATTGAATTAGTATGCGTCATACTAAGGCATAAGGTATGAAATATATTAAATTCTCAAGGAGATGATATAATCATAGGAAGTCGGTGGACATCCTTTATTCCTACAAGCTCGATAAAGATCTGGGAATGCATATGCTCTGAATAGCATCACAATTAAAAGAGAATCATTAAAAAAATATGTTATTTATATTCATCAATCCAAAATATTATGTTCATATAATGTGTTTATTATATTTATGTAATTTTATTTAAGTGATTGAAACTCCACAACATCTATTTTTATTGAGTAAGAAAATTATTATAATTATAGTAAATAACAGTAATTTATTTCTAAAAAAATATACTTTCTAATTCGAAACTCTACTCTATCATTTTATTATTTGATTCGGCATGTATACTTGTGTATATTAAGCGGGGTCTACCAATTTATATCAAAGAAAATTTAAGCATTATTTAGGAGAGATAGAGCCTTAAGCATTAATTGTTATAATTCAAATTAGCATATACCCATAGCCCCTATTAAGTTTTTAGCATCGTTGCTTGGGAAGTATTTTATTTTTTGCAAAATTTTAACTATATTATTAAATTAATTATATAAATAGACTTACTTATATTCCTTATTTTATATGTTATTTGTAATTTCATATTCATTTTTGCATTAGTTGCTATCGAAAATCATTTTACATTTTATTTTGTGATAATAATTGAAGTTATAATCTAAATACTAGAGAATCTAATTATCTACATATATTATACAACACCGTAGTGCTTATTATTTAAGCACCACAGCGCTCAGTCATTTAAGTAAAAAAGGTGCCTATTGGCAAAAGTCAAAAGGTCATTATATAGTTATAACTTTAATTGTTAAAGTTAGGTGAGCACCGCGATGTCATCACATATCATAATTGTTTTACTTAAAGCGTCGTAGAGATTCACAGCCTCAAGCTCCACGGCATTGACACGTGTCAAATATCGTGGCAGTGGCCCTTCCCAAGACGACACTCTAATATCCACAAATCAGCGCCGCTATACCACGTGATCTGTACCACTACAGCACTTGTCGGGTAATCATTTTGTCATTTTATTTCTGTATTGAGTGCTATAGCGTGCAAACTTATAGCACCATAGTGCTCCATCTTATTATAAATAGGGGGACATTTTTCTCATTTCATTCAATACATTTCATTCCCTTCAAACTCCTCTTTTCTTTAAATACTTCTCTAGAAAGAATGGCTCCTAAGATGTTCGGTAAGAAGAGATATTCTTCCTCTTTTGATAAGAGCAAATTTATTTATGTGGATGCTAAATCAAGATTTACGGATTCAATAGTAAACAAACAACTGATTCTTGAGCCAGGTTTTTAGCTTCTTACTCCACCCGTCATGCAAATCATAGCAAGTAGAGGTTGGGAAAGATTTTGCAAAGAACCTTATGCTGCCATCATTAATATTATGGGTAATATGTGTTATATTAGGGGTAAGTGAGTCTCTTTTGATTCTATAGCCATTAATAAGGTTTACTGTCTCATAGATTTTGAATTTGATGAGTACAATGCCTTTATTAACACACCCATAAATCTTAATGACATCTTGAATGTATTGAGTGGTCCTAATAGTGGAGCAAGTTGGAAGAAGAAAGATAATAGGATTATAAATTTCCCTGCCTCTTTTATGACCCAAACCTCCAAAGCATGATATTATTTTATTTCTGCTGGATTATTACCTAGTCATAATATTAGTAAAGTCACTCGTGATCGTGCCCTTTTGAATTACTCAATTCAAATGGGGTATTCTATTAATGGAGGGAAACTTATATTTTTATATCTCATGTATATCATTAAGGGTACCAAATCTGTTGGGTTAGGGCACCCTTTTGTTGTTTATGCTTTATGTGTAGTAGCTGGTGTTATGGGGGATCAAAATGAAGAATAATTATTCTCTATTCAAGCTCTTACCAAAAGAAAGATTTTGAGTTTTAAGCAAATAGGAATGGATGAGGGGGAAGGTGACTTCAATAAGCCTAGGTTATCTAGTAGACCAGATAACAAAAACAATAGTAAGAGTGCCAAAGCTCCTAAAATATTAGGAGAGTAGGTGGTTGATCTCAAGGGAAAAATATAAGAGGTGACTCACTTTTGTGAGGAAACCAAAGATTGGCAATTTGAGATGAAAATGGGGATGGCTCATAGTATGGACCAACATGAGCATTATTAAAGATATACTTCATATTTCAATGATGCACTTATTGGGATGTTTAAGAGTAGCCCTTTTGTGGAGCATCCCGAGTAGCTCGAGTTCCCCCTGCACCTGCTTACCATCTATTTGTTTGGCAACCTAGAGAGAAAGGACACCAGGATGATGATGAGGAGGAGGAAGAAGACCCTAATTTAGAGGGTTAGGGGTTTTTATTTTTTTTCTTTTGCTTTTGCTTAAGATGAGGGATAGAGAGAATTTGGAGGCTTCTATTTTTGGGAAGCATGTTTATTTTATTTTAATATATTATAGTGGATAGTCTGGCTAAAGACTTAAAACTTAATGATTATGGGAGGCAACTAACTTGATATGCTATACATGATGCTTAGTGTGCTAGTTATTATGTAATCAATATTTTGTATGTTATGTTTTGTTATATTCTATTAACATATATTTTATGTACCTTTTATCATTTATATGAAAGCATGTATAGTGTTAACTATTATTTGTATTTTTTTTATTTATATTTCATTAAAATTTCCCTCATGTTTACTATAATTATATTTATACTCTGATTATTTAATTAACCTTTATAAAAATGATAATTAAAAATTATATAAAATTAGGATAATAATAAAATCCTAGATCATTATTTAAATAAACACTACTTATACTTCATAGAGTAAAAAAGAAATTAATAATTATATAACTTAGATCATTTAAATTATTACTTTAATTTAAATTTATAAGTTATATCTTTATTTATTAATTTTTAAAATAAAGATGAATAATTAGAATTAAATATTCGATATGAGTAGACTAAGCTTGAAAATCATTAACTATTTACTCTATTATTAACTTTATAAATTTATTAAATTTTGAATTGGTAATCTTATTAAATCCTTATAAAAAACTCATTAAGATTGTAAAAAAGAGTTCAAAGTAAAAACTGATATTCAAAATTATTAACTATTTACTCTATAAAGTAAAGAGAAAAAAACTATGAAAAAAGTTCTAAAAAGAAAAAGAAAAAAAGATGAGTAGATTTAAAAATTGGCATCAGTTAAAAGCTTAGAATCTAATTTCAATTTTATACTTAAATTTATAAATGATAAAATAAGAAAATCAGTACAAATGATGGTGAACTAATGAAATTTTAATTTTAACTATAAACATATCTAATAATTAAGCTATATTATTTACTTTGAAATTAAAAAATTAATAATTAAATATATAATCAGTAAATTCAAATTAAACAATAATAAGGATGACTGATTAGTATAATTATTAATATTTTTTCTAAACTAGAATTATAATCTTATTTATTTTTACTACTTCTAGACTGTAATATATTATCTTATATTTTATAAATATTAATTTATTAATTTTTACTTTGGTTCATCATTTAATCAAGATTATAATATATTTATTTGCTTGAGGACAAGTAAGAGTTTAAGCTGGGTAGAATTTGATATGTGTAAATAATTTATTATTTTATATGTTATATTTTTAGTGGCTTTACGGTGTAGTAGTTTTAACTTCCCAAAGATATAACCTATCAGCGAAGCAACACACGATTATTCATTAAGTAATTAACCAACGTCAGTAAGCACCGTGGCAAAACCAGAGCAATAACATAGTGACGTTAGTTCATTTATTGGGAGCAGCAACATCGATCTTTGAAGCACTATAGCACCATTTTTTTTTTTGGGAAACCCTCTGTCGGGCCTACGTGTTAATACCAAAAAAGGAGTACAAGGTCCTTAAAGGGACCTCCAGCCCACTACTGCTCAGAAGAGCTACAGAAAAAGTTAAAAAAATTCCTAAGAGCCAGAGTTCCCTACTAAGCACAAGTACACGGCTACCTAATAACATTCTAGGAAAAGTAAAAATAGGGAGATCACCATCAACAATGTCAACCCAGCTCCCCAGCTCAATCCGCACCCTGCACAAAACGAGACGAAGTCTCTAAAAACCTGAAAGAAGGCCTGCAAGGATGCTGAACAAAAAGATTAAAAGCAAAAATATCCTAAGAAAGTAATTTCGGGTAACAGACAATAAAGCTAACAGCCAAAGCAAACAAGATATGTTGTGAATCTTTTGGCAAAATATATGGTGGCTCCAAGTATAGTCCTTAAACCAAAGATCATTCCAGGTATTAACAAGGATAAGACAATTAATGTGAACCAAATCCAAAGTGAGGAGATGATGCCTGTAGCAAAAAAAATTAGCCACGTCAGCAGAATTAGTAAAATAGCTCAGCATAGAGTCACAAGAAGAGCACCACAGCTCAGGCAACCAAAGACCAGCAGACTGAAGGATAGAACCATCAAGGCAGAAGAAACAAAGAACAGAAACCATGATCAACAACAACAGAAAAACATCAAGACAGGCCAAATAACCAAAAACACTTAACCACGGCAGGCCAGCATCAGAGAATGAAAACACCTCCAGAAGCAAAAACCCAAAGACCACAAGAGAGCAAAATGGAAAAACTGCCAGACGAAACACAACCCAGGAAACAGAACACAGCAGGCCAAAATTAATTGCAGCGAATATAGGGAAGCCCCAAACGATCAAGTCTCATCACACCATGGATTAACCTGGGGAGAGTAAACCTGTTATACTCAACAAATTCAGTCAAATTACAACCAGTTTTAGCCAAATAGTCGGCCGCAGCATTACCTTCTCTCAGAATATGTGAAATATTATAGGTAATGCTAGAGAGCAATTGTCTAATATCCCTTAACATATAAAAATAAGCGAGATTGGAAGAAGTGTAATTCTTAATGTACTGAATCAGAATTAAAGCATCAACCTCAATCCAAACCTTAGTGATACCAAGAGATAAACAGAGCTGAATCCCAAACAGAAGACCCTCAATCTCAGCGTGGATAGCGGAGGTGGCCTTGGAGGGACCCGCAAAAGCCAAAATCAGCCCCCCATTGGGATCCCTAATCAAACCACCACAGCCAGCTTTGGTAAGATTTAAGGACCCATCAGTGTTGAGTTTAACCCAACCATCCACAGGTTTATTCCAAACAACAATCCTAACCTTATCATGAGTGTTATAAGTATTAAAATCCAAGCCAAACTCATTGGACACATGAAGACAGCCTCTAAAAGAGGCAAAAGTAATTAAATTGGCATTAAAAAGTTGGGTAATTTTGTTCTTGATTTTACTGATCACACCCGAAGCATCCATCTTAATATTGTCATGTTTAGATGCATTCCTACCATTCCACAAGAACCAACAAATAAGAACAGGAAGAATATTCCTAATGTGCCCCTTAATAGGAGAAAACCAATCTTTCAAAAGATTAAAAATAGAATTAAAACTAAAAGAAGACAGGACATTGAACATATTATCAAAATAAAGCCAAACTCTCATAGCAATAGGGCCTTGAACAAAAACATGAACTAAGTTTTCAATATGAAAACAACATTGACACTTAGAAACAATATAAAAACCTTTCTTCAATAAACTGGAATCCACAGGGAGGTAATCATGCAAAACCCTCCACATAAGGAAAGAGTAAGTAGGGGGAATACTAGCATGCTAATAAGCCAAATACAATTTATTTTTAGGCAAAGTATGCTTAATAGAATGCCAGACTTGCTTGGTATTGAATTTGCCGTCATTAGAACAGTTAAACATAATACAATCCTCTTCCTCCAAGTTAATCGAGATTTTAGTGATTAAATTAATAATAGTATTGGGCACAAAATGAGCAAGTAAAGAAATGTTCCATCTCTCATTAAGAATAAAATCTTTAACTTTGTAGGTGGAAATAGAGTGAGTGTATAAAAGATTGTCAATAGAAAAATTACCAAGCCACTTATCTTGCCAGAAGAAAATATTCCCATTCCCCAACCCCCATTGTATGAATTCCTCCGCTTCCCATTTGATATTACAAAGCCTTTTCCATGTTATGTTTATAAGGGAGTTTAATCACTTAGATAATTTTAGTATAATTCAAAGTGCTCTAAATTTTTCGTAGGGCAATAACTAAGAGAATTTTGAGAAGTACTTAATGTCATCATTAGAGTGTTTAGCTTATATTTGTGGATGCAAATCTATAAGTATAGAGAAAGCGTATAGAAGAGATCCATTAAACCATTCTAGTGATATCTATCTCTTATATTTTCTTTCTATCATGATATTAATAAAAATAAGTTTGCTTCAATTCTACTTCTTATTTGGCTAAATTCTTTGGATTTGGATTAATGATGTAAATATTATATATAATACTAATGAGTTTTCTTATTTCTTAAATGATTAAAATGATATTTTTCATATTATCAAATTTTAATTTAATGTATATAGTGATCATATGTATAGTAAAAATTAAGTGTAATGTGGAGCCTCGGTGGAGGGAAGCAGGCATAACCAGGAATATTAAATTAGTATATGTCATATCTAAGCATATGATATAAAATATATTAAATTATTAAGGAGATGATATAACCATAGGAATTCGATGGACATCATTTGTTCCTTCAAGTCCAACAGAGATCTAGAAATATATATGCTCTAAATAGCATCATAATTAAAAAAAATCATTAAAAAAAATATGTCATTTATATTCATCAATCCAAAATATTATATCCAAATAGTGTATTCATTATCTTTATCTAAATTTATTAAGTGATTGAATCTCCACAACATCTATTTTTATTGAGTAGGATAATTATTATAATTAGAATAAACAGTAGTAGTTGATTGCTAAAAAGTATACTTCCTTATGTGTTCGACACTCTACTCTATCACTTTATTTTTTTATTTGGCACGTATACTTGCGTATATTAAGTGGGATTTATCCATTTATATCTAAGAAAATCAAAGTATTATTTATGGGAGATAGAGCCTTATGCATTCATTGTTATAATTCAAATTTACATTTACTCACAGCCCCCATCATCCATTTTATAAATCATTTTTATCAAATTTTTAAAATAAAATGAGCTATTTTATAAATATTTTTGTATAATTTTTGAAGTCCTAAAAAGATTTATATTTATTTTATATTAAAAATTAATTATATTATAAAATTATATTATTACTATATTATAAAATCTAAATCCATCGTAAGATATTTTATTAAATAAGCTTTTTAATCTTTTTTCCTTATTCATTTCAACTATAGATAAGGAATTAGAAAATTAGAGAAAATATAGATGAGTGAGAAAAGAAAACTCGAGATTTGGAGGTCATTGAGTAATTTTCGTCAGTTGACCATATTAGGAGATTTGCACGTCTCATTGTAAGGAATCGTTATCTTTTTTCTGATTTCAAAGATTTCATATATTTAGAAATTTTTAATAAAATTTATATTTTTACTACCCAAAAGTGAAGATAATTTTTTATTTGTAAAACTATATTATAGAGATTGAGATTATGAATGTTTTGATTATTTATTTGAGATTTTTCATCAGTTGATTTTAAAAAATAGTGATTTTTACATATTTAAAAATTTATTTTGACATCTCAAAATAGAGCCTTAGTTTAATTAAAATTTTAGAATATTGTTATATACTATATCTGATAATTTGGTTAATTTCTGAACATATGAATTTATGCTCAATAGGATTTTCTGTTGCCTACTGTTAGGACATTTTGACCCTTTCTAAATTAAGCCCAATTATACTTTATTTACTATAATAAATTGGTAATAAATATGAATATATTACTACTATTATTATAGTATTGTGATAATAATGTATGTGTATAAAGATAAGTAAATACTAGTTGACCCATTAGTTAAAGAGTGATTGACCTATATAGGATGGTGACTTGACGGGTTTTCCTTTAGATATTATGGTTGGGTGTTAATCTCTATTTATTCATGTGATATAATGATACAATAATTAAGAGTTATAAGATATTATTACTATATCGATGGGTAAAGAGTGACAACTCTGTTTACTGAGCCAACGATTATCAACTACCATTACTAATTATTGAAAAATATCGTGAGAGCCAAAACTTCTTACTTATTTAGTGTGACTACTGAAATATATGTTATAGATTTATTATTACTGTATGGCTTTACTAATATTATATTAATTTACTATCACTATATAAATGTATTATAATTATATTATTTTATTGCTACAACCACTAGATTTATCGGTAATGATACATACACCGATATTATTACTAAACTGTTACTGATACTACTACTGATTCACTGCTACTGTTATTAATTCATTGTATTAATACTGAGCACATGACATATTGAGCATATGATATATTGAGCATATGATTAAGATACTAATTTGATACTTATATAGACTAACTGGATAGTATGTGTACATCATTATAAGATTTTACTATATTAATATAATTTTGATAGTCTTTATCGATGCTTTAGTTTTACCGCTTTATATAATTTCTTTGTTGATTAAAAGTGTTGATACTATAACTACTTCAATGATTTGACACTTATACTAATTTACTAGTTTCCCTACCATATTTCTTTACTAAGATTTTGCATCATGCTATTTTACTATTTATAGTAACTACTATTATTACATGTAAGTTTTATTATTTCTGCATAGATTCATGATCAAATAAATATTATTGCTATAATTTAACTTTTGACATGTATATTGCTCATTTGTCATGCTTTGAGTTCAGTTGTAGGATTTGGTTGCTTGCTAGGCTCTTGAGCTCATTATATGTGGTTAAATAATTTCAGGCCAGGATAAGGAAGCAGGAGTGTGAGATTGACCAGGATGCTCAGATTATGTTTCATTTTATTTTAGTTATTCTTTTATATTCATGACAGAATAGTTATAATATGATTGTATAGATCCTAAGAATTATACCATCATCATAAATATCAATAGTATATATATATATATATATATATATATACTATTTATGGCCTATCCCCATAATGCTCACCAAATCAGCATAAAAAAACTCTACTTCAAAAATTTTATATTTTTTAAATAAATTTATTTCAAATATTTAAGTTATTACTCCCCATTTTTAAAAATGTCATCCTCGTTATTTCTATATAAATCTGAGAGAGAGAGAGAGAGAGAATGATCAAAACAAATTTTTAAACTCAAATTAATTAATTATAAATAAAAAAATCACATTTCTATTTTGCTCATAAGCTCTAATTATATTTCAATTCTTCCAATAATCTTTTATCTGATACCATTTTGTCACACTCCAGAATCTATATTAGAATAATTATATTTATTTTTCATTTTAGCATTTAACTTGAGCTTATCAAATTCTTATGAACAGCGAAAAGAAACATGATTATATTTTTTCTAGAATTATAGGTAAAAAAATTATGCATGTTGTTTGGAGCCTCATATCATAAGATCTTTATCCTTTCTTAAAAATATATAAAATTATATAATGAGTACATAAACCAGCAAGTAATAAAAATCTTACAACTAAAATCAATGTGAGATAAAATAAAATAATATGCTATAAATCATATAAAGAAATATATATATATATATATTATTTGTATCAATTTATCATTATATAGTTCATTACATCTCAATCCATTACATCATTAGTCACAGTATCAATAACAGTCAACAATACTAATGCCAGTAATAATATTAGTATCATGATTAATAATTTTAAATAGTATTAATTATAATAAACAATATTAGTGTTGGTAATAATATTAGTATAATATTCATAGTAGTGTCGTATTAGTATTTAGATGTTCAATGAGTATCTTAAGGGTATCTTGCTCCTATACTTATAACTCTCAATCAATTAGCCCTTATAACTCCTAATCAATAAATTCCTTATAACCCCCCTTGAATCACATGAATTAGTCACCCTGATTCCTTATAACTCTAAATCAATTTTCAGCTCCTTATGACTCCCAATCAGTGAATCACATAGATCAGTAGGGTATCGCATGGAGTTATCCTATTATGCATCAAATATCATTCAGTACTTCATTTAAAATGTAATAAAATTATATCAAATCATTTAGAATATCAGGAGATAATACATTTTTTGCAGATTAAGGGGAGATAAAATTCATAAAAATTAAAATCATTAGAAACAGAAGTAAGAGATTAGTCACTTATAATGAATAAAAAAATTGTAATAAGAATAACTAACAAATATGATCAAAAGATCTTTCTCTCTCCTCTCTCTTCTTCCCCTCTTTTAATTTCTTCCTAACTAAACAACTAAGTGATGAAGTCGGTGGGGTATATATATATATATATTGTTCATGGCCTATCCCAACAACGCTGACCAAATCAGCACCAAAGCGCTCTACTTCAGAATTTTTATATTTTTCAAATAAATTTATTTCAAATATTTGAGTTATTACATTAATAATGCTTATATTCAAGTTATTAAGGATATGTTTGTTGGTGTTGTTACTTATGTTTAAATGCAAGGTGGTTGGACCAAGCATTTTCCTATTTCAGTTGGATTACATCATGGATCAACTTTGTTGCGTCCTGGAATATTCGCGGTGGTAGATAAATATATAGTTTAACGCCTTAGCGTTGTACGAAGATCCAGCACGCAATCAGATGAGAGAGAGAGGGTGTAGTACTTATATGAGACACCAGAGTTTTTACGTGGAAACCCCTGAAAGGGGGAAAAACCACGGGACCTGGCTCAGTTTGAATGAATCCACTAGTATTTGCAGTTGATTACAAATGAGGCCCTCCATTTGGGGGAAGGACCTGGCTTGGTATACATCATACAGAGTGCATTACATGGTAGGAATCAATATATACATATTTGTTGGGTCGGCTGACCATAGTTCACAAGCGACGGAGGTTGGAAGAACCGTAGCTGGCACGAGATAGGGGTCAGAAGGACCGTTGTCTAGTGATGAAAGTCGGAAGGACCGTAGTTGACAGACGTTGCAGGTCAGGAAGACCGTAGTCTGATGATAGAGGTCGGGAGGACCTTGGTTGGTCTGGCGACGGAGGTCGGAAGGACCATAGTTGACTGACGTTGCAGGTCATAAAGACCATAATCAGATGACCGAGGTTAGGAGGACCTTAGTTGGTGGGGAGATGGAGGTCAGAAGGACTGTAGTCGGCTGGCGTTGGAGGTCAGAAGGACCTTAATCTGATGTCAGAGGTCAGGAGGACCTTATTTGGTAGGGCGACAGAGGTCAAAAGGATCGTAGTCGGCTGGCGTTGGAGGTCAGAAGGACCTTAATCAGATGTCAGAGGTCAGGAGGACCTTAGTTGGTAGGGCGACGGAGGTCAGAAGGATCGTAGTCGGCTGACGTTGGAGGTCAGAAGGACCTTAATCAGATGTCCGAGGTCAGGAGGACCTTAGTTGGTGGTCTGATAGAACTTCGGGCATAAGGTGGTGCTCCGGTAGAAGTTTGGGCCTCAGGTGAAGGTTCGATAGAGCCCCGGGCATCATGTGGGGCTTCGGTAGAAGTCTGTGCCTCAAGTGGAGGTCGGGCAAAACTCAGAACGTCAGGTGGTGGCCGGCGGGACTCAAGGCGTCAAGCGGTGGTCCAGCGGAGCTGAGGACATCATGTGGTTATCCGACGGAAATCAGGGTGTCAAGCGGTGGTTCGGTGGAGCTCAGGGCCTCAGGTGGTGGTCCGACGAAGTGCAGGGCCTCAGGTGGTGGTCCAGCGAAGTGCAGGGCCTCAGGTGGTGGTCCGGTGAGGTGCAGGGCCTCAGGTGGTGGTCTGGCAAAGTGCGGGGCCTCCGGTGGTGGTCCAGCGAAGTGTAGGGCCTCAGATGGTGGTCCGGCGAAGTGTAGGGCCTCAGGTGGTGGTCCGGTGAAGTGCAGGGCCTCAGGTGGTGGTCCGGCGAAGTGCAGGGCCTCAGGTGGCGATCCAGCGAAGAGTAGGGCCTCAGGTGGTGGTCCGCTGAAGTGTAGGGCCTCAGGTGGTGGTCCGGAGAAGTGCAGGGCCTCAGGTGGTGGTCCGGCGGAGCAACGGCTTCAGGCGGTGGTCGAGGAGGAGCAAGGAGGCAAGAGCGATCTCCGATCTCTCTCTTTTTCTCCTTAGGATTAGGGGTCCTTTTTCAAGAGGATAGGGGGCTCTATTTATAGATTTTCGTGAGTGGCATGGCCCTTAAATAGGTGGAAGATCAGGGGTAGTTAGGGAGTGGTTTGAATGGACAGCCGATGTTGAATCCCTTGATCATGGATCGTTTGTTAGACATTTGAAGGCCTTAGAGATATCAAATTTTGGTGATCTTGGGCTCGTTAGATTCGTCTCGTTGAGACGCTCGATTAGACTATAAGCATGTCACATTTGGAGACCGTTTGGTAATCCAAATTATGGTTTGAACCTTCCAACAGCGCTTCAGATCCTTGATTTGGACTCATTTGGGCTTGGATTAGGTTGAATTTGGTGTCGTTGGATTCGTATTTCCGATACGTTTAGTTTGACTATAAGTTCACTGAAATCAGAGTTCTAATGGTCCCAATTTTAATTTTGGAAGTTTTCAACTTAATTTTGGCTTGAGATTCGTGCCCGATCAAGATAATTTTTTAATGTTGTATCAGTTGCCCCCCTATTTTCGAACGTCGAAGCTTGAGAAGTCCGAAAATACTTGTCATGATTTTTAGAGAATTTTTTGATGCAATATCTCATTCCAATAAAAATTTAAAATGCCTGAAATTGCTTATAAAGGCTCCACTGAGCTCCGAAAGTGTCCAAATTGGATTCGAAACATTCAAAAGAAATGATTCTGGGACCCAAAAGAAAATAAATAAATATCCGACTTAAACTGTCCGGGTCGAAAATTGGAATCGGACTCATATTGGCGGCCGGTGCCCAACTTTATACCAAGTAATTTGTACCATAAAGTGCACAATAAGCACAAAAATCACCTTGGAAAACTGTAAACTAATTTCTTCCGAAGAAAGATCCATTTTTTACTTTGGCAAAAATATTACAAATGATTTCTTTATTTCCAAGTCTAAAGACTTGCTCAAGTCTGTAATGTTTCTACCTTGGAATATTAAGGCTATTTGATATGAAACCTGCTCAATTTAGTTCCGCAAAATAAAAGATTATGTGATGATTTATTCAAAGGAGCACTCAGTGGAGGTGTGGTAGCCGGAGGCGGAAAGAGCCGCAATTTCATTGCAACTTTTTTTTGGCCCACATTTTTGTTTTATTTTGGATTTTTTTCTTTTTAAGCCGCATGAGGTGATTAAACCGCCTCTTTAGGGAGAGTGGCGGTTGTTTTAACCGCCCACTAATTTCAATTTTTTTGCTTTCAATAACTTCTCCAACCTCCCCAACTTCTCCTTTTGCTATAAGTACCCCCTCTTGGGGTATGAAAGTTTACACATCTCCCTCTCTTCCTCTCTTCTTTCACTTGAGGCCTTCTCCTGGCCCTGCACAGGCGGTATCCCCTGTCCAGGCCCAGGGCCCCTCTTTGCAAGAAGGAGATTCCTCCCCATCTCTTTATTTCTCCCTCACGCTGAGGCATTCCCCTAGTCCTATTCAGGTCTAGGGCCCCTCATTGAGCAGGAGTCTTCCTTCTTCTCTCCCTCACGTTGAGGCATTCCCCTAGTCCATTTCAGGTGGTATCCCCTGTGCTGGTCTAGGGCCCCTCACTGAGTAGGAGTCTTCTCCTCCTTTCTTGAGAGACCATGCAAAGGTCCGACGTTAGTCGACGGAAGTCTGACAACTGCGAGGGTTCGGCGACGGGCAGAAGTTCGGCATCGGGTAGAAGTTCAGTGTCGGGTAGAAGTCCGACGAGGGCCCAATGACGGGTAGAAGTCCGGCGTTGGGTAGGAGCTCAACGTCGGGTAGAAGTCCGATGAGGGTCTAGTGAAGGGCAGAAGTCCGGCGTCAGGTAGAAGTTCAGAGTCGGGTAGAACTCTGATAAGGGTCTGGCGACGGATAGAAGCCCGACGTCTGGTAGAAGTTCGACAAAAGTCCGGTGATCGGTAGCAGTCTTGCGATGGGCATAAGTCCATCGTCGAGTAGAAGTTCAGCATCGGGTAGAACTCCAACGAGGGTCCAGCGACGGGTAGAAGTTTGGCATCGGGTAGAAGTTCAGCGTCGGGTAGAAGTTAGACGAGGGTCCAGCGAAGGACAGAAGTCCGGCATCGGGTAGAAGTTTAATAACTGGAGAAAACTTGGAGTCGGGCAGAAGTCCGACGAGAGTCCGTTGATCGGTAGTTGAGCATCGGGTATAATTCTGATGAAAGTCCCACGATGGGCAGAAGCCCAACAACGGGAGGAAGCTCAGTATCGAAGGCTTCTTGTTGATGCTAGCCTGTATGGAAGAGGTTGAGAGAATCCACCAAGGATGTATGACTTATTCGAGGTTATATGTCAAAGCATTTGCTCGATGATGTTAACCTGTGTGGAAGAGGTCGAGAGAATCCACCAAGGATGTATGACCTATCCGAGGTTGTATGTCAGAGCCTTTACTTGATGACGTTAACCTGTGTGGAAGAGATCGAGAGAATCCATCAAGGATGTATGACATATCCAAGTTTATATGTCAGAACCTTTGCTCGATGACGTTAACCTGTGTGGAAGAGGTCGAGAGAATCCACCAAGGATGTATGACCTATCCGAGGTTGTATGTTAGAGCCTTTGCTCGATGACGTTAACCTGTGTGGAAGAGGTTAAGAGAATCCACTAAGGGTGTATGACCTATCCGAGGTTGTATGTCAGAGCCTTTGCTCGATGACGTTAACCTGTGTGGAAGAGGTCGAGAGAATCTACTAAGGATGTATGACCTATCCGAGGTTATATGTCAGAGCCTTTGCTCGATGACATTAACCTGTGTGTAAGAGATCGAGAGAATTCACTAAGAATGTATGACCTATCCGAGGTTATATGTCAGAGCCTTTGCTCGATGACGTTAACCTATGTGGAAGAGGCCGAATCAAATCCTCCTGGGATTGATTTTGCCTTGATTGGGAAGGGGTGAATGCCATATGTATCCCAAATCAAGAGTGAAGAATGGTCTATCTTTAGACCGTTGCTGCCTTTTTGAGGTCGAAATTTAGACCCTGCCCAAGGAGTGGAAGTACAGATAGGGACTGTATGAGGCTTAAAATTTTATTGGAAGCATCCTTGTATTTTCTGGGAGTTTCTTGCCTGAAATATCATCTTGATATTGAAAGTATTGGAGGAATTTTTATGACCATAGTTAGAGTCAAGGTTGCCCCCAGCCCGTATCTGATTTCCATGAAATTGATGCAGCGATAGCTGATGTAAGGAAGTTGGTATGAATGACCTTTTGAGGTTGGAGCAAAAATTACCCCCAGTTGGGAACCATATTCCCACAGATGACGCCAAACTTTTGCGTCCTGGAATATTCACGGTGATAGAGAAATATATAGTTTAACGTCTTAGCGTTATATGAAGATCCGGCACGTAATCAGATGAGAGAGAGAGAGAGGGTGTAGTACTTATATGAGACACCAGAGTTTTTACATGAAAATCCCTGAAAGGGGGAAAAATTATGGGGCCTGGCCCAGTTTGAATGAATCTATTAGTATTTACAGTTGATTACAAATGAGGCCCTCCATTTGGGGGATGGACCTGGCTTGGTATAGCCTATATATATCATACAGAGTGTATTACATGGTGGGAATCAATATATACATATTTGTTGGGTCGGCTGACCATAGTTGGCAGGCGACGGAGATTGGAAGAACCGTAGTTGGCAGGAGATAGGGTTCAAAAGGATCGTTGTCTAGTGATGAAAGTCGGAAGGACCGTAGTTGACAGACGTTGCAGGTCAGGAAGACCGTAGTCTGATGACAGAGGTCAGGAGGACCTTGGTTGGTCGGGCGACGGAGGTCGGAAGGACCATAGTTGGCTGACGTTGCAGGTCATAAAGACCATAATCAGATGACCGAGGTCGGGAGGACCTTAGTTGGTGGGGAGATGTAGGTCTGAAGGACTGTAGTCGGCTGGCGTTGGAGGTCAGAAGGGCCTTAATATGATGTCAGAGGTCAGGAGGACCTTATTTGGTAGGGAGATGGAGGTCAGAAGGATCGTAGTCGGCTAGCGTTAGAGGTCAGAAGGACCTTAATCAGATGTCAGGAGGACCTTAGTTGGTAGTGCGACGGAGGTCAGAAGGATCGTAGTCGGCTGGCATTGGAGGTCAGAAGGGCCTTAATCAGATGTCAGGAGGACCTTAGTTGGTAGGGCGACGGAGGTCAAAAGGATCGTAGTCGGCTGGCATTGGAGGTTAGAAGGACTTTAATCAGATGTCCGAGGTCAGGAGGACCTTAGTTGGTGGTCTGATAGAACTTTGGGCATAAGGTGGTGCTCCGGTAGAAGTCTGGGCCTCAGGTGGAGGTCCAATAGAGCCCCGGGCATCAGGTGGGGCTTCGGCAGAAGTCCGGGCCTCTGGTGGAGGTCGGGCAGAACTCAGAACGTCAGGTGGTGGTCCGGCGGGACTCAAGGCGTCAAACGGTGGTCCGGTGGAGCTGAGGACATCAGGTGGTCGTCCGGCGAAAATCAAGGTGTCAAGCGGTGGTCCGGCGGAGCTCAGGGCCTCAGGTGGTGGTCCGGCGAAGTGCATGGCCTCAGGTGGTGGTCCGGTGAAGTGCAGGGCCTCAGGTGGTGGTCCGGCGAGGTGCAGGGCCTCAGGTGGTGGTCCGGTGACGTGCAGGGCCTCCGATGGTGGTCCGGCGAAGTGTAGGGCCTCAGGTGGTGGTCCGGCGAAGTGCAGGGCCTCAGGTAGTGGTCCTGCGAAGTGCAGGGCCTCAGGTGGTGGTTCAGCAGAACAACGGCGTCAGGCAGTGGTCCGGTGGTGGTCCGGCAGAGCAACGGCGTCAGGCAGTGGTCCGGGGGTGGTTCGGCAGAGCAACGGCGTCAGGTGGTGGTCCGGCGGTGGTCGAGGAGGAGCAAAGAGGCAAGAGCGATCTCCGATCTCTCTCTTTTTCTCCTTAGGATTAGGGGTCCTTTTTCAAGAGGAGAGGGGGCTCTATTTATAGATTTTCGTGAGTGGCATAGCCCGTAAATAGGTGGAAGATCAGGAGTAGTTAGGGAGTGATTTGAATGGACGGCCGATGTTGAATCTCTTGATCATGGATTGTTTGTTGGACATTTGAAAGCCTTAGAAATATCAAATTTTGGCGATCTTGGGCTTGTTGGATTCGTCTCGTCGAGACGCTCGATTAGATTATAAGCATGTCACATTTGGAGACCGTTTGGTAATCCAAATTATGGTTTGAACCT
This sequence comes from Dendrobium chrysotoxum, assembly GCA_019925795.1. Lineage (NCBI taxonomy): Eukaryota > Viridiplantae > Streptophyta > Magnoliopsida > Asparagales > Orchidaceae > Dendrobium > Dendrobium chrysotoxum. The sequence goes on from CM034311.1 coordinate 27,241,065, forward strand.
TGCAACAGCGCTTCAGACCCTTGATTTGGACCCATTTGGGCTTGGATTGGGTTGAATTTGGTGTCGTTGGATTCATATTTCCGAGACGTTCAGCTCGACTATAAGTTCACTGAAATCGGAGTTCGGATGGTCCCAATTTTAATTTTGAAAGTTTCCAACTTGATTTTGCCTTGAGATTCGTGCCCGATCAAGATAATTTTTTAATGCTGTATCAAACTTTAAGCCTATATCTTTTTTGTTTAGTCATGGATGTTCTTACTAGACATTTGCAAGAGGATTTACCCTGGTGTATGCTTTTGCTGATAATATTCTTCTTATTGATAACATTATAGAGGGAGTTGAATGTAAACTTGAATTATGAAGATCAACATTAGTGCATAAAGGTTTTCGTTTAAGTAAATCTAAAACTGAATACATTAAGTGTAAGTTTGTTAGTAATAGATCTAGTGGGGGGTTATGACTTTGGCGATCAAGTTATTAATAAGAGTACATATTTTAGATATCTTGAATATATTGTCTAAAGTGATGGTGAAATAGTTGAGCATATTATTAGTGGAGTTCGAGTTGAATGGTTTAAGTGGAGGAACACAACATGCCTGTTGTGTGATAGGAAATTACCCCTCAAATTTAAGGGAAAATTCTATAAAATGGTGGTGAGACTTTCAATGCTTCATGGCACAAAATGTTGGCAATTAACAAGAATCATATAATTAAGTTAAGTGTTGAAGAGATGCAAAAAAAAACAAAAGTGTTAAAGAGACTAAATGCGAAACGAGCGTATACGTGAAAAGGTTGGAGCAACACTAGTGGCAAATAATATTAGAAAGAGACGCCTTAAATGGTTTGGTCATATTAAATGTCAGCCTTCTAATGACCTAGTTAGAGTAGATATTCTATATTTGGCATATATTAAGAGAGGCAGAGGTAGAACTAAAAAAATTTAATTAAAAAATTTTAGAAAAATATTTTTTTTATTAGATTTAAATATAAATTTGACTTTTAATATAATAGAAAAAATTTTCATATAGCAAATCCCACTTAGTAGGATAAAAATTTGATGTAATGTTGTTGACGGATCACCTTTTAGTTGATTTGCAAATATTTTTTTTTTAGTGATTGAGATGTATATAAAATTGAGCTATTCCTCTAACTTTCCCTTAAAAAAAAAATCACCTCTCTTACAAAGAATTCATACGTGCAAGAGCAGCTCCTTAAAATGACGATGAATTCAAATATATAATAGACGAATTAGCTTCAAATATATAATAGAAATAAACCCTTCTCGTCCTATCATATCAAAGCGACGAACCATACCGAAAAAGTACACCTCTGGAATGAAAAGAAAAGGACCGACGACCGCTAGACCGGTCCAGTTTCCCACCCTCGTAAAGCATTGCCCATTTTCCACATCAAACCTGCAGTCTACTCCCTATAGCTAGACCCTCGACCATCCCGGCCCCGTCCCGACTCCGGACCGCAGCGCGTGCGTGAACCGTACCGGCCCGATCCAGACTCATATGAACGAACTCAACATAGATAAAATATATTTCTTTACTATTATTATTTTAACTGGGACCCAGAAGGCCCACTGTTCATGAGGAACCACCATCCCGGCCCGCACCCGTACTGCTAACTCGCTTTACACTTTACGGCCCATTGTGTACTTGGATGTCCCCAGGCCGACGTGCATGGGGACGGCGGCCGCAACGGAGATCCGTCCCTCTCCGCTTCTTTTCTATATTTTTTCTCTTTACTGCAATTAGTACCACTTCAGAAGCCCAACGTACTTAGGAAAAGAAGACGGGTTTACTGCATACTCCAAGCGTTCCCTGTGCTGTGATACATCTCGAAGGTCACATCACATCAGTTTTTCTTTGCGGAGAAAAATGGTTAAAAAGTGCTTGGATTCATAATCACAGGGAAAAAAGTTCTTTAGATGGAGTAAGGAGAGCTGTAAAAATGCAGTAGTTAGCTGTTAAGGCAATGAAATTCCCGGTGCATAGCAGGAAGAAGCAATGGCAATTTCTGTCGAAGATGCCTTTTATGCATAGATATCTATAGGCTTAAGCTAAATGGGAAATGGACGGGTTAGAAATGACATGAAAGAGAGGGAGGAGGTGTGAATGGAAAAATTATTGTGTGTGCAGTTCAGATGTCATCCGTACTTCAATGAAAATATATCACGTCAGGTATCGGACTCGGTACCGACCGATAACGAGCCGTGGTCGGTACCCTCGGTACCGCTAGGATACCGAGCATCCGGGGTGTCCGCACAGATGGGCTTTGGAAGTAGGCCGGCTGGGTGGGAGGCTCCTGATGGAGGTTGGGTTTTAGTCTGAGGATACGTAGGAAAAGGTTGAGGGAAGAGAGGAAGCGTGCAGGCTTTATTTGTTGTTTTTTGTCGCGTGTTCTCACTCTTAGCTGGGCCTGCAAAGCTTTGGGTCTGCTTTTAGAGAGCTTTTAGGAAAGCCCTTCCTGCAGAAAAGAGACCATTCATGATTAGTCCATCCCTCCTACCCTAAAGGAATTTTTTTTTCTTTAAGAGAGAATGATTCTTCGAGGAAGCCGGCCTAGCCATCTACAAGTCTAATTAAAATGGTCATATCACATGTTTTTTGTAAGAATACATTGATCTAAATCTAAATATGCTTAAATCAGCCACTTATAATTATAGTTAGAAATTTCATAAATTTATTTGAGGGACAAAACATTCTCCAAATTTTGATTGCTTTTAATCGAAATAAGTGTTTCAATTAGATAAATCTAATGTGTCTATAATCGTTAAATTATAATATTGTTAAGATATTAAATTTTTAAAAATATACTATTAAAGGGATTAACTCTAATAAGCCTAGAATAAAAACATACCGTTCTAATGCATATTTAAGTAAATCAATTGTATTAAAATAAATAACATGAAAGAATATAATATACCCTAAAATAAAATGAATAAGATAGTTGGACTTAATTTGTTGTAAATACAACCCAAGTTAAGTCCTTCTATAAGACTTCATCTTATCACTAGCTAATTATGTTATTTGATACACTTCGATTCATTATGAGTTAATTTATGAATTACCCTCCGCGAATGACTAATAACTTGACTTAGCTCTTATCTTAACTCCACATTGTTAGGTGTGATGAACCTTTGTATGCCCCTTGCATTGCAAAGTGATATATATGATTTATTTTTTTTATGCCTTCAAATATAATTGATATGATACAACATTTCTTATATGTTACTATATATTCATTACCACTTCATTTTCACAATCTTCATTCACATGTGGTACAAGTTCACACAAATATTGATAAAGGCTAGTTTTAAAAGGTAGTCATCATGAGAATACATTGATAGTGATTATATTTTATCCTTTATTCATTTCCCATATTTTCCAACCACAACATGTTATATATGAACTTTAGTTTGATTGCTTATTTTCTAGTTTTATATCCTAATATATTTTCTACACTTATTTTTATTACATTTTATATTTATTATCTAAAGGATTTATAGATTAATCCACTTTTAGGAGAAAAAGTTTCATTTTTATATGTGCCTCCACACACAATTTTCTTAATCAGATTAATCCACAGATAGTGCTCTTATAGCTACAAGCTCCACTTCAAGTAAACACTAGGATAACTAGAAAAATATGGAGTAGTTACCACCTCAAACTTTTGTAACTATAATCATTCTTGCAGATGATACTCTTATAGCCATAAACACTCCACTACCTCTTAGAGATACATGGATGACACAAACAAACATAGAGCATATTTGTCACAACCTAACCCGATAAGGCCCACAGATAAAACAAGTCATATATATTGTGTTGACTTGCGGCAAGCTAGCCCAAGATCAGAGTTTTGAGAAAAGTTTCAAAAAAATTTATCCTCTTTAAAGTGAACTTAAAACAAACAACAAACTCAATTAAAAAAAATAACCAACCACAAAGCTATTAATATCTTTCAGTACACAGAAAATAACTCATCCACAAAATTTTCTTTTATTACTCATCAAAATGCATATACAATAATTATACTACAGTATATGACTACATAGTGAGCTACAAAACAAAATAATTTAAAAGATTAGCTATAACTATACAAAAAATCAGAAAGAGAAATATCTATACAGCCTTAAATATATTAGAACCCGACTCAGCTACTCATCGGGCTCTTTCCCTTTCCCAGATCCTAAAACAAAACGTAGATAAACTGTGAGCTAACATAGTTCAGTAGGTCGCACTTACCGATCTAAATTTCTAATTTTTTTTTGCTAAATTTAAAAATAGTCAATAAATGCAGTTATTGTACTAAACCATACATCAAAATAATGTTTATAGTTATAAAAATTGTAAATAATAATGCTAGAAAAATAAATAAACAAGCACTTCATATATCAGAGCAGAAAAAAATAAAATTTTCTAGGGCCTTATACATTCCATCAAAATAAAATTCAAAAAATTTTGGCCCTTATGACTCTCATGCTAGCATATCAAAAAATAGACTCTTATGACCTCCAATGCCCAACACTAGAACAAAATGTGTGTAATAGCCTATATTTTGACCCAAACAAATATATTTTTTAGGAGCCATTTTAAGCCAAATTTGAAAACCATCTTCGCCATAAGATTAATATTATTATGTTTACTTATATTAATTTTTTTCATAATTTTTGTGCATTGGTGCAAATCCTTAATAAATTCACACTTATTGGTACAAGTAAGAATTTTGAGACCGTCGGATATCCGTTTTACAAATTGATTTCACTAGTATTGTTTTAAAGAGAATAAGTTAATTTATAAATATATTTTTAATAAATTTTAAAGCTTCAAAAGAATCTATATGAATTTTATATTAAAAAATTGATTAAATTATATATTAAATAATATTATATTATTATTTTAATCCTAAATATCTAAAAGCATTTTCTAAAATTATTCAAATCCTATTTCTCCCTATTCCATCAGCTAACAGAGATCCTCAAGTTTTTTTTAGATTTTGTTTTGCATTTTCTTTTATTCTTTTGTAATCAAGAGCTTGTGATAGATTAATGATTATGTTGATCTCATGACTATTATATATTTATTTTAGGCGAATGAATGTAGTACAATATTTTGAGAGATGTAATTGTTAATTTTTTTCGCTAGTTATTATTTATATTGATGATTTATAGAAGTTTTGATATATTTTTAAACAGATAAAATAGATAATTCTTCCAAATTTGATTCTGAGGCGTTACAAATTGGTATAAGAGCGGTTGTTAGAAGAATTGGATTGTAACCAAATCTATAGGAAGTGATTATGAGTGGGGTAGAAGTTGGGTAGTATAGATTTGTCATCTCTGCATTTAATTGATTGAATTGTATATTGAGTTTGTGTGTTATTGATTAGGAAAGAGAATTTTATTAGTGGATAGATGGACCCCACTAATCAGTATTCATAGAATGGACAAAGTTCATCAGCAGCTCCAGTGAGTTCTAACAGTTTGATGCACTTAGCCAGCATGCTTGCATAGGTTATGAGTGATGCTCAGAGTAGACAGGTGAGACACAAGGAGTATGAAGGGGATATTCATCTACAGATGTTCCATAAGTTGAAACCTCTATCATTTAAGAGAGTTGTAGAGCCATAGGCAGTAGAGGAGTGGTTGTTGAGGATAAAGAAGATATTTGACAGCATGCAATGTCTAGAAAATCGAAAAGTATCACTTGCGGTGTTCCTATTTGAAGGAGAAGATGAGAGATGGTGGATTGGATAACAAAGAGAGAAATTTCAAGGAAATATGAATGTAGAGATCACATGGGTCGAGTTTGTTGCTGTCTTCATAGACTAGTTTGTACCTCTGTCAGCCCGATAATAGATGTAGGAGGCTTTCATGAGATTGGAGAAGGGGAAAAAGATAGTGATGCAGTATGGAGCAGAGTTTATTACCCTGGTGAGGTGTGTACCCAAATTGGACAGTACTTATGACATAAAATGCTACAGGTTTTTGAGAGGATTGAATGATGAATTGAGACATCCACTTGTACCGCTGAGGATTTAGGAGTTTTCAGAGCTTGTTGAGAGAGCAAGACTAGTAAAGAAAGACTTGGCTATTCCACTGTTCAGATAAGATATGAGTAATAAGAGATCGGGAGATGTCATAACTAGGAGGAAGAGCAGTGAAAAGAGAGGTAGATTTTCAAACAGTATAAGAGGATCTGCATCTAAGTCCAGTATGAGTGCACTAGAGTGTGCCCGATGTGGTAAGAGACATAGTGGATCATATTTTTTAATAATTGGACAGTGTTTTGGGTGCGGACAGCGAGGACACCGGATGGCTGATTGTCCACTACAACAATAGGGGATATGATCCAGATTCAAAGGGGAGCAAGCCAGATAAGGCTATAGAATACAATGAAGAATCTATGAGCAGGATGGATAGAAGAAGTATAGTTGAAAGTCAATGAAGACATACACAGTCTAATATACTAACATTACCACATGTATGACCCAGAGTTTACAATTTGATCTAACAAGAGGATAGGAATGCGCCTAGAGGATCCACTGGTAAATTTTTTAATCTTTGAATTGATTGATTAATAATTTGCATATCATATTGTACTTAAATGATATGTGGGAGCATGATTGCTTTGAATGAACTCATGATTGATTGCATGCATTATTTTGGAGATTTTGAACGGATTCCAATTGATTTATTAGTTTTAATATTTATTTTGAATTGTACTGATTTATTTTGATAGATATGCGAATTGAATTTATCTTTATTTACATGTTTTATCCATGGAAATATTGAGGGTGATATTTTTCTATAATTGGGAGATTGTAATAGCTTATATTTTGACCCAAATAAATAAATTTTTAGGAGACATTTTAAGAAAAATTTAAAAATTATCTTCATCATAAGATTGATATTATTAGTTTTAATTATATTAATTTTTTCATAAATTTTAGGTATTGGTACAAATCTTTAAGAAATTAACATCCGTTGGTACAGATTTTGGGACCGTTAGATGTCCATTTTACAAACTAATTTCACTAATATTTTTAAATAAAAAAAGTTAATTTATTAATATTTTTCTATAATTTTTAAAGCCCCAAAAGAATTTATATGAATTTTATATTAAAAATTTGATCAAATTATATAATTAAATAATATTATATTATTATTTTAATCCTAAATATCTAAAAACATTATATAATATTTTCCTATTTTCTCCCTATTCCATCGACTAACATAGATCCTCAGGTTTTCTTTATATTTTATTCTATATTTTCTTTTTATTCTTTTGTAGTTAGGAGCTTGTGATAGATTAGTGATTGTATTGATATCATAACTATTGTATATTAATTTTGAGAGAATGAATATAGTGCAATATTTTGAGATACATAATTTTTAGTTGTTTTCACTAGTTATTATTTATATTGATAATTTATAGAAGATCTGATATATTTTTAAAAAGATAAAATAGATAATTCTTTTAAATTTAATTATTGGGTGTTACAATGTGCATGTAGTACCAGAATGTGCCTTTGGCATTATAATGTACATTTAGCACCATAATAGAACTACCTCTACACATGTTAGATCTTCTCAAAATCATATATTTTAATCAAATAATATATAATCCATTGCAATGTAATAAAGGAAATATAAATAAACTCATCATAGAATTTAATAGAATGCCTTAATAATAGGAGCGGAATGTACTACTAACAAGACACTTATTATTTCAGAATATAGCTAAATTACTAAAGATTGTTAATAACATTATTTTGAAGCTACAATTATAATGCAACAATTTTTTTGGAACTAGAATTATTTTTTAATTTGTAAAAAAACCCATATTTTCTAATTTATCTCGTGAAAATATAATAGCCCATATTATGACCAAGTCAAATAATTTTTTGGGAGTCTAAGTCCAATTTGTAAACCATCTTCACCATAATATTAGATATTATTATGCTTTTATTATAATAATTTTTCTTAATTTTATACGTAGTATAGAAAATTGACATATATCAATACAAGTGACTTTTCTTAGACCGTTAGGTGTCTGTTTTTCAAACCTATTTCAATTGAGTTTTCTAGACATGCTTAGCTGATTTATAAATATTTTTTCATAATTTTTAGAGCCCCTTATTTGAAGATATAAAAGAATTATAAGAAGTTTACGCTTAAAATCTAAACAATTGAAATAAGTACCTTTATATCTTTAATATATTTTATTTTAAAAAATCTAAGTCTACTTATCTGATCTCATCAAAAGCCATTTTATTTTTCATTTTTCACATTCCTCAAGCTAGAGAATAGAATAGGAAAATTGAGATGAAGAGGAGAGGAGAGAGGAGAGAAAAACTTAGGTTTGAGGCTCATAAAGCTGATTTTACCTGTCTATCCAATTGAAAAAAAATTTCGCCGCAAGTTAGGTTATTATTATCCCACCTCTGATTTAAATGATTTTGTGTATTTGATGTTTTATGAATTTTAATTTGATCAAAACTTACAAAAATTATGATATCTTTATTTTTAGTAAATTTTTACCATACAAATTTTTGTATATGACAGATATGATCATCTCAAGCATTATGATTGTAATATTATTGATACATCACCACCAAAAATTGCCTTGATCCAGCATGAATCTCAAGGCATATTCAAGTTGGATACTTCCAAAATTAAATGTGGGACCACCAAAACTCCAATTTCAATAAACCTATAGTCAAACCAAACATCTCGAAGAGATGAACCCAACAACATCAAAATCAATCCAATCCGAGCTCAAATGGGTCCAACTCAGAGGGCCAAAGCACATTGGAAAATTCAAAGCATAAATTAGATGACCAAATGATATCTAAATATAGCATGCTTATAGTCGATTCGAGCGACTCGACGAAATGATCCAACGAGCCTATGAGCTCTCATTTCTGACATCGTTAAGGCTCGTAAATGCTTGATGATCACTTTATAATTAAGAGAATTAATATGAATCGTCCAATGTAGCACTTTGAATTTACCTTGAACCTTCTCCATATTTATGGGAATGTCACTATCAAAATCTATAAATAGACCCCCTCTTCTCTCATGAGGGAAGGGGGGCATGGACCTCCGTCGCCCACCGAACACGATCCCTCCGACCATTGATTGTTAGTAGACAACTATCCTTCCGACCTTCGTCGTGCACCGATTATGGTCCCTTGGATCTCCGTTGCCAATGGACTACGGCCCCTCCAACCACCATCGCCCGCCGACTACGGTCCCTCCGACCATCGTCGCCCACCAACTATTGTTCCTCTGACCTCCGTCATTTGCCGACTATGGCCCCTCCGGCCACTATCGCCCACCACCGATGATCCCTTGGACCTCTGTAGCCAGCCGATGATAGTCCGATCGACCTCCGACGCTCGCCGACCACAGTCCCTTTAACCTTCATTGCCCGTTAAATATAATCCCTACGACCTTCGTCGCCCATCGACGATGGTCCCTTTGTCGATGATGGTCCCTCTGACCTCTATCGCTCATCGACTACAGTCAATCTGACCACAATCACCTACCGACTAAGGTCCCTCTGACCTCCATTGCTCGCCGAATACTGTCCCTCAGACCTATGTCACCTACTGACTATGGTCCCTTTGATCTCCATCGCCCGCCAATAATGGTCCCTCCAACATTCATCGCCCGCCGACTACGGTCCCTCTGATATCCGCCGCCCATCGATTGTGATCCCTCTGACCAAAGTCGGCCACCAACTATGATCCCTTTGACCACCATCATCCGCTGACTATGGTCCCTCCGACCACTGTCTTCTGCCGACGATGGTCCCTTTGACCTCCGTCGCCCGCCGACTATGTTCCCTCCGACCTCTGTCGCTCACTGACTATAGTTCCTCTTACCTTCGTCGCTCACTAGCTATGATCCATCTGACCTCTGTCACCTGTTGGCTATAGTCCCTCCAACCACTATCTCCCATCGCCTTCAGTCCCTCTAACCACCATCGCTCATCGGCTATGGTCCCTCCACCTTTGTTGCCCCATTACAGTCCTACCGATTAAACAATTAGGCCAACACTCTCTTGAGAAAAACTCTCATATCACTTGATTCTTCCAACTCCCATCATATAATGTGTTCTATATGATGTATATTTGCTACATCAAGCCAAGGCCTTTCCCCCAAGGAAGCGCCTCCTTTGTAATTAACGATAAACAATAATGGAATCATTTTAACTAGGCTAGGCCCCATAGTTTTTCCCCATTTCAGAATTTTCCACATAAAAATATTTGACTCTTATGACTCTTGCACCCCTCTCTTATTTGTGTGTGTGTTGGATCTTCGTATAAACTAGGATGCTAAACTTTTTATCTCTCTACTGCCGTGAATGTTCAAACCCGTAATAGTTTGGCCTTGTCTGTGGGAAATGATTCTTGACTAGGGGCAACCTTTTATGCAACCTTGAAAGGTTATTCATGTCAATGTCCTCGACACGGTTGAAGTAAGGTAGTCCCCTCATCACGATCTATTATCAAGTTCAAGAGAAGCCCTTCAATATTAAGGGCAACCTCAAAGGGAAGAAAATATATTATCTCCTGTCAACTATCAGTCTTCACTACATCAATCATGTGAGAAACATTATATGCCAGAATCATTTTAAGTTCTTTCCTGAAGCTCAGATTTGGACGTTCCTCAACTTCTTTTACAAATATTCAATTTCCAGAATCGAGTACCCATTTCCTCAGAAATGATATGTGGAACACATTGTGAATGTTAGGCATATATTTTGTCAACTACAATTTATAGGTAAACTTTCCAGTCCTTTTAGTTACTTTAAATAGTCTAACATACCTTGGCCTCATCTTTTCCTCTCTACAAAACCTACTAATGCCTTTCATCTATCTGAATTTCACATATATAAAATCTCCTACTTGAAATACTACTACTTGATGTTTGGCATCATAATAATGTTTCTATCTTTCTTGTAAGCTTTTAATCTATACGTGATCAGGCTGATCTTTCAGCAGCGTCATCAACTAAAGCTAGCCCTATTAGATTCCTTTCATCTACTTTTGTCCAAGACAGAGGGGTTCTGCATTTTCTACCATATAGAGCTTCGTAAAAGGTCATACCTATGCTTTATTAGAAGTTGTTATTGTAGGAAAATTTGATTAGAAAGATATGATCCTCCCATCCACCGCCAAAATTCAAAACACACAATCTCATAAAATCTTTCAATACCTGAATAGTCCTCCCAGACTATCCATCAGTCTGTAAATGGATGAAAAGTTGTAATGAAATATCGTTTAGTACCCATACCTTATTGAATCCCCCTCATAACCTGGAGGTGAACCTACGATCTCAGTCAGAAATAACCACCTTCAGTATCCCATGCAATCAAATAATTTCATAGATGTATATCTATGCTAATATGTCCACCAAATTAAATTGTTAGATCAGAATAAAATAAGCAGACTTCATTAATGGTCTACCATGACCTAGATGGCATCATGCCCTTATCTCAACCTGAAAAATCCCATAGCAAAATCCATGATTACCTCTTTCCATTTCCACTCTAAAATGAGCAACAATTGTAAAAACCCTATGTTTGCTGATGTTCAACTATCGGGACATACACTTAGCAATAAAATCTATCACATATTTCTTTAATTAGGCTATAAGAGCATACTTTTTAAATCACTGTATATTTTACTGCTTCATAAATGAATAATATAGCTTGAATAATGAGCTTCATGCATAATAACGAATCTCAAATCTTCAGAACTCAAAACTAATAGTCTGTTCTTATAGAAAATAACACCAGAATTAGTTATTTGCCATTTAATTTTTAATAAAATTTGATTTGATTAATCAATTTTATATATTATATACCCGACTTAGGGCTTCCTGAATTTTTTTCTTGTAGATACGGTTGAATAATCATCTGAGCCAGAATAACAGAATCCTGATCAATATAAAGAATCACTTCTAACTGTAGTTTCTCTATATCTTGAATTAAATATTCATTAGATGTAAGCAACATGCTCGATATCCAAGAATTTGCTCAGAGCATCTGCCACCACATTCATCTTATGAGACTGATATTGAATAGTCAAGTCATAATATTTAATCACCTCAAGCTATATTCTTTGTCAAATTTAGGTCCTTTTGAATGAATATATACTTTTAATTTTGATGATCAGTAAAAATCTCACACCTAATTTCATACAGATAGTGTCTCCATAACTTTTAAAAAAATACAATAGCAGCAAGATTCAAATCCTAGTTTAGATAATTCCTCTCATATGGCTTCAACTACCTAGTAGTATAAGCTATGACTTTCTTGTGCTACACCAGAATGCATCCCAGTCCTTACAGGGCAGCATCACTGAATACCTAAAATCCCCCCATTCTAAATAGAAGTGTTAGAACTGGAGTAGATGTCAAACAGTCCTTTAGATTTTAAAATTACTTCATAATCAGATATCTAGATAAAAGTAAGTGACTTCTAAGTCAGTCTTGTCAGAGATGCAGAAATCTAAGAGAACCCTTTCATAAACTTCTTATAATAATTGTCTACACCTAAGAAGTTATGCATCTCAGACACAATAGTAGCCTCAACCAATCAACAACAGCTTAAACCTTTTGGGGATCTATATCAATACCAATATTACTCACTATATACCCCAGAAAAGAAATACTCCTCAATCAGAACTTACACTTAGAGAATATGCCATACAACTGATGTTTCCTCAATATCTCCAAAATAATCCTCAGATGACTCATATTCTCTTCTTTAGAAATAGAATAAATTATAATATCATCTATAACAATGATCATGAACTGATTTAGATGCTCTTAGAATACCTTGTTCATTAGATTCATGAAAACTGTAAGTGCATTAGTCATCCCAAATGACATAAATAAGAACTCATAGTGTTTGTATTGGGTGCTGAAAGTAGCCTTCACTACATTTACTTCTCTCACCTTTAGCTGATAATATGCATATCTCAAATCGATCTTAGAAAACATAAAAGATCCTGCAATCTGATCATACAAATCATCGATTATTGGTAGAGGGTACTTGTTCTAGTACTGACCTTATTCAATTCCTTATAGTTGATACACATATACATTGTATCGTCCTTCTTTTTCACAAAAATAAAAAGGTTCTCCCCATCAAGACACACTAGGATGGACAAATCCCCTATCAACCAACTCCTAAAGTTGCATCTTCAATTCCTGAAGCTCTTTAGGTGTCATCTTATACAGAGCCTTAGATATCGAAGTGATACTCGAAAATACATCAATATGTAACTTAATATCTATATCCGAAGGCAAACTCACTAACTCCTTAGGAAAGACATCGGGAAACCATCGTACTATCAGAACATCAGAAAGATATTGCATGCACAATTGGAAAAACATGCCTTCCTACTTTTTCATGGATGAAACCCTAAGTTGTAATAATGATGTATTTTCATTTGTTTTCTTCGTCTCTATAAAGATCTATTATAATATATTATGTATTGTTATATAAATCACAAAACTTTCTTATGAGTAAAATATCATAATGTCTTATCCAAATTCTTGAACTTTGTGAGTTGAATTTATTTTTGTGTAATTCTTTTTTTTTCTTATACTCTTCCACTTAGGTTTTAAAACATTACCTTATATATATATGCTTTTTTATACATAAATAATTATTTTCATGTTTGATCAACTACGAGTTGAGGAGTCTTTGAGAAGCAATAGCATACATCAATTTTAATGCGAAGACTTAGAGTGAAGGGTTTTGGACATCTAATCTTATGTTATTATCCCAATTATGTATGCATTGAATTATATAGAATAATTTTAAATTAATAAGGTGCCATTTTCAAGTTATAATTTAGAAATGATTAGGTAGAATTTGATCAAGTTATATATACAAGGGAAAACTCGTGAACACGATAAAACTTATGCATATATATATTTAGAATAATTTATAACTCATGATTAATGAAAGTTTCGTGTGAAAAAGGACCCATCTTATTCTACATATGAATGTATAGCTCCATCAATATGCATGACTATTAAATAATAGGTGGTTTGATCTTAATGATGCATTGAGGAGCTTATAAAGTGTAAAATGGTATTTGATTTTTTTTTTGTACTATTTAATATTCAAACTCTTCTTTATTATCAATAATGATGCGACATGGTGTAAGCAGGTGTTCCAATTATATTTTAGCTCCTTGAGTTTGTAAGAGCAATTAGCTTGGGGCAATTGTTGTTATGTGATGACCATGATGACTATTTTTTATAGGTTTGCTTGATTGTTTGCATTACTTACTGGAGCAATAAGCAAACTTGAATGTACTCTTTCTTGGTGCTTACTCGATTAATGGAGCTATGTGCTGCTGTGTATGCAGCCACATAGGTGAATTTCACTGAACTACATAAATAATGTGTGCTTGTAATTTATTTTATCCTAAAAGTGTTATGTTTAATAACCAAATTATGCAAGAGAATACAGACATAATCAATGAAATGCGATTACTAAAAAATGAATATTTTGTTTGAAAAGGATTAATGGTTAATAACTTGAAAAAGAATATATATATATATATATATATAATGCAGCATCATTGCACCCAGTTCTTAAAATAAATTACAGGCATCAGTTCTATGAAATGGAGCAGCCACCAGTCGTATTTCAAGAACTTACGCAACCCTAAATAAATGTCAAAAGTCATACATACATATACAAACACCAATAAATCATCGAACTACCTAGTTTTCAAGTACGCAAAATTCCTCTAATTGATTGCACCTTGACAATTAGGGCAGAAATAAAGAAGGGCAAATAAACCTGCGACACCGCATTGCTGGAAAGTGGCAACAGACAGCAGAATATAGTGCCCAAAAATAAAACGACGAAAAAAAAAAAAACAGTGAAGGCTCCATGACTCTGCACAATGATATGAGGAAAGCTCAATGTAGATCAGAACTACATCTAATTCATTGGTGAGAGATCATTCAAGATGTTTAGCAATATTCGGGGTTTAGGCTGTGAACCTGCACCTTCAGCGTCTCCAAAAATGGCCGTGTTGCTTCTGCTGTTGCATCCTCCTGATAATGAGATGCAAAATCCCAAAAAAAATTAAAAATAAGGTATCAGGTATCTGACCTCTGTAAAATAACATTAGATAATTTTCGAAGTTGCCACTAGTTAATTATCAGGATGACCGTGTGCTAATAATTATCCACCATACAATAGATAATTTTCTAAGTTGCCACTACTTCAAATACGAAGCCAATCATAACCAGTTAAGGGTAAAAATTTGATTGGGTGCAAATAATAATAAACTCTACAAACTCCATAGTGTAATGATTTCAATTTCAGTCATATAAGGTCTTAAAATGAAATCATGGCACTCTAATGGGTCATTTAAAATTAAAGGTACGATGTGAGGCGAATAAGAAACAATGTCAGCAACCGTCCTTTACCTCTGATGCTCTTTTGAACGCTCTATAAATTCAGCAGCTATGTCACGGCCTTGATAAGATGCAAGCACAGGTCTTATATCAGCAGGCCGGTGGAGAGCAATATCTGTAATGGAATTGAAAATAATGTATGATACATTCAAACTGTTAAATCTAAATTCACTAAGAAAAGCTCAATTTTAGTAGGCAGTTGCCATTAGGATCTGAGATAAGATCTAAAAAAAAGCTCACATTCAAGAAACGGGATTAGATCCAGAAGAGCCGTATCATCATTTTCAAGTGTCCATGGGTTGATGGGCACACAGTTCTCTGGCTGAAGGCTAGATTCTAGAGCATGCCCGCTCACATAAAGAATCCGTGCTGGATCTCTGTTCAACTTTGACAAGTCCTGCCAGTAAAACTAGTTCATAAGTATGCTAGAAAATCAGTCTCAACAGTTCCATGAATCTTAAAAAGAATATCCTTAGGAGAAAATAACAATAAACCAAGAAGCACACTTCCGTTGCCAAGTTTGTCGTGTTAGCTTGCTTCCACTCTACAGTGGTCATGCTGCTTTGTTTTGGTTCATAGATTATTGATCTTCATGGCTTTTTGCCACTACGCCAATCTTTTTTGTTTTCTGTTAGTTTTGTTGCTCAGTTTACTGTTTTACTCATTTAACAGACTCACATGTAGGGGTGTCAAAATCGGGTCACAGGTAGGGTTTGGATCGAACCCGACATCGACCCGCTACTGTTTGACCCGAGCCGAACCCGACCCATTTTTTGCAAACGGGTCAGAAAATGCAACCCGGACCCGACCCGCCGGGTTACTGAGACCCGACCCGACTCGATTAGCCCAGGTTAACAAACGTTGTGGAATGCGCGGATGCAGTGAGGGATCGAACGACTCAAACTGGTGTGCTGTTCGTGTGAGGTAGGAGCAGATTGGCGGCTGATTGGAGGATTTTCGAATGAATCAGACCAGCTGGAGTCCGATCGAGTAGAGGGGCTCAGCATGTGGGAGAATGGGAGGTGGTGAATCAGAAGTTTTGGCTGCTTGCGAGAGGGATTTGAACGGCTGTGTGTTGGTGTCGAGTGAGGGCAGCTTGGGATTGTGAGGAAGAAGTCGAGCACGATTTGATCGAGTAGGGAGGATTCAATTGTATCGATCGGCACAGTGGAGGCATCGATCGAGTGTCTGGGAGGAAGAAAGTAGGTCGAACGGGTCCTTGGAGGCTGCGGGAAGGGATGCGGCGAGTTCGATCAGGAGTGGAGATGGGTGTCAGGATAGGAAGCTGAGTAAGGTCAAAGAGTAGAGGGGGCTCAGAATCGACAGAAATTGGAGAGAATCAGACCAGCTGGAGTCCGATCGAGTAGAGGGTCTCGGCATGTGGGAGAACGGGAGGTGGTGAATTAGAAGTTTTGGCTTCTTGCGAGAGGGATTTGAATGGCTGTGTGTTGGTTTCGAGTGAGGGCAGCTCGGGATTGTGAGGAAGAAGTCGAGCACGATTCGATCGGGTAGGGAGGATTCAACTGTATCGATCGGCACAGTGGAGGCATCGATCGCGTGTCTGGGAGGAAGAAAGGAGGTCGAACGGGTCCTTGGAGGCTGCGGGAAGGGATGCGGCGGGTTCGATCAGGAGTGGAGATGGGCGTCGGGATAGGAAGCTGAGTAAGGTCGACGGGTTGAGGGGGCTCGGAATCGACAGAAATTGGAGAGGTGAGTCGAGCTGGGCTGATCGGGCTGTTCGATCGGTTTGATCGGAGGTTTGGAGAAGGAGATGTTCGGCCGGCAGTGACGGGAGCGAAGTCGGATCTAGAGGCTTGCGGCTTGAGAAGAGATTTTACGGGTCATTGTCGGGTTCGTAGGTTGACCTGAATCCGACATGGAATTCACATGGAATTCAAAATGGGTTGAAAATCGGGACTCGAACCCAACCCGTTCTTAAACTGGGTTGACCCTAACCGGGTTAGGTTTGAGTCGAGTTTTTGTGCCATGTCAATTTTTAACACCCCTACTCACATGCATATTGCTTAATGCACGTCAAAGAGGCATGTGTATGAAAAAAGCCTTATATGCATCTATCTTTATTTCCTCAATGCTTGAAAACTAGGTATGCTATTCTTCATGCCTTATAAGAATTCATGAGCAAGCAATGCAACCTACCATATTTTAAGAACAAAAATGATAGATCATGATCAGGTTTATATTCAAATTTTACTTTATATCCAAGCCTTATCCTTCTACCCGTTTCCTCTTATTAGTTGCAAAATAAATCCTTTTAATGTCTACTATGTTTTCTATAATTACTGACTCCAGAATTTATGCTTTATAATCTTAAAAGATTCAATATATTTTTTATTTATTCTACCTACTGTTTAATTAATTATCACCTAAATGCTTGATCTCTTGCTCTGTTTCTTTTTCATCTAATTACATGATTTAAAAGCTTGAAATATTTGGTCATAATAAAGGTTTACAGAGCGCACACGGACACAAACTAGCCAAGATGGTTAAAATTTTGCTTTGGGTTTCACAATAGACACTTCAAATCGATTAACTGGTATTATTTGCTCTAAAATGTGCACGTCCCAAGCTTTTCCATACATCATACTCAAATTTCAATTATACTCTGTTTACTAATATGCTTTAGCAAATTTCCCCTATCTATCTTCAATGTCATTAACTATTGATAATTCTATTGTGTAAGTTTTGGTCTACTTCATTTGTTTTACATATATTCCTGTAATTCTTTCTGGTATAGAATTTATTAGTCACAATCATTAGTAGACTTCAATTCTACTGAAGATCATACCGCACAATTTCAACATAAAAAAACAACATCAAGCCTTTATCCCACTATGTGGGGTCGGCTGCATCAATCCTTTTTCTCCATTGAGTCCTGTTAAGAGTCAAATTCTCATTTAAATCTAATAAAGAAATGTCATTTCTAATATTTTCTAACCAAGTCTGTTTAGGTCTACCTCTACCTTTCTTAACATAGGTCAAATTTAATACATCTACTCTCCTAACAGGGTCATTGGAAGGCCGCCGTTTTACATGACCAAACCATCTAAGGCGACTTTCTCTAATCTTATGTCACTGGAGCTACTCCAATCTTTTCACGGATATGCTCGTTTCATATCATATCTCTAAGAGTAAATCCACTCATCCACCTAAGAATCCTCATCTCAGCAACACTTAACTTAATATTATGCTAATCTTTTAATGGCCAACATTTTGCACCATAAAGCATTGCAAGTCTCACTACCATCTTATAAAATTTTCCCTCAAGTTTGGGTGGTACTTTTCTATCACACAACAAACTCGAAGCATTCCTCTACTTCAACCATCCAACTTGAATTATATTAATAATATCCCATCTATTTCACCATCACTCTAAACAATAGACCCAATATATCTAAAACGAGTACACTCATTAATGACTTTATCGCTCAAAGTCACAAACCCCCCACTAGATCTATTACTATTAAA
The DNA here is from genome assembly GCA_019925795.1 of Dendrobium chrysotoxum. Lineage (NCBI taxonomy): Eukaryota > Viridiplantae > Streptophyta > Magnoliopsida > Asparagales > Orchidaceae > Dendrobium > Dendrobium chrysotoxum. The sequence goes on from CM034311.1 coordinate 27,260,029, forward strand.
ATTACACTCCATGCATTCGGTTTTAGATCTATTAAAACGAAAACCTTTAGACTCTAAGGTTGACCTCCATAATTCGAGTTTACCTTCAACTCCCTCTCTAGTCTTATCAAGTAGAAGAATATCATCAGCAAAAAGCATACACCAGGGTACATCCTCTTGCAAATGTCTAGTAAGAACATCCATGACTAAAGCATAAAAGATAAGAGCTTAAGGCTGATCCTTGATGTAATCCAATTGAAATAGGAAAATACTTTGTCAAACCACCTTATGTTTGAACACAAGTAATAGCTCCTGCATACATATCCCTAATGACTTGAATATAAGTATTATTAACCCCTTTCTTTTCTAGAACTCTCCAAAGCACTTCTCTTGAAACTTTATCATATGCTTTCTCTAAATCAATAAATATCATATGTAGATCCTCCTTATTCTCTCTAAACTTCTCCATCAACCCTCTCAATAAAGAATAGCTTCCATAGTGGACCTACCCGGCATGAATCCAAATTAATTTTGAGAAATATTACTATCACGTAGTAACGTATGCTCCATAACTCTCTCCCAAAGTTTTAAAGTATGACACATCAACTTAATTTTTCTATAATTCGCACAATCATGTGCATCACCTTTATTCTTAAAAATAGAAATCAACACAGTCATTCTCCACTCATTTGCCATATTGTTAGTCCTCAAAATAATATTAATAAGTTTAGTAGGCCAAGAAATTCCTTCATCTCATAAACATTTCTACACCTCTATTAGAATATCATCAGGTCCAATAATTTTTCCAAACTTCATTATCTTTAAAACTTCTCTAACTTCAGTTTTACTGATACGCCGATAAAAATAAAGATCTTTATTTTCATTTAGAGTGCTAAGACCACTAAAGTCAATCGTATTCTCACAATTTTTATTGAAAAGCTTAGCAAAATATCTCATCCACCTTTGTTGAATATCCTCTTCTAAAAAAAGTACTTTTTTTATTTTCACCCTTAATGCACTTCACTTGAACTAAATTCTTACTACTCTTATCTCTTTGTTTGGCTAACTTATACATATATTTTTCGCCCTCTTTAGAATTTAATCTATTATATAAATCATTAAAAGCTAAAATCTTTGTATCGCAAATTGCTTTCTTAGACACCTTACGAGCCTCTTCATATCTTTCCCAATTTTCAAAATTTTTTACATCTAAACTAATTATTATAACAAAGCTTCTTATTTTTTATCTTTTTTTGCACATTTTGATTCTAACATCAACTATTTTTATTATTAGGAGTTTTTTCTTTTAAAACTCTAAACACATCCTTTGCACCATTCTTAATATTACTAATTACTTTTTCCCACATACCATTCGCTTTCTCATGCACAAACAAAATCTTAAGATCTCGAATCTTACTCTCAATAATAATTTTGTTAGTATTCTTTAAATGTCCCCATCTAATCTTAGAATAATATTTTACTATATTTTTCATATGTTGCCCCTTCATCTTAAAGTTCAAAATTAATAGGCGATGTTGGATACATAAACTTTTACTCGGAATAACTTTATAATCTTTGCAATCTAAACGATCTAGTTTTCTTATAAAAAAAAGAAAATAATCAATCTGAGTTTTACTATATCCATTCTTATAAGTGATGAGATTCTCATCTCTTTTCTTAAATAAAGTATTAGCAATTACAAAATCATAAGCTAGAGCAAAATTTAATATAGTCTTACCACATTCATTAGTTGCTCCAAGCCCATAGCCACCATGAATACTTTTAAAATCCTCTACCTATCTACCTATATGTTCATTTAAATATTTTCCAATAAAAACTCTTTCTTCAAGAGGTATCTTTTGAATTAATTCTTCTAAGTCATTTCAAAATTTAAATTTTAAACACATATCTAAACCTACTGGAGGAGCATAAGCACTTATAATATTAATAATCTTAGCATCAACAATAATCTTCAAAGCTATAATTTTGTATCCAATTCTATCAATTTTTATAACATTATCCTTCAAACTCTTATCTATAATCACACCTACATCATTTCTTGTATGACTTCCACCAGAATACCAAATTTTAAATACTAAACTATCAATCTCTTTAGCCTTCTCTATAACAAATTTAATTTCCTGAATGCATAAAATTTTTATCTTCCTATGAATCATAATATCAATTAATTCTATAATGCAAGAGAACCTACATTCCAAAATCTTATATGAACTCTAGTTTCATGGACTAACTTCTTTGCCCACATTCATCCATGATGTGAGAACTCTTGCCTATTTAACACTGCACCCGAGCGCCGATGCAATAGTCATTGCACACTTCTCGATGTATTCAGGCCATATAGCGCAGCGCTTCTAGAGAACGCCCTAGCATTAAAATAATGTATTAAATGATTCATGTCATAATTATTCGACAAATTTTACGCTGACTGTCGGTAGCCTAACGCAACCCTCCACTTTTCTCATACTGCACAATTTTAAGGAAAAAAAAAACTTCACACTTGCTTTTGCTATTTATAGATTGATTTTCATCAGAGCAAATAAATTATCATCTATCACTAACATAACCGAATAAATGAGTCCATGAAATTAGTAAATTAAGGCTGTATTGGGATCCACAAATGTTGCTTCAACTAAGGAAGCTAAGCTTCGCAAAACTGCTTATTTAAATGGGAAAAGACTACTTGCTCACAAATGCCCTGGTAGCAAGAAGGAAAGTAGTTGGCTTACTTCATCCACCAAATCATCGCATAAAAGTACTAGGGCGGTTAATTAACTATTCTGATTCTATTCAAACAGGCTATTGCACCTAAGTCAGCCCTTCTCTCGGTTAGGAGACGGAACAAGTAGGTGTGAAGCCTTCCAAAGGCCATAGAGTCTAAATATTTTCAAAAATTTTGTTGGCATTTAGAAGGCAAACGAGAACAGCCCTTATTGCAAATGCAAGACAGTGCCCTAAAACCATTGCGATTAAAAAACCTATCCCAGCGATAAAAATGCTGGCAAGAAATCAATATTAACTTTGATTGAACTAATATGCATTTCGAAGATGCTTTGTAGGTTTCATCACAAAGATAAAGAGACAAAATAAATCTTCCGTATATCCTTCAGTAGTATACAGTGCACTGAAAAAGAAGATGAATATACAAATAAATCATTGCAGGATATAGAACTTCTACAATTATTATACTTACTAAAATTGTAATTGTGTTATTTAATAACAGGAGTGGGTATCAAAGCTACCCTTCATCAAAGTTTTTATATAGAATTACTTGCCCCATGTAAACAAGCATAAAAAAATTCAATTATAGAGTACATCGAATAATGTAAATGCACCTTCAGATAATTTGCAGCCTTATTGAACATAGGTCTGTTATACAAGGAAAGATATATATGTGATAACAAAAGAAAATATTAATAAAGCAAAGATATCAAATTAGCATACCCGAAAGTGCTTTCCATCCTGGTATCTGGTTGCAGATCTAGACAATCTATAGCGAATACAACCTTTCTGGTCTAATCTTTCGATAACAGGATCAACATACTGCCAATACGGTTGCACTGTAAAACTAACTATATTTGCCTAAAACAAAAAGAATATTTCATATTTACCATATTCAGCTGATCTGAGTACACGACGATTTCATAGAATTTGGCAAGATGTTCCAAGAAAGCATCAACACCAGGCCTTTTGAATGTTCTCCAGCCTCTTTCACGCTTCAAAAAAAAATAATGAAGTCTATTCAGCTTTTCCTGATTTAATAAATAGAATAGGTATAAAGATTGTCATTTATGCTTCAAATGAGAATGCATTCCTGTTTTAAAAAGCACAACCCAATCACATCTAATTAGAACAGAGAAGTCACGCAATCCGAGATCAATCTTCTATTACCAGAGAAAATATATTGTATTAAATAGAACTTCAGAGTAATAGCAAAACTTTATTATGGGTTTACCTTGATCTTCAGTCATTAGAGTCTTATCTTTACAAACACAAGAGAGTACGTAGCCAAAATGTTGCTTAACTGAGGAAAAAAATTACTAAAGAAGATCTTATCTTCTAGCGAGTTGCAAACTAGCTCTTGGGAAAAATAATACTAACGTCACCTTCCCTTAGGCTGACATTTCATCATTTGATTGGCATCATAATGAAATGAAGAATCAACATCTTCGACCCTCTTTTCCCCATGGCTTTAAAAAAAAATGTCACCTTATAATTGTTCTTCTGAAGAGTTGATTCATAAAACTCATATTACTTTTTTGGTTGATTAAAGTGCTGCCTCATCTCATACTTCACTATATCCAGAAAATAAAGAGAAAGAGAAGACTTCTGCGCTCTAGCTTTTGCATCAGGATTACATTTCTTCTTTTCACAAAATATAACAAGTCAATATAATTTCCAATGTTCGACATAATGCAAGCAAAATTAGATTAATTTATAGAAACTTAATTCGTGACTTAATCATATATTGAAAATCATTCTATTGCTCGAACCCGTAACCATTTACTGAGCATTATCGCACAACCCTTTCTACAAATACGCTCATGCTATTCCTCTAACTAAATCCATCTAATTTATACACTTTATGATGAGGACATCACTACATGGAAAGTTTATCGGAGATGTGGCCGTCGATCTACGGCCACGATCGAGTTATTGCATTTTTAAGTCATGTCATGTCTTTGTTTTCTTTCATTAGTATTATGTTATTTCTTTTCCGTTTTACCCCTTCCTTAAGGGTAGTTGTTTGTTAGCCCGGAGGGCATTGTTGTCTTTTGTTTTGAGTATGTTGTTTGAGGCTATTTAAAGCCGCTTGATGTATCTTTGAAGCTTAATGAATGAATGAAAAGAAAATTCCTGCACTCTTATTTTGAGAGCTTGAGAGTTAAGAGCCATTGAGGAGGATCCCTAGGAGAGGGAGAATTGTGTATTACCCACCAACCTTAAAGCGTCGGGTTTGTGGCTTATTTCTCTATCTTTCTCTTCTCCCCCTCCCCCACCACTCCCGGCCCCATCCTCCCTCCCGCCACCACCACCGGCCTCCACTCCCTCCTCCCTTCCCCACGGCCCAAGCCCTAGCCAAGCCTAGACCCGCCAACCCCTCCACCCGATCACCTCCCCCCCCCCCCCCCCCCCCGCCCCCTCCACCACCACCCACGGCCTCTTCCACCACCGCCGGCCCTCCCTTGGGATTTCCCCTTCAAAGCCTGTCATCAAGACCTTCCTATTTGGGACTTGTATTTTAGGTAATGCCATCCATGCTTAATTCAAATCTATTTGAATTTAAATTGGTTTCCTAAAATACAATCTTTTATTTTTGGAAGGTTTCCTAATTCAATTCAATTGAATTTTCAATTGAATTAAATATCCCTCCTTCCTAATTTAATTCTCCAAATCTAGGAAGATTGATTGCTTCCCTAATTCCCTCCCTCTCTTGATGTCGCCGGCCCCCCACTTGGGCCCACCTCATTAATTCCTTCCAAACTCCACTCCCCTCTTTGGGAATTAAATCCCCAGGCTCTCCTACCGTACCGCCCCATCTCCCTCTTCTCTTTCCCTTTTGAAATTATTTCCAAACTAAGAAATCAATTTTGGAAATTTATTTCAGCAATTCCCACTAAGTCCCCTTCCCAAATATTAACCATTCTTCTCCAAAATCTGAACCTAATTCTCTCCCAAACCCCTACCTTGGCCGGCTACCTCCTCCCTCCTTTCTCCACTTGATTTTCAAGGCAAAACCACCAATCTCTTGGGGAGAAACATCAAGGACAGCAAAGGAGCATCCCCTACAACTATTTTCCTCCCAAATCACCCTTAATGGAGGTTCCCGAATGGGACTACGGATTGATACATGATGATCAAGATCAAATCGACATCCTCCGGTCTCCTTTCTTTGACGTGGGTTTCGACTTCGACAACACCGTTGAAGAATACATCGATCGCATCCAAATTATCTTGGTTGACGTGATCGACGAGCAAAGGTCAAAGGGATATTGGATCATCGCCGGCCGACCAACGTTCTCCACCACTCTGGCTACCTCTCCGCATCTCGTTAAAGGTTACATCGTTCGCCTCCTAAATATCTTCGCCGGCGCTATTTGCAAACAAGTGGATAAAATCCGGTGGCGTATCTCTTCCGAATCACAATAAGGGTGAACTTCTTCTCCTTATTCAATTACCTCTTCATTCACTAACCTTGTAGGTGATGACGGAATCGCAAAGGATCGAGCTCCGCTTAAAATGCTAAAGCTTAGTAAACGTAGGGCTCGAGTGCACTTTTATTTGCTACTTATCTTATTGTTAATTTAAGGATTTTGATTGAACGCCTACTATTTCGCATGTTGTTGATTCTCTAATTTATTTTGCTTGTCCAAGTGTTTAGCAAGTGGTTTGGCCTAAACGTAGGCACCCCTCTCTTGTTTTATTAACGTTTTGGATTGCTAACTTTATAATTACAATTGCTTACCTCAAATAATCTTGCAATTTACCTTTAAGCATTGTAGTCCTGCATCACTTTATTCTGTAAGTATATAAGAGTTACAACAAGACTTAGACGCATTAATTAGTTAGTGTACAGAACTAGCCATTGTCGATCCATATTATCATAAATGAATACATTGGTGAATATAAGCATTAATATAAATCACAAATCACAGAACAAGCAACTGCATGGACAACTAATCAATTGTAAACCTAATTGTTACAAATAAGAACCACATTTAAAACAAAGATACCTTCCAATCTGAGTACACCAGAGTCTCATTGAGGTCCAGAACAAGAGTAAAGACATGTTGTTCTTGAGGATGTAAATCTGGGAGAAGCTTGTCAGATGAAGGTTCGGTGAAGCCCTGACCAGAAACAAAAAAAAAATAAAGAAGAATCCTCTAAAAAATCAAATGAGCACATCATACACACCAAAGTACATTACCAACCCGAACATGATCTTCAATTGACCTCCTTATATCAATGTATAGCTCAATTGTCTTGGCGGGGACTGAACCAATGAAAGAAAAGCAATACAAGAAATGAACAACCGGTTCCATAAATCATGATTACAAAAAGAAAATATATCAACTGAGTTTACAAATATGGTTCAATAAGCTGTCTTGAGATATTAAATTTGAAAGAATAAATGCAAGCAAAATTCTGTAGTGCTGAAGTTCATCTTTAGTGTCTTTCAGCGGTTACATTTGGTATTAAAGTAATCAGCATCATTTCTAATATTCAGACTAGTTTTATATGACATCCACCAGTCATTCATTTAAACACTTGTAATTTAGCATCACCCCTTTATAATTATTCTGAGCGAGTTGGTAAAAGGATATAAGCTAGATGCTATTTCAGGCATATCCAACTAAATAGTGATATTGAACAGGCTCATCAATCGACCCCTAAAGATTGATATCCGACTGCTCTACCAAACTCACCTTGATGCTTGATGATGTATTTTTCTTTATTTTGTGGCATATGTATTCCTCATTTTGTGTCATAAGCATGTCTACAAAGTACCTGGACTATAGTTAAAAGGTGGCCCAAAATTCAAATCCTTCAAAAAAAGAAAGAAAGCTGATTAAGACTGTTAAGAATAAAAAAATTAATGCTCCAATCAACACTTTTAGAAAGGCATAATTTCACAGCCCACGATATACACTTGTTGCATGACTAAAACCAAGATGGAAGGTTTGGTCCCATGGATTGATGACTTCGACGGAAATTTTGTAGGAGGTATGATGACGGGCTTGGATTGATGACTTGGGGCCGATGGAGAGGCCAATAAGAGAATTGTAATATTTCAAACTCATTGTAATTATTTCTTATTAGGAATTTGATGCGTAATGGAGGTAAAAACAACAAAGTAGATAAAAGAAAATTGCTAGAATACAAATATGGGGCTGATTTTTTTATTACTTTTTCAACAACAACAAAAGATACAATTGGTCTTCTATTCGAGAGATAGATCGGCTCTCCCAAAAACCCTAGTCGCCGCTAGGAAACTCACCAAACCCTAGAAAATAAACTCAGCATATATATGATGATAACCCTACACAAAACTCCCCCTTAATAACCCTCACACACAATAAACATAATTGGAACCTTCCTAACACAATTAGGAAACCTTCCTAGATAGCATAAACATATTTAAAAAATATTCCTAAACAATTAAAACCTTCATAAATAGTATAAACACAATTAGGAAACATTCCTAAATAACTCCCCCTTGATTCTTCCTCCTTACATAATGAATAATAGCTTCCCTGGATCCCACAAGGGGGGCCAAAATCTCCCCCTCTGCTGCCCATGGTTCTGCCCAACCAAAGGGCTAGTTCGGCCAAGGCTGGGCTGGCCTAGGCTAGTCTAGACCGACCAAGTGGCCTCCCCTTGGCGTATCAGAATTGTATAGTTTCCTAAATTGTTATATGAATCATTTGTATATAAATACCGACAGGATAAATTAAAAAATCAAGTTTTATAGCTACTTCTCTTTTTCTATATGGTAAGGGAAAGATTAGGGACCTCTTTTGAACATTTATTTCTACTTGTTTTCATTCTTATTCTCCTAATCATGTCATATTTTTTCTACTTTCCAAAGAGTCGATCATTATAAATGGTGAAAACCAAACTAATTCTATCAAAGTAGAATTCCAGGGGTTAGATTATGACGACCTTCTGAAAGAATAGAGAAAATTCCATCATTTTGTTGATCCTCCTCTGAATCTAAAAGGACCAAAGTTTTCACTTTAAGACGAGTAGAGAACATTATTATGTTATAGTTATAGAATACCATGACGCCTAAAATCAGGAGACCATAAATATTCCTAATAAGTGCAAAAGATGTTTAGGTAGCTGTCAAATAGAATTATGTAAGAGTTAAAGAAGCTGCTCTCATCTATGAGATAAAGACAAAGCTTTCAACAACCAAGCAAGTCAAACTCTCTATTATTGAATAGTTCAAAGCAATGAAGGCCTATTGACTAAAACTAGATCACTAACAAGATCTAAAGAAGAAGTGCAGTGATGATGCTATAGTTTTAAAACAATATATAAAAAAAAGAGTTTTTGAGTTTCTTGTAAGACTCAATGTTGAATTTGATCAAATTCGTATTCACATCCTAAGGAAAAAAAAACCTACAATCCCTAAATGATGTCATTTTGATTATCCAAACAAAAGAATAATGATCGTAATGCTTAACACTAACAAATTAGAAATATTGGTCATGACATTCATATAAACTCAAAGTAAAAAACTAATTGCCACTGAATCTTTTCAAAAATGACAAAAGTTAATTTGGTTCCTTACAGTTTGTATTTTTTGGACAAAAGTAAATCCCTGTCCTGAAAGAACTTATTTCATTCTCTTTTATAAATGAAAACATTAAAAACTTCTATTATGAAACTCGTGAAATTGCTCAACATCATAGAATTTTATTTCTAAAAATGAAACTAGTCCTCTACTCCTTTGTTGATAATTCAATCTAATATTTAGGAACCGTAAAAAATCCCAAATATTTTTTAAACTAATATAAATTTGTCACATTCATTGATAATTGCACTTAGATAACATGGGTTTATCCTATCAGATAAAATTTGATGTTAGTTGTATTTATCTAATCTTTATCTTTGTGATACCAAGCAATTTGGCGTTAACATTAAAAAAAAGTAGGACTGATAATGCTCAAGATTATTCTAATTAAATTTATCTTCCTTTTTTTAATATAGAAGCTATTATTCACCAATCCTCATGCCCTGACAACCCACAACAAAATGGAGTGACAAAGAAAAAATCAGCATTTTCTAAAAGTTATCAAGACTTTTCTCTTCTAAAATAAAGGATATTGCGGAAAAGCTGCATAACCTTCAAATATCCAATCAATAAAACTCTCAAAAGTGAGAGATTTTTAGTCCCCTAAACTATCTTTCTAAATATTTTTCCATAAATAATCTTTTCTGAAAACTTTCTCCAAAAATTTTGGTTGAGTCAAATGTTCACATCCACAAACACCAAGGTAAGCTTGATCCTAGAGCACTTAATTGTGCCTATTTAGAATACTCATCCACTTAAAAAAAGATATAAATACTATCATCCACAAAAAAAATCATTATTTCAAAAGATGTCACTTTTAATGAAAAATAAACTTCTTCACTCAAACTTGTCTTCAAAGGGGGGAACTAAATGGAAGACAAGTTTAATAAACTTAACATCTTCTCTTTTGATATGATGTCTACACAAACACAAAAACTACACAATACTCTTATCATTAAACCTCAGCAAGTCTACACAAGGAGGGAAAAGTTCATCTAAAGTCTCCAACAAGCTCAACACTCAAAAGCATTGTAAGATAACTCTCATAATAATGATCAACTTATTACCATACATTATCCTTTGTACACCATAACCTAGCATCTTCTCAAAAAATTTCTCCAATACATGAATCCTTCCTTACAACTATCAACTAAAATACTATTACAATCCTACAAAGCCTATTTGAGGCATTAGAAAACAAAAATTAGAAGAATGCCATAAGAGAAGAGATGAATACCCCAAAAAAACATCACATATGGGAGATAGTTGATCTACCAAAAGGAAAAGAAAGTGTAAGATGGATTTTCTCACTGAAATGTAAAATAAAAGGAAGCCTGAAATGATATAAAGCAAGATTAATAGTACAATGGTACACCCAATTTTATGGGATAGACTATGAAAAAAAAATTATTCATGTTGCTAAAATAAATATAATTCACATTCTTATTTTTCTAGCAACTGTACTTGGATGGCCAATGCAACAATATGATTTGAAAAATACTTTTTTACATGGAGATGTTGAACAAGTTTATATGAATGCTCCACCAGGATTTAATAGCTCATTCACAAAAAATAAGGTGTGGAAATTTAATTAGGCATATGGCCTTAAACAATCCCCAAGTACAAGGTTTCACAGATTTACAAAAGCCATGTTTAGGATGGGATATAAACAAAGCCAAAGAGATCACACACAATTCAAAAAACATTCCATTAATAGAAAATTTTTAATTCTTATGATCTATGTTGATAATACAATTGCTTCATATAATAACAACAAAGGAAAAAAATTACGCAAGAAAAAACTCGCCACAAAACTTGTAATCAAAGAACCCAACAAGTTCAAATACTTCTTCCATATAGAAGTAGCTCAATAAAAAAAAATGAATTTTTATATGATTAAAATCAATCAGTTGTTTGGGATTCTTCACAACCAAAATACAGATATCAATATCAATCTTAAGAAAATATTCCTTCAACCAACACGCACCTTCTTTGGCTAAGTATCATATCAGAAGGTGTCTCTACAAATCTCATTAAAATCCAAGATGCCATCGATTGGTCATCACCTCAATCATTTTTTGCTATATATAATTTTCAAGGCTTTCCAGCTTATTACAAATGGATCACCAAAATATTCAACACCATTAAGGACACTATGATAAACCTTCAAAGGACATAATTATCTCACTAGCCATCATTGTCCAACCAAGCCTTTTAACAAAACAAAGGATTATTGAAGCTATAGTCTGCCTTCCTAACTTTAATTAAATCTTTGAGGTTACATAAGGCTACAAATGAACCGAGCATTCGACGAGCTACTCGTGGCTTGGCTCGATAAGGCTCGTTTGTTTAAAGCTCGATAAACATGAAATGAATTGAACATGAACCAAACATGAACACCCATTAATTTAAACGAACCAAGCTTGAACACAAATAAAAAAGCTCGAATCAAACTCGAACCAAACTTGAACAAGCTGATAATAAACGAACTCAAACATGAACACGCACATACTCAGCTCGGCTTGGTTCGTTTGAAGCCCTAAGGTTAATTTTGAAGGGTTGTTTAGTCTTTTGGGAGTTTAATTTGTGTGCTTTATGTAATAGGTTTGCATTAGGGTTAGGATTATCTTGAATTTTCTGAATTTTTGTGGTGCTTTGGTGTTCTTGGGCTCTAGCGGCATCTAGAGATTTGGGAGAGATAGATTCTCCTCTCGAATTGAGGATCAAGTGTATCATGCTATTTTCTTTCATCTGCTATTCAATCAAGAGTATTTTTCTTGTTTTTCCACCATTAAATCCTAAAAACCTGCTCGGCGAGATTTCTGAAATTCTGATTTCAGCAATCGTTTTCTATTTCTACTTATTTCCTATCAAATTGATATCATAACCGCTTTCTGGGGCTGTTTGGGCTGATTCTTGCAACGATTTTTCTTGTCCGAATAATTATTTTTGCTGTTTTTGGAGTGGAAATATGGATTTTTGAGTCTAACAAAGATCCAGGTTATCAATGGCGGCCAAAAAGGTGGATGTGTTGGAAGAATGTCTTGAGGGGGAGATGAACCAAATCAAAGCAATGGTGGAGGACGAAATTTTCTCCATGGAAGAACAATTCTCTGACCTACGAGACATGGTGAAGGAGATGCTAAATCTCCACAACCAAATGGCAGCATCGAAGGTGAGAGAGCCTACAGGGAAAAATACGAATTCTGAAATTCATAGGGATGAAAATGATGTGGACATCGTAGAGGGAGAAGGACTCCATCTGGAACCTTTCCAGAGGGAGGAGAGAGGTAAAAGGTATGGAGAGAGGTGTGGACATGTGGGGTATGAGCAAATGGGTCCTGATTGGGAAAGAAGGGAGGGAGATTATGGCCGGAGAGGTGCTGATTTTGAATGGAGGGAAGAATTCGAATAAGAGTTTGGGTATGAACGTGGAAGGGAGGATCGAGACACTTGGGGGCGACCACCCACTTGGGGAAGGGGAAACTAAGGAAGAATTAGGGGAAATAAAGGGGATCCGAAGGTCAGGAAGCTGAAGATACACATCTATGAGGGGGAGGATGCACGCAGGTGGATTTACAAGGTAGAGAGATATTTTGCCGTCAATGGGTTAGAGGAGGAGAAATTGATGACAGCAAGCCTATGTTTGGAAGGGAAGGCATTGGCTTAGTACCGGTAGAGAGACATGAGGCGGCCCATACGAAGTGGAGGGAGTTCAAATAGTGCTTATTAGAACATTTCCGAATCAGCATTTAAGGGGACTTCTATGAGCAGTTCTTTGCCCTAGTACAGGAAGGCTCAGTGGCAGAATACTGCGAGAGAATTGAATACCTGACGAGTCGACTGGATCGGCTGTCTGAGACTGTTCTGGAGGGAATTTTATGAAGAGGCTCAAATCAAAGATCCAAGCAGAAGTGAGAGTCATGAGGCCTTGAGACTTGGTATAGGCTATGGAGCTAGCTCAGCTGGAGGGGAGCCAGAGATGGCAGTTCAGGTGGTTCATACAGGATGACTACCACTTTCTTAGCACCCAAGGGGCCTACACCCGGCAACCTTCGTGAGATCCCGATGGAGAAGCCTGTAAGAGGAGGAAGTGGGGGAAATTTCAAAAAGCTGATTGAGAGGAAGGTGCAGGAAAAGAGGAAAAAAGGGATTATGCTTCCGATGTGATGAGAAGTATACTTCGGAGCACAAGTGCAATGACCGAACTCTTTAGGTTCTTACCGTCTGTGATGACGAGGAAGCAGAGGAGGGAGTTGGGAGTGAGATCAGGATAGAGGAGGACAAGCTGCATCTAAACATGGCAGAGGTCTCCCTGAACTCAGTGGTAGGATTCACTCCTAGTCATACCATGAAGGTGAAGGGGGAAATAGCAGATCGAGAGATGATAGTATTGATCGATAGTGGAGCTACCCACAATTTCATCTCCAACCAGGTCGTGGAATAATTGAGGGTGAATTTGGTGGATACAGGGAGCTATGGAGTGATGATGGGCACAGGTAAGGTAGAGACATGCAAAGGGAATCTGTAGGGGAGTAGTGTTGACCATATAGGGGATTTAGATGAGGGAGGATTTTCTCCCATTAGAGTTAGGCAGCACTAATATAATCCTGGGAATGAAGTGGCTGCAGACCTTGGGAATACCAAGGTTAACTGGGGGACACTGACCATGGAGCTGGTGGTGGAGGGGAGAAAAGTAGTGATCAGGAGAGATACATGGTTATCCAAAGCCATAGTGTCCCTCAAAACCATGGTGAGGAGCATATAAGAGGTGAGAGGAGGTTTTTTGGTGGAGCTACAAAGATTAGAGGGAATCAAATTGGAGGAGGGTGGAGACATTCCTCTTTCAGTACATTTGTCGATACATCAATTCAATGAGGTCTTTCAGCCACCTCAAGGATTGCCACCACCAAGGGAGCAGGAGCATGCCATCACCCTAAGGGAGGGGGTGTCACCCATAAGTGTCAGGCCATATTGTTACCCTCAATTTTAGAAGAATGAAATTGAGAAATTGATCAGAGAAATGCTGGAGGCAGGGATTACAAGGCCTAGCGTGAGCCCTTTTTCTAGTCCAGTCTTACTGGTTAAAAAAAAGGACGGGAGTTTGAGGTTATGTGTAGACTACATGGCTTTGAAAAAGAAAACTGTCCCAAATAAGTTTCCTATCCCAGTGATAAATGAGCTATTGGATGAGCTGAGTGGGGCAGTTATCTTCACCAAGATAGATCTGAAGTTCGGGTACTATCAGATCCGCATGAAAAGGGATGATGTGTCGAAGACTGCTTCAGAACACATAAGCGATATTATGAGTTCTTCGTGATGCCTTTTGTCCTCACTAATGCCCCAGCTACATTCCAGTCCCTAATGAACAGAGTGTTCTGACCCTATCTGAGGAGATTTTTGTTGGTTTTCTTTAATGATATCCTGGTGTACAACAAGTTAGATGAAGAACATTGGGAGCACTTGAGGATGGTCCTAGAGGTGTTACAAGAGTAGCAGCTGGGAAAAAATTTGAAGAAATGTTTCTTAGCACAGGCTTAGTGTGGAGTACTCGAGGCATGTAGTATCTCAGGATGGTGTGGCCACGGATCATGCTAAGATCGAGGCAACGGTGAGATGGCCACTACCAAACAATCAGAGGGAGCTGAGGGGATTTATAGGACTGACAGGATACTATAGAAGGTTCGTGAGGGTCTATAGCATCATCGCCTGGCCATTGACAGAGCAATTGAAGAAGGATAATTTCTTAAGGGGGGAGCAGCCACATCAGCTTTTGAGAGGTTGAAAAAGGCCATGACCACCATACATATCATAGCCCTACTAGATTTCAGTCAAGTTTTTGTAGTGGAGATAGACGCATCAGGGTATGGATTGGGAGAAGTACTCATGCAGAGCCACCAACCTATTGTTTACTTCAGTCAGGTGTTGATAACTAGAGCTAGGCTAAAGTCAATCTACGAGAGAGAGTTGATGGCCATTGTGCTAACCATCCGAAAGTGGCGACCTTACTTCTTGGGTCGACATTTCATAGTCATAACAGACAAGCGGAGCCTGAAGTACTTGTTGGGGTAGAGGATGGTGACAGAGGAGCACCAGAGGTCGCTGTTAAAGTTATTGGAATATGACTTTAAAATTCAGTATAGGCCCGAGATAGAGAACAAGGTGGTGGATGCCTTGTCCAAGTGTATAGGAGAGCTCGAAGAGATGGCAATATCGATACCGCTGATGTTGGATTGGGGGGCCATTAAAGAGGAAAGTGCACGAGATGAGGAGTTGGGGAGGATTCAGGGTAGATTTACTAAAGGATAGGAATAGCCATCCTGACAATTCTCTAGAAGGGGAGAGGCTGCTGTACCAGGAGAGATTTGTCATGCTTAGGACATTAGTCCATATTCCACACCTACTACAGGAGTTCTATGGGAGTGTGATTGGGGGTCACTCAAGGGTTCAGAAGACTTATAGGAGACTGCCAGCATAGTCGTATTGGAAAGAGATGTATAAAAAGTGGAGGAGTTGATAGCCAGTTGTGAAGTATGTTAGAGGAATAAGTATATGGCCATAGCTCTATGAGGATTACTTTAACCCTTGGCTCTACCTGATCGAGTGTGATAGGAGATCTCCATGGATTTTATAGATGGGCTACCATGATCTGATGGGTTTACAGTGATTCTTGTGGTGGTGGACAGATTGAGTAAGTATGCTCACTTCACCCCCCCTATACAACAGTGACAGTGACATCACCTTTCATCAGAGAGGTGGTCTGACTGCATAGGGTATCGGAGTCGATAGTGTCTGATAGGGGGGCAAAGTGTTCCTCAGCCATTTCTGAAAGAAATTATTCAAGTTGCAGGGGACAATATTGAAAAGGAGTACAACTTACCATACTGTGTAGAGCAAGTTTCCTCTACATATGATCATCCAGACTTGATCGTTTATGTGAAGCAAGTTTCCTTCACATACGATCATCCCAGATACGATCCTCTGTGTAGAGTAAGTTTCATCTACACATGATCATTCCAGACCTGATCCTCTATATGAAGCAAGTTTCCTTCACATAAGATCATTCTAGACCTGATCCTCTATGTGAAGCAAGTTTCCTTCACATACGATCATTCCAGACTCGATCCTCTGTATAGAGCAAATTTCCTCTATACATGATCATCCAAACTCGATCCTCTGTGTAGAGCAAGTTTCCTCTACGCATGATCATTCTGACCCGATCCTCTACATAGAACAAGTTTCTTCTCTACAATATCATTCACTAGTGATGGATAACGTCTTTTGTGGCACCATCCTAGTTTCAAAAATCAAAATTCCAGACCCGATCTTCTAGGAGAAACAATACAAAATTTTGAATTTACCCTGATTATCATAGTTAAACTCAATGAGAGACAACATATGATCCCAAAGGATCAAAATGATGTTTAATCAAATATTTAACTACAATGATCGAGATAAGGGATCATTAATTTCATAATCAAAGTTACGATAATAGTACGATATATCTCCCCAAGGAAAGAGGATATCGTCTGCTATCGATCATTTGAAAATGACGATAATGATCGTTGACTTTTGAATTTCCCAAAGAAAGTTAATTGAAATTTTTGAAAAGCTTAATTTGATTTTGAAATCTGGTCCGGGTTTCTAAATCTCCTACGAGCGCAAGCCCTCTTAGTTAATTACATTGTAAGAAACCAGAAATTTCTTATGAATACTCTCGATTAAAATAGCGATACGAATCCTGACCCGATCTTTTGTGTGAAGCAAGTTGCCTTCACATAAGATCATTTCAAATCCGATCCTCTGTGTGGAACAAGTTTCCTTCACATACGATCATTCTAGATCCGGTCCTCTGTGTAGAGCAAGTTTCCTCTATATATGATCATCCAGACTTGATCGTCTATATGAAACAAGTTTCCCTCACATACGATCATCCCAGATCTGATCCTCTATGTAGAGTAAGTTTTATCTACACATGATCATTCCAGACCTGATCCTCTATACAAAGCAAGTTTCCTTCACATACGATCATTTCAGACCTGATTCTCTATGTGAAGCAAGTTTCCTTCACATACGATCATTCCAGACTCGATCATCTGTATAAAGCAAGTTTCCTCTATACATGATCATCTAGACTCGATCCTCAGTGTATAGCAAGTTTCCTCTACGCATGATCATTCTGACCCGATCCTCTATATAGAGCAAGTTTTCTTTCTACAAGATCATTCACTAGTGATGGATAATGCCCTTTATGGCACCATTCCAGTTTCAAAATTCAAAATTCTAGGCCCGATCTTCTAGGAGAAACAATATTCTCTTCCCCTAAGATCATCTAGCTCTCTTTTCCTTAGAGTAATTACTTTGCCTTCTCTCAGGATTAGACCCACTAATGATAGAGTATGCCCTTCGGGGCACTGCCCTAGTATTTATTCAAAATACGATCATTCCAGACTCGATCCTCTGTATAGAGCAAGTTTCCTCTATACATGATCATTCCAGACTCGATCCTCTGTATAGAGCAAGTTTCCTCTACGCATGATCATTCTGACTCGATCCTCTATATAGAGCAAGTTTCTTCTCTACAAGATCATTCACTAGTGATGGATAACGCCCTTTGTGACACCATCCTAGTTTCAAAATTCAAAATTCCAGGCCCGATCTTCTAGGAGAAACAATGTTGTCTTCCCCTAAGATCATCTAGCTCTCTTTTCCTTAGGGTAAGTACTTTGCCTTCTCTCAGGATTAGACCCACTAGTGGTAGAGTATGCCCTTCGGGGCACTGCCCTAGTATTTATTTAAAATTCAATCTTCTAGGATTAGGCTTTCCCTTCCCTTGGAATCAAAACTCAAGCTCGACCCTCTGCAGTTAGGAATTCATCCTTCCTATATAGTGGCCCAGGTCTTCTTTTCCTTAGGGATAAACTTTTCCTTCCCTTAGGATTAGATTCGTTAGTGGTAGAATACGCTTTCCCCAGCACTACCCTAATGTTAATTCAAACCCCGATTCCCTGGGATATGATAATAACGATCGCCATTTTTTTGTTTGATTGAAAACAATAATACAGTTGTTTTGAAAAAGTTAATTTTCTTTGGGAAGGTTGAATTTCTGAAATTTTTAATTTTGGAGTCGAGCACTTATTATGAATGATATATCACATCGAAAGGTGAACATATCATTTCCTAATAGGTTCATATTATAAAATTTTGAATTTACCCCGATTATCATAGTTAAACTCAATGAGAGACAACATATGATCCCAAAGGATCAAAATGATATTTAATCAAATGTTTAACTATAAAGATTGAGATAAGGGATGAGAATAAGTGTTCGATTCCAAAATTAAAAATTCCAGAAATTCATCCTTTCCCAAAAAAAATTAACTTTTTCAAAACAACTATATTATTTTTTTCAATCAAACAAAAAAAATGGCGACTCCGCTGGGGAAACGGGGTTTGAATTAACATTAGGGTAGTGCTGGGGAAAGCGTACTCATTTAGAGAACTTAGAAAAAATTTTCATAATTAGGATACACATCCTCTTGACTTAAAACTTGAACCAATCAAACATAGAGACATCCTCAACCCTAGGAAAAATTCTCATTGAATTTTGAAGTCATTAAGCCCCTTAATTAACTTAATCACATACCCAGGCGGATGGGAAGACGAAGGTGTTCAACAAGAGCCTGGAGACATACCTGCGAGGTTTTGTGTCAAAGACACCTCAACTTTTGGCTAAGTGGCTAGCATGAGCGGAGTGCTGGTACAACACTTCGTATCATTCTGCTTCCCAGATGACCTCATTCAAGGAGTTGTACAGACGAGACCCACCTCACTTGATGTATTTTGGGTAAAGTAACACTCCAATTTCTTCAGTAGAAGAATACTTGGAGAGGTACAGGGTGTTGGAAAAACTGAAAAGGCATCTATTGAGAACTCAACAGATTATGAAGAAACGGATGGATGGGCATAGGAAGGACATCCAGTTTGTAGTTGGGGATAGAGTGTTCTTGAAGCTTCGACCTTATAGACAGAGGACGGTAACTAATAGGAGGAATGAGAAGCTGGCTCCGTGATATTTTGGTCCTTATGAGATATCAGAGAAGATTGGAGCAATACTTATCGTTTGAGGCTACACCCCACCACTACCATACATCCAGTGTTCCACGTATCTCAGTTGAGAATAGCTATTGGGGATCACACAGCTTGTTCAGAGTTGCCGGCCATGCTGATTGAGGAATTAGAAGTGGTTCTAGAACCACTAGAGCTACAGAAGGTACGCCAGAGAGGAGGGCTCAAAGAAGTCTTGAGTAAATGAAGAGACCTTCCCGAGTATGACGTTATATGGGAGCCGTACGAGAGGATGCAACATCATTAATTCCCCTCTTTTCACCTTGAGGACAAGGTGATTCTTTGGGAGTGGGGTTATTGATAGACCGGTCCATGAGGGACCGGTCCAGCCGGCCCAAAACAAGGTCGGCCCCTTGTATACAGCAGGCGAAAGCCTACTGTTTCCACCCAGGTGGGGCCTACGACTTAAGTAGAGAGAGAGGGGGGATTAGGAGGGAATTTTAAATTTAGAATGGTTGTTTTAATCTTTTGGGAGTTTAATTTATGTGCTTTATGTAGTGGGTTTGGATTAGGGTTAGGCTTATCTTGAGTATTCTGAATTTTTGTGGTGCTTTTCTGTTCTTAGGCTCTAGCGGCATCTAAGGATTTGGGAGAGATAGATCTTCCTCTCGAATTGAGGATCAATTGTATCTTGCTATTTTCTTTCATTTACTATTCGATTAAGAGTGTTTTTTTCTTGTTTTTCCTCCATTAAATCCTAAAAACCTGCTTGGCGACATTTCTGAAATTCTGATTTCAACAATTGCTTTCTATTTCTACTACTATTTTCTATCATAATATTCGGAATTCAGCCCAGAAAAATAGCAGAAATCAGCCAAAACAATCCAAATTCCAGTCCCAAACACCGCTTTGACACCAATTTGATAGGAAACACTTGTAGAACTCAAGTGGAACTTGTCAATAATGGAATTTCTATGATATCTCCCCACAAATCTCCAAACGAATCCAAAAAAACAGCAATAATAACGTAGTAATTGATGATATCAGAAGGAAAATACCAAGATACAATTGATCCTCAATTTGAGAGGAGGATCTATCTCTCCTAACTCTCTAGACGACGCTAGAGCCCAAGAACGCCAAGCACCAACAGATTTTCAGCAAATACAAAATATGACCCTACCCTAATGCAATCCTTCTACTTAAATCATACAAAATAATCTCCCAAAAGATTAAAAAGCCCTCCCAATTCAAAATTTCCTCTTAACCTCTCTCTCTCTCTCTCTCTCTCTCTCTCTCTCTCTCTTCTTAAGTTGTGGACCCCACCCTAAGGGGATGGAACCTTGCCTGGGCAGAACAGCAGGCTTCTGCCTGCAGTAGCCCATGTGTTGGGCCGGTTGGACCGGTCTATCAATAAGGTAGAGAGATATTTCGCCGTCAATGGGTTGACGGAGGAGGAGAGATTGACGGCACCCGGCTTATGTTTGGAAGGGAAGGCATTGGCTTGGTACCAATGGAGAGACATGAGGCGGCCCATATGGAGTTGGAGGGAGTTCAAAGAGTGCTTGTTGGAATGTTTCCGAACTAGCAGGGGAGGGGACACATCTATGAGCAGTTCTTTGCCCTAATATAGTAAGGCTCAATGGCAGATGGTCGCGAGAGATTTGAGTACCTGGCGAGTAGACTAGATCGACTATCTGAGACTGTTTTAGAGGGGAATTTCATGAAGGGGCTCAAAGCAGAGATCTAAGCAGCAGTTAGGGTCATGAGGCCACGTAACTTGCGAGAGGCTATGGAGCAAGCTCAACTGGAGGAAAACCAAAAAAGGGCCTACCCCGGGAAACCTTTGTGAGACTCCAAGAGAGAAGCCTGTAGGAGGGGAAAGTGGAGGAAACTTCAAAAAGCTTATGGAGAGAGAGCTACAGGAAAAGAGGGCGAATGGACTATACTTCAGGTGTGATGAGAAATATACTCCGGGGCACAGGTGCATGTATCAAATTCTTCAGGTTCTCACCGCCTATGATGACGAGGAAGCTGAGGATGGTGGTGGCTCTGTTTAAAATTGTGCAATTCGAGGCGCGCCTCTGCGCAATTTGCCCCAAAAACGCTTCGAGGCTTAAGCAATTCTTTGGATTCAGGAGGCGTACGCCTCAAGCCTAGCGAGGCGCGCCTCTATAGCGCAATTATGTTTGAGGCATACGCCTCATTGTTTGGGGCCCACTCACTTAAAAATAACAAAGCTTCCTCATACCCTACCCGATTCCTCCCACAAGCCGAAGCTACCGAACCCGAAACTCCTGGAAGCTCGCGGACGACGCCCAGGCAGATCTCCAGCACAGTTCCGCCGCCTCTCCCGCCGGCGCCGCCGTTCTCCGGCGAGCTTGTAATCTCCGGCCGGCCATCTACATCCTTTCTTCAACCTTTCTTAGGGTTTTTTTTAAGTTTAAGGTATGATTTTTCAACTTATACGAAATCTAGGGTTTTAATTTTTTGAGATTTTTTGTTTTAATTTGCATTTGTGCTTTAGGAAATATGGTTAAGGGCAAAGAAAAGTCTAATACGTTGCGGAGAGACCCTTCTTGGAAATATAGTGTGCAAGTTGATGTAGGAGGCGGCGAGAAAACATATGTGTATTTAAAATGCAATTTTTGTGATAAGGTGGTGAAGGGAGGAGTAACTCGCATGAAGGAACACTTATCCGGCTTACATAAGAATGTAGCACCTTGTGCGAATGTACTGGATAAGGTGAAGGAGGAAATTATTACTTACATGAAGAAGAGTATCACGGCCAAACATCTATAACAGGAGCAATTTGATGAAATGGTCGAATATGGTTCTTATTTCAGAAGCGAGAGTGGAAAGGGATCTTCCTCCACTATACATAATAGAGGTGTGCGGGGTCCTATGGATTAATACATGATTAATCCATGAGAGGATAGAGGAGAAGCACAGATGATGCCTGCAGCTGGTACCAGAGAGGGACGACGTCAGGTTTGCATGGATATTGGCAGTTTTTTTTTTGAAAATGCCATACCTTTTAATGTAGCAACATCACCGGCCTATTTCAATATATTGCGATCTGTTGGGTTGTATGGGAGAGGATTGAAGGCACCTTCCATGTATGAGTTGAGAATATGGATTTTGAAGGAGGAGTTACAAAACACAGAGCAGAGTATAGAAGAGATTAAACGGACCTGGACTGAGACTGGTGTTACCATTATGTCAGACAGATGGTCTGACATGAAGAGCAGGAGCTTGATTAATATCCTTGTAAATAATCCCTATGGCACGGTGTTTTTACAATCAGTTGAAGCTTCAGATCAGGTTAAAAATGCGGAATTCATTTTCACTTTACTAGATGGGATTGTTGAGGAGATTGGGGAGCAATTGGTTGTTCAGGTTGTGACTGACAATGCCAGTGCATATAAAGCAGCTGGTCATATGTTGATGGAGAAGAGGAAACACCTATATTGGACCCCCTGCGCAGCACACTGTATCGATCTCATGTTAGAGGCACTTGGTGATTTACCTCAACATAAGAGCGCCCTCTCTAGGGCAAAGAAGATCACAAAGTTCATCTACAACCACTCATGGGTCTTAGCCTTAATGAGAAAGTTCTCAAAGAAGGAAATCATTCGCCCTGCTACCACTAGGTACGTTACTACATTTGTGCACTACAAATCAATTTCAATTCCCAATGCAAATTTATTCTACAGGTTTGCCACATCTTATTTGACACTGCAGAGCCTACTCGATGTGAGACAACCTCTTGAATCAATGTTTACATCGACATAATGGCTTAATTCATCGTGGGGCAATAAACCTGAGGGGAAGGAAATAAGAAGGATAATTCTAAATAATAAATTTTGGGCAACTGTGACCTATGCCATATTGAGCACAAGACCTTTGGTACATGTATTACGTTTAGTAGATGCCGAGAAGATACCAGTAATGGGTTTTATATATAATGCAATGGATGAGGCGAAGGAGTTAATTGCACATAACTTGGGAGGAGAGGAGGCAAGTTATAGAGAGATTTGGGATATCATTGATGCTCGGTGGGAGGTCCAGTTACACCGTCATCTACATGCAGCGGCATATTATCTCAATCCTCAATTTCAGTATTCAGAGAGAAAATCTATATATATATATATATATATATATATATATATGCAATTAATATTACATTAATCATTATTATTTAACAGGGAAGAGAAAAATGGATAACATTGAAGATGATAAAGATTTGACATTCATAGATACAATTGGAAAAGAAGATTCCCTTGATAACCAATTTAGTGAATAACATTGAAGAATGATGAGATTAGATGTTCTTTCTTATTTGTATTTTGGGAGTTTTGATAGACTTATATTTTGTAGTTCTGTATTTTGAATTATGCTATGAGATGCATCTATTTTATTGTCTTCCACTAATTTCAATTGTCATTTAGATTTTTTTATTATATGATAGTCTCTAACTGTTATTTACCTACTAAAATACTTAAATTCTCATTTACGCAATTCTTCATCCGTGAGGCTTACGCCTCACACCGCCTCGAGGCTTACGCCTTGCCTCACGGACGAAAAACGCCTCGAGGCTTATTTACACAATTTTAAACCTTGGGTGGTGGTAGTGAGACTTGAGTAGAGGAGGAGGACAAACTACATCTAGACGTGACGGAGGTCTCCTTAAACTCAGTGGTAGAATTCACCCCAAGTCATACCATGAAAAAAGGGAGAAATTGTAGATAGGGAGGTGGTGGTGTTGATTGACAGTAGAGCTACCCATAATTTCATCTCCAACCAGGTCGTGGACCAATTAGGGATGACATTGGTGGACACAAGGTGCTATGGAGTGATGATGGGCACAGGGAAGGTGAAGACAGGTAAGGGAATATGTAGGGGAGTAGTGTTGACCATACATAGGGTTTAGGTGAGGGAGGATTTCCTCCCATTGGAGTTAGGAAGCACTGATGTCATCCTGGGGATGAAGTGGCTGCAGACCTTAAGAAATACCAAGGTCAGCTAGGGAGCACCAACGATGAAGCAGGTGGTGGAGGGGAGAAGAATAGTGATCTGGGAAGATGCGGGGTTATCCAAAGCCATGGTGTCCCTCAAAAGTATGGTAAGGACCATATAGGAAGTAGGGGGAGGATTCCTGATGGAGCTGCACTATGAGTTCATGGTGATGTCGTTTGGCTTCACCAATGCCCCAGCTACATTCCAGCCCCTCATGAACAGGGTATTCTGACCATATCTCAGGCGTTTTGTGCTGATTTTCTTTGATGACATCCTGGTGTACAACAGATCGGACGAGGAACATTGGGAGCACTTGAGGATGGTCCTAGATGTGTTATAGAAGTAGCAGCTAAGGGCCAATCTAAAGAAGTGTTACTTTGCACATACCAGGGTGGAGTACTTGGGACATTGTATCTCAAGAGGGGGTGGCTGCTAATCGGGCTAAAGATCGAGGCAATGCTGAGATGGCCGCTGCCGAGGAATCTAAGAGAGCTGAGAGGATTCCTAAGACTGAAGGGATACTACAGGAGGTTTGTGAGGGGCTACAGCACCATTTCCTGGCCACTGACAGAACAATTGATGAAGGATGGTTTCTTGTGGGGGGAGGCAGCCACCATGGCTTTTTAGAGATTGAAGAAAGCCATGACTATTATACCAGTCTTGGCCCTACCATATTTCAGTCAGGTGTTCATAGTAGAGACTAATGCATCAGAGTACGGATTGGGGGCAGTTCTCATGTAGAGCCACCGACCCATAGCTTACTTCAGCCAGGTGTTGATAGCTAGAGCCAAGCTGAAGTTAGTCTATGAGAGGGAGTTGATGGCTATTGTGCTAGCCATCCAGAAATGGCGACCTTACTAGTTAGGATGACATTTCATTGTCAGGACGGGACCAGCGGAGCTTGAAGTACTTGTTGAAGCAGAGGATGGTAACAGAGAAGCATCAAAGATGGCAGCGAAGGTTATTGGAATATGACTTTGAAATCCAGTATAGGCCTGGGATAGAGAACAAGGCGGCAAACACCTTGTCCAGATGCATGGGGGAGCTCCAAGAGTTAGCCATATCGATACCCCTAATGCTGGATTTGGGGGGGGGGGGGTGGGCATTAAGGGGGAGAGTGCACGGAATGAGAAGCTGAGGAGGATGTTGTACCAAGAGAGATTTGTGATGCCTAGGATATCATTCGATATTCCACACCAGCTGCAGGAGTTCCATGGGAGCATTGTTGGAGGTCACTCGGGGGTGCAGAAGACATACAGGAGACTCGCCACAGAGTTGTTTTAGAAAGGGATACACAAGGATGCGGAGGAGATGGTAGCAAGTTGTAAGGTCTATTAGAGGAATAAGTACATGGTCATGGCTCTAGGGAGATTACTGCGACCTCTAGCTCTACCAGATCAGGTGTGGGAGGTCTCCATAGATTTCATAGATGGGTTACCCCGATCTGAGGGGTTTACAGTGATTCTGATAGTAGTGGACAGATTGAGCAAGTATGCTCATCTCATTCCCCTACGACACCCCTACACGACAGTGACAGTTGCAGCAGCGTTCATTAGAGAGGTGGTCAGACTGCATGGGATACTGAAGTCTATAATGTCCGACAAGGATAAGGTGTTCATCAGTCACTTCTAGAGAGAGCTATTCAAGTTGCAGGAGACAGTACTGAAGAGGAGTACAGCTTACCACTCTCAGACAGATGGGTAGATGGAGGTGGTAAACAGGAACCTAGAGACATACCTATGATATTTTGTTTCAGAGAAACCTCGGTTTTGGGCCAAGTGGCTAACATGTAGGGCTGCAAATGAACCGAGCGTTCGACGAGCTGCTCGTGGCTCGGCTCGATAAGAACTCGTTCATGTTCGTTTGATAAGGTAAACAAACGAGTTTGAACACTCTTGATAAATACTCGATAGCTAAATGAACGAGCTTGAACAGCTTGTCGTTCAGTTCATTTATGTTCATGAACAGTGTCGTTTAAGCTCGTGTACAAGCTCTCTAAGAAGCTCGATTAGAGCTCAATTAGAGTTTTAAAAATAAATACTATTAAGTCTACTAATTTAATATTTTTAACTTTTATTTTTACTAATCTAACTAATTAGAAGTATTTTATTAAATACTTTTATTTCATTTATTATTATTATTATATATATATATATATATTATTTTTTAATTTCCCGCCTAAACTGCCCACCCTCTCTCTCTAAATATTTTGAATTTTTTCACTCCGCCTGCCTCTCTCTCTCTCCTCCGTGGCGTCAACAAACCCAAAAAAACTGTGGAGGTTTAGTCCCACACCACCTATAGAGGAGCTTTTTTACCTATATAAAAACAAATGCACCTAAAAGCCATTTGCTAAACAGCGGGCAGGTGGCAGGCTGGGAGGATTTTCTGGCCAGTTTAATAAATGAATTCATTTTGTGAATTGTGATCGGCTCGGCTCATTTAAACGAGCTGCTCGATAAGCTTGAAATTAAACGAGCTCAATCTGATCACGAGCCGAGCTCGAACATGGGAATTTTAAACGAGCTCGAGCTCGAATAGCTGTCCAAGAAGCTCGACGAGCTTCGAGCCGAGCTTGACCACCATTTTGACAAACGAGCTTGAACTCGAATAGGCTGAAGCACGGCTCGGCTCGTTTGCAGCCCTACTAGCATGGGCAGAGTACTAGTACAACACTTTGTACCATTCCGCTTCCCAAATAACTCCATTCAAAGTGTTGTACGGACAAGAACCACCTCACTTGGTACATTTTGAGCAGAATAGCACTCCAATTTCTTCAATAGAAGAATACTTTGAGGATAGGGTGTCTTGAAGTTTCAACCTAACAGACAGAGGACGATAGTTAACAGGAGGAACGAGAGGCTGGCTCCAAGATATTTTAGCATATATGAGATATCAGAGAAGATTGAAGCAGTAGCTTATCGTTTGAGGCTATCCTCGATCGTTATCATACATCCAGTGTTCCATGTATCACTGTTGAGGAGGCTATTACGGATCACACGGCTAGTTCCAAGTTGCCGGCAGCACTAACAG
Source organism: Dendrobium chrysotoxum (assembly GCA_019925795.1). Lineage (NCBI taxonomy): Eukaryota > Viridiplantae > Streptophyta > Magnoliopsida > Asparagales > Orchidaceae > Dendrobium > Dendrobium chrysotoxum. Next base: position 27,287,444 of record CM034311.1, read on the forward strand.
AAGATTTGGAAGTGGTATTGGAACCACTAGAGCTACAAGGGGGTACGTTAGGGAGAGGGAGGGATCAAAGAAGTGTTGATCAAATGGAGGAACCTTCCTGATTATGACGCTACATGAGAGTCATACGAGAGAATGCAATATCAATTCTCGTCTTTTCACCTTGAGGACAAGGTGATTCTTTGGGAGCGGGGTATTGATAGACCGGTCCAGGAGGGATCGGTCCAGCCAACCCAACACATGGACCGGCCCATGGTTTATAGCAGGCGGAAGCCTGCTGTTCTGCCCAGGCAACATTCAGCTCCCCTTGGGGTGGATCCACATCCTAAGTAGAGAGAGAGGGGAGGACAATTAAGAGGGAATTTTGAATTGGTAGGATTGTTTAGTCTTAGGCTCTAGCAGCGTTTAGAGAGTTGGGAGAGATAGATCCTCCTCTTGAATTGAGGATCAATTGTATGTTGATATTTTCCTTCCCATTTCATCAATTACTACGTTATTATTGCTGTTTTTCCAGATTCGTTTAGAGATTTGTGAGGAGATATCGCTGAAATTTCATTATTGACAAGTTCCACTTGAGTTCTACAAGTGTTTCCTATCAGAAGCCAGACCAAGGGAGGAGTATAGAACATCATAGAACACTACCCACTCACATAAGGAACATCATAACATGATTCAAAAAGAAAATTAAAATTTAAATCCCTAAAACAAAGAAAATAACTAACATAAATCAACAATCATACTATCAATTTGCTAGTCTCAATGCACACATTTCTCATTTCCCGTGAATACAAATTTTAAGATTTGCATCAATTCTATCTAACTTGAAAATTTCAACTCTTAAAATACTGAACAATTCTCATTCATCAAGCAAATAAGAGCAAAATTAGAGCGTTTCCTATAGAGTAATCTATAAATCATCACAGGCAGGCATGTTGTGCCAGCACATAACATACCTTTAGTATCAACATCAATAGTTAACACACAATTTAACCTAATAGCATTTCTTGCACAAGATATGCTTGACTATTTAAAGATGTGTTGAATATGAATTCCAAGAGAAGTGGAAAGAAAAGAATTGAAGGCAATGATTGGCAGATCATAATATAAAGTCAAATTAAATATATTAAAGAATAATCAAATACCAAAAATTTTTGGGATTTTTAGTGTATAAGCATTAGTCCTAATGCATTGAATGATTCTATAGAGAACCACTTTTTTAACAATTAATTTGTTAAAAGCTCTTGGTAGAAACCTTTCATGATTTAATAACAACAACAACAACAACATCAAGCCTTTGTCCCACTACATGGGGGACCTTTCAGGATTTAAATGAACTAAAATTTTATCACCTAATTTGAATGACACAAATCTCATATTCCCATGGGTGGTAAATTTATAATTAGCACTCAACTTTCAATTAACATTTTCAAGCAAACCATGCATATGTCATGCAAAATTCTCAAAATAAAGGTTCAACAAAAATTTTATTAAGAGAATGTTTCCTAGGTTGAAATATTATAACTATTTCAAATCGACCAATGCTTTTTATATCTATTGATAGATAATTTGCTTGCAAACTTAGCTATAGGTAATATCAAATCCAAACTAAATGTATCTCTTTAATGAGACGTCATAACATACCACTCAAACTCCTACTAACTAGCACAATTTGTTAATCATTTTGTTGTTGATAAGCAATAAAAAATTTTAATTGAGTTTCCATCTTTTTTCATCAAGTTTTTCAAAAATAACTTAACAAAATTTGAATCGCCACCAGGCAATAACTTTAGGTAAATCATGCAGTTTAACAACCTTTGTAGAGTACAATTTGGCTAGTTTTATTATATGGAATAAAATAAGTTATTATAGAAAATGATCCACCACAATAAAGATAAAATGATGTCCTAAAGATTTCATGATATTCATAACTAAAAATTCATCCTAATATTTTCCCTAGATCTATAAGGAATAAGTAAAAGCATGTAAAACCCACAATTATTCATTGCCTGCCTCCCTGACCGTATGACAAGTTATGCACTATGATATCTAGCATGTACATCTTTTTAAAACCTGATCGATAATATTTATTCTCAAAATTTTTTATAGTTTAATCCCTACAAAAATGATTTGCAGCACCACAAACAGAAACAGGTATCTCTAAAATAAGGAAATCCCTAAAAATAAATTAAGAATACAAAGAAAAGCTATTTTAAAAAACCAGCATCTTTAGTTATAAATTCTTCATTAGACATAGGTGAATCATTGTTTAAGGCATTATATATTTCATTAAAATCTTTAAAAGTGGCATTAATGTAATCAAACTCAATCACTACATATTTTTCACTATGAGCAAAACAATAGCTCTACTAAAGAAAAATGTATATTTTATAAATATTTAACTCATCTAGCATGCCTAGGTTCTACCTTTTTTGTGAGTTCAAATATTTTAGTGGTTGATGATCATAATATACCAAAAACTCCTAGATAATAGTAACCACCTCCAATATCAAAAAAGATTACAAAACTACATAAACTCTATCATAGTTACAATAGTTCAGCCTTGTTTCATTCTTCTTTCACTAAAATAAGCAGTAAGGTGCCCTTCTTGACTTGAAACCCCTCCATTACTAACACTAGAAGTATCATAAAAATCTAAAAGACCATTTTAAAGTATGGAGATTCAAGCACAAGTGTGCAAAACTGTGTATTTGTAAGCATTTTAAAAGCATAATCAACATAATTTGCCGAATAAAATTTTCCTCTTTCTGATAGTTGATAAATTATGCCATTACATTACCAAATTCCATCATAAATTGACTATAAATTGTAGCCAAATCACGAGAACTTTGAACCTCATGATTATTAGGAGATGCTAGTCAATAATTTATTACCATGATTTCACCAATATCACAAAGATTTCTTCACTAGACATAATAAATCCCAAAAAATATCACGATAACGTTACAAACTAGCACTTCTTCATCTTTAGATATAATTTTTATTTTACAATATTTCAAAGATTTTCTAAAAAATATTAAAAGGCCCTATCTAGTTTTATTATATATATATCATCATATCATCAAAGTACATATTAAAAAATAATAATGAAATGTTGAAGAACACGGTTCATAATTTTCATAAATGCGTTTGATTCATTAGTTAATCAAAAAAGTATCACCAACAATTTATATAGTTCAACTTTAACTTTAAAAGTGATTTTTAATTCACCCCTCATGCACATTCTTGTTTGATGAATAACCACTCAACTTAGTTTTTGAAAAAAAAAAATAGTGCAAATCATCTAAAATACGCATACAAAATCAATTTTCGATAACAATCTTATAAATTGATTTATTATCTAAACACATTCGCCAAGTTCCATTTTCTCTCAGGTAAGTACAGCCGAAATTTCATAAGAGAAGCAGAAATTTCATAAGAGCTTAAGCTCTCTCTGATAGGCCCTTTTTAAGCAAATGTTGACACATCTTTTAAGTTCATTATATTCAACTAGGTTCATCATGCGATGTGAAAAGGCAAATATGATTCATAAATAAAATCAAGCTCATGTAATACACTTCTAAGTGAATGTAATTCATCATATTAAAAAAATAGAAATCAATCTTTATTTCAATAATATTTTAAATTACATTAAGTTATTCACAGTTTCAATAACATAACATTTTTTAATTTACAGACACAAAAGCATAAATCAATCCCTATTTAAGACTAATTTTTAAAAGCGTATTGATTTAAAACATGTAGTGATTTCTTCATTTTATTAAGAGAACTATATTCTTTTTTTATTTGAATGGCCTTAAAATTATTCTACAAGCCTTACTTTGAAAACATAAGTATTAGACTTTATGAAGTATACCACTTCTAAATCATATAATAGTCAACCCAAATGAATGCATTACATATATAGATAAAAATCACACCAAGCATTATCATTATATGTAACAAGTTGACACCACAAAAAAAAATGAAAAAACTGGTCGGGATTACCGAAATATTTTTTTAAATGAATTTTCAGAAAAAATTTTGTTAATTAAGCATGCGGCCGGAATTTTATCAATAATTATAATTGGGGAAATTTTTAGTATTAACCTATAAGCACTTATTAGTTAATGATGGATTATCCACCCAACCTTTATTTGTAATGGCAAAATGTAATCCGGTAGAAATTTGTCAGTTTTTCAAATAAATTCCCCATCCAAAGTCCAAACACTAGCCCTAAATTCATTTTTCATTTTTTTTTTGAAATTTTTTAATCCTAACCACCCCTCAATGATGCTGACGACCATCCCTTAGTTCCCTTGGTAGGTTGTTGCTCTCTCACCATGTTTCATATCCAAATTGAAGTTGTTTCATCATCTCACCCTTTTTTAATATTCTTGCACACTTTGTTACAAATAAATGAATACTCTCTCCCCACAAAATTCCAAAGTTCGTAGTGATCACTTCTCTTTTTTTTTTACTTCAAGTTTACAAATGGAAGATAATTTCTCTTTTTAATTGTAAGTTTTTTAGTACTAAAATTTCTTATTTCTATTTTTCTTATTTTTAGCGTTTAGGGAATTAGATTTTTAGGGTTTTTTTAAATATAATTTAAGATCACATGTAAGGCCGATTTTAGATTTTTATGGTTTAAAGAGAATATTTGAATATGATGTTCCCATAAATCAATTAAAGTAGATAAGATTGATTCATAATTAAATAAGACTTTGATGAATTCCGAGCACAGAGGTATTAGGGTCAATATCCAATGCAATTTAATGATAGTTTTTAATTACAAAATATAGATACTAGAATTCAATAACCATAGGTGTATAATAGATATTTTCCCTGTTGAAAATAACTCTATTTCTTAGTGGAGTTGAGTTGTTCATTACAAAAGAAAAACTTAAGTACCCTCATTCTAAATGCAAGAAACAAGTATTTTTCATGCTCGATGAAGTAAGAGTAGATTTATATATGACAAATTTTAAACTCAATCATTAATTTTGGATATTACATGAGTATGAATCACAACAGACAAGGATTATTCCATAACAAATTATTTGTCAACATGCTTGATTATCGCTATACTGACCAGAGATTTGTTACAACTATGTTAGGCGTGAGGTAAGCTTTAAACATCGCAAATAAAGAGTTGTTATATTGTTTTTTTCTTTATGTCTCCATGAGGGGGCATGCATTTAATTAAGGTAATTACAAGCATGTTAAAAATATGACATTTCCAACCATATCTCTGATTTTAGGTTGATTTGTGTATCCACATAAGATGAATGTACCTCATAGAAATAAAGCTAACTTCCATCATTTCATAAGGAAATGTTCATTCCTTTAATGTTATAATTCTTTGGTATTTAAAACTATAGCTTCGTTAGAGACGGCTTTCTTACTGCTTCTTAAAGTAGCTTTCAGAAAGCTTCTTTAAGAAGCAGTAAGAAAGTCATCCCAAACGAAGCCTATGTCAAAAAATCTATAATAATATGTAAATGTTCCTATATTTTCAAGTCATCTTTTTCTTAATCATTTTTTGAAAGAGATAAGAGGCTGGTGTTGGATAATAATATGCATCATAAATTGGATATCATTTTATTAGAGAAAATAGTCAAATGATCCCTAGACTATTTATTAGGTGTCATTTAATACCTAGACCATTTAAAATATCTAATTCAGTCTATTTACTCCTTAAATGTGATACAAAATATTCCGATATTTAGTTAATTTGATAGAAATTTCATGCAAAGTTGACAAATGACGTGAGAATTAAGGTATTATCAAAAAATCAAGTTTTTATATGTCTGGATCTGCGTGAAATACCCCTCATACCCCACCTCATTCACAAACATTGCATTAAATCTCTATCAATTTAAAAAATGATTTTAACTATAGGAATATTTTGGATTATCTTTGAAGAATCAAAATACTAAATTACACGCTTTAAATAATTTAGGACTAAAATGGTCACTCACAAATAATCCAATAGCCATTTTGATCATTTTCTTTTTTCTTACATAAAATAAGCATCACTCACCAAATTTTAAACACAAACACCAAAATATTATAGTTTTTATCAAACAACTAAAAAGTTAAATATATAAAATGAGAACAATATGAAGAATCCTTACCTTTAATAGCTGTGGAGTATAGCATGGCCTTATATTTCTGTAGGAAAGAGAAAAACAATCATAATCAGCATAAACTATGAGGCATATAAAAGATGAGTGGAAATATTTGTTTAATAGAATGCCCTTAAAACTATGAAATTTGTTTAAAAGAAGAAAATTCGCTACCAAATGTCATTTTATGGCAACAAAATACATTTTTTTAGTCATTTACCGCAAAAAGCCACTCCACATTATTATTTAGCATCACGCATATGCAAAAGCTCACAACAAAAAATGTTAGACATGTCAATGTCACCATAAGGTTGTATAATAAAATATCAAAATTCCTTGTAGAATAAGAAGCAAAACATGCATGCATATCATCATCATCAGTCTTACCCAATTTTAAACTTATCCCAATTAATTGGGGTTGGCATTATAAATCCTCATTTTCCATTTGTCTTTATTAAGTGTTGTTTGAGGTGTTTAACATATTTATTTGCAAATCATTTTAAACAACTTCTATCCATACACTCTTAGGCATAAACATTTCCTTTGAAGTCCTTCAACACTAATTTTATACACACATAAAATGAACACATTTTCTAACCTTCCTTGAACATATACAAATCACCTAAATCTATTTCCAATCATCTCATCTTCAATACATGTAACTCTAATTTTTACTCTAATATAATCATTTGTTAATTTACAATTACTAATTTTGCAACATAAACATCATATCATTCTCATTTAATCCATAATATAAATAATTTGTTTACAACAAAATATTCAAATCCACACAACATTGATTGTCAAATTACAGTTTTATAAAATTTACATTTAAGCATCCATGATTCCTTATAATACAAACTCTAGGTACACGCTTCATTTTAATCATCCAATCTTAACTCCAGAAATTAAATCCTCATTTACATAAAGAGAAAGAATCTGAGAATTTGTAACAGACCTAAAATACTGTAAGTGTTTACTGTTTAGGTGGCATTATTAGTATTGTTTAGATTTCCTTTGTCTGCTATTCTCTAGAGTGAAGAGTGAGGGAAACTCAGGGTGAATTTTCTAACTGTTAACCGGTAGATTATTGTTATTCACGCATTTAGCTTTATTATATTTTGTTTTTATTTTAAGTTGCTCCGTTAATCTAAATTGTAACCGTATGCCTAAACAAACCAACGACTACGAAAACTGAGAATCTAACTTTAGTGAAACATTAAATTATAATTGCATCGTTTAAAACAACTTTTTATTAAAATCCTGCAATTCCTGTAGTTTGTTTCACATCAGTTTCTCTTACTAGCTTATAAGAATAGGAGTTGTAGGAGGGAAGATGATGAATATATTTCTGGAATTTAACCGTGTTTTCACTGATTTTGTTTTCTAGCTCTGAGGAGCTTTATTTGAAATGCTTCATCGAATGATCTCCCTGCATCAACCAGCAATCTTGTTCTCAGGTTACTTCACATATGGCTCATAAATACTTTAGCTACTTTACCCCATGCTTACAAAGTAGCGCTTATTTTGATTAATAGGGACACATCAACCGATTTAAAATTGAAATAAACAGAAAGATTAAAAATAGCTTGAAAATTATAGTTTCAGGGCAGTTATGGTATGTATTGAGACCACGAGTATTAATACGGCTAGTTTAGACAACTTAAATGAAATGAATAAGAAGTTTTTTATAGCAGATCATACAAGATTCAGTTGATAACATGACTACTTGAGCTTGATAACAGAAATTCATACTAACTTCCAAAGAAGATGCACCATCTCTAACAGAATAATTTGATAATGCTCGAAAAGTATTTGTCTTCTGGTCCACTTCATCTACAGTATATGCTGCATTAACATTTTTTTAGAAATAAAAGAAAATTAATACCGCAATGCCAATATGAAGGATGGTGACATTAACAATCAAATTCAAACAAGGAACAAGTTACAAATAGAATATATATAAACTATAATTGCCAAAAAAATAATTGTTGCATAAAGAGAACTCTCCAAAATCTTCCAAGCAATTTTAAATTGTATTCATAAATTCTTGATAAACAATAGGTGACAAGAAAAACAACAAGCAACATAGTCCTAATTGATAAATCTACTCCATATGCTAACCTCGTGCTTTATATTTACATGTCAAGAAGGCAACAACATACCTTAATTCACAGTGCTGGAACAAAGATTGAAAGAGGGGTGAAAATACTGCACTAAATTTATTGGGGCGAAGTTTTCATATTCTACATGACTACAAGCTAGCTTATCAACAATGCTATATACAACTAAAACAAATTTATTCTAATCCTAGGGGGTGTGGGCCTTCCTCAACCACCCTTTCACTGCAACTGACCTTAAACTATGCTCTCCAAAAACCAGTTAATGTTAGAATCTCACAACATTGTTTAACCCAAAAAAAATATGCATATGATGGAAAGAGATCACCGCAGCAGGAGAAGAAGTATAAAAGAAATCAGATAATGAAAAATTGGGTAGCATGTGTGGATGATACTAATGAGGAGAGCGCAAGGAATGTTAAAAATTTTGACTCAATAATTTATTTGGATATGTGCATATTTAAATTAGAATGTTGCATATTTAAATTAGAATGTTGATGGGATGATAAAAATTATTATTTGTTTTAAAGATAAAATTTTTTTTGAAAATTCATTAGGATAGTTTATTATTTTGGATACCATTCGACTCAAAATATAAAAATGATTAATTTTGAAACCACCTCCTTATAGTCCCATTAATAAGGAGCTAGTATGAGTGGCAGATGTGTGTTATAAGTTCATAGGTTGTGCATGCATTGGGTAGAATGTGAGATAGCTTTTGTGGAGGCGTGGAGTGTGCTGGATGGATTAAGAGAGGCAAGAAGCTTTTGAAGAATTGCAAAAATAGCCCGGGAAAATATTTAATAAAGAGAAGAGAGCAGGAGCAAAAAAAAAACTATTTTCTACAACCTTGGAGTATAACCTTGATGAGCTACAAGCACTGTTTAACCAAAAATTTTGCAAAGACTCCATGGAGACGTGTGATGTACCCTTATGTTGACCTTTTGAAATGGGTGATTGCTGGTATTAGTCAAAATCTGTTTGCTTATTATCTTTTCTATTTCATTTGTCTTGAGAGATTTAGAACTACTTTTTTAGGGGCAAGATAGGTTGTAATTGAGTTTGATAATGTGTGTTTTCTTATGGACTTTTTATTTGTACAGCACTGTGGCTTCTCTATGGTTGATAAGATAATCTATCATTTCATAGGCTTATTTTAATTGACCCACATAAATATTGGTATCTTCTTGTTGTATTTGACCAGTTCGGTATTAATTTAAACAATCATCATACTCACGCCTAATAGGTGCTCCTAAAAGTTTGGTGCTTTCCAAACAAAGTAGATATAACAAGAAAACTCTTCATAATACAAAAAACAATAATGACTTGCTTATGATTTTCAAGAATAATGGAGCAGGAACTATTTCCTCTTAATGGCTCAAATGACTAGTTTGATTCCTATTAAACTCCATAGGAAAGCTCAAAGAGATCTAGCTTTCAGAAATTCTCACGAAAGAAAGATTTTCAATAGATAATCATAAGAACTGCAAAAAAAAAAATAGCAATCTAATAATTAATTCAGTAAAGATTTGTTTTAGGTTCACCACCAGCATTGCCACACAAAATAAACCAGACACCAAGGAAAGTACATCTGTCATCAGCATAATCCTAAACCTAACAAAGCAACAGTCTTTGGAATGTGTCGCTAGTAAATTGTATAAGTTGCAGCTTGGCTCCTCACACCGTCCAGTTAAAATTTAACAAATCCATATCATCACGGTAAAAACATTTAAAATAGAATTTGATCACACTAAATAGAAAGAGAAGCAAAACCCTTTACAATTGTCTATTCATAAGATGCTATAGTGAAACAAAAACAATCATCATAACATACAAGAAATATCAAAGTTCTAAACAATTGGGCATTTCTGCAAGGAAATTTTAATATTAATGAAACTTTTTTTGCTAATCAATGTTGTACAACATTCATAGTAAACATGAAGATTTAGTAGAGTAAAGAAAAAACAAAGCCTCTATATTTCAACAAAACTCAAATGATTACTCATAAAGAAAGATTCACAGAAAAGATTAAGATTGTTCATAAAGAATTTTTTTTTTCTTTTTTTATGCAAGCTAGTGGTATTACTTTCCATTTTCAAAGGTGGAGATTTCTTCTATCAAGCACAAGCATTTGATTTGGGCTAGCTCTCAAAGAAAATACACAGTTGAACTTTATATGTAAAATCAAGTACAATGCTATAAGGATTGCAAGTTTAACATAATGTTTAATAGTCACGGAGTGATGGATACTCCTAATTTGTATACAAAATTACAAAGGCTCTAAATCATTTTTATGCCTGTGACTGGCTGACCTCAAGTTGAGGGGTTAACTTGATATATGGCAGAAAGCATCTAGATCTTCAAAAGGTGCACTTAAGCGAGAATGTATGAGGCAATGAATCATGAATTTGTTAATGGTGCCAAATATACTTATTCATCTATGGCTTTTAAGCTTAGAAATCTATGTCTAGATTGCTCAAGAGCTCCATTACAACATTATTAATTCCCTCTTAATTCAATATAATATTAGATCCTGCTGATAAAGATCATTTGGCTTATGGATATGTCGCACAACAACAAGCAACAATTTGGTCACTGGCCGGCGGCCACTCATTTCATAGTCAGTAGTCTCATTAAAAAGGAATATATGAAAGTTATAAGAATCGTCGGAAGATATATTAGCATCAAAGGGCTTGAAACTTCTTAGGCACGATGTTGTAAGCTCTAGAGATAATTAATATATGGAAAATTTACAAGAATAAATTCCACACAAGTAAGTGGAAAGGCCTCAATCCTTTGTCACTCGAAGAAAAATCTGCCGAATATATATGACCCGTATTCTACAATTTTGTAGGACTCATCGAAACTCGCGGAAGTTAAACCCTCTTAAATTTAACAAAGAGCTAACGGAAAGGATGAGGAAGAGAGAACGAACCGTAGGTAACATAGGCAGCAGTGCCCACGGCACTGGTGATAGCCGCAATAGCCCCGAACTTGAGTAGGCCCCAGGTTCTCCCGGAACCAGTCGTGCCCGTAGGAGAGGAAGATTGAGGCGGTGGGGTCACCGGAGGAGGATCGTTAAGGATAGCGGCCGAGGAGACCATGTGTTCCCTCGGGGGATCAGCGGAGATTGTAGAGGAGCTGAATGGCCTGGTATTAATTCTCGGGATGAAGGGAACGACGCGATTTCGAACGATTCGAGACAGCAACCTCGCCATTTGGAGAGAATTCGACAACTCTACTACAAGGGTCTGCAATGGGTTTTGCGACAGACTCCGAATAAGAGAACGTCAGAGGGTTGGAGAGGCGAATAGGTCGACGCTGGAGGAATCAGGATGTTTCTTCCACAGTTCCAGTTAGCCGCACTTATTGTCAGAAATACCCCGTGGTTCTTGTAAACGGACGAGGTGTAGGGTTCCAGAGGGGAAAGCTCCAAGATTCGTGGAAATTGGAGATGAAAAATATGGGCCGTGGGATATGATGTTCAGGGCAGTAAATTTAAAGCATTGCAATTAATGATAAAATTAAATTAAATTAAATTATTAACTATTTCATAAGGCCTCAATTTCAATTTAAATAATTAAAATTAAAGTAAATTGATTTAAATTAAAATATAAATAAATTAAAATTAACATTAAAGTTTTAAATTATATATACATATATAATTATATATATTCATAAAAAAGTTGGCATACATAATTAAATATAAATAAAGTTATTATAGTTTTAATTTGAATTTGAAAATAAAAATAATCATATATAAAACAGTAATTAAAATGATCATTTAAAATTGCATAATGTAAAATAATCAAATTTAAAATTAATTATATTTATTATGTGATTTTAGCTTTTAAATACATTCAATTTTAAATTCAAAATTAGGCCACATGATAATCATATAATGCTTCAAATATCACTTACTAATTAATTAATTAATTAATTTTATATATATATATATTACTATCTTCTTATAATTACTAGTAATATGCTCACATTATGCCCATTGAGATTATAAAATTTTATACATAATTTAAACTTAAGAAAAAAATTCAACAAAAAACCTCTCAAGCTTATGGTTTGGTGATCGAAGTGGAAGCATTTGCGGAGGTTGATTTATCCAAACTGAGTATTTTATAGGGTTGACGGCCAATAGCTCGCAAATGGCTTCCAAACTTTTGCATGGGATGTTGTAGCTTTGAGAGGATGTTGATATATCATATATGTATAATGTATGGAGGAGTTAATGATATGATATTAGTGGAGAATGAGATCTTGAGATAAAGAGCAATCAAATAAAAAGATAACTAGTTCTTTTCATCATAAAAGAATAATTATCGACCACCAAGCTTATTGACAATTGAGAAAGTTTATTATCAAAACAGAAAGACTTCTCAGTCTTCTGAATTAGGTCAAAACCTCTTATATTATTTCGTTAGCAATTATTATAAGGGATTTAAAATATTCTAAGAAAATTGAAATTCAAAAATTGAAGGGAGACAGAGAGGAGGGGAAGGCAAACGGATACAATGGTGTCGTTGCGTTTGTCTCGTCGAAATGTTCATTTTGACTATAAATTTGTTGAAATTGGAGTTTGCTTAATCTCGAATTTAATTTCGAGAGTTTCCAATTCAGATATTGTCACAAATTTAGAAGTTACTCATTAGTAAACATACATGAAAATAATATTGAAAGGAATCATTGATTTGTCAAAAGCATGAAAGAGTAGAAAATTTATATTGTATTAATCATAGAACGTTTAAAACTACATCATATACACTATGGGAAACAAAGTGATATCCAATGAGCTCATAGGCAAAAATTTTATTAGTTTAAAGTGGTGGAATTTTTAGCAAATATTTCATAGGTAATTTGTAATTATCTCGACCAAAACTGGTCCCAATCGTTACCCATCCCCTTAGGGGCGGGGGCACGATGAACGATGGATGAATATTCATAGGTAACTTGTTATTATCTCAAACTAATTAGGTTGGCCTCATTTCTTTATTTCTTTCCACATTTTCCTCACCCCATCAACTACCCCCTCTTGGCTCTTTAGTTCAACCATCTTATGTCACCCTGGTTTGGCCCAATTTGCTCATGGCAACTCATCTCCTTCATAGATCTAAAGGTTGAGCACATCCATGACGTCCATCAACCATCAATTTTGCTTCATCAGTGAATTTTTCCATTTGTATATGTTGCATCTTGAAATATTTGCAGCGGTAGAAAAATATGAATTTTAGTGTCCTAGCTTTGCACGAAGATCCAACACATAAACAGTTGAAAGATAAGTGTGTAGCATTCATAAGAGACACCAGAGTGTTTACGTGTAAACCCCTAAAAAAGGGAAAAAGCCACGGGCCTTGTCGAGTTTAAATGAATCTACTATTATTTGTAATTGATAACAAATTATGCCCTTTCTTGGAGGGAAGGTCTTGACTCTATATAGCAAATATACATCATATAGTGCATTACATAGTGGGAGTTAGAAGAATCAATATTTACATATTCGTTTGGTCGGTCAGACCATAGTTGGCGAGCGATGTAGGTTGGAAGGGCCGTAGTCGGGTGATGATGGTCGAAAGGATCGTAGTTTGGCGATGATGGTCGAAAAGTTCGTATATGGGCGACGGTAGTCAAAAAACTGTAATCGGGTGATGGTGGTCTAAAGGATAGTAGTCGGCAGGTGACAGAGGTCGGAAAGACTATAGTCGGTGAAGATGATTGGAGAGGCCGTAGTCGGCGAGCGAGGGCGACGGAGGTCAGAAAGATCATAGCCGGTGAAGGTGGTCGGAGCTAGAGACAGTAGTCGGCGAACGACGAAGGTCGAAAAGACCGTAGTCGACAGGCGACGAAGGTCGAAAAGATCGTAATCGGGCAACGGTGGTCGGAAAGATCATAATTGGCGGGCGATGGAGGTCAGAAAAACCATAGTCAAGTGGCAGTGATCAGAAGGACTGTAGTCATCAAGCGATGGAGATCGGAAAGATCGTAGTCGGCCACAGTGGTCAGAAAGTTCATAGTCGGACGGTGGTGGTTAGAAAAAAAATTCCAATTCAAATTGCCTCAAGATTCATGCCCGATCAAGATAATTTTTTATGATACATCACTTGCCCCCCTATTTTCGGACGTCGAAGCTTGCAGAGTCCAAAAATACTTGTTGGAGCATTTCAATTTGTTCGAATCGCAATATATTTTTTTGGTGATTACGAGGCGTGATCACTCCCTGGATGATAGTTGGTGGTCGGGCGGAAGTTTGACGAAAGTCCGTCAATGGTCAGTGGCTGGGCAGTGGTCGAGGAGGTGCTTGGTGGCAAAAGAAATTTCACCTTCTTCCTCTTCTCCTCCCTTTCTCTCCTTGTTTCCTCCTCCCTCAATGAAGAATAAGTGATCTATTTATAATTTTTTCGGAGTAGCGTGACCAGTAAATATGGAGAATATCAAGGGCATGTTGGGAGTGTTTTGAATGGACGGCTGATATTGACTCCCTTAATCATAGACCATTTATCGAGTATTTAAATATCTTAATGATATAAGAACTCTGCGATCTTGGGCTTGTTGGATTTGTCTCGTCGAGCCGCTCGATTTTATTATAAGCATGTCACATTTGGATATCATTCGGTCATCCAATTTATATTTTGAACCTTATAAATGTGCTTTGGGCCTTTGATTTAGACTCATTTGGGCTCAGATTGGGTTGAATTTGGTGTCGTTGGGTTTGTCTTTTCGAGACGTTCAGTTTGACTATAAGTATGCTAAAATCGGAGTTTGGATGGTCCCGAATTGAATTTTGGAAGTTTCCAATTTAAATTTGCCTCAAGATTCATGCCCGATCAAAAAAATTATTTGATGATATATCATTATCCATATAAGTTTTCTTTTTTAATTTATTTTTGTTAGATTGTTCAATGTATATTCTCTCTTTGATTTTCTTACTAGATGTAAGATCTATCAACAATTTTGGGTGAGCTAGTTATGAAAATCTTTGGCTTCTAATTTTTCATGTTTATGTTTTTTCTACTTAAATTTTGGTTAGATATTTATTTTGTTAATTAGATTTTAGAAGTTAAAATTTATGATTTTCATAAATAGATGTTAGATGCTATTTTTTTACTTAATTTTAATTTTAATTAGACATTAATGTTGTTAATTAAAATTGTGATCATGTTGAAGTATGTAATTGATATAAGAAAAAAAATAAGTTGATGGCAATTTTTATAAATAGTTAGTGGTAGTTCGTAAACGGGAAACATAAGTATTTTATATTTTTATCTTTAAAAAAATTAAACAGTTATCTTATTTCTACTATAATATATGTTTAACACGTTTAAAAGGAGAACATATATATACTACTATTATAAGTGTGGCTTGTGAATCTCCCGACATATCATCCTGATCGTTCGTTAAAAAACTATAAATTAATATCCATTGTTAATTTTTATAACTATATATTCCTATACCTTCTTTGTATACTATTATCTTCAACGAAATGGCCCATTCCGTGTTTATCTATCATTGCATCAGCTCGCAAACAAATATCACATTGTTCTTCCTTTCGTTATTTCTTCATTTCTTCTTCGTATCAACTCATCCCTACACAAAATGGTGCATCCCCTTCTTACATTGTTATATAAAATTTCATATACTCGAGAACAAATGTCTGCCTGTTCTGTTCTTCATATCGTCCGTCACTGTGACTGTTTTGCTTGCCATATCCAACAAACAACCCATTTGAAAAGGTGAACTTATTAACCCCTCTATTCAATTTCTGTGATTTTTATCAACTTTTACTATGCTCGTCCTTCGCATTTGCCATCTTCACCTTCTTCCGAGTTTTTTTTGCTCGCTGAAGCCTCTCGTTGCAGCCACATGTCTCTCGCGCTTCCCCCTCTTGTTAAATTATAATTTTTTTCTTCCCCTTTTAAGCCCTAATTTCCTACTTCAATGTTTTCTAGGGTTTGCAATTCGGTAATCTTTCTATCTCCTTTCTCCCATGGCCGCATACTCTTGTTTTATATACCTCATTTTTTTTCTTCGTGATTGTCATTTTGTCCCTGGAAGAAATTAATGCGTCACCGGCACCTCTGATTCTCCGATCGGGTTCGACATTGTGCCAAGTCGATGGCAACAACCTGCTGGGCTTTTGGTCAGAGAAGTGAACGGCATCTAGCCATTTGAAAAGGTTGATCTCCTAATAATAGTAGCTTGTTCTCCTGTCGGATAGTTGTTTGCTTTTCCTCCTTTCCATTTCTTTTCCTCTACGTTGTTCTTCTCCTCTCTACGGTGTTCTTCTCCTCCACTCCATTTCGTTCTTATCTTTTCCGCTTCTTCATTACTAAGTTTCTTTTCGAGTTTGCCTACTTACCTTGCTTCGCATGTAACAATTCCCCTCCCCTTTCGAAATTTTCTTAGTTAAATTAGGTCTGTATGGGGATTGCTTTTCCTGTACTTCATTTCTTATGGGTATTTTTCTTGCTTCCAATTGATTGAAGAATAACAATGCTACATATCTTATAAAATATTTTCTATTTAGGTATACTTACAATGTTATTTCACTGTGTTATTTTTTTAATTTCCTTTTTGCAAATGACTGAAGAATAAGAACATAAATGTAGAAAACAAAGACTTAGACAATATTTTTTGTTTAGCTATACTTATTAAATATGTATCTATTTTATTTCACTGTGTTATTTTTAGTAATGTATTGATATTTCTCGTTTGCACTTTGGGTACCAAATATCCTATGGTGCAGCAGCCCCTGTCCATCTCCTCCAACGCCCGATTTCGTTCAACTCACCGATCCCACTGTTTGTCAAAATTCTGTTGCAAATCTGGTTTTGATGATGACAATTATGTTTCCAGTGTGTTTTGCTTGGCTAACCCGTTTTAGGCACAAAAGATCACGAGCAACTCAAGCCAACTCAAGATCGGGTCCAAGTGTGTCCAATGTACTGTTTTTCCTTTTCTTGAGTCAATGGTAATATAACTGATCCCCCAGCTAAGTAACCTTGCACACACACACTTAGGGGGAGAGCTTGAGTGAATTAGAGTTTCTGTTCATTTTTTGTTCAGATCGTCCTGGACGATCTTCACATCGTTCTGGACGATCCAGTAAAAACAGAAACCCTAATTAGGGCGACCAAGTTAAGTGCGTCTGATTAAGCAGATCGTCCTGGACGATCTTTGGATCGTACGGGACGATATGCTCAAATCAGAAATTTTTAGCCGCCAGATCAAGTTAGGCAAGTTTTTATTTTATGTTATTTGGTCTGATCGTCCCGGACGATACGCGTATCATCCTGGACGATTCAGTACAATCATGCCTAAATTAGTCTGGTAATTAAGAAAAGTAATTAATATTTAATTGATACGATCATATCGTCCTGGACGATCGCAGGATCGTCCTGAACGATCATGATCGTCTAAGTGCATTTCAGCTGTACGACCCGAACTGTGCTCAGGATGATTTTGGCACTTTTTGAACTAATCGTACAGGACGATACCCTTATCGTCCTAGACGATCAAGTCATTTTTTGGTCGTCCAGCACAGTTTGCTCTGGACGACCCGAACTGTCTTCTGGACGATATTCCTCGATTTACACTAATCATCCCGGACGATCGCAGGATCTTACGGGACGATATGATCAATTTTTTTTTCTACTGATCATCCAGAAGAGCCAGATCGTCCAGGCTGAATCAGCTGAATTTGAACTGATCGTACAGGATGATCTACCGATCGTCCTGGACGATCTTGGCCGACCAGTTGAGATTTAGGACAAATTTTAAGCCCTCCTATAAAAGAACTTTTTCTTGAAATAAGAAAAATCTTTTGCCACTTTCCTTCCCAGAGAAACCCTAGAGAGACAGTTTGGGAGAGAGAGAGAGGATCTTGTGAGGGGGAGTTAGTGAGGGATTCACTAAGGTTGCTCGAAGCACGGATCAGAGTCGTCTTCTCCGCTCGTCGTCTTTCGTCTAGTTGGTGTACGTTGTGGGAGGATCGTTCACAAGAAGATCCGGGGTTCTCTGCCCGCTTCAGGTGGAAGCAAAAGGAGTTCGAAGGTTCTATGCCTGCTTCAGGAGGAAGCAAAAGGAGGTCGGGTTCTCTGCCTCACCGTGTGGTGAAAAGGAGATTTTGTACAGGCTTCTCCACCTTGCTGTGGGAGAAAAAGGAGAGACACTTTTTATTTAGTGCAATACCCGGAGGGGAGGCTCCGGGGAGTGGAGGTAGGTCAAGTTGACCGAACCACTATAAAATCTGGTTTGCTTTTCTGATTCTGTTCTACACTTTACTTTTTTGATATTAACTGCTTGGGTGAATATCTATGATTAATCTTTTCATTCTTATTTACTTGTTTCCACTGCTAAGTATTAAAAAGATTTTTCTGTTCCTCGTGAAATTCTTAAATAACCAATTCACCCCCCCTCTTGGTTAGCCTCAGGACTAGTTCACTAGGGCTTAACATCCCTATCGAACTTTCAAGTGGTATCAGAGCGGGATTCAAAATTTAAGTTTAAAAACTTTTGAATTTGATCCATGGCTAACTATAACAATCGTAATACTGATGAAGATTATTCTATTACAAGACCACCGTTGTTTGATAATATTCCTTTTGATTTTTAGAAAACACGCACGTCTACTTTTCTTCAATCAATCGACTATCGCATGTGGATGTTAGTTAAGGATGGATACAAACCACCTTTTAGATTGATTAACAATGTTAAAACTGAACTCCCATTTGCAGATTAGACGTTTGATGATCGTGATTTAGCACAGTTAAATGCCAAATGTTTGAACTGTTTCTTTTGTGCTTTAAAATCTGAAGACTATATGCGTGTTTCTACTTGTACAACGGGTAAAGAAATCTGGGATAGATTGTGTATAACATATGAAGGTACAACTGAAGTCAAACAGTCTAGGTTAAACTTCTTGTTACATGATTACGAACTCTTTCGCATGAAACCTAGTGAGACGATTTCAGAAATGTACACAAGGTTCACTCAAATCGTTACCTCTTTACATGCTCTAGAAAGAGAACTAACAAATTATGAAAGAGTGAACAAAATTCTTAGATGTTTGCCTTCTTCATACGATGCTAAGATTACTGCGATCATGGAATCTAAAGATTTAAATACTTACTCCATTGACAGCTTACTTGGATCACTCATTGCTTACGAGCAAGACGTGAACCAAAGACAACTTGATGCAGGTGAACGAAAGAAGGAGAAAATAGTGGCGCTAAAGGCCAAAGATTCAGATGCTAGCACTTCCGGGTCTGATAGCGATCATGTTGCCTTAATCACTAGGCAATTCAAGAGTTTTCTAAGGAAAAAGAATAAGAATTTTCAAAAGTGGAACAAAGGTAAGACCAGTAGAAACTTTAAAGGTTCATCTGAATCTATTTGTTTTGAATGCAGGAAGCCTGGACACATAAAAGCGGATTGTCTTACACTCAAGGCTCACCCAAGCAAGGAGAAGGGTGAGGAGAAACCAAAGTTTAGAAAGGATAAGAAGCAGATTCAGAAGGCGTTCTGGGCAGACTTTGCATCCAACTCTTCTGAGACTGAAGCTGAAGAGGAGGAAACAAATCTATGTCTTATGGCTGATGATCACCCTGGTTAGTCGGACCAGGAAGAGGTATGTGAGCTTACTTACGATCAATTATTTGAAGTATCTGAAAAAATTCATGCATCGTATAGGAAGCTTAAGAAAACTCATGCTAACTTGAAACTGGATTATTTGACTTTGCAAAAAGAGCATGATGTTTTGATTAAAGATCATTCAACTATTGATAGCAATCACATGTCTTTACTTGATAAGTTTGATGAACTGAATAGAAAGTATTCTGATTTAATTATTAAGCATAATGCATTAAAAATATCGCATGTTGAATTAGAAGCTGCCTTTAAGAAATTGAAAGATATGGCATGTGATTTAGAAAGTAATGAAAGTGCAAGAACTTATGAGATTGCTAGTCTTAACAATGAGCAAATTTTTAAGAGTGAAAATTGCTGCTTTTGAAAAGAATAAAAAACCATCTACTTTTGAACAGTTTTATGCACCGCCACCTTTTGAAAAATCTGTTGCAAGTTCTTCAAAGCATGTTTCATACACTTCTAGGAAGAGGCACTATCACTCACGACGTTTAGTTAATCCTTTTCCTAGTGTTAGATATTTTTCATGTGGCATGTTATGACATATTTTCCAAACCTGCACTGTTCACCGTAGTACACATTGGGTGTGGAGACCTAAACTGCTTGTTTCACAGCACAGCACGCATGCATTGCATTCTTCTTTTCATAAGAAGGAACCCAAACCTGTTTGGATTCCTAAGACTGACGTTTGATATTTTTGTAGGGGTGCTCTCACACAAGACCTCGTGAGAGCATGTGGTACCTGGACAGCGGATGTTTTAGACACATGACTGGAGATGCGAATCAGTTCATTTCGCTGGAGGCCAGGGCTGGAGGCAAGGTTACACTTGGAGATAACACCACCAGGAGGGTGGTAGGCACAGGTATAATTGGTGATTCAAAGAATTTTATGATTGATAATGTTTTGCTTGTAGATGGACTGAAACACAACTTGCTGAGTATTAGTCAATTTTGTGACAAAGGATACAACATCAAATTCCTGCCCACTGGCTGCATTTTAAGCTTAAATGATAAAATTGTTTTGCAGGGGCAAAAGATCAACAACATCTACAAGCTGGATGTAAGTTGCATTAAATCTGATAATTCAATTTGCTTAAAAACTGCTGCTGATGAGTCTTGGTTGTGGCATAGGAGATTGCGTCATGCCAGTATGAAAACCCTTAGGAGAGTCACCCAAAAGGACTTAGTTAGAGGTGTGCCCAAGCTTAAGTTCACTATGGATCACCTGTGTGATGCTTGTCAGTTAGGGAAGCAAGTCCAGTCCTCTTTTCACTATGTTAAGGACATTAGCACCTCTAGACCTTTAGAAGTTCTTCACATGGACCTCTTTGGACCCATTAGCACTGCCATCTTAGGGGGAGAGTCTATGGTTTTGTGATTGTAGATGACTACTCGAGGTTCACTTAGACTAAATTCTTGTCACATAAATCTGAGTCATTTGATGAGTTTAAGTCTTTCTCCACTTGGATTCAGAGGAAGTTAGGTTGTGAGATCCTGACCATTCATAGTGATCATGGTGGAGAGTTTAAGAATGTGAAGTTTGGAAGTTTTTGTGAGGAGCAAGGGATCAGTCACAATTTTTCAGCTCCTAGGACCCCTCAGCAGAATGGGATAGCTGAAAGGAAGAACAGGACCTTAGTGGAAGCCGCTAGAGCCATGCTTGCCGAGTATTCACTTCCAAAATACTTCTGGACTGAAGCGGTGAACACTGCCTGTTATGTGCTAAATAGGGTGAATGTGAGATCAAAACTGAATAAGACATCTTATGAGATCATTAAGGGTAGAACTCTAAACATGTCCCACCTCCATGTCTTTGGCTGTAAGGTTTTTATCTGAACAACGGGAAATCACCCTTAGGAAAGTTTGACCCCAAATCTGATGAAGGAGTGTTTTTAGGCTATTCTAGTGTGGGGAAATCCTTTAGGGTGTTCAATAAAAGGACTTTGGTGGTGGAAGAGACAACCCATGTGGTGTTTGATGAATCTAATCCTAAGGTGAATAGAATTGAGGAAGAAGAAGAGGTAGAGGAGATTACCCAAGGGGTTGGAAATGCAAATCTGGAGGAGAGGGTAGAACCTCAAACCACATTGCCTAGAGATTGAAGATATTCTTCGAGTCATCCTAAAGAACTGATCTTAGGAGACCCTTCTGAAGGTGTTAGGACTATGCATGGACTTAAGAAGGAAGTAAACCATTCTGCCTTTATCTCAATGACTGAATCCACCAACATCAATCAAGCCCTCTCAGATGAGTTTTGGATTTTAGCTATGCATGAAGAATTGAATCAATTTATAAGGAATGATGTTTGGGAGTTAGTAGACAGACCTAAAAATCAAAGTATTGTGGGAACCAAGTGGGTCTTTAAGAATAAGATGAATGATTCTGGTGTGGTGGTTAGGAATAAGGCAAGATTGGTGGCTAAGGGGTATAATCAGATTGAATGGATTGATTTCGAGGAGACTTTTGCCCCTGTAGCTAGATTGGAAGCCATTAGAGTGCTACTAGCCTTTGCCTGTTATAAGGGATTTAAGCTGTTTCAAATGGATGTCAAGAGTGCCTTTTTAAATGGGATAATAAAAGAGGATATTTTTGTAGAACAACCCCCAGGTTTTGAGAGTTCCCAATATCCAAATCATGTTTATAAATTAAAAAAGGCCTTATATGGATTGAAACAGGCACCCAGAGCTTGATATGAGAGGCTTAGCACATTCCTATCAGAGAGAGAGTTTGTTAAGGGGAGCGTAGACACCACCCTTTTTCTGAGGAGAATAGGGGATAACTTACTCATTGTCCAGATCTATGTTGATGATATAATTTTTGGATCTTCTGATAAGTATTTATGTAATGAGTTTTCTAAGATAATGAGTAAGGAGTTTGAGATGAGTATGATGGGAGAATTGTCCTACTTTTTGGGGTTTAGCATAAGGCAAACAGATGATGGAACCTTTCTCAATCAATCTAAATACACTAAGGACATTTTGAAGAAATATGAAATGGATAAAGCCAAGCCAATCAATACTCCCATGAGCTCCTCTATTTAGTTAGATAAGGATTCAAGTGAAAAATCTGTTGATCAGAAGAAGTATAGAGGAATAATAGGATCACTGCTTTACCTGACTGCTAGCCGACCTGATATCATGTTTAGTGTCTGTCTTTGTGCTAGGTTTTAGGCTGATCCTAAAGAGTCCCACCTGACTGCTGTTAAGAGAATTCTTAGATATCTTTTAGGGACCCTAAACCTAGGAATCTGGTACCCTAGGCACTGCACCTCTTTTGAGATCATTGGATATTTTGATTCTGACTTTGTGGGGTGTAGGGTGGATAGAAAGAGCACTTCTGGAACTTGTCAATTCATAGGACAGTCTTTAGTCTCCTGGTCCAATAGAAAACAGAACTCAGTTGCACTTTCCACTGCTAAAGCTGAGTACATTATCTTAGGAAGTTGTGTGGCCCAAGTTCTATGGTTAAAGCAATAAGTTTTGGATTTAGGTTTACCTGTTGGCACAATTTCTATTATATGTGATAATACTAGTGTCATCTGCATCTCTAAGAATCCAATCCAATATTCTAGGACCAAACACATTGATATAAGGCATCACTTCATTAGGGACCATGTTACAAAAGGGGACATTGAGCTACATCATGTAACAACTGAAAATCAGCTGGCTGACATATTCACTAAACCACTGGCCTTTGACTCATTCAGCATTTTGAGAACCATATTAGGAGTGATTGATATAAATGCTTGATTCTGATGACTGCTGATTTCTGATTATTCTGATTGTTATTCTGTTTTCTGTTAGTTAGTTTTTGATTTGATTATTTACTTTCAGTTGGTTTTATTTCTTTAGCTGATTTCTGTGTTAGCCTTGTTGTCAGTCTGATTTGAGTATTTACTTCGATATAATTTTCTATCTGTTTTTATTCACTGGTTCATCTCTTGCACTTACTATTTTATATTTTTTCAAAATCTGATCTTTGCTCACTAATTCTGTTAAACTGAATTTCTGACTAAGAGTTTTACCTTATTTTTATTTAGAAGCTGGTAAGCAGTGATTGATTCCACTGAATCTGTTAAAGGGAAGAAACATTGATGATTGTTTCTCTTCCTCTAACTCCTTTACTGGTGTATTGTTTCTTTTGGATAAAAATCTTCTTCAAAATTAAAATATTAGTTTTTAAAATAGAGATTTGTTTTATCTTCCTACAGTAATCTACCTCATATGAATAGTGTTTTCAAAGTCTTGACTCATTGTTATGATTTTCTAAACCAAGTGATTGCACTTATCATACGACATATGGCTTTTATTTTGTGAATTACTCTTCCTTATTGTGGAGAGCGTCTCCTATATCTGGAAGATAATTTCACAGCTGAGACTCTTTAACGATTATGAATAGAAGAAAGCTTACAAAAGATGCGCAGTGCGCCAAATCAATTGAAAAAGAGACATAAAATGAGCCCAAAGATGAAAAGATGCGAAATATCGCCAACTAAAAGATACACAAAGTGTATCAAAAATGAAAAGATGCACAAAGCGTGAAATAAATTGAAAAAGAGGCACAAAATGAGCCCAACCAAGCTTTCTTTCCTTTCCGATCGTTAAATGTCTTAGAAAAATCCGTGCGCCACTTAATATTTTAAAAAGCTTGTGTTTGAAAATTCTGATTTCTGATTTATTACTTTGTAACACTTTTATATCAGATATTTTTCTGGAACGAGGCTTAAAAGGATCTCCTTTCGAATCTAATTTATTTTCTTCTGAATTGGATTTTTGGTTTGAAAGAGATTTGCATCGATAAGGTGCCCGAGGTGGGAGTTACGAAAGTCAATTTTTCTAACTTTTCTAGATTTCAGCGCTGTCAATCGTCTTCTTATTAGTTTTTGGATCTAAAATTAAGGAAAAATTCTTATTTACTCGAGCAGCTTGATAAAAAAAACTGTGTGTTATTTTTTCTGTGTTTCCATTTCGAGTGTTCTTCATTTTTGTTTTGTTTTTTCATCTTACTAATTGTATTTTTTGGGATCCTGATCTATCATCTCCATCCTCCATCTTTTTCTATTTTCTTCACATCATCCTGGACGATTCACAGATCATCCTGGACAATCTTCTTCGTCCTGGACGATCCATAAATCATCCTGAACGATCCATTCAAAATCATCCCCACCTGATCATGCTGCTGAAAAACTCCAATTATTGGTGATCGTCCTAGATGATACATACATCATCCTAGACGATATGATCCATATCTTCCTGGACGATATGATCCATATCTTCCTGATCTGGTTAAACGGCTGAGATTGCACCAATTATTATCCATCATCCTGGACGATCTACCTCATCGTTCTGGACGATCCACGTGTTAGCCGCTGGACGATTAGAATTCGGCCCGTCCATCACACTTATTGCACATCGTCCGGGATGATCCACCTAATCGTCCTAGACGATACCTTTTCATCAACGGTCGTGCAGCCTGACTCCTCAGGATGATCGTCTGTGTCTAATCGTCCTGGATGATCGGATCGCCTTGTTGACCAATCGTCCAGGCCGTAATAATTGCACCTATCATCCTGGACGATCGTGCGATCGTACGGGACGATTAGGCCAAGATCTATTTAAACAGCCATTTTCTTAAGGATTTTCCACACTCCTTCTTCCAATCTCCCTCTACTTCCCTTCACTTTTGATTTCTAATGGCTGGTGGCAAACATTCACGGCAAAAGGGTGCGAGTTCCTCCCGGGGACATGTTGATCCTCGCTGCCCAAATGCAGCCGATCAGGTTGCTTACGAGCGCTATTATGAGGTGGGGATCACATAGTCGAAAATAGTAAATCCCTGCACTCTTACTTATCCTGTTCTTGACCTCTTCGCCCACACCTCCCTCACTTTCATCATGACTCTTGCCTTTCCTTTTAGCATGGAACTTCTTCGAGTTTTCTTTGCCAATTTGCGTATTTTTGCCGATTATTCCACCCTCCGCTCGTATGTAAATCAGTGTCCCGTCGAACTCACTTACCAGGACTTTCATAACATTCTCCAACTTTCTGTCACTGGCGACAAACTCCACACTCTTATCACTGACCCTGACTATAATTGGAGTGTCACCAATCACTTCCTTCGCAATACAAATGCACCCTATCATGACAACGCTTGCACCTCACTTCTTAAGGACGTACGGACCATTCAGCATGTCCTTCGTTCCTCCGTCATTCCAAAGGCGGGGGATCGAATTCACATTATCCCACTACTGTCCTTGACCACATACTACGTCTTGGCCCATAGGGAATTTAATGCCACTGACCTTATTATTTGATACATCGAGCACCTCACCACTATTAGGGATCCAGGTCATCGCCGTTGTCCCAATCTAGCCTTAGGACATATCATTGCCTATGCCCTAGAAACCAAATATGACCTGCAGTATCCCGTAGCTCCAAATATCCCTCCTTCTTCACCAATAATTCCTTTCATGTCCTACACAGCACCCGACTACATCCGGAGCTCGCCCCGAATGTTGAAGAGGAAGAGGAAGAGGCTATTCCAGTTCCTGCTGCACCTGATGCACCTGCTCCCCTTCGTATTCCCTCTCCCTTTAACCACCTGGTGCAGCGCTTCGATCAGTGGGAGGCCAGATTTGACTCCTATGTGGCTACCCAGGAGCAGCGACACATCGAGGACATCCAACGCTTCACGGACTATGCTGCACAGCAGTAACAGCAGCATGACCAGGACATTGCCTAGATTGGAGCCCACTTTCAAGCCATTCACAACTACTTCAACCCACCATCGCCACCTCCTTTCGATCAGGATCCGCCTCCGTTCTAGTTTTCTGTTTTGTAGTTATTTTTTTTGTTTTGTACTGATGTTTCAGTGTTTTTTGTTTACCCTCCTCCTTTTTGTGATGTCAAAAGGGGGAGTCAGTTGTAGTCGTTTCTATTTTTGTTATGTGTTATGTTTCCTGCATTGATTTAGTTGTTAAATGAAAATTTGAAATATATATATATATATATATATATATATATATATATATATATATATATATATATATATATATATATATTTTGATCTCCTAGTTATTATTATTTTCAAACTACTGTACAAATGTTTGCCATCATCAAAAAGGGGGAGATTGTTGCAAATCTGGTTTTAATGATGACAAATATATTTCCAGTGTGTTTTGCTTGGCTAACCCGTTTCAGGCACAAAAGATCATGAGCAACTCAAGCCAACTCAAGATCGGGTCCAAGTGTGTCCAATGTACTGTTTTTCTTTTTCTTGAGTCAATTGTAATGTAACTGATCCCCCAGCTAAGTAACCTTGCACACACACACTCAGGAGGAGAGCTTGAGTGAATTAGAGTTTCTATTAATTTTTTGTTCAGATCGTCCTGGATGATATTCACATCGTCCTGGATGATCCAGTAAAAATAGAAACCCTAATTAGGGCGACCAAGTTAAGTGCGTCTGATTAAGCAGATCGTCCTGGACGATCTTTGGATCGTACGGGACGATATGCTCAAATAAGAAATTTTCAGCCGCTAGATCAAGTTAGGCAAGTTTTTATTTTAAGTTATTTGGTCTGATCGTCCCGGATGATACGTGTATCATCCTAGACAATTCAATACAATTATGTGTAAATTAGTCTGGTAATTAAGGAAAGCAATTAATATTAAATTGATACAATCATATCATCCTGGACGATCGTTGGATCGTCCTGGACTATCATGATCGTCTAAGTGCATTTCAGCAGTACGACCTGAACTGTGCTCAGGGCGATTTTGGCACTTTTTGAACTAATCATACAGGACGATACCCTTATCGTCTTGGACGATCAAGTCATTTTTTGGTCGTCCAGCACAGTTTGCTCTGGATGACCTGAACTGTCTTCTGGATGATATTCCTCGATTTACACTAATCGTCCTGGACGATCGCAGGATCGTACGGGACGATATGATCAATTTTTTTTCTACTGATCATCCAGAAGAGCCAGATCGTCCAGGCTGAATCAACTGAATTTGAACTGATCGTACAGGACGATCTACCGATCGTCCTGGACGATCTTGGCCGATCAGTTGAGATTTAGGGCAAATTTTAAGCCCTCATATAACAGAACTTTTTCTTGAAATAAGAAAAATCTTTTGCCACTTTCCTTCCCAGAGAAACCCTAGAGAGAGAGAGAGTTTGGGAGAGAGAGAGGATCTTGTGAGGGGGAGTTAGTGAGGGATTCACTAAGGTTGCTCCAAGCACGGATCAGAGTCGTCTTCTCCGCTCGTCGTCTTTCGTCTAGTTGGTGTTCGTTATGGGAGGATCGTTCGCAAGAAGATCCGGGGCTCTCTGCCCGCTTCAGGTGGAAGCAAAAGGAGTTCGAAGGTTCTCTGCCTGCTTCAGGAGGAAGCAAAAGGAGGTCGGGTTCTCTGCCTCACCGTGTGGTGAAAAGGAGATTTTGTACAGGCTTCTTCGTCTTGCTGTGGGAGCAAAAGGAGAGACACTTTTTGTTTAGTGAAATACCCGGAGGGGAGGCTCCGGGGAGTGGACGTAGGTCAAGTTGACCGAACCACTATAAAATCTGGTTTGCTTTTCTGATTCTGTTCTGCACTTTACTTTTCCGATATTAACTGCTTGGGTGAATATCTGTGATTGATCTTTTCATTCTTGTTTACTTATTTTCGCTGCTAAGTATCGAAAAGATTTTTCTGTTCCTTGTGAAATTCTTAAATAACCAATTCACCCCCCCTCTTGGTTAGCCTCGGGACTAGTTCACTAGGGCTTAACATCCCTATCGAACTTTCAAATTCCTCTTGCCCAACCCATCATTCAAGGTAAATTTATTATTAAAAACTATTTGTTAGTTGCCAAATCATATAATTACTTACTATTGATTTATTAAACATTATTACTTCAATTCAGACGGAATTTAAAACTTATATATCACAAATGTTGCATTTTCAACACAGGACCGAACCAATCATTGTGAAAATTTTAAGGTTTATGGAGTTAAATGAATTAGCACTTAAATTTCAACTTTAATAGAAGGTAATATCTATATGATTACTTTGGTATCATCACATTTCACTACCCAAGAGAGTTTGCGTGGGAATGGTCGCACTAAGAAGAAATAAAAAATACTACATAGAATTAACTAATCATTATATTGCTTTCTACGAAAAGTTTTTCTTTTCCTCTTTTCCATTTCTTCATTGATGTTCAAGTTCGTTGCTCCTTGGTCTTCGCCTTTGTCATCTTCAGCTTGTTCGCCATTGAGAAGGTAAATTTATTAGAGCAAAAATTGATCATTTACTTTTTTCTAAACTAAGTTTTCTGTTGTACTTCTTATCCCTCTCGCTTAATTGCTTTTTTTGTTAAATATTACTAAATATTTCATTTAATCTTTTTTTTGTGTAAGATATATATTTGACATCAAGTTGGATAAAATCTTTGAATAAGCCAAACTTTTTTTAATAATAGATGAGAAATTGAGAAACAATCTTGTTCTTTGTTTACATATGATGTGAATTATGCTATATTGCTTCCATTAATTTTGCTCAACAATCTCTAATCTTCTATTAAGTTGCTTTTTCATGAGATCTTCTTGTTGTTTGGTTCGTTTCCCCAAATCTTTTTTTCTTTTATTATTTACCTTGAGATAAGTCAATTGATGTTTTTCTTTTGGAAGTTTTTGTTTTAATTATCCTCAAGTTATCATTTCATCAAGTTGGATTAAGTCTTCGAATTAGCAAAATCGTGTTTGGATGAGTGATGAGCAAATGAGAAACTTTTTTTTTTTCTTTTTGCTTATGATGTGAGTTATGCTGCATTGCTTCTATTAAATTTGCTCATTAATCTCTAATCTTCTATTATGTTGCTTCTTCATGAGGTTTTCTTGGTTTTCGATGCTATTCCCCAATGTTTTTTTTTATAATGTACCTTGAGATATGTCAATTGGTGGTTTGCATTTGGTTGTGTTTGGATTAGGGATGAGCAAATGAGAAGCAATATTGTTCTCTGTTTACATATGATGTGAATTAATTCTAAACAAAAATTATAATTATAAATAAAAAAAACACCACAAGAATTTCACAAGAACCATGTGAACCAAGTACTCTAAAAATATAGCCATCAACAATTCATTCACTTCAAAACCTTTGGATAAAATTTGAAAAAAAAACTTACTTTTGAAAACAAAACATAAAATGTGGCTTAGGAAAGCGCTTTTAATAAATTTTAACAGTACAAACATAAAAAGCATAAAGCAAATTAAAAGAAACCTATTAGGAAATGTTTGGTGTGCTACTGTTGGTAGGATTTCAGCAAGGTTTACCTAAATTCTTTTAAACTTAATTTTGGAGACTTTAAATCCAACAGTTTTGATCAATCTTGTTTCACTCATTATTAATTAACTATGAGATTTTTTAAATCTTACCATTCACAGGATTTAATAGATTTAAAGATTTCTCTCTCTCACAAATCATTAATCCAGAAACAAATGAGCAATCAGGATTTAACAAGATTTTACATATGGTATGCCAAACTATTTTTTTCATATTTAATCTTCACTAAATGTTTTGAATTAATTTTTCATTTGTAATAGATATTTGTTCCATCATCTATATGTAATACTTTCCTTCAATTAATGAATTCACAATCTTTAGGCACCAATGCCCTACATGGGGTCCTCGTTGGGTACCCATTGGGTACCCACGCTCTGCGTGGGCGGGCTTTGTCTACCCACGTCCACCGATGGTAACTTTTAGGATGCCATACTCACTCACTTTACATGCTTTTTGAACGCAGTCCTCCACGAATTGATGGCCTTGATGCTTATTACCCTTTTGCTTTGATTGCATACTTTCAAGCTGCATATCAAAATTCACTATGGTCACAGTGCAGTTCAGTGTTGTGCACTGCATAGTGAGGATTGTGGTAATATACGACATACGGTGATTAGCAATGTAAATCTTTTTATCCTCCGATGTGGAGTACTCACCCATACACACCCATAAGGCCATAGGCGTACCCATACCCACCCATACATGGGTGGGTGTGGGTATGTGTACCCAATGCAGGGAACTTTTATTAAGTTCGGACACCTGACGTAGCTCTACGTCCGGAATCAAATAAAATTAATACACGTGGATCTGGCGACGTGACCCAACCCACTTATTCATTTAAAAATTATTTGTGCTTTTACACAACTATATCTTAGAAAAATTTTAAAATGAATAAATAGCAGCGGTACCGAGTGGTACCTAGCAATACCTAGCAGTGATACATAGCAGTACCTAACAGTACCTAGTGGTACCTAGCAGTTTCATACAGCGGTACCTAGCAGCGGTACCGAGTGGTACCTAGTGATACCTAGCAGTGATACACAGCAGTACCTAGCGATATAAAATGAATAAATACAATTTTTTAAAAATATAAAAAATGATTAAGCTGGAGCGAATTTAAAATTTTCATAAGTGGATTGGGTCGCGTCGCCAGATCCACGTGTATTAATTTTATTCGACTCCGGACATAGAGCTACGTCAGGTGTCCGTACCTAATAATAGTTCCAATGCAGGACTCTGTTAGGCACTACATAATCTAAGCCTAAGATATTCAATATTCCAAAGCAATATATGAAAATATATGTTAGTATAAAAATATCCATGTATGAATGAATCCAAAGGCCCATAAGATATTTTATTATAACTTTAAAGACATAAGAGACTTCAATCTTTAAAGACATAAGATACCAAATCAAAAGAAACCTATTAGGAAATGTTTGGTATGCTATTGTTGGTAGGATTTCAGCAAGGTTTACCTAAATTCTTTACTCTTTATGCAACTATTATGATATTTCTTTACTCTTGATGCAACTCCATGCACATAGGTCAAGCTTCATTGCAGGAATGAAAGATAAAACTATGCAAATTTACTTGGCTTCTAAAAGTTTTCTATTTACTTTCAATAGTAAAGCTCCAACGCCTCAATAACTCTATGAGATTTCTAACATGATAGAAGGTAATATCTATATGATTATTTGGGTATCATCACATATCACTACCCAAGAGAGTTTGCATGCAAATGGTTGCACTAAGAATAATTAAAAAAGACTAAATAGAATTAACGAATCATTGTATTGCTCACTTCGAAAAGTTTTACTTTTCCTTTTTCCATTTCTTCGTTGCTTTTTGAGTTCGTTGTTGCTAGGCCTTTCACCTTCATCTTCTTCACCTTGTTCGCCATTGAAAAGGTAAACTTATTAGTGCAAATAATTTATCATTTGCTTATTTGTACACTAATTTTTCTATTTTATTTCTTATACCTCTTGTTGAATTGCTACGAAGCGGTTCAAGATTAAACATATATTGGTGTCTAATTCAGTGTGTTAATTATGCAATTTCATATGGATTTTCAAACTTTAATTATGTTTATTAAGCTAAACATTTGTTTAAAATAAATCTATATTTATTACACAAGTGTGCTAATGAGCTGAACATAAATGTAGTGGAGTTTTGTTATAAATATAATACAGTTTAAATTTATGCATTAATTTTGGATTTATATAAATTCCATAATCTAAATATAATAGATATATTTATATAAATAAGGGTGTATTAGCTTGCAATTTCTTCCCCTGTTTTAGTTTCACTCTCATGGCATACGTAGTACTAGTTCATGGTAATTTTTCTCTCACTAAACGTAACTACTCATCCATCTCCCTCTTGCATAACCCATTAACCCACCAGTTGGCTCAAAGGCTCCATCGCATTTCATGTAAAGTCGCTTTACCATTATGGATTTTCTCAAATGCAAGCTCTTTTGCGATTGATTTATTTGTTTTCATTCAAATATCAGTAAATGATTGTTTTTATTTTTTAAAATTTGTTTTTTTTCAATGTTATTCCCCAAAGCTTTATTGTGTTATAATATAGCTTTAATTAAGTCAATTGGTGGTTTGCTTTTTGTATTTTTTGATTGAATTAGTGTCAAGTTATAATTTCATCAAGTTTTATTAAGTCTTCGAATAAGCCAAACTGTGTTAGGACAATGTATGATCAAATTAGAAACAATCTTGTTCTCTGGTTACATATGATGTGAGTTATGCTGCATTGCTATTTATCATTGCTATATATCGTTGAAAAGGTAAACTTATTAGGGCAAACAATTTATCATTTGTTTATTTCTACACTAATATTTCTATTGTATTTCTTATCCCTCTCGCTAAATTACTTTTGGGTTTTTTTTCCCTCTAAATATTACAAACAATGGATTTCATACATTCATGTCTAAGTTCATTATACTTTTATTAATCTCTGTAGTTTCTCAATTTTTACTACAAAGTGGTTCTCAAGAAACATATATTGATCTCTAATGTAGTATGCTAATTCTGCTGTATTGTATGGATTTTCATTCTTTTTATTTTGTATTTTTCGATTGTCCATATAACTTTTGTGTTATTCATTATTTGGAGTTGATCTCATATTAGACATGAAGGTGTGACATTGCTAACATATAACATTTTTGGTTATTGGAATAATTCTTCAAGTTTATTTTTACTAAACTAAAATTATTATGTTATACCTATTTTATAATTCTAAATAATTATTATATTTTATCTTTTAATAAATAGATATAGAAGCATCAAATATCAACAATGTTAATATTGATTAACAATGAAGTTTGTTAGAATTACATTTTCTCAAATAATAATGTTCATGTTGTTATTGTAATGCAAGACTATTTCAATTTGAGCCACAAACATTTTGTTGTTACAATGGAGAAGTCGTGCTTGCTCTGACAAATGTTCATGATCAACTATATGAATTATTCACCTCATGTTCATCTGATTCAAAAGAATTTAGAAGTAAGATCAGAACATATAATAATATATTTGCATTCACATCTTTTGGAGCCCATATAGATAACAATTTGGCAAACACAAGACAAGGAATTTATACATTTAGAGCTCAAGGGCAAATTTATCATAGTCTATCTCCTATTACAAAAAGTTCAAATGGTCCATGCTACTTTCAATTATATATTTATGACACTGATGCTGAATAAATAATCGAATGACTGTATTAAAGATTTAAATCTTTGAGAAGAATTGATAAAGAAATTGATGGATATACTTTATATAAACCCATACCCACAAATCTTTAAATCTTTAAGTAATAGAGATATGTTAGAAAACTTACAAATACACATTAGATCTGATGTAAGAATAGATCAAAGAGTTTATAATGCTCCTATAGTGTTACAAGTAGCAACAATATGGATTGAAGGACAAAGTACATGTTTAATTGAACATGATATCATATTAACTTCATATTCTGGGACATATCGTAAAATCAAGCATTATTTAATATGCTATGACCTTTGCAATATCCAATTCTATTCCCAAATGGAGAAGTTGGATGCCATCAAAATATAAATCGAATTTCTAGATTTGGAAGGAATGAAGAAATAACAATGTCGATAATAAGATCATCTCAAATAGAAGAAGAATTATTTAGCCAACAAGAAAAGGGTATGTTATTAAATTTTTTATATTGATATATAATAATTAAAATAATTTTTTTAATAATTAAAATTAATTAATTTTTAATATTGCAGGTATGAAGAAGACATCAAAAGAAAGAGTTTCATGCAGAGAATATTATAGTTACAAGCTTCAAATTCGAGAACATGAGAAATCAATTATTTTGTATGCTGGTAGATTACTACATCAATATGTTGCCGACATATAAATGAAGATTTAAACAAGTCACTTAGACTTCTACAAATAAAATCAACGTACAATACGGTCTGATTTGTATAAAGAGATTATTGATAGTGTAGCCATTGGAGAAATACTAAGTAATAATACTAGTAAAAGAATTATACTTCCACCTTCATTCATTGGCGGACCTCGTGATATACAGCGAAGATATTTAGATGCAATGGCTCTTTTTCAACGCTTTGGAAAATCAGACCTGTTCATAACAATGACATGTAATCCTGATTGGCATAAAATTCAAAATGAGTTAAAGCCAGGTCAAATGGCACAAGATAGACTTGACATAACAACACATATTTTTAGGGGTAAATTATAAGATTTAAAGGATCAATTATTCAAGAAGTTAATTTTTGGAGCTGTAGCTGCTCGTGCATATGTTATTGAATTTCAAAAAAGAAGACTTCCACATACTTATTTTTTAATTATCTTGGATACTGCATTTAAGATAACAGTTAAAATACAGTTTGATAGAATTATATCTGCATAATTATCAGATCCTTCAAAATATAAGAGTATACATGAATATATTGTAAAATATATGATGCATGGTCCATGTGGAACTTTAAATAAAAATAATGCTTGCATGAAAAATAGATTATGTAAGAATAAATATTCCAAATCTTTCTCAAACCAAACTATAATTGAGGATGACTCATATCCAATTTATCGAAGACAAGATGGTCAGCAAGTAAAAGTAAGAAATAGTTTCTTGGATAATCGTTGGGTTGTTCCTTATAATCCACATCTATTATCTAGATATAATTATCACATAAATGTTGAGATATATTTCGGTATCAAAGTAGTGAAATATCTTTATAAGTATATTTACAAGGGACATGATAAAATTTCAGTGGCATTTTCACATAAAAATGGATTATAAGATTTTGATGAAATTCAACAATATCAAGATGACAGATGGGTATTAGCACCAAAAGTACTATGAAAAATATTTGAATTTGATTTAAATAAGATTTATCCATCAGTGTTTAATTTATAACTACATTTAGAAGATCATCAATCAATTTATTATAAAGACAATCAGAATTTACCTGATATATTAAGAACCAACATTGGAAAAAAAAACTATGTTGACTGAGTTTTTTAATCTCAATAAAATTGATTCAGAGGCAAAGAAGTATCTATATAAAAAAATTCCTAAAAACTATGTGTGGGAGAAAACAAAAAAATATGGAAGAGGAGAAAAAAATATGAGCAAATTGGTTATGTAAATACAACAAATCCATCATATGGTGAAAGATATTATCTCAAAATTTTATTAAATCATGTATATGGACCAACATCATTTTCTGATTTATTACAAGTTCATGAAATTGAATGCTCTACTTTTAAAGAAGCTGCAGAAATACATGATTTACTAAAAACATATAATTATATATCAGATTGCTTAAATGATGCATCAAATTATCAAATGGCAAATGCGCTCAAAGAATTATTTGTTATTCTTCTTATCTACTGCGAGCCAACTAACATTCTTCAATTATAGAATGATTACTACATGAATTTTTCTCATCATTATCAAACCATTAAGGATATTTCTTATGATAATTACATGTCAAAAATATTATTGAATATTAACTCATTTCTTGAGAGAATGGGAAAGTCCATTGATGATTTTGACTTGCCTAAATTGCCACATGTGCAAGAGGCCTTTCATGATTTAAATGATGAGCTCAATAACAGAGAAATATCTGAAGAGAGAAATGTCATTACTCCAATTGAAGATATAAATATAATACATACACTCAATTTAGATTAGAAGAACACATTTGAATCAATCGTGTTAATCAGAACGTAATGACATTTTTTTAATTGATGGTCCTAGAGGTACAGGTAAAATATATATGTATCGTGCTCTTCTTTTAACTTCAAGAAATGATAGTCACATAGCAATTGCAACAGCTACGTTAGGAGTAACCGCTTCAATATTGTCTGGAGGTCGAACAACACATTTAAGGTTCAAAACACTTATAAATTCAACAGAAACAACTTTATGTACAATTACCAAACAAAGTGGACTTGCTCAGTTACTTAGACAATCAAGTATTATACTCTGGGATGAAGCCTATGATAAAACGAACAACAATTGAATCTTTAGATATAACTATAAAAGATATTATGAATAATTCTATTTATTTATGTGGTAAAGTGATTGTATTTGGAGGTGACTTCCAACAAGTATTACTAGTTGTAAGACGAGCATCAAGATTAGAAACTATTAGCTACTTCATGGTTAAGTCATACTTATGGCAAGATATGGAAGTGTTCAAGTTAAAAGAAAATATGCGGGCAAGAATATATCCTTTATTCAGTGATTTTATTCTTAGAATTGGAAATAGAGATGAAGAAAAAATTGAAGATGGATTGGTGCATATTTCAGATGAAATGGTGATAAAAATTTTAAATAATGAAACTTCAGAAGATTCATTAAGATATACTATTTTTTCTTCTCTACGTGAAAATTTTTCATCATTGGAATACATTATGGAAAGATCAATTCTTGCTATTGAAAATCACTATATTGATAAGCTTAATCAAAAGCTTATTAATATTTTTCTAGGGGATGAGTTCACTTATTTTAAGTTTGACAGTGTTATTGATGATAGTTGTAATCTTTCTCAAGTTGAATTTTTAAATTCATTGACACCAAATGGACTTCCTCCTCATCATCTTATTCTAAAGATAAACTGCCCAATAATGCTATTAAGAAATTTAGACCCTTCAAATGGTTTGTGCAATGGAACACGAATGATTTGCAAATCATTTAAAAATAATGTGATTATTGCATAAATTTAAATGGGACAATTCTCAGGGAAAACTGTTATGATAACCCGAATTCCATTATGCACACGTGATGATGAAGCTCTTCTATTTTAAATTTTAGAGAAAATAATTTCCAATATGTTTGTGCTTTGCAATGACCAGCGCTTTAAAAATTGGACCGACCGGTCTGACCGATTCAACCGTGAACCGGTCTGAGGGCTGGTCCAGTTCAACCTGAAAACCATATTTGCTTCAAATCGTCCGGTTTTGGAATAAACCGCTGGTTCAACCAATGAACCAGCAAACTGGTCTCAATTTTTTAAAAACGGCCGGTTCAAGTGTTCAACTATTTATAATAATATTAATTAAATAAATTATTTAATATTAAATAAATATTAAACTTAATCACAATTAATATAAATATTAATATAAAACTCTTAAATTTGAATTGAACACATGATTATTAATTATTAATTTCAACAATCTCATATGTCTTTATTATTCCATATGAGCTCTTATCATAAGTCAAAGTAAGAAGCTATATAAACTATACAAAGCAAAACTTCCAAGTGATGTAGGACTAAACTATACAAAGTAAAAAGCCACCTTTAGTTTCATATACACACTATACAACTTATTTTTTTAACGATTTTTTAATTAATTTTTATAATATGAATAATTTTATTTTTTTTAGTTGATAATATTTATTTTTTTAGTTGATAATATTTAATTTTTATCTATTTATTTTTTTTTATATTTTTATTATATATATTATAAAGTTTATGTGGATTCGTCTTTGCTCGTCAAGCCACTCGAGTAAAAATTATATGATATTAGTTATAATATAAACAATCAATTTTTATAATTTGAATAATATTTATTTTTTGTAATTTTTGAGAAATTTTTATTTTATTTTTTTGGTTAATAATATTTAATTTTTACTAAATGAAATACTCTTTTGTTAAAAAACTTGCAAAGTTTCAATTTTTCACCTCTAAAAATCTTTTATGTTACCAAATGAAATACTTTTATATTAAAATATTAAATTATATTTATAATTTTATATTGTGAGTTTTTAAATAATTTATATTTATAAATTAAATTTAAATATGTAATATAAATTAGTTATATTAAATTATATGGTTATTGTATTTCTTTATTTTATTAATTTTATTAATTTTTTTAATAATATTATTATTTATTACGTCATTCGATTTGACCCCGGTTCGACCGGTCAAACCGTGAACCTCTCCTTATTTCGGTTCGTTGTTCGGTCCGATTTTCAGAACCTTGGCAATGACTATCAATAAAGTACAATGTCAAACAATTCCTAATATTGGGATTTACCTTACACATAATATTTTCTCACATGGGCAATTCTATATAGCATTATCGAGAGATATACCAATGAGCCGAATAAAGTTACTTATTATACTAAATAAATATACTTCTATTCAAGATTCATACACAAAAAATATTGTGTATAAAGAGATTTTCACATCTTTCAAATAATCAACATGTATGTAGATACATTTAAATTAAGTATTATATTATTATTACTTTCATATTATAATAGATTTATCTAAAGTATATTTAATAATTATTAATGATTAAATATGTAATTCTATTAATATGAGGTAAAGCTTAATGGGTCCATCAAATCTTATCAAGAGTTTTTTTCTAAATCAACGTTATTGGAGTATTACTGCTGTAATAACTCAAATTGACGCTGTCAGAGTATTCAAATCTGGATAAGGAAAGATTCATAAATTTATTTTAATGGATAAAGAGGTAATTAATTTTTTTATAATATTTTATTTCAATGAATATTACTAACATTATTTTGAACAAAAACTAAATTTTTATGTATTTTTATTTTCTTCAAATAAATTATATGAAATATTTTTTTTTTCAGGGTTCAAAAATATATGCTATCATATTCAATGAAACAATTGACAGATTTCATAACATACTGAGGATTGGAAAGACTTATGCTTTTTCAAATGGGCAAATCGAAGAAATAAATAAAGATTTTTATAATATCCATGAAAAGATTGGAAGAATCAAAGAATTAAAAACTAATTATTTTAGCAAAAAGCGTCATTGACAAATATTTTAATGGTACATCTATCTTATATATATATATATATATATATATATATATATATATATATATATATATATATATATATATATATATATATATATATATATATATATATATATATATATTAATTATATGTTATAATATCATGTTTCATATTCTCAACAGTGCAATCAACGACTTTAAAAATTAATCCAAATCTGCTAGCATCAAAAGAACTCTTGGACTTGTATAAAATTTTTAAATATTTTATTTAAATTTTTTTAATTTTTTGTCTTTATTTTATTTTATTTTAATTTACACGTCCAATAAAAATATTTGTCAATATACATCATCTACTTGTGATACATATTTGATGACAAATCTACAAAATATCAATACATCCGAACATTTATCGGGAGAGATAATAAATATGATCAATTATTATTATGATTACCTTTTAATGAATTATTTTTATACGTTTTAGGTAAAGTACTACTCTACAAGAATAGTAATAAAAGGACTATATCAAGAAGAAAATATATGGTTCATGCAATACATGTAAATCGAAAGTTTTTATTATTGATGATATTGTAAAATGCTCTAAATGTTCAAAAGAAAAAGCTAAATATAGTTTGAGGTAAAATATTTATATAATATTATCCTATTTGAATTAAATAATATAACATTGATAACATATTTCAAACTTATTTATACATGTATCTTATCAAATTACATGTTGAGGATAATAGTTCAACTGCAATATTTATAATTTTTTATAATAAACTTGAACAAATTATTGGCATACCAGTTAGAAAGTTAGAGAAAATTAAGGTAACTATTTTTTTATGTCATTCTATTTATATTATAACTTATATATGCGTAATCTTATATATTTTTTCCTTTTTAATGTAGGCATCCAACATATAAGATTATAATAATATCATCACAAATATTTGTGATAAGGAGTTGATATTCTCAGTAAAGGCTCAAGATAAATTATATGGCAATCAGACCTTTCGTTCAATTATAGTTCAATCTATAAAGGAAGATTCTAATCAAGTTATTGAGATCGAACCTAAAAGAATCAAATTAGAAGAAATTTAAAAATTCTTCATTATTCATGCTTGACATATATATTTTACTACTAATGCTCTAGATAAGCATTTCTTATTTCTTCCTCTCTCTCTCTATCTCTTTTTTATTTTTCTTTATTGCATGTTATTACAGCTTTAAGAGTTGATGGCATTCATTAGATTTGAACATTATGTTGCATTTTTTTTTTAAATAATTCACTTTTTCTTGTACTTGCCACATGTTATAACTCCTACTAAACTAATTTCTTACTTTGTCTGCTTATTCTTTTAGTCAATAATAAATATTTTATTAGAAGTGCATAATAATATACTTATCCTAAATATAATATGATTGTTGTATGCAACTGTATGCTTACAATAGCATGTTTTCCTTCATGGTAGTTGCATGTTGAGTCTCTCTTCCCTGTTTAGTTAGGAAATTCATTTTTTTTCTAAATTTAGTTCAAAAGTTCTTCAAATGCTAATGTATTACGTACTAGATAATGATTATTTTGTTACACGATCCTCAGAAGTTAATTGATTTTTTTTGTTATGAACTTGGGAATTGTAAAATTTTTATTTGTGTAAATTATCTTTGAGATGTCCATGTCAAATTTTCTTTCGTTGTAGGAAAAATGATAAACTTTCTACAACATGACTCATTTATACTTCCAATTGTCCAATTTATTCGTTAATACATTAAAAGATTCAACTTTTCTCTAAGTTGATTCTTCTAATGTTCTAAATATTTTCTTCTTCGCAAGAACACTTTCTATACCACAATGTCTCATAATAAATCCAACAAATTTTTTAATGGTAATATTATACACACATTTTTTTAAAACCTCCAATGTCAGTCTCAAGCCCAGATGAAAAAGGTTGAGGGTAATATGATTTATCAAAACAGTTGGATTTAAAATTCTTAAAATTTTGTTTTGTAGGATTTAAGCTGAATTTGCATAATCCTGCCTAAAATAGGATACCAAAAAGCCCATTTAGATTTTGGTTTAGTTGGTTTATTGATTGGGAGATTGCTTATTGGCATTATGTGCAGGAGGGAGCCTAGCATTGATAGGACACTCAGCTGGGCTGGTGCGACTCTACATGGAAGAATTTGGATGGTCGAATATCTCTTTGTTGATCACCCTAGGGACTCCTCACATGTATGATTCCATTATGATAGCATGTATGCCTCTCTTCGGTTACACATTAAGTGCTTGCCTTTTGTCACTGCAAATAACTAACTTGCTAAGAAACTTACTCATAATAATTCAAATGGAAAAAATTGTATTAAAATATGTTAACCAAATTTGGTCATTTTGTGTCTCAAAATTGTTGGATTTATTTTGAAGTGAGTGCATTATATGAATAATCAATTAAAATATGTATTGTACTCATCTTAAAACAAATTCAATGAATTTTAGAATCTTCTTGACTAAAAATAATGTCAAAGAATTATGACCCTTTTTTTGTCCCTATTTTAAATGTATTCCTACCAACTGAAATAAAGAGTAGCAGTGATAACTTCTGTTTTTTTTATTTATTTAATGCAACAAATGCTATCCTGCCTAACAAGTGGTCTCCTAGCAGCAAATTACTTCAACTTTTTAATACCATATGAATATATGATAAGATAACTTTAATGAAATGAAGGTAATCTCAGTCCACCTTGGGTTGGGATATGCTTGGTGTTGAGGACCTATCAGTATGTCAAACTTTACTGTTCTTAGCCATCATCCCTTATCTTCTAGTTTGCAAGCCAACTACCATGATACCATCTGTCTTGCTCTGACTGACTTTAAGCTTTGTCTTGCCATATATCTTGCAATCATAATCAATGAAATAAACATGGCCTTTCCGAAGTTATCTTCGGTGAGAAGGCATGGATCTTGTGGTGCTGATAAATCAATTGATTGTTTGCTTTTTGAAATTTTTTTTTTGAATTATCCTCAAGTTATCATTTCATCAAGGTGGATTAAGTCTTCAAATTAGCAAAACTATGTTTGGATGAGTGATGAGCAAATGAGAATTTTTTTTCTGTTTGCATATGATTTGAGTTATGCTGCATTGCTTCTTTTAATTTTACTCATGAAGCTGTAATCTTCTATCAATTATTTTAAATGTTGTGATTTACACATTCCATACTAATGGCCCAGAATAAGCATTATGCATGGTTTGGGTAAAAACTAATCCTACGAATATGCAATTTGAAGCCTTCTGAATGATTGTTTGTGAATGCTTGACGTTATTAAATGATAAATTTCATCAGGTAAAGTTGCCGCATTTTTTTATTCAAACGGTCATAATTCTATGATTGATGGGCATGTTAAGAATGAGAGTATTGTTGATGTGAGCATGGTGTTTGAAAAAATGCCTAATAAGTATTTGGTTAGCTATATGGCACTAAGGATCTATTTGGATGATGCTTGAGTGGGATGTGGTGTCCTGGAATTATTTTATTTTATTTTTCATACAATGAAATTTATTGATATATAATAATACATCATGTTTGTTGCATCCCATGTTTCCTAATTCTTATAGGTGTAATTAGTCAAAGAATGCCATGGTTGTGAACAAAAAATCAGGCCAAAAAGTTCCATTTACTTTGGCATTATATTTTCATTCTGACGATAGATTATATTTATAAGTTATCTATACTCAAACCTTCTTAGCGAGGTTTTTGTTATATGTGCAAAGTTTTACTTTTCTATGGCCATGAGTTATTCTACCTCTACAAATGGCGACTCTATTGTTGTAAATAGTGTAGACGATAACTTGTATTGGTATACCAAGAATGCATTCAAAATCAATCAAAAGATAAATAAAATTTTTTATCAGTTTGATATCATTACATATTATATTGCAATTTTTGAAGTTATAAAGCAATATTGTCTTTACATCTTCATATTTTTCACCTATGTAATGAGCTTTACTTTGTGAAATTTTTTATAGATTTTAACACTTCAGGGGACTTCAGCAATATTAGAAATACTGGAAGACTGGCTCCTAAAATCTACAATTCACAGAGCCTCCTCAACAAGTAGTTGTTCCAGCAGATAAAGCACAGATGAGG
Source organism: Dendrobium chrysotoxum (assembly GCA_019925795.1). Taxonomy (NCBI): domain Eukaryota; kingdom Viridiplantae; phylum Streptophyta; class Magnoliopsida; order Asparagales; family Orchidaceae; genus Dendrobium; species Dendrobium chrysotoxum. The sequence continues at coordinate 27,331,117 of CM034311.1, forward strand.
AAGCAAGTTGTTGTTGTTCGGCAACTAAAATCTCATGCAATTCTTGGTGTGCTAGCTAAGACGTATGGTATTGGCGAACAAGATGAACAATTCTTGGTGTGCATTTAGTCAGTAGATCTTAAATTTTCTTTATATTGAATATAATGATTTACTGAGCTTCTTTCATGTGTTGGAAGTAAACTACACTATTCATTTTCCATAAGAATTACTCGTTGAGAAGATAATATTTTTCTCCCCTTTCACATGCTGCATCATGGATGGCTTGGGATTCTCTTCTCATGCAACCAATATAGTGCCACCCATCAAATATTAGTTATTATTTATGATGCACCTTATAGTTAGTAGACCACTTGCACCAACAATCTTCCTGCTTGTTCATCGCTTTGCCTCCATTGATTCTTCCTCATTATGGGATTTATCCTTATTAGCATCACTCGCCTGACAAAACGTGGCAACCTTTAATCATGTAGGCATGTGAAATTACATAATCAAGTCAAAATATAATAGGCACAAAGAGTAATTATCATTCATAAAAATCCTCAAACTGAATTCAACAACAAAATGGACAGACTAATAGACTGGCTTAATCTAATATGTATAATCTGATGATTGAAGAAATCCATTATTATAAGTAGATAACTCAATGCAAGCAACATAATTCTCTTAGTTTACTATCATTTAAATTAAAAAAAAATATTGACATCATTTAGTGCTATTTACTAAACAACAAAGTAAAAAATATTGACACCAGTGTTAGAAATCCCAACGAGATTGCTTCATTGGCCATGGAACCCTATTAATAATCAAATAGAAATTACAGAAAAGAGGTGGAAGGGAAAGGAGTTTAAAAGGAGAGGAGATTTCCTCTCAATTTTTTCTCAAACTCATCCTTCCCTTTTTTTCATCTTGCATGAAAAAAGTTTTCCTAAGTGGCACTGCCTCACCAGTCACCTCTTCACACTGCTCATTTCATTCCTGTTTAGATGGACGGGACTGGTTGTGTTCAAGTTGGTGCACCATAATACTCCTTTTTTTAAAAATTAATACGATTTACAAATATATTTTATAGAGATCTTTCCGTCACCTAATAAATTTAGTTGCCTCACACTAATCTAAATCCTTAGAGGCATTGCCTTATCTCTAATTGAACTATTCATTGCCTTGATAGATTTAGGGAAGAAGTGGTACTGCTCTTTTATTTTACATATATTATGATTTTGATTTTCCGGAGATGATTATTATTGATTTAAAAAAAAAATCTGACATTAAAAATTGAACTATCAAAGTTTGTAAGAACTGTCATAAGCCAAGATGAGAGTTAAACTTTATCTTAGGAAAAATATTAATCTTGATTGTTGTTTTGTAGTATAAAAATGCAATCTTTTTATATATTAATGCTTCTCGTTGTCTCAAGCAAACATTTTAAAGTAAATGGATACTCTTGATCCGTTTTATATGAGCTCTTGATACAAGTATTATCCATGTGTATCCTATACAAATTTGTTCATACGAAGCCCTTCTTTGTACATGTTTAAATCATATTGCTGATATTAAGTCAATCCATCTCATATAATTACTGGAAAAACTTCTTAATTTATAACAGTTACATTCTAAACCTTCATAAAGTTGAATTTCAATCCTCAAATGCAGCGTGCTTCCTCATGATGATGATTGGTTTATTGATATTGCTCAAGAAAATATAAGAAAGATAAGTGGAAAGGCTAGAATGGGCAATGGAGAGAGAGACCTTAATAGCCCAACAGCTTCAGTTTCTTGCATCCTTTCCAAACTCCACACTGTATAATTCTTTGAATTGACCACATGAGATTCATTTTCTGCTTCTGCAGAATAATGATCCATAAGGATGGAAACTTGCAAGGTTTTATTTATGAATTTGAAGTTCTGGAGTTGGTTTCTGTTCATTATTTTCTTCTTATGGAACTTACTTTATGATTTGCTGTGATTGATCATTCAATTTCTCTGTAAAATTCCATTTTTACACATAAGAGGAAGAATGATTAACAATTTCCATCCATCATATCATTATAAAAATCTTGATATGTATGTGATTTCTACTGATTAATCATTCCCTGGAACAGGGGATTTTAATAGTTATTCCTATCATTGTATGCTAAAGATTGGCTGAGAGCAACTTCACATGCAATTGCAAGGAAGCTTCCATCATTTATTTCACTTGTGACAATAAAATCTTGTCTTTACTTCATCGGTTCAAATCTGCATTAACAGAGCCTGTCCAGTCTATGCTTCTTTTTAAATTATATTTAATATTTTAATTGAATTTAATTATTTTGTTATGAGAGAATAGTAAACTGTAAATTTGAAAATTACATTAACATTTTGTTAATGTGAGAATTTGATTGAAGACAAAAAGAAAAATTAACAAAATTATTATTCATTCAATATCCTTCGACATATGCATATGATTATTTATGCTGTTCTCATTACGCATATGTGTGCATATATACATGCATGTGTTCATGTAAGCCTATTATAGGTGGTATTATTGTTGACCTACCTATATATATATATATATATATATATATATATATATATATATACACATACATATATATCATCACATGAATGCATAAAACTCACATTTAAAAAATTTAATTTCAAAGCCTTAAAAAATTAATTTGATGAATTTTCAAATAGAAGTGGATTTAAATAAAATATTTTAATGAATTAAAAGGACAATGCATTTCATACTTTGAAATGTACTTTCTTTTTGGTGGGAAAAAAAATATTGCAACCCTCGCAATTCCTAAAGAAAATTCATTTAAAATAAATATATATTTTCATGTATTTATTTTAATATAATTTAGATATTATTTATTTCTATATCTCTATTACTAATTTAGTGCTATTTGATATAATATATTTTTTAATTTATTTTTAATTCCCATTATATATTTTTATTTTTTAATTTTTATTTACATGCACCATGTGCATGTGCATTTATACTAGTAAAATTAAGGGCATCATAGGAAGGAAGTTTGATGCTCCTTATGTGATGCGGAAAAATTATGATAAAAAATTGTGATATGTGATTTTGTGAATTTGGGATATTTATTTTTATAATTTAAAATAAAATTTACTATTTATCATTATATATATATATATATTCTTGATATATTAGTAAAAAATTTATCTTGAACGGGCACAAATCTTGAAGCAAAATTGAGTTGAAAATTTCAAAAATTAAATCTGAGACCATCTGAATTCCGATTTCAGCAAACTTACAGTCGAACTGAACGTCTCGAAAATACGAACCAAACGACACTAAAATAAGTCCAGTCTAAGCTCAAATGAGCCCAAATCAAGGGTTTAAAGCACTTTTGGGAGGTTCAAACTATAATTTGGATTACATAACGAGTTTCAAACATGATATGCTTATATTCGAATCGAGCGGCTCAACGAGACGAATCTAACGAGCCTAAGATCACTGATTTATGAAATCATTAAGGCATTCAAATGACCAATAAACGGTCCATGATCAAGGGGATCAATATCGGCCGTCCATTCAAACCACTCTCATTTTGACATTGATCCTCCATTTATTTACAAGCCATGCCACTCTAAAAAAATTATAAATAACCCCACTCTTCTCATGAGAGGGGGAGAAGAAGGAGAAAGAGAATGGAGGAATTTGAGAGCTCTCTTGCCGCCGACCACCACCGGAGTTCCTACCGACCACTGCTGGAGTTCCTGCCGACCACCATCGGGGTTCCTACCGACCACCGCCGGGGTTCCTGCTGACAACCGCCGGGGTTCCTGCCGATCACCGCCGGAGTTCCTGCTGACCACCGCCGGGTTTTCTGCTGACCACCGCTGGAGTTTCTGCCAATCAAAGACGAAGTTCCTGCCGACCATCGCCGGAGTTTTCTCCCTGACCATCACCAGAGATCCCCACTGACCATTGCCGGAGTTCTTCTATCCATCGCCGGACTTTTGCTCGATTCTCTAATCTATTGTAATTCCACCGTCTCCCAACAAAGGGGAGAATCAAGATTTGTAATTCATTCAAACTTAGTGGAATTTTTTCATCTGGGCCAGGCCCTGTGGTTTTTCTCTTTCGGGTTTTCCACATAAAAAGCTTCTGGTATTTTTTCTCTCTCAAATATCTGTTGGTGTGCTGGATATACGTACATTGCTATGACGTTATATTCTCTTACTCTACTACCACGTATATTCTCACCCGCAACAGTTTGGCGCCATATGTGGGAACCTATTCCCAATATTTCTTCAATGATTGATCGAAGTAATACCAATAATAGATTCTCTCGCTCTAACACGCATCAAACTAGATTCCTATCTGGTAATCATGGGCATCATAATTATTCAAGGAAATGACTTTATTCCTTGGAAACTCAAATTCGTAGGATGGAGGAGCAACAAGCAAGAATCCTAAAAATATTAGAGGAGGCAGGCCAACAAAGGATACTGTCTCAAGATGATGAAGCTCCTCTCCCTCATCCTTAACAACATAATATAGGCGAATAATTCAAAAATGCTCATCGTCAAGCTAATGCTCCTCCTCCGTAAGATAATTCATAGATGATGCTACAAGTTCGACACATCCTCTACCTAGAACCCATCAGATGCAAAATCTCCAGCCTGCTTTAGATACTCCTCATGATGTTATACGCGATGAATTGCGATGTCTTGTATAGGAAGAATTCTCAATAAGGGATAAGAATCATTTTAATCTCCAATGAAGTTTCCAGGAATCTTCTCCGCTGACTTACAAAATTCTCCTACACCCTATTCCAACTAGGTTCAAGCTACCAACCATTAATCCATATGATGGGTCATCTGATCTCTATAAACACGTTGATTATTATCAAATAACTATGCACATAGAACGAGCTTCTGATGCACTTCTTTTTCATATTTTTCCTGCCACCCTAAAGGGTCAAGCTCGCACTTGGTTCTATGCCCTGCCTAGAAATACAATCCATAGTTTTGCTCATCTTGTGAGGCTCTTTGTCAAATAGTTCATTGCAAATAGAAGAATTATTAAAGATTCATCACATCTCTCTAGAATCCGTCAAAATGAAGGAGAAACTTTAAAAGAATATTTTCAAAGATTTTCTTCTGAAGCTCAACAAATCCCAGGAGTGGATCCTGAATTACTACGAGGTATTTTTCTTGGAGGACTATGCCCCGGACCATTTTACTCTTCGTTGATGCGGGAGACTGTCGGTTCTTATGCTGACCTAATTCATAGGATGGAGGCTCAAGTTACTACCGATGAGGCTATTAACGCTCATTGAAAATAATTTGAATAACATTATAATAAAAGAAAGAATGAACACGAGACTGGAGCTGGAGCCCAAAAGTCTCAAAAGAGGAATCAAGATCTTCCACCTCGACCCCCTCAACAAAATTGAGATTATAAACCAAAGAAAGAATACACTCCATTGAATACAACTCGTGTTAATATTCTCATGGCTATACAGAATGAGCAAAACATTAAATGGCCCAATCCACTGAAGCCAAATTCTAAAAATCAAGATTATTATTGTCATTTTCATCAAAGTCGTGGACATACGATTGAAGCCTGTCGATAATTGAAGGAAGAAATTGAAAGGCTGATTCAATAGGGATATCTTCATCAATTCACCTAAAACCCACCTGCACAAAATGAGGCTAATCCTACTGGGGGGGCAGAATCAACAGCAACAAAGGCAACACTATGCAAATTGACAAATAGTTAGAAAAATTGAAACTATTGCAGGAGGACCCTTAATATCCTCTCATGTCTTATTCACTAGCCTAGAGGAACTGATTCTAAAGCAAGCACTATCTGATCAATCCATCGTATTTGGCGATTATGACGTAGAAGGGATTCATACTCCACACCAAGACCCACTTATCATCAATGCTAGTATTGGAGATCCATGTTATAATGTCAAAAGAATCTTAATCGATAATGAGAGTTCTGTTGATGTCCTGTTCTATTCAACTTTTCTTAGTATAGGGTTAGCCAGAGAGAAGAGAGAAGCTTCAACCTGCCACTAGACCATTGTATGGATTTGACAATCATCTAGTAAGAGTGGAAGGGATAATTACACTCCCTATCACACTTAGGGAATTTCCTTGACAAGTTACTCATTTGGTTCAATTTGTTAAGGTTAAGTCAGAATCGGCATATAATGCTATCTTTGGGTGACCTTTGCAATCAATTTTTAGAGCTATCGCCTCGGTGCCTCATTTGAAGATGAAATTTTCAACTCTAGTGGGGATTGGTGAGGTGCGAGGAAATCAACAGGAAGCATAATCTTACTATCTCAGGCAAGCTCAATCTCATCCATCTATAAATTTAAGTATTGAAAATTTTGATCTCCAGAATAAAGACGTCCTTTATAGAGCTTCTCTGATGGAGGATTTAATTTGTGTCTTTGTATCAGAAGATGATCCACTCAGAACGGTACAAATTGGGCCTTTATTTTCTGATGAAGAAAAGATGTGCTATACAGATTTTTTATGAACCAATCAAGATATTTTTGCATGGAGTTCAGTAGATATGCCTGGAATCGACCCACAGATTATTATGCATTCTCTCAGGATAAATCCTAAATATAAACCAATCATCTAGAAGAAGAAAAATTTTGCACCAGATCGTCAGCAAGCTATAGAGTAAGAAGTAGATAAACTTTTGAAAGCTAAATTTATAAGAGAAGTATATTATCCAACTTGGCTTGCAAATGTTGTGATGGTTAAAAAGGCTAGTGGGGCATGAAGGATGTGTGTGGATTACACAAATCTCAATAAGGCTTGCCCAAAGAATGGTTTTCCACTTCCTCGTATTGATTAATTAGTTGATGCAACATCTGGACATTAAATGCTAAGTTTCATAGATGCATATTCTGGCTATAATCAAATAAGAATGGATCCTGCAGATGAGAAAGCAACTGCTTTTCAAACTGATGAGGGGCTATATTATTATAGGGTCATGCCTTTTGGACTTAAGAATGCTGGAGCAACTTATCAACGCCTCATGAATAAAGTTTTTAAGAACCTTATAGTATGCTCAATGGAGGTATATATAGATGATATGTTGGTTAAAAATCTTGAAAGGGCACAACATATTTTTGATCTAGAGCAATGCTTTGGCCTCCTTCAATATTATAACATAAGACTTAACCTTGCTAAATGCGCTTTTGGAGTCACATCTGGAAATTTTTTGGGCTTCATGGTTACTCATAGAGGTATAGAAGCTAACCCTGAAAAAATTAAGGGTTTGAGAGACATGGTACCCCTGAAGAATATAAAAGAAGTACAATGTCTGAATGGGAGAATTGCTGCCCTATCTTGTTTCTTGGCCCGATCAAGAGATAAATATTTACCTTTCTTAAAAATCCTAAGAAATGTCCGAAATAATGGATTTCAATGGATAGATGAGTGTAAAGTAGCTTTGGAACAACTTTAAACTTATTTAGCTTCACCCCCTCTTTTGTCAAAACCAATCTAAGGAGAAAGGTTATATTTATATTTGGCTGTTTCTTTATATGCCATAAGCTCAGTGCTAGTCCGAGAGGAAAATGCTATACAACAATCAGTATATTATGTCAATAAAATCCTTTCTGAGATGGAGGGACACTGCCGACTGGCGGACAAGACAGCTTTAGCATTAGTATTTTCTACTAGAAAATTAAGGTTGTATTTTCAAGCTCATATGATTGGAGTTTACACAAATCTTCCATTACGGAGCATCCTTCAGAAACCTGAAGCTTCAGGGAGGTTAATCAAATGGTCAATAGAACTAGAAGAGTTTAACATCCACTTCTTACCCAGACCAGATATCAAATCACAAGTCTTGGCAGATTTTGTGGTCAAATATATTGTTCCTATTTCTGATGAGCCACCTATTCATCCTTCCTTTTCTCCTTGTTGGATATTATATGTTGATGGAGCTTCTAGAAGCTCTGGCGCTGGAGCTAAAATTTTACTAATCTCTCCTTATCATACTACTATTGAATATGGACTATGGCTAAAATTTTCTGCAACTAATAATGTCGTTGAATATGAAGCTCTTATTGTCGAGCTGAGGTTAGCTATAGAATGTGAAGTGCAAAATTTGATAGTTCATAGTGACTCACAACTCGTAGTTTCTCAAGTAGGAGGAGAATTTGAGGCTCAAAATCTACAATTAACATAATATTATAATGTGGTGAAGTCACTTCTCACCCACATAGAGAAATTTAAACTTATTCATATATCTCGGGAACAAGATACTCTTTCGAAACTTACTACATCGATAACCGGTGATCTTTTTAAGAAAAAATATATTAAAAAAGTACACTTTTCTGAAATCGAAGGACCATGGGTTATACAATCATTCGACGAGTCCAGAGAGCCTTCTTAAATGGATCGTTTATTATCCTTCTTACAAGAAGGAGTGCTACCTGAAGATCCAACAACTGCAATGCAACTTTGAAGGCATGCTGCTAACTTCACTATCATCAGAGGAGAATTATATAAATAATCTTTCAGTGGACCATACCTCAAATATCTTCCACCTTCAGAAGCTGATTATGCATTATGGGAAGTTCATTCAGGCATATACGGGGAATATTTAGGAGGAAGGGCATTGACTAATAAAATTATACAACAAGGATTCTGCTGGCCCACGATGAAGCAAGACGTACTAGAATTTACTCAGAAGTGTAATAATTATTAATTGCACTTAAAAGTTCGTGAGGGATGTTAAGCCCTTCTGAACTAGTCCTGAGGCTAACCAAGAGGGGGGTGAATTAGTTATTTTAAAAATTCGTAAGCAAAAATGATTTAAAAAAATCTTTTTGAATGTTTTAACACAATAACAGTTTCGCGATGATGTGCAGATGTTCACGATAATGAAATAATAATCACAATCATCAACAGAAAAATAAGTATGAAAAATAATCAGAAAGAACACACCATATTTCATAGTGGTTCGGTCAACTTGACCTATGTCTACTCCCTGGAGCCTCCCCTCTGGGTATTGCACTAAGACTAAGTGACTCTCCTTCTGCTCCCATAGCAAGGCGGAGAAGCCTGTACAAAAATTCCTTTCCACCAACCGGGTGAAGTAAAGAACCTAGACTCCTTTCACTTCCTCCTGAAGCAGGCAGAAAACCTGGACTCCTTTAGCTTCCTCCTGAAGTAGATAGAGAACCTGGATCTTCTTGCGGACGATCCTCTCATAGAGACACCAACAAGATAAGAGACGATGACTGGAGAAGACGACTCAGATCCTTACTTGGAGCAACTTTTGTGAACACCACACAAACTCCCCCTCACAAGATCCTCTCTCTCTCTCTCTCTCTCTCTCTCTCTTTCTCTCTCAAGCTCTCTCTCTCTCTCAAGATTTTCTCTGGAAAGGAAAGTGGAAAATATTTTTTTTGTTGAAAGAAAAAGATCTTAAATAGGAGGGCTCAAAAATTGCCCTAAATCTCAACTGGTCGCCAAAAATCGTCCTGTACGATCAGTATAAAATTACATGAATTAGTATGGACGATCTAGTTTCTCTGGATGATTAGTAGACAAAATTTATTCTGATCGTCCCGTACGATTCTGTGATCGTTCAGGACGATTAGTGTAAATCAGAAATTTTGTCCAGAAGATAGCTCGAGTCATCAAGGGAAACTTATGCTGGATGATATCTCAAAATGACTTGATTGTCCCGGATGATATTGCTATCATCCTGTACGATTAGTTCAAAAATGATAAAATAATCCTGAACACAGCTCGGGTCGTATAACCAAAATATCATGGATGATCTTAAAATGACTTGATCGTCCGAGATGATATCGCGATTCTCCTGTATGATTAGTTCAAAATCGGGAATATCATCCAGTACATTTCTCGGGTCGTCTAGGTGAAGTGCTCTGGACGGTCAGGATTTTGTATGTATCGTCAATGACGATCTTGCTATTGTCCAGGATGATATGATCGAATCAATGAAATCTTAATTAATTTTCTTAATCACCAGACTAATTTAGGCATGATTGTAAAGGATCGTCCAAGATGATACACATATCGTCTGGAATAATCAGACCAATTCTCTAAAAATAAAAGCTTGCCTAACTTAATCTGGCGGTTGAGAATTTTTAATTTGAGCCTATCGCCCTATAAGATGGGCATAGCATCCAGGACGATCTGCTTAATCAAACTGACTTAAGTACTGGTCGCCCTAATTAGGGTTTCTGTCTTCACAGGATCGTCCAGGACGATATGAATATCATCCAGGATGATATGAACAAAATTTGAAATTGAAACTCTAACTCACTAAAACTCTCCCCCTGAGTGTGTGTGTGCAAGGTTACTTAGCTAGGAGATCAATTACATTACATTTGACTCAAGAAAAGAAAAAATTATAATTTAAACACACGCAGACCTGATCTTGACTTGAATTGCATTTGATCTTTTGTACCTGAAATATTAGTCAATCAAAATATAACACAAAAATATTTGTTATCATCAAAATTGTAATCCTTAAATCTAGGTTTGCAACAATCTCCCCCTTTTTTATAATCGTAAACATTTATTTAGTAGTTTTAAATCAACCAGATTGCAGTAATTAAAGCACAGGTGAGAGAAGATAAATTTTACTAATCATTGATAACCAGTGACATTCAATACATCAAACAAAACTACTACAACATAAAAAATAACAAGAGAAACTACTAGTAATACAAAAATAACTCTCCCTTTTGACATCACAAAAAGGAGGAACAGAAAAGATAAAACAACAGTGAAAATGACAATTTTTTTAATCAATCAGGTCCAGTGAAATAGAATTTTTCTTGATTTTTAATTCAAAAGCTAATAAGAAGAAAATCGACCACACGGAAATCTAGAAAAAGTTGAAAAATCAACTTTCGTAACTCTTACCTCGTACACCTTATAGGTTCAAATTCCTTTCAAACAAAAGACTAATTCAGAAGAAAAAAAATAAGATTCGAAAAAAGATCATTTTAAGCCTCGTTCTAGAAAAAATATTTGATAGAATAGTATTACAAAGTAAAGAATCAGAAATCATGATTTTTCGTCTCAAGCTTTTAAAAATATTAAGTAGCGCATGGATTTTTCTAAGATATTTAAAGATATGAAAGAGAAGAAAGCTTATTTCTTTGTGGGCTCATTTTGTGCCTCTTTTTCAATTTATTTGGCGCTCTTTACGCATCTCTTAATTTTTGATACACTTTGTGTATCTTTCTAATTTGATGACATTACGCATCTTTTTAACTTTGAGCTCATTTTGTGCCTCTTTTTATTTTGGCGCTCTTTGCGCATCTTTTACAAGCTTGCTTCCTTTCATAATCGTTAAAGAATCTCAGTTGTGAAATTACCTTCTAGACATAAGAGAGGACAAAGCTCACTCTCTACAATATGATAAGTGCAATCAACTGATTAAAAAAAATATAATAATGATTCAAAACTGTGAAAATACTATTCATATGAGGTAGATTACTGTAGGAAGATAAAATAAATCACTATTTTAAAAACTAACTTTTTAATTTTGAAGAAGATTTTTATCCAAAAGTAATAATACACCATTAAAGGAGTTAGAGGAACAGAAATAATCATCAATATTTCTTCCCTTTAACAGATTCAGTGGAGTCAATCACTGCTTACAAGCTTCCAAATAAAAATAGGGCAAAACTCTTAGTCAGAAATCCAGTTTATCAGCAGTAGTGCGCAGTGATCTAATTTTTTTTTAAACAGTAAATCAAGAACAAGTAGGAAATCGTATTAAAATAAATACTCAAATCAGAAAAATAACACTAAAATGAAAATCAACAGAAAATACAAACCAACAGAAAATAGATAATCAAATCAAATAAATAACTAATAGAAATAGAATAAAAAATAGAAAATTCAGAAATTAACAGTCATAAGATTCATGTATTTATGTCAATCACACTCAATCTGGTCCTCAAAATACTGAATGAGTTAAAGGCTAGTGGTTTATTAAATATGTCAGCCAATTGATTTTTAGTTGCTACATGATGTAGCTCAATGTCCCCTTTTATAATATGGTCCCTAATAAAGTGATGCCTTATATCAATGTGTTTGGTTCTAGAATATTGGATTGGATTCTTAGAAATACAGATGACACTGATGTTATCACATAGAACTGAAATTGTGCCAACAGGTAATCCTAAATCTAAGACTTGTTGCTTTAATCAAAGGACTTAGGCCACACAACTTTCTAAGGCAATGTACTCAGCTTCAGCAGTGGATACTGCAACTGAGTTCTATTTTCTACTGGACCAGGAGACTAAAAACTGTCCTATGAATTGGAAAGTTCCAGAAGTGCTCTTTTTATCCACCCTACATCCTATAAAATCAGAATCATAATATTCAATAATTTCAAAAGAAGTACTGTGCCTAGGATACCAGATCCCTAGGTTTGGAGTCCCTAAGAGATATCTAAGGATTCTCTTAATAGCAGTCATGTGGGATTCCTTAGGATCAGCTTGAAATCTAGCACAAAGATAAATACTAAATATAATATCAGGTCGACTAGCAGTCAGGTAAAGCAATGATCCAATTATTCCCCTAAATTTTTTTCTGATCAACAGATTTTTTATTTGAATCCTTATCTTACTGAATAGTGGAACTCATGGGAGTGTTGATTGGCTTAGCTTTATCCATTTCATATTTCTTCAAGATATCCTTAGGGTATTTTGATTGATTCAGAAAGGTTTCATCATCTATTTGCCTTATGTTAAACCCCAAAAAGTAAGACAATTCTCCCATCATACTCATCTCAAACTCCTTACTCATTGTCTTAGAAAAATCATCACATAAATTTTTATCAGAAGATCCAAAAAGTATATCATCAACATAGATTTGGATAATGAGTAGATCATCTCCTACTTTCCTAAGAAAAAGGGTGGTGTCTACACTCTCCTTAATAAACTCTCTTTATAGTAGGATTGTGCTAAGCCTTTCATACCAAGCTCTGGGTGCCTATTTCAATCCATACAAGGCCTTTTTTAATTTATAAACATGATTTAGATGTTCGGAACTCTCAAAACCTGAGGGTTGCTCTACAAAGACATTCTCTTTTATTATCCCATTTAAAAATGCACTATTGACATACATTTGAAACAGCTTAAATTCCTTATAACAGGCAAAGGCTAGTAGCACCCTAATGGCTTCCAATCTAGCTACAGGGGCAAAGATCTTCTCAAAATTAATCCCTTCAATTTGATTGTACCCCTTAACCACCAATCTTGCCTTATTCCTAACCACCACACCAAAATCATTCATCTTATTCTTAAAGACCCACTTGGTTCCTACTATACTTTAATTCCTAGGTCTTTCTACTAACTCCTAATCTCTAGGTAAAGTATTTTGAGGTTCTATCCTTTCCTCGAGATTTGTATTTTCAACTCTTTGGGTAATCTCTCCTACATCTTCTTCTTCCTCAACTCTAGTCTCCTTTGGATCAGATTCATCAAACACCATATGAGTTATCTCCTCCACCACCAAAGTCCTCTTATTAAACACCCTGAAGGATTTCCCCATACTAGAATAGCCTAAGAACACTCCTTCATCAGATTTGGGGTCAAATTTTTTTAAGGATGATTTCTCATTGTTCAGAATGAAAACCTTACAGCCAAAGACATGAAGATGAGACAGATTTGGAGTTCTACCCTTAATAATCTCATAGGGTGTCTTATTCAGTTTGGATCTAACATTTACCATACTCAACACATAATAGGCTGTGTTCAGCGCTTCTGCCAAAAAGTATTTTAGAAGTGAATACTCAGCAAGCATGGCTCTAGCGGCTTCCACCAGGGTCATGTTCTTTCTTTCAGCTATCCCATTCTGCTGAGGGGTCCTATGTTCCAAATCTCATATTTTCAAACTCTCCATCATGATCACTATGAATAGTCAAGATCTCACAACCTAACTTCCTCTGAATCCAAGTGGAGAAAGATTTAAATTCATCAAATGACTCAGATTTATGTGACAGAAATTTAATCCAAGTGAACCTCGAGTAATCATTAACAATCATAAATCCATATACTTTCCCTCCTAAGCTGGCAGTGCTAATGGGTCTAAAGAGATCCATATGAAGGACTTCTAAAGGTCTAGAGGTGCTGATGTCCTTAATGAGTGGAAAGAGAATTGAACTTGCTTCCCTAATTGACAAGCATCAGACAGGTGGTCCTTAGTGAACTTAAGCTTGGGGACACCTCCAACTAAGTCCTTTTGAGTGACTCTTCTAAGGGTTTTCATACTGGCATGACATAATCTCTAGTGCCACAACCAAGACTCATCAGCAGCAGTTTTAAAGAAAAATAAAGCAGCATATTTAATATTATTTAAATCAAATATATAGACATTTTTGATCCTCTTGCCCTACAAAATAGTGCTATTATTTAGGCTTATGATGCAAGTATTTGTCAGGAACTTAATGGTGCAACCCTTGTCACAGAGCTGATTGATGCTAAGCAAGTTATGCTTTAATCTATCTACAGGCAAAATATTTTCAATTAAAAGGTTCTTGTTGTTTCTGATTATACCTGCATCTACCACTTTTCTGGTGGTATAGTCTCCAAGAGTGACCTTGCCTCCAGTCCTGGTCTCCAGCAAAATGAATTAATTTGCATCTCCAGTCATATGTCTTGAGCATCCGCTGTCCAGGTACCACATGCTCTCACGAGGTCTTATGTGAGAGCAATCCTATAAAATCATCAAATATCAGATTTAGGAACCCAAATAGATTTGGGTTCCTTCTTATGAAAAGAAGAATGCAATGCATGTGTGTTGTATTGTGAAACATATAATTTGGGCCTCCACACCCAATGTGTACTATGGTGAACAGTGCAGGTGTGTGAGATATGTCTTAACATGCCACAAAAAAATATCTAACATTAGGAAAAAGGTTAACTAATCTACGTGGATGATAGTGTATCTTCTTAGGTTTGAATGAAACATGCTTTGATGTTTTTGAATTAGATTCTTCAAATGGTGGAGGTGCATAAAATTGTGAAAAAATATGAGGTATTTCATTTTTCTCAAAAGCACTAATTTTTACACTTAAAAATTTATTCTCCTTTTTAAGACTTGCAATTTCAAATTTCAATGCTCCCTTACTACTCTCTAAGTCACATGCCATGATGTCTAATTCTTTAAAAGTTCTTTCTAAATCAACATGCGACTTTTTCAGTGAATCATACTCAATAATTAGTTTCGAATGTTTTTATTTAATTCATCAAATTCATCAAGTAAGAATATGTGATTACTATCAAGTGTAGAATGATCTTTAACCAAAACATCATGCTCTTTTTGTAAATTTAAGAAATCCACTTTTAGGCTGGCATGTGTTTTCTTAAGTTTCCTATATGATGAATGAATTTTCTCAGAAATTTTAAATAATTGATCGTAGGTTACCTTTCATACCTCTTCTTGGTCAGGCTGACCAGGATGATCATCTGTCATCAAACACAAGTTCGTAGTCTCCTCTTTAGCTTCAGTCTCAGAGGAGTCGGATGCTGAATCCGCCTAGAAAGCCTTCTGAATCTTCTTCTTGTCCTTTCTGAACTTGGGTTTCTCCTCACCCTTCTCCTTGCTTGGGTGAGCCTTAAGTGTAGGACAATCAACATTTATATGTCCAGGCTTCTTGCATTCGAAACAAACAGTATCAGATGAACCTTTAAAATTTTTGCTACTCTTACATTTGTTCCACTTCTAAAAGTTCTTGTGTTTCTTCCTTAGAAAGCTTTTGAATTGCCTAGTGATTAAGGCAATATCATCATTATCAGTCCCGAAAGAATTAGTGTTAGTATAGTTGGCCTTCAGCGCCATAGTTTTCTCCTTCTTCTTCTCACCTGCATCAATTTGTCATTGGTTCACTCCTTGCTCGTAAGCAATGAGTGACCCAAGTAAGTTATCAATATAATAACTGTTTAAATCTTAGGATTCAGTAATTACAGTTATCTTGGCATCATAAGAAGAAAGCAAACATCTCAAAATTTTATTAACTTCCTCATAATTAGTAAGCTCTCTTCCTAAGGCATGCAGTGAGGTGACAATTTGAATGAACATAGTATACATTTCAGAAATGGATTCAGTAGGTTTCATGCGAAAAAGTTCATAGTCGTGAAGCAAGATGTTCAATCTAGATTGCTTAACCTCAAATATACCTTCATAAGTAATGCATATTCTATCCTAGATTTCTTTACCAGTAGTACAAGTAGAAACACGCATGTAATCTTCATATTTCAGTGCACAGAAAAAATAGTTCAAGTATTTTGCATTCAGTTGTGCTAGATCACAATCATCAAATATCCATTCAGTAAATAGAATTTCAATTTTAACACCATTAACAAGTCTAAATGATGCTTCATAACCATCTTTAACAGGCATCCACGTGTGATAATCAATTGATTGTAAAAAGGTGGACATGCGAGTTTTCCAAAAATCAAAAGGTATGTTATCAAACAAATGTGGTCGTGTAATTGAATAACCTTCAGCAATATTTTAATTACTAAAGTTAGCCATGGATTAAAATTCAAAAGTTTTTAAACTTAATTTTTGAATCCCGCTCTGATACCACTTGAAAGTTCGTGAGGGATGTTAAGCCCTTATGAACTAGTCCCGAGGCAAACCAAGAGGGGAGCTGAATTGGTTATTTTAAAAATCCATGAGCAAAAATGATTTAAAAAAATCTTTTTGAATGTTTTAACACAATTATAGTTTCGCGATGATGTGCAGATGTTCATGATAATAAAATAATAATAACAATCACATAATCATCAATAGAAAAATAAGTGCGAAAAATAATCAGAAAGAACACACCAGATTTCATAGTGGTTTGGTCAACTTGACCTATGTCCACTCCCAGAGCCTCCCCTCTGGGTATTGTAAGGCAGAGAAGCCTGTACAAAAACTCCTTTCCACCAACCCGGTGAGGTAGAGAACCTAGACTCCTTTCGCTTCCTCCTGAAGCAGGCAGAGAACCTGGACTCCTTTCGCTTCCTCCTGAAGCAGGTAGAGAACCTAGATCTTCTTGCGGACGATCCTCCCACAGAGACACCAACAAGACAAGAGACGATGGCCGGAGAAGACGACTCAGATCCTTGCTTGGAGCAACCTTTGTGAACACCTCACAAACTCCCCCTCACAAAATCCTCTCTCTCTCTATCCCAAGATTTTCTCTGGAAAGAAAAGTGGCAAATAATTTTTCTTGTTGAAAGAAAAAGATCTTAAATAAGAGGGCTTAAAAATTGTCCTAAATCTCAACTAGTCGTTAAAGATCGTCCTGTACGATCAGTACAAAATCACATGAATCAGCTTGTACGATCTAATTTCTCTGGACGATTAGTACACAAAATTTATTCTGATCGTTCCGTACGATTCTGTGATCGTCCGGGATAATTAGTGTAAATCAGGAATTTCATCCAGAAGACAGCTCAAGTCATCCAGGAAAACTTGTGCTGGACGATCTCAAAATGACTTGATCGTCCCGGATAATATTGCTACCATCTTGTACGATTAGTTCAAAAATGACAAAATCGTCCTGCACACAGCTGGGGTCGTACAGCCAAAACATCCTAGACGATCTTAAAATGACTTGATCATCCGGGACGATATCGCGATCATCCCGTATGATTAGTTCAAAATCGGGAATATTATCTAGCACATTTCTCGAGTCGTCCAGGTGAAGTGCTCTAGACGGTCAAGATTTTATATGTATCGTCCAAGACGATCTTGCGATCGTCGAGAACGATATGATCGAATCAATCAAATCTTAATTACTTTTCTTAATCACCAGACTAATTTAGACATGATTGTAAAAGATCATCCAGGATGATACATGTATCGTCCGGGACGATCAGACCAAATCTCTAAAAATAAAAGCTTGCCTAACTTAATCCAGCGGCTGAGAATTTCTGATTTGAGCCTATCGTCCTATACGATGGGCATAGCGTCTAGGATGATCTGCTTAATCAAATCGACTTAATATGGTCACCCTAATTAGGGTTTCTGTCTTCACTGGATCGTCCAAGATGATTTGAATATCGTCCAGGACAATATGAATAAAATTTGAAACAGATACTCTAACTCACTAAAACTCTCCCCTGAGTGTGTGTGTGCAAGGTTACTTAGCTAGGGGATCAATTATATTATATTTGACTCAAGAAAGAGAAAAATTATAATTTAAACACATGCGAACCCGATCTTGAGTTGACTTGAATTGCATTTGATCTTTTGTACCTGAAATGTTAGTCAATCAAAACAGAACACAGAAATATTTGTTATCATCAAAATTGTAATCCTTAAATCTAGGTTTGCAACAACACTCCAATCTCACTCATTTATCAGCCACTGAACTTTTGTCATTTCAGAGCCCATAGCCTTTCGCCCAATAGGGGATCGATATAATGAGACCTTTTTCAATAGCTACCGGACAGCAAAAATTTATCATCTTGGCAGTGGATTACTTCACCAAGTGGGTGGAGGCTGAAGCACTCACAAAACTTACCGAAGCAAATGCAAAATAATTTGTATGAAAAAATATTATTTGTCATTTTGGCATTCCTATAAAAATCGTCACAGATAATGGAACCTAATTTACAGGAAAAATCTTCACAGCATTTTGCAAAGACCTCCATATACAACTGGTGCATACAACTGTGGCTCATCCTCAAGCAAATGGATAGACATAGGTTACAAATTGGACTATACTTAAAGGACTAAAAACACGTCTTGGAAAAGTTGGGGGATAGTAGGCTGATGAACTACCAAATATTCCTTGGGCTTACCGCACTACTACTAGAACTCTAACAGGAGAAACTCCATACAACCTCTACTTTGGCACATAAGCAATCATCCCAATCGATATCAGAGTGTCGAGTCTTAGAGTTCAGATTTTTGACTTTAGCAATAATAAGGAAAAACTTCAAAACTCTTTAGATTTTCTTTCTAAGACAAGCGACATGGCGTCACTTAAAATTGCTCATACTATCAAAGAATAGCTCGTCACTACAATCGAAAGGTGAAGCCCCGATATATCTCAGTCGGAGATTTAGTTCTGCATAGGCTTGAAGCAACTGGAAAAGGCCCCCAACATAATAAACTTTCACCCTTATGGGAAGGTCCTTATATGGTGGCGGCCATGGTCAAACCAAGAACATTCAAGCTAAAAGATATTGATGAAAAAATGCTGCCAAGAACTTGGAATATCGAAAATCTTCACAAATATTATCAATAGTTATTATTAAAACTATACGGTATTATATAACCTTCTTATTTCTATGAAACATCATAAAATTATTGTAATATTTTCTAAAATAGTGAAATTTGATTTGATCATTATCATCATTTTTCTCTTTTCTAAATAGGATCATAGATGTGGTCCTAAACAAAATATAAAATATAATATTGATTCGAGAAATACACAATATTCATTGTATCTCAATCAATATATGATCAATTCCAGGGGAATTGATCCAACCTCATACACACAAGTTAATGTCATCGGGCAATACTTTGACAACACAACTTTGGATAGGTTTAACATCCTAAAAGGATATTTATCATTTCTTTGATCAATCCTATAGGGATTTGATCCAACCACTTCCACACATGTTAATGTTATCAAGCAGTGCTTTGACAATTCAACCTTGGATATGTTAAACATCCTAAAAGGATGTCTCTCAATTCTTTCAAATTAATAAAAAATTTTTATTGAATGAATCATAAATTCTTAAGAAAATTTTCTTTTGTAAAGTTATAAAAAACTTTAATATTTCTTAAAATCAATATATAAACTAGGAGATACATCTCTGAAAATAAAATGGATACATAAAAATCTCTAAGAAAAATAGATGAAATACAACCAATAATAAATATTTTATGCAACATCAACATCATCATCATCACTAAAAGAGCCCTTTTCAATTCACTTTCAATATCTTCATTTCCTGAATCTGGAGAAGAATCCTAAGATGCTTGGCTGGGAGTAAGTCCTTCAATATCAACCCCAGTCTTACGGTGAACCAATCGAACACCTTTCAAGAAACCACTAGTAAAGCCTTCTTCGAGACTCTGACGCTCCAGATCCTTCACTTCAACATCAAATAATTTTTCATAAGCCTCTTGAACATGACTTTGAATCTCTCGGTGATAAGTTGCAGACTTTTTGAATTCTTCAACAACCTTCAATGATATGTCTTCAATATCTAAAGTGGTTGTTTCTCCTTTTTGAAAATGATCTTACAACTTCTTGTTCTCTTTCTCAAGAGTTTTTTTCTCTAATGTAAGGATTTTTAAAGCTTCCTTTTGCTGGTTAATCTTTGTACGAGCCTCAATCAACTCATGGCGGGAAAGGTCAGCTTCTCGATTTTGGAAAGAGAGAGGTGGATATTGTCGCCAATTGGGCTCTACATTCCGTCAATTGGTTCTCCAAGGATGATATTTCTTTAGTCTTTGCATCCAATCTTTATTTATACTCTCCTTATAAATATTTAACTTTTACAAACTCATCATTCCAATTATGCAAAATCGATTCAAATCGGGATTACAGATCCATCTTTTGAATCATCTGCAATAAGAAGTTTAATTATGTTTAAAAAAATGAAGGGAATAAGGAGAAAAAGATTAAAATAACTCATGATTTTATTAGCATAATGTCACCCGAGCCTGGGATATGTATTCTTGAGGGTCGAGCCTTAATATCTGAATCAAGAGAAATTGTATCTATAGTTGGGAGATGTGCAGCTTCCTTGCTTCCCCCATCACCTCTTGGCAAGATAACTTTATGATTTGTCTTTCTCTTCTTTAGGGAGGAGGAATTGGTTACTCTTTGACCTTCTGAAGGATGACTGGCTGAATGCTTAAAAGCAGTAGAAGTTATTTCATGAACCTTCTCAGATTTTTTCAATTGAGTTGCATTGGATCTTCCTGCCTGAATAGAAAGGCCAACTTTAAAAAGATATTTCTCCATCACACATCGACTAATATAGCACAGTTCTTGTTGAAGACTTTTCTTATTAGGAAAATTCAAAATTCTCAAAATATCTTCCTCTCCTACATGTAAAGAACTTGGCAACTCTTTCAATTTATCCCATTTTTAAGAAGGTCCCACTCATTCTTCACAAAAAAAAGAGTTACACCAATTCTTCAAAGGGTCCCTCGTTATAAATTCCAACCATTTCTTATTAGCTCGATATGAAATATGACCATAAGAATCACTAGTAAATTTACACATTTTTGATAAATATTCTATAGTTAATGTTACTCCACGTTCTCTAAAGAATACTATCAAGCCCACTACAATTGTTATCGCTCTACATTAAAATTGGGGCAAGACAACACCAAATGCTTTGAAAATATCGAGTGACTCGGGAGCTGGAGGAAACCTCAAACCAGTACACAGCGTCATCTCATAAACAGCTACAAATCGTTGTGGAGGAGCATGTGCCCTATTGGTCCTCCTTGGAGCAATAATCAACACATCATTTGGTACATGAAATTTCTTGCGAATCGCCGCCAAGCTATCAGATGTAATGATGGATGCGACATCATCAGATCTCCTCCTATCACCATCATGAGCAGAAGGAATAATTTTGGAGGCATCTGTCAATCCTTCACCTAAAAAAATTTAGTTTTGATGAAATAAAATATCAAAATGCTCGAACATAGAAAATCAAAATATAATTACCAGAAGTATTCTCCGGATTTTCGAAAAAAGACCTCTTTGATGTTGTATACACGTTCCCTAAAGAATACTATCAAGCCCACTATAATTGTTATCGCTCTACATAAAAATTGGGGTAAGGCAACGCCACATGCTTTGAAAATATCGAGTAACTCGGGAGCTGGAGAAAACCTAAAACCAGCATGCATTGTCATCTCATAAACTGCTACAAATTCTTGTGGAGGAGCATGTGCCCTATCGGTCCTCTTTGGAGCAATAATCAACACATCGTTCGGCACATGAAATTTCTTGCGAATCGCCGCCAAGCTATCAGATGTAATGATTGATGCAACATCATCAGATCTCCTCCTATCACCATTATGAGCAGAAGGAATAATTTTGGAGGCATCCGTCAATCCTCCACCTAAATAAAATTTAGTTTTAATAAAATAAAATATCAAAATGCTCAAACATAGAAAATCAAAATATTATTACAAGAAGTATTCTTTGGATTTTCGAAAGAAGACCTCTTTGATGCTGTATCCAAGGTTCTTCATTGATTGCTATCCCTGGAATTATCGGTCATATTTGTGTCCAAATCTAAGAAAGACGAACAATCGCCAATGCCCTCTGAGCTACCAATCCAAAAAAAAAATTTGTATCGGCACAAGAGAACTAGGCTTTGATCGCCACCTACGCTTTCCAAGCTACCAATCCAGAGGAATGCTAGAACTGGCACAAGAGAGCAAGATTTTGATCGTCGCTGATAATTCCCGAGCTACCAATCCAAAGAGAGGGCTTGGATCGGCACAAGAGATTGTGCTCTTCATCATACCCTAAGAGGGGTATTTATAGGTGCAAGAAGAAAGATAAAAAGTTGCTCTAGAATTTTTCATAATTAAATATATATATATATATATATATATATATATATATATATATATTTATATATATTTATATATAGAAATTTAAGAGACAAAAATTAATATCTAAATTTAACATATAAATAAATATAACAATTCAAAAATCATTTCAAAATTTTTTGAATAATAAAAAAAAATTAATTTGAGATGGCATAACAGCCATCTCAATTAAAATATAAGGCAGCAACAGTTTTCCCGCCTCAACTAATAACCGAGAAGGCCAAACATTGGCCTTAAATATTAAAATAAAAAAAATGATGAGAGGCGGCTTAGCCTCAAATTAAAGCCTTATTTAAATAAGGCTACAGGCGAAACGGTAATTTGTGAAAAGAATAGCCAAAAGCAAGTTCTTGAATAATAGATAAAGAATATGAGTAAAGTAATTGAAATGTAAAGAAGAATACCGCATAATAACTTGCAACAGTAGTAATATATCTGAACTTTAAATGTCCATGCCCATCAGAGTTTAGCAACATTATCTTGAAGCCTAAGAAGCCACAACGGAGAGCCATTGTTTTGCCTAACTATAGAGATGTAGACATATCAACGCCAATAATTTTAATAATTAGTTAAATATAATAATAATTGTACCCTAAAAGTATAGGAGAAACTTAAAATATAGAAAAGCTCCCTTGAATCAAAACAGCATGCATGAAAACTATTATAAAGTTATAATATTTTTATAACTTCACCTAATAATTGGTTGGCCAGGCAATAGCTTAATATTAATTAGTAATTTTTTAAAAGTTATAACATAAATTATAATATTTAATAGCACAAAACACATATAATTTTATTAGTAATAGGCCGCAATGTTTATATGTAATTGAAGATTATATATACTTATTTGATCTAATTAATATATTTAATTAAGGCCGTAACATTGATATATAATTTGATCTAATAACATAGGGTATTATATGCAATATTTTGTTATATATATATATATATATATATATATATATAAATTATTCAGTAGAAGTATGATAATCGTTCCAATTTATTCTAGGCTTGACATCATAATAATAATTATCAGTCATAAGCAGCTCAAAAAGGAACAAATATATATATTTCCGGACTTCACAAGTTTTAACGTTCGAAAACATGGGGCAACTGATATATCTGTAAAAATTTTATCTTTATCGGGCATAAATCTTGAAGCAAAATTGAGTTGAAAACTTTAAAAATTAAATCGGAAATCATCTGAATTTCGATTTCAGCAAACTTACAGTCGAACTGAACGTCTCGAAAAGAAGAACCAAACGACACTAAAATAAGTCCAATACAAGCTCAAATGAGCCCAAATCAAGGGTTCAGAGCACTTTTGGGAGGTTCAAACTATAATTTGGATTACCAAACGAGTTTCAAACGTGACATGCTTATAGTCGAATCGAGCGGCTCGACGAGACGAATCCAATGAGCCCAAGATCACTAAATTCTAAAATCATTAAGGTTCAAATGACCAATAAACAGTCCATGATCAAGGGGATCAATATCGGCCGTCCATTCAAACCACACTCATTTTGACCTTGATCCTCCATTTATTTACAGGCCATGTCACTCTCAAAAAACTTTAAATAGCCCCACTTTTCTCATGAGAGGGGGAGGAGAAGGAGAAAGAGAAGGGAGGAATTTGAGAGCTCTCTTGTCGCTGACCACCGCCAGATTTTCTGTCGACCACCACCGGGGTTCCTACCAACCCCCACTGGGGTTCTTGCCGACCACAACCGAAGTTTTTGCAGACCACCGCCGGGGTTTCTGCCGACCACCATCGGGGTTCCTGCCGACCACCGCCGGGCCTCCTGCCGATCACCGCCGGAGTTCCTGCCGACTACCGCCGGGTTTCCTGCCGACCACTGCCGGAGTTCTTGCCAATCAAAGCCGAAGTTCCTGCCGACCGTCGCCGGAGTTTTCTCCCTAACCATCGCCAGAGATCCCCACCAATCATTGCCGGAGTTCTTCCAGCCATCGTCGGACTTTTGCCCGATTCTCTAATCTATTGTAATTCCACCATCTCCCAACAAAGGGGCGAATCAAGATTTGTAATTCATTCAAACTTAGTAGAATTTTCTCATCTGCGCCAAGCCCCGTGATTTTTCCCTTTCTGATTTTCCACGTAAAAAGCTTATGGTGTTTTTCTCTCTCAAATATCTATTGGTGTGCTGGATATACGTACATTGCTAAGACGTTATATTCTCTTACTCTACTGCCGCGTATATTCTCACCCGTAACAATTATATTCGATGGAGAGATTCTTACTATTTGCTACAAGACTATAACATGATTAGAAGAAAATTTGAGCAATGGGAGTCAACTAGATTGAGAAATATATTCATTGATATTAACAAGTTTTGGGAGAAATTTTTATCAATTAGGGAAAGAGTATACGAAGATTTATGTGCAATTTAGGATAGTAAAAAGGCCAATAAGATTTCATTTGAGCCAGCTTTCTTACTGTTTTTTAAAATAATATTTTAGTATAAAAATTTATAGTTCAGGAACTTTTTGTACTAAAAAACTGCTTTAAAAAACAGTAAGAAAGCTGTCCTAAATGAAACCTAAATCCTTTATAAGAAGAAGACCATCAAATCTCACTCATTACATTACCAAAAAAAGTAAGTAAACCAATTTCAACAAAACATATATATCATTTCATTCCATCACAAGAATAATTATAGACAACAAATCATATAATACATAAGGTAATAATTTAAATGCATTTGGCTCTTCTTCTTAAAAAATGACTTCTCATCTTCTTTACTTGTTGTCTTATGTTATTCATAAATTAAAAAAATAATATTTTATCTTTAGCAATTTTATCAACCAATAATCATTAACGAATTGCACTTCCACTCAACTGTCAATCAACAACTCAAGCAGGCAATTGACGGTCTCAATTAAATTCCTACTGATAGTTTAGATTCAATTTTAGTCCATCATTCCTAATTAGTGCTAATTAATAGCTTAGATTTGAGTCTAGATTAATAACCAAACTTAATTAATTTATTGTGTATGACTGATTAATGAAATATGACTTTTTTTTTTTGCTTTATGGAATGGAGTTCAAACATAAAAAAGGCAAGTATCATACCCCCCAAATTCCCCTTGTCATCTTAACAAAAATTTACTAATTAATTGAAAGCGGCAACCGCAAATATAATGTTTGGTTGATAAAGCAAACAGGGGCGGAACCAGCCTTTCATTTTAGGGGGGGCAAAATTTTAATACTAATAGACTAATATTTAAGTTAGGGCAAAAGGGGGGGCAAACATAAGATTTAGGGGGGGCAAATTACTTAATTAGCTCTACCATTAAACTAAAAAAAAATTTTTAGGGGGGGCAATTGCCCCCTCTGGGCTGTACTTGGTTCCGCTCCTGAAAGCAAAGGATGGGCCTACCTCAACAGAAAAATAATGCATGGCTTAGATGGACTTGACCTAGTAGGCTCATCTTCATTCTCAGTTAGCCATCATGTCATAGTCCGTGGATCTGTTTTGATACCCCTGATCCCAGACTGCCAACTAGAGTTGAGTCTGAGAAGTAGCCTTATAAACAATCATACTGATAAACCCAACTCAGAAACATTTGTGAGGCGGGTATGATTTTTTTATTTACTGCTCAACTTGATCGGATCTGACTCGATGGACTTTTATGACCTCTCAACCACATGTGACATATTCACCTGAGCACAAAACATAAATAAATATTGCATGCCGTTAAAAACTAAAATAAATTTAATTCATTTATTAAACATGCAATATACTTAAACAAGCAAAAAAGAGTAGAAGGGCCACCTCATGGAAAAAAAAAAAAAGGAATAGAAATATTAAGGCTTTTCATGCAAATAGCTACGCAGCTATAGGAAAGCAAAGGCAGCATGCAAAGCATCAGAAAAGAAACAGAATGAAAAAAATGCACTTATATTAATAAGCCTTTTATTGTTATCCTATCTTGTCCTTAAATTTTGGTGGTAGCTAATTGGCGACGAAGATGCAGTACCGCAATTAGTAGAGACTATTGTTCCGGGCTAAAATAAACGTGGTGATAGAGTTATAATTTTTCGTCTCCTTATTCAAATATTCAACACACAAACAAGGAATTCAAAAATATAAGATTTTTTATATAGAAAAATCTGGAAAAGGAAAAAGACGTAGGGCCATTCTACCAATATTTGAATAGATTATAAAGCTTGATCCGTCCCTTAATTCGAAAATGGTGAAATTATAATAATAGGGAGAGTTGGGCGGAGGTTCGGCTTCAATCTGTGGTAGGACGAAACTCCAGCGTCAGTCGGCAGTCTAGCAAATATCTGATGACAGTCGACGGCTAGGAGAAAATTCGACGTCGGACGGCCGCCGGACAAAATTAATATTCTTTAAAATTAATGTAATACATACATAACTAATAATATATAAATCTAAAATTTTGGAAACATATTCTGATTAATTTTTGACAAAAAATATCATAATATATATAATTCTAATTTATTTGCGAACTAAATTAACCTTTGTACACCCCAGTAATTAAGAATTTCGACGGCCAACTTTTGGAGGGGATGCGTGTCGCTCTTTAAAAGGATTGGTGTTTTTCATGCACTTATCACTAGCTACAACTATTTTCTCTCTTCTCCCTCTCCCTCTCCCTCTCCCTCCACATTGGGTATAACTGGTTCGTCTGAAGACTGGCAGAGAAGGTGAACATTGTCCCTCTCCGCTGTTATTCACATTCTTCTCCTTCAAATTTGTTAGTTTATGATCATGAAAAAGATCTCACTTTTTCTTTTATTATCTTGTTGTTAATTTGCCTCATACATTCCATCCGATCTCTTAGAAATTAAGTTAGAATTGCTTTGATCCACATAATAATTTTTATTAACTGTAATGTCTTCCTTCTTAGCACAACATAATTTTACTCTCCATCTCTTGGATCGATTAGGCTATCAAACTCCTCCATTCAATTTTTTCTACTTCTCTGGGACAAAAATTCCTCTCTCTCTCTCTCTCTCTCTCTCTCTCTCTCTCTCTCTCTCTCTCTCTCACGTTGCATTATGTCTCTAAATATAAAACCACTCATCCGCATAACATTCTCATCTCTATAATACTAAACTTACTTTTATGCTTCTCTCTTAATAGCTAATATTATGTCATAAAATGCTACAGGACTCACCACCATTTTTATAAAATTTTGCTCTAATTCCGAGGAAAAATTAATTCTGAATCATATTCTGATTAATTTTGGCCAAGAATATCATAATATACCAACTAAATTAACCTTTGTACACCCCAGTAATCAAGAATTTCGACAGCCAGCTTTTGGAGTTGATGCGTCTCGCTCTTTAAAAATGAAAAGGACTGGTGTACTGGTGTTTTTCATTCGCACTTATCACTAGCTTCAAGCTAACCCCTCTTCTCTCTCTCTCTCTCTCTCCACATTGGGGATAACTGGCTCCGAAGAATGGCAGAGAAGGTGAGCATTTCCCTCTCCACTGTTATTCAGATCCTTCTCCTTCAAATTTGTTAGTTTATCACGAAACAAATCTCACTTTTTTTATTATCTTCTTGTTTGCCTCATAAATTCGATCCGATTTCTAAGAAATTAACTTAGAATTGCTTTAATCCACATAATAGTTTTTATTAACTGTAATGTCTTTAATTTCTTCTTAGCACAAAATGATTTGAATTTCCATCCCTTGGATAGATTAGGCTATCAAACTCCTCCACATAATTTCTTCTCCTTCTCTGAGAAAAACTCTCTCTCTCTCTCTCTCGTATGGACGCAATTCCTCTTATTATTGTGAGATTAGTTCTTTATACATTGTATCTTGTTGTAGCAGATCTCAACTTTAATTCTCAAAGTAGATCTTGAATGCAAAATCTGCTCCAAGAAAATTAGGAAGGTACTCTGCAAACTCCAAGGTAAGCAGCTCCTACTTCCTATCAACAATCATTTTCTAATTATCTCTTAATGAAACCCTATCATCAGCTATTTTTTTCATAAATTGACGAATTATTAATTGATTTCTTTGAGATCGAGAAAACATTCAATCTGTGGTGTACAATGAAAAAGAGGGCATAGTGATCGTCTCCGGCCCATTCGATCCCAAGAAGCTTTCCAAGAAGCTCTGTTGCAAAGCCTGCAAGGTCATCAAGGATATTCAGATCAAGGAGAAGAAACCCGATAAACAGCCTCCACCTCCACCTCCACCTCCGCCTCCGCCTCCGCCTCCGCCTCCACCTCCACCTCCACCTCCACCTCCGCCTCCGCCTCCACCTCCACCTCCACCTCCGGTTATATGTCCGTACCCGTACCCATATCCGTACCCGTACCCGTGCCCGTACCCCTATCCTGCGGTTGGGCCTTGCATTCCAGTATGTGGATGCTCTGGCTGGTGCACCTGCAAGCCTGCTCCGGTGGTGCCAACTTTTGCCGCGCCATGCTACGATGGGTGCAGAACTGTCAAGTTCATCTGCGAGGACGAGCCTTCGCCCTGCTCGATCATGTGATCTCTCCTTCTTATTTTAATTTGTGTTATTTTTCAATTGCGTACGATAATAAATGGTAAAGTAACGTCAAATACCATATCGTACATCCTTATTCCCTAACAAGAATACTTTCTGCTCGTTCATTTGAGGTGTCTAGCTTCCCCCCATAATTATCAGTAATTTTCGCCCTAGAAATAAAATAAATGTCAAGTCATATTATATTATTATTACTAATATTGCAAGCGAATCAATTTAGGCTTGGGATATTTTTTTACTAATTTTTTAAAATAACTTTCCAGTATCAAAAAAATTTAGTTCAAAATTTTTTTTTTAAAGAAATATATTTTAAAAAGTCACAAGAAAGCTGTTCCGTACAAAATCTTAATCAATCCATCATATATAAGGTAATAGTTAAAATGCATACGACTCTTCTTGTTAAAAAATGACTTTTCATCTTCTTTACTTTTTGTCTTATATTATTCATATTTTAAAACATAATATTTCATCATCAGTAATTTTATCAACCAATAATCATTAACGAATTACGCTTTCACTCAACTGGCAATCAACAACTCAAGCAGACAATTAACGGTCTCAATTAATTTCCTACTAATAGTTTAGATTCAATTTTAGTCCATCATTCCTAATTAATTCTAATTAATATATAGCTTAGATTCGAGTCTAGATTAGTAACCCAACATAATTTATTGCCTATGATTGGTTAATAAAATATGATTTTTTTTATATGGAATGGAGTTCAAACATAAAAAAGGCAAGTATCATATCCCCAAAGTCACCTTATCATCTCAACAAGACTTACTAATTTTTTGGAAGTGGATACCGCATATTGGATTGATAAAGCAAAGCATGGAAGAAGTGATAGTAATCGGAAGGACGTAGTCGACAAGCGATGGAGGTCGGGCGGAGAGTCTGCGGCGGACAGTGAATAGGTTGAATTCTGGCGACAATCAATGGTTGGGAAGATATTCGATGACGGCCAACGAACAGGCGGAAGTCTGACGATGATGGGTGGTTCGGAAGATATCCGGAGGCGGCCAACGAATAGGCGAAAATCCGACGATTGTCGATGGTTGGGAAGATGTCAGGCGACAAAGAACTAACATGTTGAAGTCCGGCTACGATCGGTGGTTGGAAGATATCCGACCACAGTCAACAAACTGGTGGAAGTCTGATGATGGTCTGTGGTTGGGAAGAGATCCGACAACGATCAAAGGAATGTCCTTTTAAATGGTGAAAATTCTATTTTTCATTTAAGTGTCATAAGCATGTCACATTTATCGATTCGACTAGAAGCGTGTCATATTTGGATATTATTTGGTCAACCAATTAATGCTTTGAAGCTTTCAAATAGGCTTTGGTTCTTTAATTTGGGCCCATTTGGGCAAGAATTGGACCTAATTTTATGTCATTGGGTTCGTCTCCTTGAGATATTCAATATGATTATAAGTTTGTTGAAATCAGAATTTGGATGGTTAGGAAATTAATTATAGAAGTTTTAAAATTAAATTTACATCGAGATTCCTGTCTGATCAAAGCAAGTTTTTTGGTGACATCACTCTCAATTTCACAATGAATTTATTGGTGTACTGTGGTTTCATAGTTTTTTTCTTCGTTTTGAATTTTTCCATAGTAAATCCTGAAGTTCATTTCGTTATTTTCTTTTCTTGTTTGTTTTGCTGCGTGCTTTTTCCCAAGAATTAATCGAATAAAATATATATAATTACAGGCTAATTTATCCTCCATGTTGCCATTTTGATAAGAAAAAATAACATGACTTGCGGGAGCTAAAAAAAAAAAAAAAATCTTTCTCATCCGTGCACTTTAATTGAGGTGAATATAGGCTCTTTGATTATTAAGAATAAATGTCATAAATTTGAGTATAGTTAGAAACATTCACTCTTCCAAGGTAAGGTCTCCCTAAATTTTTAGAATAGAGGTCACAAATTTGAATTTGAATCCCCATATGATTTTCTTTAGCCAAGCATTCACTAGCTAACTCCCAAGGTGGATTCATTCAATGGTTTACTTTTTCTCATCACTATCTATAACTTTATATTTTATTTGCAAAAAATAAAATGTTTGAAATATATTTATATCCTAAGATGAATAAAGTGGAAATAGATGTACTATGAGAAAGCAAATGATCACCACAAAGATTTGGTGGCTTAGGCTTCGTTTGGGATGACTTTCTTACTGCTTCTTAATGCATTAAGCAAGTTGTCCCGAACAAAGCTTTAGCCAAGTCTAAAACAAGTGAAACGAAGGATCATTATTCTATAGGATATATACTTATTCAATAGGACATTAACTGATACTTGATAACTCAAATAATTAATTTTGTTGGATTGTTTGTGTCTTGGAATATTTTTTACATGAAAATTTAAAAAGATAAAAAACAATATAGATCTGACCCATTTGAAATGACTTCACTAATATAAGTTATATATTGCAAAGAATGCATTTGCATAAACCATAACTTATGAAGCATGAATACAATATAGTGGGCATTTATTGTGAAAGATGACTTATATTGTGAAATTAGAAGGAGCCATAAGATATTAGAATTAATGTCAAAAAATGATCGGTGATATGATTGATCATTCTTTATAGAAGAGGAGACCAATAATCAGGAATGTGGGCAATCAACTTTGGTAGTAGTGATGAACATTATCCATGATAGCACCATCCAACATGAGAAGATTGTTGCATCATTGAGCATTGACATTGGTGGGGATGGCGAACATTGACCTTGGTGGCAACATAGGGCGTTGGCTTTTATAGTAATTGTATGCATCAGCCTTATTGGTGATGGTAGGCATTGATCTTAGAGAAGATGGTGTGAGTTGGCCTTAGTGATGACAACATGCATTAGCTTTCACAAATAGAGCTTTTGTTCTTTTAAAGTTTTATAATTTTTTCATAAGAATTCCTCTTTTGGACCATCTTCAGGGTCTTCTCTAATATATAGGAGCAGTGCATATTTATACATTTCTAGATAGGACATTCCGATTATTTTAACAAGAAACCAACATTCTTCATTTAATTGTCAGAGTTGATCCCTGTTAATGATATGATGATGCTCGGTGATCTTGGGATCATCATATTCATCTCGTCGAGACGATCATTTCAAGTATAAGCATGCAAGATTAGAGGGATGTTGACCCTTCTAAGCACTTGAGATGTTCTCAACTTATGAATGCTTGATTTAGGTCCACTTGGATTTGAATTAATGTCCTCTTGGTATTATTGTTTTACTATGACTATCAATTTCTCGAAAAACAAAATTCGAATGGGATATTCCAAATGTTCCTAATTTGAACACTTATATTGAGATTTGAAAATTATATCAATAATTATACTTTTACATTAGAATTTCAATAGCTATACTTGACGAGTAGAACTTTCAACATATGAAAGAGTTTCTTAAATTTTTTTTATATCTAGCTATGTTTAGATAATTAACTCATATTTAACTAGTTTATATTTAATTAATAATGGAATCTGCATCTATTAGACTTGTTAATTTACTAATATTGAGTGAACTCAAAATCTTTCATAGCTAATACAAATTTATTAATATCACTAAAACTTAAAATCGAAACTTTTTTATTAATAAATTACACGAGAAAAATATCACAAATCTAATAAAGGCGACTATAATACTATCCACATTAATAGTTCCCCGGACATTCATGAATTTGGACTTTAGGTTTTTTTTTTTTTTTGGAAAACAAACTTTAGGTTTCTTTAGGACAGCTTTATGGCCGCTTTTCTTTTCAAATAAAAATCATAATGCTTCTTACTATTTCTTAAAAATTTTATTTTATATAACTATAATAATAAAATTATTTTCTCTATAATAACTATACAATCAATTATATAAAAATGCTGCAAACTTCCCTCATATATGGGCGGATGATCTTTCTAAATAATTACAAACATAAATTAGTTGACGTTATTCATACATTATGTAGCACCATGATTCTTGATGAGGAAGTAAGCATTCAATAATGCATGCTTGCGTGTAAAGTGATTACTTGACTTCTTTTCATGGAGAAGTTTCTCATTCGCTTCTATTCGTTATACCAAAGGACAAAGCCACAGGCAGTAAAGAGGACATTAGTTAGTTTTTTGAAAAGATAGACTTGACAAAGAGCAGTACCGTTTTTTTTTTTTGAACATTTAGGCCATTGAAAGCAAATTCATACACATCACATACACAGTGACTCGAACTCATGACCTCTTAATTGATAGCCTAAGCTTTAAAAGGCTTGTTGTTCTTTTGGCTGTTATTTTTGGAAAAGAGATTTATTATTTTGATGAACAAAAAAGTTGTCCCAAACACTTACCATTCAATGAATTTTTTTTTTTGACGAAAATTGGGCATAGCCTGTATATTAATAGAACCTTAGAAATATAAATTGTAAAAAAAAACTAATGCTCCAGGAAAAAAAAGAGCAAGCTCGAGAGAGCCAAAAACAAAAAGGAAAATATAGATCTAGTAAAACTTGAACAACAACAAAAATAAGGAGGAAGAATCACATAGCAGCAAAAAGAGCTGATATAGTCATTAGCATGAGAGAACGCAAAGGGCAAAGAAGCCCACGAAAGCTAGGACTCAGTACATTTCGGCCAATTAGAATCATATAGAAGTATCCAACGAACCCCTGGTTGCCCACAGACCTTCCAAGGGGTAGCTTGAAATATGGGACACATCATCGTCCATGACTAAGAAAGAGTTCCAACAGGCAAAATCAAAGGGGCAATAATCATATGGAACCAAAAAGAGCCACCATAGGGCACGATACCGAACAACATATAGCCAATATGAAGCCAGAGAGCCTTACAAAAGGGCCATAAAATGCTCAGAATTTTTCCACTTAAAAATATCTGAAAATACAACTTTCTTAATTATGATAGAGGTGGTTGAAATACTATGCATAGAATTCCCAAATCTCCTCTCATTTCTTTCCTTCCAAATATAGTATATGGAGCAGCAGACTATGAGAAAGAAAAAAATTTTAGTGGTGGCCTCAAGGTGCTCTTGGTCATTAATCTAAACCAGCAATTGCAAAATCGTGGGTCTAAGAAGCAGTGCAGAGGTACCCGACATGAGCTCACCAGTACAGAGAAGGAATAATTGCATTCAAAGAAGATATGCGAATTGCTTTCGCTCGAGGAGTGACATAGGAGACAACAAATGTCAACTTGTATATTTCTTTGAAGCAAAACATCAGCCGTTTTAAGACCTCCAACTAGAGAGAGCCATATAGAGGAAGAGAATCTCAATGCATGCTTTTTTGTGCCATATCATGTAGTGCCAAGAGTAGAGAGGTAAATCATTATAGTACTTCATGAGATACTGACCAAATACACCAACAAAAGAGTTATCCTATGTTAAGAAAATAGACGAGGAGTCATAAACAGGGATGGCTTTTATAGCATTTGCAACAGATCGAGGGAGAGAATTTGGCATATTCCAATGGCTCCCAGTAATTAAATCCTTAACTAAGGCTTTCTTATCATAAAGTTGAAGCAAAGAATTACCATCATGTATAGTAGCAAGAGAGGAATAATCACACCAGTGGTCCCAATGTAGAGAGATGTTTGAGGTCAGGGTTACCTTAAACTTGAAAGAGTTCCTAGCCATAGCAGTAGTTGAGCAAATGGATTTCCAAATGTTGGAGGAAAATAAAGGAGCAGGGTGCCAAGGGGAGGAGTATCTCATAATGAACCAAGAAGATATGGGAGATGTGTAGTTATACATTCTGTTAATAGCAGAATAATTGAAGGTGAATTACAGAGCAGGAAAGGAAGGCAACCCCAAACCTCCATATATTTTAGGCTTGCAAACTTTATCCCATGACACCAATCTCATTTTTCTGTCAATAGTTGTATCCCTAAAAAACAAAAAATTGGAGGAGTATTTTCTAAGATATTTAATGACTATTTTGGGGAGAATGGAGCATCGAATCCAATAGGCAATTATGTTATGTATTATAAATTTTAGATATTGCAAACAACCAGCAAAAGAAAGGAGATTTGCTTTCCAGCCATTCAATTTCTTAGTGATGCTTTCCATCAGAGGAATAAAATCAGCCACAGCTTGTCTTTGGAGAGAGAGAGAGGGATACCTAAATATGAAATGTGTGTGCTAGCATTCATGATGGAGAGTGCATGACAAATAGCCTCAAGATTATTGATGCTCTTAGGGACCATTACAAAACTTTTCTCAAAGTTAACATGTAGACCAGATGCATTTACAAAGGTTCTTAGAATAGAAATAAGTTTGTTACAATGGCCCACCTCAGGTTTTCCAAAACCAAAAGATCATTTGCATATAGGGGATGAGTCAATTTAAAACCATCAATGTTAACACCCTCAAAATCCCTTCCATCAAGAAGGGAAAAAAAAAAAGCTTCCATGATAATACAAAAAAGATAGGACTGAGGGGGTAGCCTTGCCTCAGACCAGCCAATGAAGAGAAATAACCTTCTAGAGCTCTATTTATCAGAACAGAAAAATTGACGTCAAATATACAAGCTTTAATCCATTTAATGAAAGTGCTAGGGAAGCCATTTTATTCAATCCTAGTAAGAAGAAAATCCCGAGAAATCGAATCAAAAGCTTTGCGGATGTCCAGCTTGGCACAAAAGTAGGTATGGCCTCCCCTATAGCAATGAAGAGAAAGAATCTCTTTGGCAAGAAATATGTTATCCGTTAAAACTCTAGATTTAATAAAATCGGCTTGATTGTCTTTAATTATCAAAGGCATAATGGATTTGAGCATGTTAGCTAAGATTTTAGCTATGATCTTATATAAAATATTACATAGTGCAATTGGCCTAAAATCAGAAAAAGAGGTGGCATGCTTAGTTTTAGGGATGAGGGCTAGGGCAGTAGCTTTCACCTCACATGGAAGATGGCCATTTGAGAAAAAAAATATGATAGCCTTGTACACTAACAGGCATAAAATATGCCATCCCAATTTATAAAAATAGAAATTGAAGCCATCTAGTCCTAGAGCAGAGGAAGAAGCCCCCAAAAAATAGTAGATTCGATCTCTACATCTATGACATACTGAATAAGGGATTGAGACATTAAGGAGGGGATACAGTTCCTAACAGGGAAGATAGCCATGTTATTGAAAGTGGGTTGAGGTGGGTTATGTAGGGTTTTAAAATGATCAGTAATAAAAGTGATAGTCTTAGATCTTAAGGAGTGCTGAATGATGGAACCCAAATTCAATATAGCTTTGTTACTACAATGTTTGGTGTGGATTTTGGCATATAAAAATTTCAAATCATCCTCTCCTTGAAAGAGCCACTTAGCTTTTGCTCTCTGAATAACCCAAGAGGTTACCATATTGGTGAACTCAGCAATTTTGGAGTTGATGTCCTTGAGATTGGCATTGAGCAATGTATTTAGAGGATCTATGTTGTGGCTATTGAGGCATTCAGATTGCTTTTGATGTAAGCCAACTAGGTGAGAGTGAATGCTAGAGGCGTTAGCCCAATCCTTGTTCTTAATATCACCCTTGAGGAGCTTAAGTTTACTGCACAGGTCATGAATAGGATTGCTGAAGTGGGAGCAGAAAAGATCTTAAGAACATTCTCCTAGTACCTATCCAACATAGTGTTGACCTCATTTTTGTATGAGGTCATTAGAGCCTAATCCAGACTTCAAATCAATCCTGAACTTAAGTCAATCCAAACCTTGATTCAGTTCTGACCTCAATCAAAATCCAGACTCTAGCCTAGTCTAAGATTCAAATCCTAGTTCAGATCTTGATCCTGCCTTTGATCTAGTTCAAATCACTTTCAAACACTTATGATCACTCCAAATGATCATGAATGATTGAGATGATTCAAATCCAGATACTTAAACTCAAGATCTATATCAAATTCAGATTTCCAAATCCAGAATTCAAGGCCAAAG
This sequence comes from Dendrobium chrysotoxum, assembly GCA_019925795.1. NCBI lineage: Eukaryota > Viridiplantae > Streptophyta > Magnoliopsida > Asparagales > Orchidaceae > Dendrobium > Dendrobium chrysotoxum. The sequence goes on from CM034311.1 coordinate 27,368,154, forward strand.
ACTTGAGTCCTAAAAGCCTTTTTCAGGGAATTTTCAAACATTTCAAACCTCAGTCAAATGACCTCTGATTCATGATCTGTCAGTTGTACACTGATGTGATGCGTCTCTAGAGGCAACCCTCCAAGTTTGAGCCCATTTTGGAGTCTCTAACCCTAGAAAATAAATTTAAATCCAAAGGCTGTAAAACCTTCAAATATTTACGGCCTGTGCCACTGGACCCATTATTTTGAGAAATTTGACCTTGGAATTCCCCCCAAACCCTCTAATCACCTCCAGACCCTTGATATTGATATGTTTAACATTAATCTACATCTTTTTGGACCCACCTCGACCCAGGATTCATCCGGGGTCAAAATGACCAAAATACCCTTTAAAGGGGTTTTTGGACTTTTGACCAAAATTTAACATCGTTCAATATTTTAAACTTTTGAAACCCCTTCCAATGAATGTTTTATGATATTTGAGACCCATTGAAATCAAACCCACTCCTTGGTTTGACCTGTTTGACCAAGTCAACTATGGTTGACCAAATCCACCTTTAACCCAACCATTGTTATTTTCAACATTTGAATCCATCTCAAACCAATCTAATGCTTAAAAATCATTTGTTTGGACACTCATGACATGTCCAAAGATTTCCAAGTCAATCCTCCCTATGTTTGACTTGGTCAACCCATTTGGAGGGGTCAAAACCCTCTCCAATTTCATGTATTCACTTAAAGTCTCAACACCATGGCCCCATGTCCCTTGATATTGACTCCTACAACACATTTGACTCCTCCCATGCACATCCTAGTCATCATTGACTAGTCAACAAGTCAATGGGTCAAGTTATGTTGAAATGAGGCAAAATCATGGGCTTTTGACCATGCCACATGGGCAAGCCCTTCCCCTCTCCCAAAACCTGCTCCCACCTGCTCAAAAGGGGCTAATTTCCCTCCCTAAGAGGCCACAAACCAGCTCCCTAAACCTTGCTTAGGCTTGGTTTAGCCAAATGAGGGAAAAGAGGTGTGGTCCCCCCCTCTTGGCTCAAGGCAATCCCTCTCAATCCACCAGCCTTTTCCTAATCTTGGGCTACTCATGGGACACTTGGCAAGCATCCAAGGCACCCATGGTGAGATCCAAGCCATTCATTTCAAGTGATGAGGGTTAAGTGGAAGAATTTTGGCCCTAACCCTCATATTGCTCATTTCTTGGCCTAAGTCCCAAACTCCAGCTTCCCCAAGACTCTCCAGCAGCTCCCCACACTCTCCAGCACCTCCCAAGGCCATTCCAAGCCTTCCCCCACCATTTCCACCATTAAAACCTCCATTTTAGTGGAAAAGGAGAGAGAAAAGAGAGAAATACCTTCTCTCTTTGATATCTTCAAATCCAGCCGTCAAAATCTGTTGGGGTCTTCTGCAAACTTGAGCGTGGACAAACTACAAGTTCAGAGAGCCCAAGAACGCAAAAATCCACCAGGTAGATTGTAAGATATCTTCACTTTTAGTTAGAATTTAAATTTGAAACTGTACAAATTTTGCAATGCATGGAGCCTCCAAACTCCAAGCATTGCAAGATCATGTTGCCCCCTAGCTACAGTTCAAATTTCTTTGCATTTCGTTGAGTATTTTGAGAGTTATGGACGTTTGAATTTTGTTGACTCTGGTTCAACCAGAGCAGTCCGATCGTGCCTTCAGGCGCGATCGGAAGGCCCAGAACTGGCCACGCCAGCCGACCTGATCGCGCGACGGCCCCTGGGTTCGAACCCGCGCCCTTCAGACGACCGCGCGGGCGACGTGGCTTGATCCCAGCCGTCGATTTCGCGCGCGATCGATCGGACGGTCGGATCGACCGTCCGACGTGTTTAAGTGATCCGCCCAGGATCTGACACGTGTCCTGCCACGTCTCGAACGGCGGCGGGCGGCGCAATCATTGCCGCCGCCGTTTAAATATCAATTTGAGTCAAAATTAATTCAAAAAATGTCCAGAAACTTCCAAAATTCACAGAAAATTCATTTTTCCACCAAAATTGATGTTTTTGGGCTCGTTGGAAAGGTAATTAAGCGTAGTATTTCATTGAATTTAGAAGTCATTAGGTCAGAAAATTAATCACCCAAAGTTTCAACCCTTTTAAGGACCCAGAAAATTCAAAAAAATGTAATAAATCCAAATTAACTCCAAAAATTACAAATAATACCTCAAATTGACCAGAACTTAGTCCTCTTCCTAGGAAAAATAAAAGCCCCTTGACTGGACTCCTAATTTAACTTTAATTTGACTTTTAATGAAAATCAATAATTAATTATATTAATTAATTAAAAATTATTAAAAATCCAAAATAATTTCCAAACACTTGGAAACACTCCCATGGGTCATTTCTGACCTTTGGAATTGATTCCATGCAGTTTGGGATGAGTTTCGAACAAAATGATCAAAACCTTCCTAATTAAGCAATTTTAAAAATTCAATAATTAAGGAAACTTTGAAAATTCATAACTAATTACAGAAAATCTAAATTGAGCAAACTTAGTGTCAATCAACTCCAATTAAGGTCTAATATTTTCTAAAAATGTCAAATCTCCAAAATATGGTCAAAGTCAAAAAGTCAACTTTTCAGTCAACCGTAGTTCAAAACTAGGCTCGAATTTCGAAAAATCATAACTTTTCATAGAAAACTCCAAATTGAGTGTACTAACAGTCTAACAACTCGTCATAAGGTCTAATATTTATTAAAAATCTGAAACTTACAAAATTAATTTTAATTTGAAAAGTCAACTTTAGACCCCTTTATTAACTAATTAAAATAATCCATAAAATTCTAAAATTCAATAAATCATTCAAAATTCCAGAAAACATCAATTTTATTTTAAAACCAGCAACCAATCAGTTTAATTAAAAATTAATCAGTCTTCAAACTTTAATCAAACTCGATTCACTTAATTGTATCGGGTACCACTGGGTAACCCAGGCCTACGAGGCTATTAAATTAGCCCCAAAGAAGGTGAAATAAACTTCATGGCCTCGGTGTGCAACAAAGGTGGTATTCAACAAACAATTAAAATCAATTTTAAAATCAAATTTAAACCATTAAGACTCAAACTTTAATTAAAATCTCTCTTAAGCCTTTCAACTAATCAGAATATCAAACAACTTCAATCAAATACCCAATCCTAGGATCTACCCCAGCCACACGACCTTTTACACACACTTTAGATGATTTGCTAGGATAACCAACTCTAGATTTAGGCTAGGCCGGTGTTTATTTTTCTGCTGTGTGCCGAGTTTTTCGAGTTTTCATTGCATGTTATGATTGAAATTGATTGATGTGTTTGTTTACTTTCTTTACTGCACTCTGTGAATTGATATGATGGGCGATTAGATTACCCTTAGGTTAGGAACGATCTGGATGCTCACTAAATTTTATGCAGGTGGCCACGCTCATGCAGGGCAACAAAGGGGGCTAAATAAATCATAAATATAAATGCTACAGGTGCTTCAGCTGCTTAGCCCCCAAATAAAAAGAGCGTGGCCAAGTGTGTTTACTTTTACATGCACATATATATAACTGCTTGGGATGTATTCTAATATTTAAATGCTTAGGATAACCCTGCAGGAGAGTCTAGAATTTTTATTTTTATATTCATGTAATTTATTTGAGTATTGAGTTGTGAAAGTGACACTTTGATTTTGGGATACATAGATCCAAAGGTTGGATTCCAAAGAGGAAAGAATACCCCTTCGGGGGATAGTCCTTATCCATTTGGAACTCCAAATTTGGATCACTTCACTACCCAAAGTGGAAAGAGTAACCTCCCCCTCAAGGGAAGAGTTCTCTTTTCCATTTGGGTATCCAACCAGGAAGAATCTAAGGAGCTCGAGGAAGAGAAGACCGAGAAGTTGAAGACATAGAGTATCCCACTCAAAGTCACTTGCGTCTGTATTAGGATTAGAATCCGGGTTGTTGTTAGTGGTGCCCGACCACTTTTAATTTATGTAAATCTGGGTTGTAATAAGCAAGGCAATTTACCTATGGACATTTACTTAATTAATTTGATTATTTAATGTGTTGTGATTTAATTTGATTGCGTATAGGATTGCCTGCTTTTTCTTAGTTTTTTTTGGGCGGTTGAATGCCGTTCTTTTTGTTTTAGCCTGGAATTCGTTAGGCTCTTTAAGGACCAAAAATATTTCTATTCATAACCTATATTTAAAATTTTAAGATTTAAATAACATAGAAATTTAACGACCTAGGGAATAGCCGGAATTGTCCGGGGTCGCATGCATATTACTACATCTCTCTCCCTCCTTGCTATAAGACACTTCCCCGCCCGTGGGTAGAGTCCAGATAATCCGATCTATGAGGATGAGGTGCTGGATCTGGGGAAGTCTAGTCTTTTCAAAAAAAAATTATTTTATAAGCCTTTTTTAAAATTTCATGCATACCAGATTTGGATACTTTAACCAGCATGCATCGCATTAGAAACTTATTAAATTAAAATTTTAATTGCATTTTAGTCTAAGCATTCCACCCGACATAAGTCAAGGGGTCAATTAGGAATCTGCTCTAGATGTCGACCCCAACTTCTTAAACCAATCTTAAATAACGTCCTTGATCACTCTGCATCAAAAGATCTGACTCATGGTTTTGAAGCGTTTAGGTGGTTTAGCTGGCTCCCCAATCCAGGCCGGGGTAAGTCCAGATTTTGCACTGCATTAGTTAGGTTCGGACTACTGTGTTTCAGTGTTCAAATTTAGATCTAAGATCTGGGGCAGGTCTCTTTTTGAATCATAAGACCCCAACCTCCGAGAATATAATCCCAAATTTCTAATAAAATGCTCAACTCAAATTAAATATTCTTTCAATCCAAAATTTAAAGCCCAACACTTAGCTTAGATCGGGGCACTTCTGAATTGTTTCAGAATCCTAAAGTGTCCCCTACCCTTCCTCATTTGATTCCAAAATAAGTGTTCAATCTTGCTCCAATCCCTTTTCAAAATCCAAATTCACCTCTTTGGTATCACTCCTAGAAATCTCTAAACAAAATTTCTACCATTATTTTAATCGAAAGTTTTCGTAGGGGACTCTAGTCTCCCACGATGTAATTAACTATGAGGGCTTGCGCTCGTAGGAGATTTAGAACCCACAACTGATTTTCAAAATTGATTTTCAAAATTCAATTAGTCTACATTGGGAAAATTAAATTATTGATTATCGTTATCGTTATCGTTATCGTTATGTTCGAACGATTATTAACAAATGATATCTTCTCCCTTCGGGGAGATATATCTTTTGTTAAAATAATTTCGAATATGAAATTAACGATCACTTCCCTTGATTATCGTAGCATGATATTTGACTGAACTTTATTTTGACCCTTCGGGGTCATACAAAGTTCTCTCTTAAATCTGGTTACGATATTTAAGATGAGATTCTTAATTCTAAATCTGAACCCCATCCTGAAATTTTATTTCCACCTCCCAAGGTGGTATAATATTTTTGATGGGATGTTTAATTTTAGAATTAAATTTTAATGTTAATTCAAAAATTTCCAAAGAAGACTAAATTTTTCAAAACCCGCTTTTCATACACAACACATAGTCCAGTAGTTTTTAAATAAAAATATGTGTTTTGAGCAGTTAGATATACTTGAGTGAAGGATGATTGGACAATGATCAGAGCAGAATAGAAAGAGCTAGGAAAAGCACTCCTCCATTTCTCATTCATAAGAGATCTATCCAATTTAATATGGATAGGATTATCTAAGCGTTGATTATACCATGTATAATGACTACCTACTAAGTGAAGATCAATCAGTTTAGCATCAAACATCAAGTGGTTTACTCCTAAAGATTGTTTTGAGTTAGCATAACACCACCCGCCTTTTCATGAGCAAAATGATAGCAGTTAAAGTCTCCCAAGCAAATCAAAGGAGAATTTTGAGAGGGCACTAACTGCCTAATGTGATCCCATAGGGCCGCCCTTTCCAAAGGGCTATTTGATGCATATATGACAGATAAAAGAAAAGGGGGTAAATTTCCAAAGATAATAATTTTAGAGATAATTTGATCAGTGATAAGGTTAGGGGTAAAATTCAACTTATTGAGGTTTCACTTGACCCATATACGATAAGATTTAGATTTTTCAAAGTTGTTGCAACTATCCTCTGAAGAAAAACAAAATGAGAGATACTGAAAAAAGGGTCCTGGAGAGCAGCAACATGAATTCTATTCTCCAGTATACACAACATGTCTAGTTTATATGAGTCAACCAGCTGTTTACAACAGACCACCTTATCAGGGTTATTTAAGCCCATGATGTTCCATGACACTATGGATGGAACATGCATTAATGTTTTGGATGGGTTGGGGGGTTTTTGACCTTTCCCCCTAGAAAGGTTTTTCACCATTGTAAGGTTAGAGAAGGGCTGTAGGTTGGCAACATTATTAGGATTATAATCTCCATTGTTAGTAGCATCATCTTGGAAGTTATCTTGCTGTTGAAGAATGTCAAACTTGTTTGGAGATTCAACCCTAGAAGGGGATTCCTAGCCTAGGGCTAGATGTGGAATTGGTTTTTTCATTAGGTGAGTTCAGATTTAGAATGATTGCTATATTGACTTTTGCAACAATAGAGGTTGAGGGAGATGCTCTATTGTTGAGTTGTGTTGGCAGACATTCTGGGATTTGTTTGGTGAGCAAGGTGTCTGCTGCTTGAATTTTGGTATGAGGTTGTTGAGGTGTGGAGAGAGGCCTCGTATTGTTAGCCAAAGAGTTGAGAGTTTGGATATTTCTAGCTGAGGCAGGGACATTAGATGTTGTCTAGCCTAGAGTAGAATAGGAGGGATTTTGATTAGTGTATGCATGTTGGGGAGGAGGTCTTCTTGAAGGTTTTTGCTATTGCTCCTATCTCTAACAGATTTGGATGTGTTCCCTTGCTATTCAGAAAGCACATATGGATTTGAAGGGCAGAGGGAGGAGTAGTGAACCAGAGATTTACAAAACTCACAAGGGGTGGGGCGCCATTCATATTGAACCTTTAAACTGAATTCATCACCATCCAAAGATATGGGGATTTCATTTGGGTATTGGGTATCGCAATCAACTTGTACACGCACTCTAACAAGAGTGAGGTGGGTTTTTTGTGCAATCAGAGAGTCTACAGTGAGAGGAATGCCAACTTTACTTGCAATTCTGGAATTCAGAGTTCCAACATGCTAGAGGTAAATCGTGGATTTTAATCCCAATTAGGATATAAGAAAACTTTTCCCTCTTAGGGCAGAAACGTGGGTGCCATTTTTGTAGTACGAAAGGCTTACCAAGGAGAAACCAAACCCCTCTAGACCACACCATTTTGTAATCTTCTGAAGAAGAAAACACAGTAAAAAGAAACCATCACTGAGAGAAAGGAGTTGCATCGAACCTTTAAGAGGCCATGTTTTTCAGATGGCACCAAGCAACACTTCATAAAAAGGTCTCATACCCATAGAGTAGCCAACAAGACTCAAGCTCCAATCTCGAGTGCCTTTAGAAAATTTCTCCCCAGAGAAAGCAATTACCTCGGGCTCAGATGGGAAAAAGGAAAGAGGAATGTTTTCTGAAGAGGACTCAGCTGGAGCAAATATGCTATTCCAATTGTGGTGAGAAGGAGGGCATGCTTCAACAACCATAGAGGATAGTGGGGGAAAGTCAGAGGAAAAGGATGTAGGGTCCATGAAGGAGATGGAAGGCCTCTGGTGGAGCTGGAGGAGAGGGCAAGAAGGAGAGAAACAAAATGGCCGGGAAAAAACCCTAGTAAAGCTTCTCTCTCTAAAATTACCTCGGCTATTATCTTCCTTATCCATTCAATGAATTTCATCAGCTTAAAACTTATTCATTTTGAAAAATACTCTTTATTATTCTGAAATTCCAGTGATATTAGGACTACAAATGTAAATACAATACAAAATAAATATATATAATGTAAAGTAAATATTTTGAGATTGTTTGGTTTGAAGTAAAGTTAATGCATGAGAATTATCTTTTTCTATTTGATTAGATGTATACTTAGTAAAATAAAATCAGTGCATTATATAAACTTTTTGTCAATGATGAATGCATTAACACCTAAATAATCAAAATTATAACTTCATTAATTTTAAAAAATATATTTAGATTACGATTCTGAAGTCCATTTTTGATCTTCACAAGTAAGGCAAGGCAAGGATGGCAATGATGAAGATGGAGATAGAGATGGAGGAGAAGTTGATGATAGCAGAAGATGAAATGGGAGATACCACTATGCCGTCAAATGCTTCCTCCCTTATACTTGGAGATGACAATCGAAGTTGAAGATAGAACCTGCCCAAGAAATTGAGGTCGAAGGAGGATGGTGATGAGGAGGAAGAGAACAGTCGAAAGGGGAAGAGAATGACAAGAGATTGGAGGCTTCAGCGCTTTAAAAGTCGTGGAAGACGCTGAATGAGGAGAAGAGGAAGAGGAAGATGAAGAGGAGAAAACTTGAACGTAGCGAAGTTTTATTCAATGCTTGAAGCTTCCGTGACTTTTGATTCGACAGAAAGGGAACGTCGTCGAAGGGGTGAACTCGAAGCATGTGGAGTTGGTCAAGGCGGCCGAGGGTGGAGTTAGGTAAGGTGCCATTTAGGTCGAGATTCTCTAGAACGAGGCGGACAACTCCACCGTTGGCAGAGCATGATATGTTGGGCCACCTGCATTGCCCATATATTGAATGGTTGCGAGTGAAAAAAAACTTAGGTGGCTATTGTCGGGGTCAGCTGTAAATTTGAAGGATAACAGCACAAAGGCGTTGGAGATCGGCGATGGTGGGGACTGTGGCAGTGAATGGTACTTCATGTGGTGGAAACATGATAAACAACAATACATGTAGAAGCGACATTTGGTGAGGCATTCTCAAAGAAATGAGTCATGAGGTATTTGCATATATCAGATTCTCTCTGGCTGTTGTAGAGAGAATGATATAAACCTGACAATCTTCCTCTTATGCAGATTTATGGGATTTGGCTGAAGACACGAGCAAAAGCGATTTACGGGATTTGGCCAAAGAAAAATGAGGAAGGGAGAAAGATAGCTACCTTCACTGCGAGCGAGCTCCTGAAACGATGATGGAGGAAGAACAATAATGGTTCTCACGACAATGGAGGAAGAAATGAACAAGGGTTACCGTGGGCTTCTCTCTCGAGCTCACGAACTCTTTTTTATCTTGATTTGAACTAGTTTAATTTATCATAAAATAAGTTGCAGCAAGAAGTTCCTAATACATTATGATTTTACTTTACTTTACACTCTCTTCAACCAAATATGAAAAAGTAAAAAAAAAATAATGCATTCTTTTTACACTACATTTCTTTTTTCTCCAACCAAACAACCCTTAATGCATTTGATATATTAATATTATATAAATGCAATATACTTTAAAATATGCAATATATACATAATTAATATTATACAACAACAACAACAAAGTTTTATCCCACTACGTGGGGTCAGCTACATGAATTTTTCTTCTTCATTGTGTCTTATTAAGAATTAAATTCTCATTTAAATCTAATTAAAATGTCCATTTCTAATCCTTTCTAACGAAGCTTTTTTAAGTCTACCTCTACATTTCTTAACATAGGCTAGATCTAATGCATTTACTTTTCTAACCGGGTCATTGAAAGACTTGTTAGTTTTATGCGGAATCTGATTGTGTCGATCAATAGAGTTGTTGAACCTCAATTTTATCGGTTGAGCTCGTTGGGGAATTACACAGAGTCCTCTCCCTGCTAGGGTTTGCCTATATAGTTTGCTTGGAGACTGATAGAGAGCGGAGCACTGCGATGCTTCAGACCTGGTGCTGCAACAGACTGAAGATAGAGATTGAGGAACCGCGGTGCTACGAGGCGGACAGTGCAGGTTTTTTTTGTTTTTTATTAAGGGTTGCGTTCTTTGGTGGTTTTAAGTTTTTATTTGTTTATTTATATATGAGAATGGTGCAAGAGTTAATAGAGACAAGAAGAGAGTGAGAGAGAAAGAGATACGAACAAATTTCTCCTAATTTTCATAGTGAATTTCTTAGTGTAACGTTGCTCAGTGGTTTTTAACCGTTTTCAAAATATTCCATGTTAAATCCTTGTGTTTTTTAATTTTTGCTATATTTTCTCTTTTTTTGTTTGTGTTCGCTGCTTAGTTTTCTTCCCTAACGAGATCAACATTTTATGTGGTCAAGTCATCCAAGACGACTATCTCTAATCTTATTGACCACTAGTGCTACTCCAACATTTTCATGTATATACTCGTTTTGCATTATATCTCTAAATGTAAAACCACTTATCCGCATCAACATTCTCATCTCTATAATACTTAACTTACTTTTATGCTTCTCCTTTAATGGCTAATATTATGTCATAAAATGCTACAGGCCTCACCACCATTTTTATAAAATTTTGCTCTAATTTTGAGGAAAAATTAATTCTGAATCATATTCTGATTAATTTTGGACAAGAATATCATGATATACCAACTAAATTAACCTTTGTACACCCCAGTAATAAGGATTTTTTTTTTTGGACATTTAAATTAATTAAGATAAATTCATACACACAACGTATACATAAAAACTTGAACACAAAAATTCTTAGTTGGTAGCCTAAGTTCTAAACCAATAGGCCAAGATGAGCTACCTAGTAATCAAGAATTTCGACAGCCAGCTTTTGGAGGTGATGCGTGTCGCTCTTTAAAAGGAGTGGTGTTTTCCATTCGCACTTATCACTAGCGCCTCTCTCTCTCTCTCTCTCTCTCTCTCTCCCTACATTGGGGATAACTGGCTCTGAAGAATGGCAGAGAAGGTGAGCATTTCCCTCTCCACTGTTATTCAGATCCTTCTCCTTCAAATTTGTTAGTTTATCACGAAAAAGATCTCACTTTTTTATTATCTTCTTGTTTGCCTCATAAATTCGATCCGATTTCTTAGAAATTAACTTAGAATTGCTTTAATCCACATAATAGTTTTTATTAACTGTAATGTCTTTAATTTCTTCTTAGCACAAAATGATTTGAATTTCCATCCCTTGGATAGATTAGGCTATCAAACTGCTCCATATAATTTCTTCTCCTTCTCTGAGAAAAACTCTCTCTCTCTCTCTCTCTCTCTCTCTCTCTCTCTCGCTCTCTCTCTCACACATGGACGCAATTTCTCTTATTATTGTGAGAAAAGTTCTTTATACATTGTATCTTGTTGCAGCAGATCTCAACTTTAATTCTCAAAGTAGATCTTGAATGCAAAATCTGCTCCAAGAAAATTAGGAAGGTACTCTGCAAACTCCAAGGTAAGCAGCTCCTACTTCCTATCAACAATCATTTTCTAATTATCTCTTAATGAAACCCTATCATCAGCTATTTTTTTCATAAATTGACGAATTATTAATTGATTTCTTTGAGATCGAGAAAACATTCAATCTGTGGTGTACAATGAAAAAGAGGGCATAGTGATCGTCTCCGGCCCATTCGATCCCAAGAAGCTTTCCAAGAAGCTCTTTTGCAAAGCCTGCAAGGTCATCAAGGATATTCAGATCAAACCGCCTCCACCGCCTCCGCCTCCACCCGAACCCGCACCCAAACCCAAGCCGCCGGCCCCTGAACCCGCTCCACCGCCCGCTCCACCGCCCCCTCCAGCGCCGGAGCCCGCACCACCACCACCACCACCAAAACCAGAACCCAAACCTGCTCCGCCTCCACCAGCTCCCAAGCCTGAACCGAAGCCAGATAAACCACCACCCCCGCCGGCACCATCAAAGCCCTATCCTCCATGTATATATCCGTACCCATATCCGTACCCGTACCCGTACCCGTACCCCTACCCTACGGGTTGGCCTTTCATTCCAGCATGCGGATGCCATGGCTGGTGCACATGCAAGCCTGCTGCAGAGCCTCCGCCGGCGCCGCCGGTGGTGCCAGCTTGTGCCGCACCATGCTATGATGGTTGCAGAACTTGCAAATTCATCTGCGAGGAAGAACCATCGCCCTGCTCGATCATGTGATCTCTCCTTCAGATTTTAATTTGTGTTACTTTTCAATGGTGTACGACAATAAATGGGAAAGTAACGTCGAACAAAGTAGGAAGATTACTATTAATAAAACAAAGAACAATAAAGAGAAAGAGGCAAAGCAGAGCAGATTGGGCATCCTTGGGAAAATTTTGAGCAAGAATATTTCTATTTAAGTTTAATTAAATAAATTTTAAGCTCATTAAATTTATTTTGAAATGAGTATATATTATATACTCATAAAAAAATAAATTTAATAATTTGAAATTTTATTTTAATTAAATTTTAGTAAGTATTGATATTCTGATAGAGGGGAAATGCATTATGAGGCTGACGTGGTCCTGAGGGAATGACATATGCTGATACCGACGGGAGTGTTGGGAGGGAGACTGCGCAGCTACCGGTGGTTAAGTAGTGATGGCATTTAGTGCCACCGACTTTTGTTTATTCTCTATGTAAAGAGTAAAGCTTAAAGTTTTGTTTGAGATGATTTTCTCACTATTTTTTAAAATAGTTTTGTAATACATAATTTTTAATTTTTATACTAAAAAATTGCTTTAAGAAGCAAGAAGAAAGCCGTCCCAAATAAAGTCTTAGGCTTCATTTGGGATGGTTTTTTTATTGCTTTTTAAAACGAAATTTTAGTATAAAAATAAAAATTTTTGTACTAGAACTCTGTTTTAAAAAGCAATAAAAAAACCGTCCCAAACGAAGCCTTAGCCTCTGCTTAGCTTTTCTTTAATATGATGATAATAAATTGTTTTTCTTTTCTATTATCTTTTGCATTCTGTTGTGGTCTTTGGCATTCTTAGTAATATTTACCTGAAGTTATATTTTGACATTTATTATTTCTTAAGAATGCTTTTTTCCATTTATGCACTGAAGTGTGGCTTTAAAAATTTTGTTGCGATTAAAAAGTCTTTTTAATTTTTTTTCATTACATATTGTCTATCAACTTTGGTGCGAGCTATAATATTCATGGTAATAGAGAGTGCTTCACATCTTAATTTTTTTATAAAGATTAAGCAAATATATATAAAAGAAAATTGTAAAAGATTAAATGTTTTACAAGAAAAACTCAGAAAAAGAAAAAATTTGTGGGTCTGACTTAGTTGAAATGATTTCACTATGAGTATGCCATCTATTACAAATGATGTTCATCCATATAATTATGGAAGATGGTGATTCAATATAGTAGACATGAACTATAAAAAGATAAATTTTCTGGTGGAAGTTGCAAGAGCTTTGAGATATGAGTTATTTTTTATACATTGTTTGTTGTATGCTCTATGTTTTTTTGAAGACTAGAGAGAGAAGTCTAGTATGATCTTTTTGTTGACATCGAGAATCGAAGATGATGTCAATAACATACATCGACCTTATTAGCGATGACATGTGTGTTGGAGGCATGCATCAACCTTACAAGCTATGAAAAAGTTTGTTGGGGAATGTAGCCAAATGACTGGTAGTTAAGAGATTGTATTTGGGCAATGATAATTAGATGATAATGGTTGAGAGGACATAGTCGAGTGATGGTGCTCAAGGTATGATAATTATGCAATGATAATTAGACGGTGTTTTTGGCAATAGTTGTTAATGCCGATCATGAGGTAGAGCTCTCTTCAATTCATATTTAAGTTTTGTTTCAAGACTTATCTCCTCCTACTTGTGGAGAATGTGGGTCAATTTATAATTTTATAGACTTATACCTTGATAAATTTAGCCAAAATTCTTAAAATATTCTATCAAATGATTCATATTAGTTCCCTTAATCATAGATCATTCTCTCAATGTTTAAGTGCTTTAATGACAACAAAATTGAGTGATTTTGAGCTTTTCAGCTTCTTCTCATCGAGCTACTCATTTTGACTGTAAATATGTAATAATTTGACCCTTCAAATAATATCCTAAAAGTTTAAATCACACTTAAAGTGCTTGATTTTGGTTTATTTGGAAGTCACTTTTGGTTCTCATTGAGATATTTAGTTCGATTATAAGTAGTCTATAAAAAATAGTAGTGGACACATTTGGCCAACCCACTTAGTGGGATAAAGGCTTTTTGTTGTTGTTGTTGTTGTTGACATTGGGAATTGGCTTTGGTATCGACAGCTTGCATCGACATTGTGAGTGACCACAATAACAAAGTTGACATGGCATTGGCCTTCATGTCAATGATATGCATGTACCTTATGATTGATGTTAGGCGTTCATATTGTACATTGGCCTCATAGAAAATAGGGTGCATTAATATTTTCAGCAATAATGAGCGATGAAATTAGTGGGCATTAATATTGGTGTCAATTTTGTACATTGTCCTCATACATAATGGTGTGCATTAATAATTTAAACAATTTTGAGCAATGAAATTAGTGTGCATCAATTTTATAGGTAATGATGTGATTTGATGTTAATAGTTATAAGTTGAAGGGAGATAGAAGTCAAGCGACGGTAGTTGAGCGATGATAATTGAGATATTTATAATCAGATGATTGTGGTCAGGAGACTATAGTTGGGCAACAATAATTGAGTGATGGTGATTAGGAGATCTTGGTTGGGTGATAGTGGCCAGGTGATCATAGTCAGATGATGGTGATTGAATAACAATGGTCATGTGACAGTCATTATTGGATACGCTTGTCAACATCAGTCATTGGGATGGGCTGACTCTAATTTCAAGTCGAGTATTAGCTCCAAGTTTTATCCAACTTCATGTGAAGAATATGAGTCTATTTATAATTTTCTATGGTGATATTTTGATTGACCTGAAATCCTCAAAAACACTTCATCTGATGACTCTTATTGATTCTCTTAATCATAAGCCATTCTTTTAGTATTTAAGTGCTTTAGTGGCCTCATAATTTAGTAATCTTGAGCTCCTTTGATTCTTCTCATCAAGTAACTTGTTTTGATTTTAAGCACACTAAGATCTAAGATAATTTGTTCATTTAATTAGTATCCTGAATTTTTTAATCACACTTTAAATATTTGGTTTGGGGTCAGTTGGAGTTGGTTTGGATCACTATTGATGTCCATGGGTTCATCTTTTTGAGATATTTATTTCAACTATAAGTTTAGTAAAATTAGAGTTTGAATGTCCTTAAATTTATTTTTAAAAGTTTTAAATTCAAAGATTTGATTAGATGGAATTTTTTGTGATGTATAAAACTTCATTGGCCATGTGCGGATCAATCATTGGCCTCTTCATTTATTTTTTTCCTAAGTGATAATTGAATTATAATAAATAAATGGGAGCATGGATTAGAATATTATTTTTGTTAATAATAATAATAATATAATTTAAAAAAGTAGCATGGTAAAGATAAATTTTATTGTAGCTTAGACAGATATAAGAATTTTGTGTTTGGTGTGAAACTTAAAATTTTCTCATAATTTTGTCATACAAATTTTACTTTAAAGTCATATAAACCCATAAAAATCTTAAATGAGATTTTGATCATTTTGAAGGAAAAAAAAAGGACATTGTATTCTCATTTCCATGAACCTTATCTCTTCTTCTTGATATAAAATAAGAAGGCAGGTTTAAAATTAATTTCAAAAGCCTTTGAATATGATCAACATTTCAAAAGCCTTTGAATGTGATCAAAATTTGGATAAAGGTGACATAAAATTTTCAAGCCAATGGTTGCATTTTTGTGCATGCTAACCCCTCCAAAGTTAATTACAAAATCAATATTTTCTCTCTCTTCCTATAAAAGGTGATGATGCCCCTTTCAAGATATGATACTTATATGCATGGAGTTTGCAACTCTCTCTCTCTCTCTCTCTCTCTCCCCCCTCAAACATAAGTCATACCTCATGAAGTAAATTAAGTGATTTTAAATTTCAAATGGAAGAGCCAATGCATTAATCAAAGAATGAATCAACAATGGGTGAAAAAGCAATTTCCATACTCTTATATGATTGACCACTATGC
The DNA here is from genome assembly GCA_019925795.1 of Dendrobium chrysotoxum. Taxonomy (NCBI): domain Eukaryota; kingdom Viridiplantae; phylum Streptophyta; class Magnoliopsida; order Asparagales; family Orchidaceae; genus Dendrobium; species Dendrobium chrysotoxum. The sequence goes on from CM034311.1 coordinate 27,384,111, forward strand.
CCTTATGGTGCAAAGTAATGTCCATAAATTTGGTATCAGATCAAAAGATGATCAAACATTTACATCATGATATTTTTCAGCATGCTCTTTATGGTGGTAAGCATAAGAGAATGCAAAAGAATGTCATCTAATTTGCATGATTGTTACTATGCATTTATGGTGGATAATAAAAAAAAGATTTCATCAATCTCTTCAGACTGATGGAGGATGGGGACGGTGATGGAAAATGGAAGTGTGAGGGCATAATGGTCTTTTACACACATATCATTATCACATTAATATAACGATAAAAACGATCAGCTATCACCCAATCATACACCATTTTCATTCTCAATGCTTATATTAATAATATGCTTAAATAAAAATATGTAATTATCTATTTAATACAAATCATATAAAATACAATAACTTCTATTGTACCCAATGAAATTAAAAAATTAACAAATCAAAATGTCTGTAATGCTCGTTACTATAACATATAAAAAGTTATATGGTAGAAGTTTGTTAAAACTGGGGAAAATGTAATAAAACTAATCATGAGGAGAATCAAATGATCAAACTCAAAATATTTGAAAACAAAAGTAGGGTATTAGTCACCAACCTCTATTGGAACAATTTTCATTAAAAAAAAAAGCAATATGATGCCAAATTTTGGCTTTTCTCCCTTTCTCTCTCCTTTTTTCCTTCCCCTATCTTCCTCCTTCAGCTAGGGGTGTCAATATTTAACCCGACCCAAAACCTATCCCGAAAAATTTTGGGTTTGGGTCAACCCGTTTGCCATAGGAGTTGGGTTCGGGTTTGAGAGTCCAACCCATTTACAAAATCGAGTTGGGTTCTAGACCTGAAAACCCAAAATGACTTGAATACCCAATACCTTGCAGCACAATCCCTTCACGCTCGCGCCTTACCTGTAACGCACTAAACTTGCCACCTGCGATCCCGCGCTTGCGCCCTAAGCTTGTGTCCGCACCACGCCCATGTGCAGCACCGTACCCTCGTGCCTTTCCAGTCTACTTACAGTACACTAGACCCATCACCCATGATACTACACTCATGCCTGCACTGCACCTGCACGCAGCGCGCTCGCGCCTTGTTGCCCTGCTCGCAGCGCACTAGACCTGTCGCCCGCCATTCTGCTCTCACGCCCTATGCACACGTCCGCACCGCACATGTGTGCAATGCGCTCACGTCCTGCCTGTCTGCCCGCAGCGCACCACACCCGCCGCCCACGATCCCTCGCTCACGCCCTATACTCTCGTTCGCATTGCGCCTGTGCACTCTCGCCCACACTGCACCATACTCATACCGCTCACGCTCAAACTGCAAGGAGATTCGGGTTAGCGGGTCGGATCGGGTCAACCCGGGAACCCGGGGGTGAGGTCTTGGTCCGAAATTATGACCTATTTAAAAAATCGGGTCGGGTTAAGTTCAATTTATTTGGACCCTAGTCAATCTTGGGTTTGACCCGAACCCAACCTGAAAACCTTTTTTTGACACCCCTATCTTCGATAAGCTGGCGGTGCATGTGAGGGAGTGAGAGACTGAGTGTAGAAAATATTATATAAAAATTATTTTTAGAGTGGAGCACCGTAGCGTCACCACATAGTGCTACAACGTTGCATGTCAAATCCAGAATTACTGTACAAACAGAGGCTTAAATGCCGCTGCGACGTTTTTTAATACCACTGTGCATTAGGCCTAACGCCACAGTGCTCAAAGGATTTGCACTGCTGTGCTGCAGTTCAAATAAGAATTTAGATTTTCTTAAACACATTTCAAAATTTTGAGTTGTTACACTATCATTATATTCATTAGACAAATTATAAATGCAAGATTTTGGTGTATTTCCTTGTGAGTTTTTCTTGTTTTTACAATAGTTCATGTACTATTTTTAGCATATTTATCATTGAAAAATAATTTTGATATGTTGTAAAAAACTTATTTCTATAAGGAGTAGGTGTTGCCAACCTTTTAGATTGATTTGTGAATCAAACTCATTTAATATTTTAACCGGCTAGAATTTCATTTTTCTATCATGTTTATTATTCTTCAACATCTCTGCTATCATTCCAAAATTTTAATCCATTTAACCCTCATAAAACTTTAGTCATGCCTCTTTCCAAAACCCTAACTCTTATTATCCACCAACTAGCTATAATCAATCCACATAACAAATTTATAACTTCCTTACCACACATATCATTGTCCTAAAATCATCTTGATTGGTTAGCATCCATTCAAAATCTCTGTTCTGGAGGTCCTATCCTTTCTTATTAAACATAACCAAATATTACAAAAAAAATTTTAGACGAAAATATATTTGGAAATCTTAAAACATATAAATTTTTTTCCATAACAATCCCCCAATACTAAGGCTTCATTTAGGACAGCTTTTTTGCTGCTTTTTAAAGCAACTTTCTTGTATAAAAATTCTTGAAACCAGCAAAAAAGCAGTGGTTAAAAGCTATCCTAAACAAAGCCTAAATATTCCACCACCATTCCAAAATTCCCTGAAACCTTTTAAACAATATCCTCATAAATTGCTATTTTAAAAAAAAAAAATCTAAATCCCTTTATCCTTTATACTAAAAAGGAGGGAAACTAGTTAATCTAAGAAGGCCTCAACATTACTGCAAGGCACAACCTTGCCTTGGAATTTTTTCATGAAGGCTCTCTCCACCACCAAATCATTTTTATTTCAAAAGAAGAGGATGTTCAACTTCATAAACATGACATCCTGAAATTAAGTTGATATATAGGTCCTCTTCTAAAATTGTTATTATTGTTATTATTAGTGATCTTGACATCTACACATTACACAACTAGCTACACCTAAAGCTATGAATCCTCCACCTTCTATATAAATATATGAAGCATTTTTCTCTCTCATTTCACCACACCTTCAACTTATAGATTTCTTGAGACAACTTTTTTATTACTTCTTAAATCAGTTTTTTAGTATAAAAATTTAAATTTTTCTACTTAAAAATTATTTTAAGAAGCAGTAAGAAAGCCATCCCAAACGAAGCCTTAGTTAAGCATGCTTCATCTAGGAAGAGGACTTGATGTAGAACAAATAAGGAGGCACTAATTATATTATTTTAAAGACTTATCATTATGATAATTATTTATACTTTATTTTTATTATATTTTATTTCTTTAAATAATTTGGAAGTATGCCATGTGAGATTTAAATATAATTTTTTCAACATTAAGAATTATTTTAGAATCATATAAATTAGCTCAAATTTAGAATTCAAGAGAAGTACCTAAATATTTAGTTAAATTATTTAAAAGAATTTTTGCACTGAAATTTTGATGTACTTTTTAATTATCCTTTATTATTTATGCACATGATGATTCAATTAAAAAAAATTTGATTGCTTGAAAAACCTTATGTCTAGAAGAAGTGGGAAGTGCTAACATTTCGAATTGATTATGAATCAACCATAATTAACAAAATTCTATCGTATAATTTTTTACCTTGTTTCTTGGGATTCATTTGGGACGACTTTCTTACTGCTTCATAAAGCATATTTTTAATGCAAAAATTTCAAATTTTGTACTAAAAAAATGACTTTAAGAAACAGTAAGAAAGCCGTCCCAAACGAAATCTTAATCTTTTACGTACCTCTCCATCATTGCATTAACCCACTTTAACCTTAATTCAGTGTTGTCCACTAGTTACGAACAATCCAAACTAAAAAGTCATAACTTCTTAATCACATATTTAATTAACTTAACATCATATCTTTTAGCAAGCTAACATCCCAAACTTTTGATTTGAAGGTATCACCCTTTTCATCAAAGAAAATCTAACCAACAATTGCAAAAAACTTTCAGCTTGAAATTTATCAAAAAAATCCTAAACTAGATAGTGGAAGGAAAATGAGCCCAATCTGAGAGTAAATATAACAATGACTTTATTTTCATTTGTTTCCATCATATTTATAAATCATATATGGTGCATTCAAAATCAAATTGCAAGAAATGATAATATTTAATTCAACTTTTAAAATAAAGAGGGAAGGAGACTTGGTTTCATTTGAGATAGCTTTAATTTCTTGCTATTTTTTGAAACAACTCTTTTAGTACAAAAAATTTTTAAATTAAAAATTTTTAAATTAAAAATTTTTATACTAAAAAATAGTTTCAGAAAGCAGCAAGAAACTGTCCCAAACGAAACCTAACGGCTCGTGAGTAAACAATTACTTGCAAGGAGGCACATTTTTGTTTGGAGGGTGGAGGGGCTTATCACTTCGTTTTGGAGTTAAATCACCTTTGGGATGCTGATATGGAGGAATCTTTTGACTTGCATGGCAACTTCTGGATTTAGCTTTACATGGTGAAGGGCTAATTATAGGGATTTATATTTATTATATTCTTCTTCAAACCTATCATCATTATTTTCTAACAACTAAATAAAAAAAATGAATTTTAAAATTTAAATTCAAAATCTTCAAATTATTTTTAATTTGAACATATTATTATGCATCAATTCTCCTCTATTTTAAGAACTTCACCCATAAATGTTAAAATTGTTTAATATATAAAAGTAATATAAATATTTGATTATGTGTGTGCATATATATATATATATATACACACACACACGCGCGCATAAAACTTCATTGATAATCACTTTTTTTCCTATGAAAGATTATAAACATCACCATATTATAAAACTATGGTTGACACTGTTGACCTCGTTTTCACCTAGTCATCTCGACCGCATCAATTGATTCGATTGAGCCTCGTCGAATTTGATTCGACTCGAATCAACACCAATTTGAGTTTAATTTCATCAAATTAATTTGACAGAGTCGAATTGAACCCAAATTAGCTTGAATTGAGCCGAACCGAGTTCGATTCGAACCCAATTTCAGCCCAATTGACTGAACTTGAGTTCGATTGGGCTCGAATCCACCTTCCATCCAATTCAAATATTTTCCCAAATTAAGTAATTGGATCCAACGGCTCTGATTGCATTGAAATTTTGATTCTATCGCGGTCCATGCATCTCGGTTGCATAACCTCCCATTTTGGTGCATATCTGAGTATCTATAACCGAGGCTTAAGCGACATAGTATCGTTTCGATGTTTAGAGCAGAGCAGAGCCTTTGGGGAGACGGTTTTAGAAGCCATTGATGAAGCCTTTCTCGATGCATTCGCAGACCCGCCCTTGCTCTCTCTCACACACTCTCTCTTGAAGTCTCCAACTCCAAAGCACGAGCCCTTGCTCTCCGGCAATGAGCACATTCATCCCTATTTCATGCCTCTTTGTTCGCACACCCTAGGAAGATCGAAGTCCTTCCATCTCTCCCCCTCTCGTGTGACCCAAAGCCTGCTGAGCTTCTCCCAATCTCTCTCTCTCTCTCTCTCTCTCTCTCTCTCTCTCTCTCTCTCCTCCCTCTCTCTCTCTCTCTCTCTCTCTCCCCCCCCCCCCAATTTTTTCTCAGGTTCGAACAAGAGCTGAGGCCCTCCACTCTTCTTCTCTCGCTGGTTTGCCCTAGAGGATCCGCACAGCTCTCCCTCTTGTGAGTTGCGAGTCCCTTCCCTTCCTCTGATTCCTTTGGTTTGAAGAGGCAACCGTCGAAGGCCCAATCTTCCTCCCCTCTCTTGCTCGGCTCTTCCCAATCACGCGCCCTAGGAAGCTCTGGATCGACCTCCGACCTTGCTACCGACCCACCATCGGTCCCTAGCCACCAGACTGTAGTCCCCCTTGATGCCGACGCATGCCTTGTCATGGTCTCGATCTGCCCCCACTGACCAACTTTTGACCTCCATGCAAGTGATTTCTCTCTTCTTCTTCCCTTCCCCACTTTTTTCTCTTCTGCTTCTTCCTTATTCTTCCTCTTCTACTTTTCTCTCTCATCTTCCTCCTTGTTGTTTGAAAAAGTCATAGGAATACTCATGTTTTCTTCTCTCAAAAAAAAAAAAAGAGTGAATGGCTAGCTTATATTATTACACTTGCATTGTTTCTCTTTGACTAAAAGAGCCTCTAATCCACACAACAGTAAATTAGCCATTTACATACACACTATTTCTTATTATTGGCAGCAATTTACATGCACACTATTTCTTATTATTGGCATGCAAGGTATTTCTATCAATGCTTATTCAGAAGATAGGAGGACTTTGATTAAATAAAGGATTGTTGGATGAATGCATCTCTACTTCTTTTCATTCATACTTCCAAAAAAAAAAATCCATGGGTTGGAGGAAGATGAAAAGATTATATATATATATACATGCATACACGTTACAAATGGTAATCACACACAAAGCAAGCATTCACACAATTTTCATCACAATATTGTTTATGACTAATTAGAAGGAGTTTCCAAATAATTGCATGCTTCAATGATATACATATATACATGATAAATAGATGAAAATTGAACTCTTAGACAAGAGAGTGGAGTCTCTTTACCTTTTTTTTAGTTGTCTCCAGCATGGACGCTTGATGAGCCTTACCTACATTAGAGAATTAAATGCACATTTGTGCCTCAAATGCATAGCTTGCAATCATCAATATGCATAGAATACTGTTGATTTTTGTTTAACAAATAATGTTCATGCATGCTAGTAAGGGTTAATATCTTGTTAGTACCTTCTCATGATAAGTTGCATGATATATAAGTATGTTGTGGTAATTTCTTAGTGCGTTTGATGCATTGTTATGTTGGTGGATTCACAAGGATTGGGGTGATAGGATTCTACCCACTTGTTAATATTTATATTTAAGCAAGATAAGTAGTACACTTGTGAAGGTTCTAAGGAGCCCTATTCCATAATAATTGTTCCTCTAAGTTGCTTTGAAATAATCATTCCATAGATCATTGCATTTGGAGCATGCTAAAAGAAATAGATCACTCATGAAATGAAAAGTAATTATCTAGGTCGTAAAATATGCTTCTTTCCATATTCTTGGGTGAATTGATCTCTCTATAATTTCATGGATGTGAGCGGATTTAATGAAGTTTGATGTTTAAAAAAAAAGTGTATGCATCCAAATTTATGTCTCAATATTATGTGGTAAGTGAAATTTACATGTTTGTTTGAAACTTCAATGTTATTTGCAAGGGGTATTTCTTTTCATATTGTTGGGTGAATATTTTTTTTCCACGACCTCATTAATTTAAGCATGTGTGGTGAAATTCAATATGTAGAGATGTTTGCATTCAAGGCTATGCTTCAATACCATATGTTCATAATGGCATCAAGTGAGATCCATGAGTTTTGTTGGTTAAATGTCATATGGTTCACGTTTTGTTATTACAAGCTAAGTTTGATATGAAAGAAAAGAAAATAAGCATGAAATTTTGTAAGTTGTTCTTCACATCCATTAGTGATTGTATGATATATGTATTGATCTTGAAGTAAGGATGATGGCTACAAAATAAAAATAAGTATTTTTGGCATTTATCTTCTTTCTTTCGCCCATCAATGCTAGAATTTGTTTTGTTCAATTGGAAGCCTACATGTCTGATGTGATATGTTGAGAATTTTATGAGCATTGAAATTGCTTTCCTCTCCCCTTTCTTATGGAAGTATTGAGTACATATTTTATTCATAGATCTACATTGATTTCTCTTAAGAAGAAATGTTTCTTTGAACATATTTCTCTATCGCAAATTACTCTTTAGATCTCTTTCTTGAAGCATGGAATATAGATTGAACTTGTTACTACATCTCATTTTCTAAAAAGAGTTAAAGTTGCAATCTGTCATATGAAAGAATCTTGATTTAAGGAAATTATTTGTGTTGAAACTCATTCACTAGCATTGTATTATCACTTCGTTGGGGATGTTTAAAGACATGATTGATACTATGTGATGGAAGAATTGACCACTATGCTAGATAACTTTGCTTGTCTTACATTCCAATCTTGAAAGTGCATAAACCTATGTGCAAATTACTTTGTGATTGATTTAAGAAAAGCTCACATATATTTGTGTCTTGATCATGCCATAAACGATGGCTACATACAAAGCAATCATATAGCCTCACAATTATATCATTCATGATTAGTTGACAAAATTTATACATGAATTCATGCTTAGAATTATTTTAATAATGAGATAAAAAAACTCCTGAGTTTGTGCTCCAAATTATATATACATGGGAAGTTAATGATGTGTGAAAGTGTTAAATATAGATAAAATACACCTACATTTCATTTATATACATTTATATTGGTGTTGGTGTTTGAAAGCGGGTTTTGAAAAGTTTAATTTTCTTTGAGAAATTTAAATTAATGTTAAAAATTTTAATTCTAAAATCAAACATCCCATTAGAAAAAAGTATACCACCTTGGGAGGTGAAAATTAAATTTCAGGATGGGGTTCAGATTTAGAATTATAAATTCTATCTTGAACATCATAACCAGATTTAAGAGAGAACTTTGTATGGCCCCGAAGGGTCAAAAAAAAGTTCAGTCGAATATCGAGCTATGATAGTCAAGAGGAGCGATCGTTAATTTTATATTCGAATTCATTTTAACAAAAGATATATCTCCTTGAAGGGAGAAGATATTATTTATAAATAATCGTTTGAACATAACGATAACAATCATTAGTGATTTAATTTTCCCAAAGATGACTAATTGAGTTTTGAAAATTAATTTTGAAAAATTAGATATGGGTTCTAAATCTCCGACGAGTGCAAGCCCTCGTAGTTAATTACATCGTGGGAGATCAGAGTCCCCTACGAAAACTTTCGATTAAAATAATGGCAGAAATTTTGTTTGGAGATTTTCTAGGAATGATATCAAAGAGATGAAATTAGAATTTCAAATAGGATTGGAGCAAGATTGAACACTTATTTTGGAATCAAATGAGGAAGGGTAGGAGGCACTTTAGGATTCTGAAACGATTCAGAAGTGCCCCGACCTAAGCTAAGTGTTGGGCTTTAAATTTTGGATTGAAAGAATGTTTAATTTGAGTTAAGCATTTTATTAGAAATTTGGGATTATATTCCCAGAAGTTGGGGTCTTATGACTCAAAAAGAAATCAGCCCCGGATCCTAACTCTAAATTTAGACACTGGAACACAGTAGTCCGAACCTAGCTAATGCAGTGCAAAATCTGGACTTACCCCGGCCTGGATTGGGGAGCCAGCTAAACCACCTAAGCGCTTCAAAACCATGAGTCTGGTCTTTTGATGCGGAGTAATCAGGAACGTTATTTAAGATAGGTTTAAGAAGTTGGGGTCGACGTCTATAGCAGATTCCTAATTGACCCCTTGACTTATGTCGGGTGGAATGCTTAGACTAAAATGCAATTAAAATTTTAATTTAATAAGTTTCTAATGCGATGCATGCTGGTTAAAGTATCCAAATTTGGTATGCATGAAATTTAAAAAAAAAGGCTAATAAAATAATTTTTTTGAAAAGACTAGACTTCCCCAGATCCAGCACCTCATCCTCATAGGTCGGATTATCTGGACTCTACCCGCAGGCCGGGAAGTGTCTTATAGCAAGGAGGGAGAGAGATGCAGTAATATGCATGCGACCCCGGACGATTCCGGCTATTCCCTAGGTCGTTAAATTTCTATGTTATTTAAATCTTAAAATTTTAAATATAGGTTATGAATAGAAATATTTTTGGTCCTTAAAGAGCCTAACGAATTCCAGGCTAAAACAAAAAGAACGGCATTTAATCGCCCAAAAAAACTAAGAAAAGCAAGCAATCCTATACGCAATCAAATTAAATCACAATACATTAAATAATCAAATTAATTAAGTAAATGTCCATAGGCAAATTGTCTTGCTTATTACAACACAGATTTACATAAATTAAAAGTGGTCGGGCACCACTAACAACAACCCGGATTCTAATCCTAATACAGATGCAAGTGACTTTGAGTGGGATACTCTATGTCTTCAACTTCTCGAGCTCCTTAGATTCTTCGTGGCTGGATACCCAAATGGAAAAGAGAACTCTTCCCTTGAGGGGGAGGTTACTCTTTCCACTTTGGGTAGTAAAGTGATCCAAATTTAGAGTTCCAAATGGATGAGGACTATCCCCCAAAGGGGTATCCTTTCCTCTTTGGAATCCAACCTTTGGATCTATGTATCCCAAACTCAAAGTGCCACTTTCACAACTCAATACTCAAACAAATTACATGAATGTAAAAATAAAAATTCTAGACTCGATCCTGCAAGGTTATCCTAAATATTTAAATATTAAAACACATCCCAAGCAGTTATATATATATGCATGTAAAAGTAAACACACTTAGCCACGCTCTTTTTTATTTGGGGGCTAAGCAGCTGAAGCACCTGTAGCATTTATATTTATGATTTATTTAGCCCCCTTTGTTGCCCTGCATGAGCGTGGCCACATGCAGAAAATTTAGTGAGCATCCAGATCGTTCCTAACCTAAGGGTAATCTAATCGCCCATCACATCAATTCACAGAGTGCAGTAAAGAAAGTAAACAAACACATCAATCAACTTCAATCACAACATGCAATGAAAACTCGAAAAACTCGGCACATAGCAGAAAAATAAACACCGGCCTAGCCTAGATCTAGGGTCGGTTGTCCTAGCAAACCATCTAAAGTGTGTGAAGTAGGTCGTGTGGCTGGGGTAGATCCTAGGATGGGTAATTGATTGAAGTTGTTTGATGACCTGATTGGTTGAAAGGCTTAAGGGAGATTTTAATTGAAGTTTAAGTCTTAATGGTTTAAATTTGATTTTAAAATTGATTTTAATTATTTATTAAATACCACATTTGTTGCACACCGAGGCCAGGAAGTTTATTTCACCTTTCTTGGGGCTAATTTAATAGCCTCGTAGGCCTGGGTTACCCAATGGTACCCGATATAATTAAGTGAATCGAGTTTGATTAAAGTTTGAATATTGATTAATTTTTAATTAAACTGATTGGTTGCTGGTTTTAAAATAAAATCGTTGTTTTCTAGAATTTTGAATGATTTATTGAATTTTAGAATTTTCTGGATTATTTTAATTAGTTAATTAAGGGGTCCAAAGTTGACTTTTCAAATTAAAACTAATTTTACAAGTTTCAAATTTTTAATAAATATTAGACCTTATGATGAGTTGTTAGACTATTAGTATGCTCAATTTGGAGTTTTTTACGAAAAGTTATGATTTTTTAAAGTTCAGGCCTAGATTTGAACTACGGTTGACCGAAAAGTTGACTTTTTGACTTTGACCAGATTTTGGAGGTTTGACATTTTTAGAAAATACTAGACCTTAATTGGAGTTGATTGACACTAAGTTTGCTCAATTTGGATTTTTCTGTAATTAGTTATGAATTTTCAAAGTTTCCTTAATTATTGAATTTTTAAAATTGTTTAATTAGGAAGGTTTTGATCATTTTGATCCAAACTCATCCCAAACTACATGGAATCACTCCCAAATGTCAGAGATGACCCATGGGAGCATTTCAAAGTGTTTAGAAATTATTTGAGATTTTTAATAATTTTTAATTAATTAATATAATTAATTATTAATTTTCATTAAAAGTCAAATTAAAGTTAAATTAGGAGCCAGTCTACGGGCTTTTATTTTTCCTAGATAGAGGACTAAGTTCTGGTCAATTTGATATATTATTTATAATTTTTGGACTTAATTTGGATTTATTACATTTTTTTGAATTTTTTGAGTTCTTTAAAGGGTTGAAAGTTTGAGTAATTAATTTTCTAACTTAATGACCTCCAAATTCAATGAAATTTAAACCTAAGATACTTCATGTCACTAAGTTTTCTATGTTCAAGTTTCACTCCTATAGGGTGTGTGTACAATCCCCTAGGAATTTTCTAAGTTTTCTAGACTTTTTCTTAATTATTTTTCCTAGGTGTCTCTACTATTCAAATATGCATGAAATTTGGTTTTTCTAACCCTTACACATATGCAATAACACCACAAAAGTTATGCAGCCTAATTCTATAAAAAAATGGAGTTATGAATTTTCAAAGTTTTGGGTCCAAAATGGACCAATTACCTTAAAAATTCACATCATAGAAATTCAATGGGTATCTGAATCTAAGAAAATTATAGTACATGTCTAAGATACCCAAATACCTTCCACCAAAATTTGGGGCTCAATTGACCACTGGATTGTGAGAACATCATAAAAAACCGATTTCAAAGAAATAAAAATATCTCACAATCCAGTAATCAAATCAACTCAAAATTAATTTTAATAAATACTAGGCTAAATTATCTTTCCAACGAGCCCAAAAACACTTAATTTGGTGGAAAGATGAATTTACTATGAATTTTGAAAGTTATGACTTTTTTTTTTTGAATTTTTAAGTCCATTAATAAGCGGCGCCAATCATTGGCAATGATCGGCGCCAAAACGGCGGCGGCTTGTGGCATTTTGACATGAGAAGTACTGTTTATCAATCACCTATCCATGCCATCACTAATCCCGAACCGTCCGATCGAGAAAGATAGAAAATCGGACGGCCGAGATCGATCAAGGCCGTTTTAGTTCAAAATGAACTAGAAAATTAAAATACTCATAACTTTCAAAATACTTGTCGAAATTTAACAAAATTTGAAACATAGGCTCATGGGAACATGAACTTTCATTGCCTAGAGTTTGGAGACCCCAAGCAATGAAATTTTTGAGCAGTTTTAAATTAAAATTTAAACTTAAAATGAGCATAACTTGCAATTCAACCGTCGGATTTTTGAGATCTTGAGCTTGTTGGAAAGCTGCAGTGATCCTCTACAACTTTGATGAAGACACCAAGAGCTGGATCTAATTGGATTGAAAGTTGTGTTGGAAAACCCTCTTTCTCTCTCTAGAATGCTCTCTCCTCACTAAAATAGTGATTTGAGGCTTGGAAATGATGGGAAGAAGCTTGGGAAAGCCTTGGAGATGGATGGAGAGGATGGGTAAGGCTCTAGGAAGGTTGGAGGATGGAGGAGAGTTGGGGGAGAGTTGAGGGAGAGTGAAGAATGAAGATTGTTTCTCTTAGGTTAAGTTTCTCCCACCTCTACCCTTGGCTTTTGGATTGGATGGTCTTGATTTATTTGGAGGGAGTTTGGATGCATGACAAGTGTCCCCTAAGCTACCCAAAGCTAGGGAATAGGGTTGGTGGTGAGTGTGACCTCTCTTGGTCCATGGGAAAGGGGACCACAAGCCTTTTCCCCCATTTGGGTGAACCAAAGCTTGGCTTGGTTTAAGGGGTTGGCTTAGGACTTCTTAAGAGAGGAAATGGGTCACTTTCTATCAGGTTTGAGCAGGTTTTGGATTAAGCCATGGATTGTCAATGTGGCTTGGTGATGTGGCCATGATTTGGCCTCTTTCTATAGGCTTAAAGAGGTTTGGAGAGGGTTTTGACTCCTCTAAATGGGTTGACCAAGTCAACCCAAGGGGGATCTTGACTTGAAAAGCTTTTGGACATGTCAAGGGTGTCCAATTGAATGATTTTGAGGGATTGATTTGATTTAAAATGGGTTCAAACATTGAAATTGACCTTAATGTGGGTTAAGGGTTGATTTGGTCAACCATGGTTGACGTGGTCAACCTGGTCAAAACATGAGTTAAATTTGGGTCAAAAGGTTCAAATGAGTATTTTGAGATCAATGGAGGTGGTTTCATACATTGGTAAGGTCATTTGGATTGAAATTGATATTTGAAACCTTAAGGGGCATTTTTGGTCAACCTTGGTTGACTTGGTCAACCAAGTCAAACCAAGACTTGAGTTTGGATCCAATGTGTTTCTAATGATATTTAGGATCCATTGGGATAGGTTTTGAAGGTTTATATGGGAAGGTCAGGTTGAACTTTGGGGAAAAGACCAAAAACCTCTATAAAGGGCATTTTGGTCATTTTGACCCCTAGTCAACATTGGGTCAAACTAGGTCCAACAAAGTGTAGGTTATTGGTCAAAAAGTCATAAAAAAGGTCATGGATATGGTCAAAAGGTTTAGAAGGCATCCCAAGGTCAAATTCCACCGGATGGCAAGTCCAGTGGCATAGGTTGTAAATATCTGAAGGTTTTGCAGCCTTTGGGAAAAGATTCAGTTTGAGGGGCTAGGAGTGTTGAATTGAGCTCAAATTTAGAGGGTTGACCCTAGAGACATGTTTTATCAATATGCAATTGATGGATCATGATTTTGGAGGTCACTTGATTGGGTTTCTAGATAATAGAAAGTTTACCCATAAAGGGTTTCAGGACCTAGGTCCTTGACCTTGAAGGTTTGATTTGGAATGTTGGATTTGGGTTGGATTTAAGAGTTAAATGATTGACCTTGAACCATTCATATCAATGAAAATCAAATGAATGATTGAAATTAATTGGACATGATTTGGAATTTGATTGAATATTGATTGAAGGCTGGATTAAAGATTGAGATGAAAGATAGAACTGGGTTTGATTGGGATTAAATTGGGTCTTTATTAGGACCTTTATGACTGAGGGGTGGACATCTCCCCATCATTAGGTCACTAAAAAGAAATCCAAGTGGGTCCTAGTGACCTCATACAAAAATGAGGTCAACAATTGGTTGTGTAGATTCGTTGGAAAGTCCACATACATATTTTAGTTGCAAAAATCATCTATTCAATGCAAGACTTGTAGCTTTGATGAATCTTCATGTACATGTGCCCTATATTTCTATATCATGTTAACATGCTCAATAGAAAGTTTGTATGCTAGTTAAGATAGAGAACATGTATATGAATATTTGGTAAGTGACAATTATCTTATGTTTGATGACTCATGCCTTTGTTAATTATATATTGTGTTGATGTTGAACACCACTAAGCATGTCATATCGGTTCATGAGAAGATAATGCATGTGAAATGTCTACACTCGTAAGAATGAATTTCCATATTATTTGAATATGTGACATTAGATGAAATTTATAAGTTGATTGAAAAGTTCTCATGTATATTTGAGAGTACATTGTAGAAGAATTGATTCATGTGTTAGTAAGTCTTTATATGTTGCATGGATATGTGTATGTTTCTCCATCCATGTTAAGAAACTTTTGTATGCTCTATATGTGATTTACTTTCTGCATTCTATGATGGAAAATTTTCATGTTCATGTTTGTAGACATTTATATGATTCATATATAACCATTCTCTACACCCTATGTTAGAAAACTCACATTAATCTATATTATAATGATAATGCATACATGTTTAATAAACTCAAATATTGAATTGCTTATTGGTTAGATTCTTATATATTTGCTTTTCCTTGGAATATTACTCTCTTTACTTTTGCTTGTGAGGTAGGTCGTGTCTTGCATATGTGTTGGTTAGCGGGTCATGCTTGATTGGGTCTTATGAGAAGGCTCTTATATTCTATCGGGGGCATGCAGTTACGCCTCGACTCACTAGTCATGTATAATTTATGTAACTCTATCAAGACTTTCTCATTGTATCTCGAATGACAACGCACTCACACACATGATTTTTTTTTTACTTTCCCACCCTATAATATATGGTAGGATGTTTTGTCATTAGCCTTAGGATAGTACACTACAAAGTTCTGGCCTTATTGGATGGGAATTTCCCCCTCTGTGAACCCTATAGACCTCCATGATCACCTAGACCAGTAGTGTAGGCCCACCTATTATGTCATGTGCATCGATATTTTCTGCACAAAGCGGGCTTTGCTAAGATAATTTTTTGTAGGATTTTAAAAGGTTTAAATAACTCTAAAACTTTTATCTTTAAATTTTTGGCTTTTAACTGTTGTGTCTTTTAACATAATGAGGAATATGAAAAAAATCAAAAAAGTTAAAAAATTTATTGGCATTAGTGTGGTAGGTAGATTTGTGTGTTAGTGTTGTGTTATAAGTCTCCTGTATAAGCGATAGATTTGGTTAAGTTATTCACACTTAACATAAAAGCCATTTTTAGAATTTGATTTTATTGTAGGTGTCAAATAAAAGAGAAATAGGTTGAGTAACAAACAAAATTTGATTACATAAGAAGATAATTATTTGGTAACCCAGGCCTACAAGGCTATTAAGTTAGCCCCAATGAGGATAAAATAAACCTCATGATCCTAATGTAAATAAAGGCAGTTGTCACCCAACATAAATAATTAGTTATAAACTACTAGTTAACTAATTAATTCAACGTAGTTGATAACATGGGTGTAAAATTCTAAGCCTCGTAGAAGCCTAATGTATCTAACGGTAATGAGTTCTTCTATTCATATGTTAGCCTCCTAAAATAAATTTACCATAGATATAGGAAGCTTAGAATTTTTTTTTTATGGTGGATAATAAGCCCACTTTAGTGTGTCACCTATTAGCCTTATCTTGAGTCTTAGAAAATCAAGGGATGATTAACCGACCTTGCCACCTCATAATTATTTCAGCCTTGATTAGGTGTGCAATTGAGGATAGGCTATTTGCCTCTCAATTCTTTATAATTTTAGTACAGGTTAGGGCACATATCTTTGGACTCTTCATAACTCAATAATCATAATTATAACCCTTAAACTATGTATTAATTAATTCATCCTAAATGACTAACCACTTAAAGAAAAATTTGAGGGCTAATTAATTAAATAGTATGAACCTGATCTTGCAACTTGAACCTCTCACCTAATTTGGATAGTTATAAAACACTAATTTTGTATACACTTATGTGCTGGATTGGACATATTTTTATAGGCATCCTAGGATAAGGTGTAGTTAGGATAATATTTTATTCTTTCTTTTTTTTACATTTTACATATGTGATGATGTATTTTTGGCTTGGTTTATTTATGATTATTTTATTTGTTATTTTGTGGATTGATGAGTGGGTAATTGCCCTCAAGTAGTTAGAATATTTATAGAGATATTTTCTGTAGGTGGCCACATTTTCAATGAGCTAATAAATACTATTATAATTATTATAAATATGCTTTATAATAGGTACTGCGAGTAATGCTAAGCCCTTGGGAATGTGATCCTAAGGATTAGGTTTGGATGTGTATTATGATTGTTATATTATAATTGTGCTAATCTCTATTTTGTAGGGTGAATTTATAATTTTTATTTTCAAATATAATTTTAGTTAGGAAAGTCATGTAGGTGTGTGGGTATTTTAGAAGGCAGGAGGCTAAATATATAAAGATCGATTAAGACCCCACATATCATTTCAGTGATATATATATTTAAGCTGAGTTGTAATTATGATAGAGCTCAACTATATATATTTTTATTTTCCTAAGGTGTATTGCAGACCACAACTACATTTATGGCCATTAACTAGTATTTATTATTTGATGATTGGTGTGTTTACTATGATTACGCATTAAAACTAAACACTTTTTCTAGGTTTCTTACTTTGTTTTGCTTGGGGTGGCTCTAATGAAGTCCTCATTAGGCTTTAGTGACTCAACACCCATAATGATTTACTAGATTTCATACTGTACTATTTTACTATTTACAGATTCTACTGCAACTACATGTGAGCTTTATTATTTCTACACAGATTCATGGTCATAAAATGTTACTGTTATAATTAGATTGCTGACATATATATTGCTCCTTTATCTTGTGTTGAGTTTAGTTATAGGTTTTGGTGACCTAATGAGCTTTTAGCTTATTATATGTGATTAAATAATTTCATATCAGGACAATGGAGTAAGAGTGTGAGATTGATCAGGATTCTTTCAGGTTCATGTTCTTTTTATTTTAGCTATTATTTTATACTCAGGACAGAGTAGTTGTGATATGATTATTTAGATCCTGACTAGTATACATAATTTTTTTGAGAAATGAATACAGATGTACATATAGATGTTTTGAATTCTAGAATTATTTCTGTTATTTATTTTTGATAAATGAAGTTAGATGGCTCTAACGTTCTTTGTTAAATGATAAAAGTAATTCTTCCAAATTAGATAAATATTATTTTCCATTGAGATGTGTAGGCGAAAGCCATTATTCTTCATGGATAATCGTATATATAACTCCATCTGCTCTCCCATTGGCCTATGACCGTTTTGTCTTATGAGATAGTGCGATCATACCTTTTGCATTATAACCCCCGTGTATAGTATCCTTTCATAGGCCCATAGACACCTTTAATTATTCAAGCCATATAATACCATTCTAACGTAATCATATATAAGAATCATTATGCCGATAAATCGTGCATCTTTTAGTAGTCAAATTACATACCTCGTGTTTTATGTTTAGTGCTTTAATAAAGAACAATTATCTATTGAATGTGCATATCAAACATATTTAATTGTGATAAATTTTCTTATAATAGATTCTACTAGGTTGCTTAATGGACTATTACTCTAAGAGCAAATCTTCCACCATTAATTATTATCTTAATTCAATATTTATGTTTTTGTTGCGGGCTCAAATATACGCGGCGATAGAATTTAAATTTCCGTCTCAGCGTTGTACGTATATCCAGCACACAAACAGAATTGAAATAGTAACACCAGGATTTTTACGTGGAAAACCCTGGAAAGGGAAAAAACCACGGGGCCGTGCCCAGTTGAAAGAGTTCCACTAGTGTTGTTTGAAATACAAGACTGATTCGTCCTTTAAATTCAGGGCGATTGGATTACAACGAGTATCAGTTACAAGGACAGGCAGAGTTCCGACGTCACTCGGGGTGTCGAGCAGAATTCCGGCGTCACTTGGAAAGAAGTCCGGCGTCACTTGGAGAGAAGTCCGGCGTCACTCGGGCGTCGGGTAGGATTCTGGCGTCACTTGGAGAGATGTCCGGCGTCACTCGGCGTCGGGTAGAATTCCGGCGTCGGGCAGAATTCCGACGTTGCTCCCCTGTCGGGCAGAACTCTGGCGTCCCTCGGGCGCCAGATGGTACTTCGGTGGTGTTCCGGCGGTGTTCCGGCGGTGTTCCGGCGGAGTTCCGGCGGTGGTCGAGGATGAGCTGTTCCCTCCTAGGCTTCTCTTCTCTTCTTCTTCTTCTCTTCTTCTCTTCTTCTCTTCTTGGCTTCTTGGCTTGGGTCCCCTCTTAAGAGAAATGAGGGGTTATTTATAGTTTTTCTAGAGTGGCATAGCCCGTAAATATGTGAGGGATCAAGGGCAAATAAGGAGTGATCCGGACGAACGGTCGATATTGAATCCCTTAATCGTGAGCCGTTTATCAAGAATTTGAAGGTCTTAATGATATCAGAATTCTGCGATCTTGGGCTCGTTGGATTCGTCTCGTCGAGCCGCTCGATTCGAGTATAAGCTCGTCAAAATCAGAGACCGTTTGGTAACTCAAATTGCTGTTTGATGCTTCCAACAGCACTTCGGGCACTTGATTTGGACTCGTTTGGGCTCGGATTGAGTTGAATTTGGTGTTGTTGGATTCGTATTTCCGAGACGCTCAGTTCGACTGTAAGCTTGCTGAAATCGGAGTTTAAATAGTCTCCGAATTAATTTTTGAAGTTTCCAACTTGAGTTTTTCCTCGAGATTCGTGCCCGATCAAGATAATTTTCTGATGACGTATCAGTTGCCCCCCTATTTTTGGACGTCAAAGCTCCAGGAGTCCAAAAATATATGTGTCGGCTTTTCACTTTGGCAAAATTGCAAAAATTTGCGTTCTGAAAATTACACGTTTACTCGAACTTGATTATAGAGGCCCCGTTGAGTTCCGAAAGTGTCAAAATTGAGTCCGGAACGTCGAAAAACGTGTCCGGGGACCCCAAAAACGTCGAATTTGGACCGTCCGGGCCCGAAATTGGAGCCCGGGAACGGGTAGGCGGCCGTACCGGCCGAACCGGCCGGCCGCCGCCGCCGCCGGCGCAGAACCGCGCCGGGGAGCGCTCGGCCCGCGCTGGGCCCGCCCGCGGCCCGCGCTGGGCCCGCCCGCGGCCTGTTCGCGGCCCGCCTGGGGCCCGCCCGCGGCCCGCCCGTGGCCCGCGGCTGGCCCGCCCTTGGCCCGCGCTTGGCCCGCCTTCGGCCCGGCTGGCCGCGCCCCTTGGCCGGGCGGTTTGGCCGGCGGTTAGGGGAACCGCCGGCCGGTTTTGCAATATTATATTATTATATATTTTTTTTTTAAAATGGGGCCCGAAAAATTCCGAAAAAATCCCAAAAAATTCCGAAAAATTTGAAAAATTTCAGGGAATTTAATTGAATTTTGGAATCCTCCCCCCCTTAAGGAAAACTATAAATAGACCCCCCAAGGCTTAGTAGAAACTCGCCCCTTCTTCCCTTCTTCCTCTAGCTTTCTAGCTTTTGGCATTCTGAGGCTTTCCGCCATTTTTTAAGTAGGTGACTTTCCCTACTTGACTTGGCGCCCCTCTTTTTGTGCAGAAGTTAGTGGCTTTCTCCCTTCCTCCCCTCGTTCTTCCTCCCTTTTTCTTCCTACTTTGGAGGCTTTCCGCAGTCTTTCGTAGGTGATTTTCCCTACTTAGATCTGCGCCCCTCTTTAGTAAAGGGAGCAAAAATGGGTGACCCCGCTTCCTCTAAAATTCCTTCAGAAGATCATCCTGTGCAACGGTCTGAAGTTCCAAAGAGGGTCCAGAAGGCGCCGAAGGCTGACGATGTGATTTCCACCGTCACTGAGGATTCCTTCATCTCATTTAGGAAGAAGTTTCATTTTCCTAATGATTTGGTGATGAAGGTGCCGGCCAGAACTGATCGTGCTTGCTTTCCTCCCCCTGGATATGTGACGGTGTATGAATTTAGTCTGCGAGCGGGACTACGATTTTCTCCTTCCACCGAACTGATCGACATTCTGACGCTTTGTGGGGTGTGCTTGTCTCAATTTTCCTACAGAGCAATGTCGATTGTGATGGGC
Source organism: Dendrobium chrysotoxum (assembly GCA_019925795.1). Lineage (NCBI taxonomy): Eukaryota > Viridiplantae > Streptophyta > Magnoliopsida > Asparagales > Orchidaceae > Dendrobium > Dendrobium chrysotoxum. The sequence continues at coordinate 27,404,832 of CM034311.1, forward strand.
CTGATCGTGCTTTTCAGAGACCGCGGAGTGGTACTTTCCTCAGAGTGCCTTTCTCGGATGGGGCGTCTCTTTAGCGATGCGCAGGGACGTGTTTCATTCAGGTCCAAGTGGTTGGATATCCGCACCCGAGACCCCTCGAAAGGTTGGATCAGCAACTTCTTTTATGTGCAGAATGATTGGGGTCTTCAGGAGAAGTGGGGGAAGTTGAAAGAGCTACCTGTCCCCCTTCACATTGGAGCAGAAGATTTGCTGAGGATACTCAAACTCCCTGATCTGGATGCTCTACACTACGAGGTGCGTTACTTGAGTAGATATGTAGATGAGGAGTACTTGTTCAAGGTTGGGTTATCTACTCAAGCAGGGAGATCACATGCTCAAATGTTGAAGAAGTCTGCTAGAGTTCCAGAAGTGGTTCCCCAAAAGAACCACTCCAAGCGTCCAGGGAGCGAGGAAGGTTTGCAGGCATTGAGGAAGAAAAGGGCAGGTGAAGTTTTGACAGTTGTTAGTAAAGGTCCCCGAACTTCTCCATCCAAGTCACATATTCCAGAGGATGTGTTAAACCATCAGTGCATCGGTCGCCGACGGGCTGAGGAGTTGGTGAGTCCTCCTTCACTTCTTCTCCTTTTTTTTACATTTCTTAAGGAATATATTTCTGATACTTTTCTTGTCTCAGTATTCTGATTTCAAGCTTGAGATGACCAAGACTCTGAACGATTGGAACAAAGAGTTTGTGAAGGTTAAATACCTTCAGGGAGAGTACAAGAAGAAATATGAAAGTAAAGTGAAGGAGATGAAGGTGGTGGAGGATCAGCTTGAGGGGTGCAGAACTGAGCTGGCGAACAAGATCACTTCAGTCTCTTCTCAGAATGAACGGATGGATCGTCTGCATATAGAGTTGGTGGAGGCACAAGCGACGATCAAGCAGCAGGAAAAGGCTCAGCAAGTCCTTGAGGCTGAGAATGAGAGGCTTCGGAGTGTATTGTCTGAGAAGGAGGCCCAGCAGTTGCCGTCAGCAGTTATTGAGGAGTTCAAAAAATCTTATGCTTTCAAGATCATCATTAAGGACCACATTCAGGAGGCTCGCAGTCATATTTATGATGTGGAGGTGAAGGCCTTGGAGGCAGAGTGCGCAGAGGATGGCTTCATCAGGGGCTTCATGAAGGGTGTTCGGACAGTACATCGCAAGACCGGAGCAGAGATCGAGGGACTGACTCCCAGCCAGGCTTCTAGTGATGCTTCTTCGGACTCTGGTGGTGAAGAGCTGGAGAGTGAGTTACAGCGAGCTTTTGCCTTGGAGGAGGACGAGGATGATGTTGAGATTCTCTAGGGTGTCTTTGATGTAGTTTTGTATCTCTTTGATTCCTTTCTAGTGATTGTATGTATGCTCGATGTTGATGTTTCTATCTGGTGTACTTGATGTTCAGTGATATATAAAGATGTTGTTGATGTTCTTTTCTCACATGTAAATGAAATTTACTTAGCTTTACTTCAGTTTGTACTTTAGTGAGCTCTCTTTTGACTTGAACAAATGTGAGACATTCCTTTTCTTTAAAGATTTTGACATATCCGGGGTTATTAGTGAAAGCATTTGCTCGATACCCTTAACATGTCCGAAAAAAGGTCAGATCAACTCCCTTTGGGATTGATCATCAAATGATTTTGATATTCAAGATATCCTCCTAGGATACTTGACCTATCCGAGGTTGTTAGTCAAAGCATTTGATTGATGACATTAACCTGTGCGGAAGAGGTCGGATCAAATCCCCCTGGGATTGATCATTCAGTGATTGAGATACAATATAGATTGTGTACTTCTCGAATCACAGAAAAAGAGTTTGGAGAGAAGAAACATTAGCACGACGAAGTGAATATCATATTGCTTTGTAATATGAGATAACAGTTCCCTAGAATAACTTTAGGGATACAAGAAAGAAGTTCTTCTATAATCAACACATAAGGGATGTACGAAAAACTTTATAATACGACTACATGAGAAGATAAAATATAAGACAAACATAACATATAGACTGATAGCAGTATCGACTCCTATTGGTAATATTTGCGAAGATTGCCCACGTTCCAAGTTCGAGGAAGCATTTTTCCGCCAGCATCCTTCAGTTTGAAGGTTCCAGGCTTGACCATAGCCGCTACCAAATAAGGACCCTCCCAGAGGGGGGAGAGCTTATTTCGCTGAGGGCCTTTTCCGGCGGCTTCGATGCTTCGTAGTACTAAGTCCCCAATAGTGATAGGGCGAGGTTTCACCCTTCGATTGTAGTGACGGGCAACTCTTTGGTGGTATGCAGCGGTTCTGAGTGAGGCTTTATCTCTTACTTCTGGGAGGAGATCCAAATTTGCTCTAAGCTTCTCCTCGTTACTCTTGAAGTCAAAAGTCTGAACTCTGTGGCTAGGAACTCCAATATCAACTGGTATGACTGCTTCTGTACCAAAGCAAAGGTTATATGGGGTTTCCCCTGTAGGAGTTCTAGCGGTGGTCCGATAAGCCCAGAGGACATTGGGGAGTTCTTCGGCCCATTGCCCCCCAGCCTTCCCTAGGCGTGTCTTCAGCCCTTTCAGGATTGTTCGGTTTGTGACCTCCGTTTGCCCATTGGCCTGAGGATGGGCAACAGCTGTATGAATGAGCTGAATATGAAAATCCTTACAAAAAGATGTAAAGATCTTCCCGGTGAACTGTGTCCCGTTATCAGTGATGATTTTCGCGGGAATGCCAAAACGGCATATTATGTTTTTCCATAAAAATTGCTTGGCATTTGCTTCAGTAATCTTCGCCAAAGGTTCTGCCTCCACCCATTTGGTGAAGTAATCTACAGCCAAAATAATGAATTTTCGCTGTCCAGTCGCTATGGGAAAATGTCCCATTATATCAATCCCCCATTGGGCAAAAGGCCAGGGGCTTTGAAGGGATGCAAGCTCCAGAGCGGGTGTATGAGTGAGGTTAGAATGCAGTTGACAGTTTTTACACTTTCGTGTGAATTCAAGTGCATCCTGTTTCATTGTAGGCCAATAGAATCCCTGTCTCATGATCTTGTAAGCTAGCGCTCTTCCTCCCAGATGTTCTCCACATACTCCTGAATGAACTTCCCGAAGCGCGTAATCAGCTTCTGATGGTGGGAGACACTTGAGGTATGGCCCAATGAAGGAGCGCTTATACAACTCGTTGCTGATAATGGTGAAATTTGCAGCTTGTCTCCGAAGTCGTATTGCAGCTATAGGATCTTCGGGTAGTACCCCATCTTTCAGAAAAGATAAGATGGGTTCGATCCAAGACATCTCTCTTGGCTCGTTAATTGACTGTATGACCCATGGTCCCTGAATGCTTGGAAAGTGGATTTCCTCGATACATCTTCTCTTGTAGATATCCCCCGTTGTTGATGTAGCAAGTTTAGAAAGAGCGTCTGCTCTTGCATTTTGTTCTCGGAGGATATGTATGATTTGATGTTCCCATATACGGGCCAAGAGTAGCTTCACAATGCTACAATATTGAGCCAATTGTGGGTTGTGAATATCAAAATCCCCCTCCACCTGAGAGGCGACTAATTGGGAATCAGTGTGGGCTATTAGGTTCTGGACTTCACAGTCAATTGCTAATCTCAACCCAGCAACAAGGGCCTCATATTCTGCTATGTTGTTGGTTGCCAGGAATTTGAGTCGAAGCCCGTACTCAAGGGTAACCTTCTGCGGAGAGATTAATAAAATTCCAGCTCCAGCCCCAGAACTCCCTGATGCTCCATCTACGTACAACATCCAGCATGGAGAAGAAGGTGAAGCACTCAGTTGTACATCAGATACCGGAATGGTACATTCAACTACGAAATCTGCTAGCGCTTGAGATTTAATATCAGGTCTAGGCAAGTAGTGGATATCAAATTCTCCCAGTTCTACAGACCACTTAACAAGCCTGCCTGATGCTTCTGGCTTTTGCAGAATACTTTTTAGCGGCAGATTCGTGCAAACTCCAATTGAGTGGGCTTGAAAATAAGGGCGTAGTTTTCTGGCGGAATAAACTAACGCCAATGCTGTCTTATCTGCCAAAGGATAACGTCCCTCTACTTCAGATAAAATCTTACTAACATAGTAGATAGGACGTTGTATAGCATTTTCTTCTCGGACCAGAACCGAACTAATGGCTTGGATAGATACAGCCATATACAAATACAATCTCTCTCCTGGTATTGGTTTAGAAAGTAGTGGCGGGGATGCCAAATACTTTCGTAATTGCTCAAAGGCTTCTTGACATTCATCTGTCCATTGAAACCCGGAGCTGCGGGCACCTCTAAGTATCTTGAAGAAGGGCAGATATTTGTCTCCTGAACGTGCCAGGAAACGAGATAGTGCCGCAATCCTCCCATTCAGCCTTTGGACCTCCTTGATGTTCTTCGGCGGCACCATGTCCCTTAGTGCCTTGATCTTCTTCGGATTGGCTTCAATTCCTCTATGGGTTACCATAAACCCTAAAAACTTTCCAGAAGCGACTCCAAAGGCACATTTAGCGGGGTTGAGTCGCATATTGTAATGTCTTAACAAGTGAAAACATTGTTTCAGGTCAGAGATATGTTGGGGTTTTTCCAGACTTTTTACCAACATATCGTCTACGTACACCTCCATAGTACGTCCAATAAGGCTTTTGAAAACCTTATTCATGAGGCGCTGATAAGTTGCTCCAGCATTTTTGAGCCCGAAGGGCATCACCCGATAGCAGTACAATCCTTTGTCTGTTTGAAAAGCTGTTGCTTCTTCATCAGCAGGATTCATCTTTATTTGATTGTAACCGGAGTATGCATCCATAAAGCTTAACATCTGATGACCGGAAGTCGTATCAACTAACTGGTCAATGCGAGGGAGCGGAAAACTATCTTTCGGGCAAGCTTTGTTGAGATCAGTGTAATCTATACACATTCTCCAGGCTCCACTCCCTTTCCGTACCATGACAACATTTGCTAACCAAGTAGGATAGTGCACCTCTCGTATGAATCCGGCTTCTAAAAGTTTATCAACTTCTTGTTCAATTGCTTGCTGGCGATCTGGTGCAAAGTTTCGCTTCTTCTGGATAATCGGTTTGCATGTTGGATTGACTTTGAGAGAGTGAACGATTACTTCGGGGTCAATTCCAGGCATATCTGCTGGACTCCATGCAAAAATATCCTGATTTTCTCGTAGAAAAGCTGTAAAGTTTCTCTTCTCATCATCTGAGAGAAGTGATCCAATTCGCACTGTCTTTGAAGGATGCTCTTCAGATATAGATACAGTAGTAAGGTCTTCCACAGGGGAAGCTCTCTGAGGAATATCTTCGCTCCGTAGATCAAAGTCCTCGATGCTCAGGGTAACCGTTGTACGAGACTTGATCTGCCTAAGATAGCAGGTTTGTGCTATTTGCTGATCTCCACATACTGTACCAACTCCTGATGGGGTATGGAACTTCAGCTTGAGGTGAGGAATGGATGCGATGATCCCAAAAATTGACTGGAGCGGCCTCCCGAAGAAGGCGTTATAAGCTGATTCTGACTTCACCACGATGAATTGAATGGAGTGTGTAGTCTGTCGAGGAAATTCTCCAAGGACTACCGGGAGACTGATTATTCCTTCTGCTTGTACAGGTCGATTATCAAATCCATATAAAGGACCTGCAGTAGGTTGAAGTTTTTCTCTTGAGAGACCCATGTTGAGAAAAGTAGAGTAGAACAGGACATCTACGGAGCTTCCGTTGTCCACCAGAATTCTTTTGACATTGTAGCACGGGTCACCAATGCCTGCGTTTATGACAAGTGGATCTTGATGGGGGGTTTTCACTCCTTCTAGGTCGGAATCATCAAATGTGATGGAGTGATCAATACGAGCCTTTTTTGGAGTTGGGTTTTCTTCTACAGTCAAAAAGACTTGGTCGGATAGTAAGGGGCCTCCTGCGATTGTTTCAATTTCGCCCACCGTTATCCGGTTGTTTACTGGCTGCCTTTGTGATTGATTTTGCCCCCCAGTGGGATGAGCTTCTTCTCGGGTAGGTGGATTCCCAATAAATTGTCGAAGATAGCCCTGACGGATGAGTCTTTCAATCTCCTCCTTAAGTTGCCTGCAGGACTCAGTAGTGTGGCCACGACTACGATGAAAGTGGCAGTACTGATCTTGGTTTCCTGTATTCTGCTTTAAAGGATGCGGCCACTTCACTTTGTCCTGATCTTGAATCGCCATCAACACATTTGCTCGAGAGGTGTTGAGCGGAGTGTACTCCTTCCCCTGTCGGGGTTCTCGTCGTGGCATTGGGGGTCTAGGAGGTAGATTGCTCTTCCCTTGCTTTTTCCGTTGTGATGACGGATTATCCATCTCAGGTGCTCCCTTGCGCTTCCCAGTGGGTTGCTCGAACTGTTTTCTGTGAGCGTTTATTGCCTCATCTGCTGATATCTGTGCTTCCACACGATGGATCAGATCGGCATATGAATGAACAGTATCGCGCATGAGTGCCGAATAGAAGGGGCCAGGACGAAGTCCTCCAAGAAAGACCCCTCTGAGCAATTCTGGGTCTACTCCTGGGATTTGTCGAGCCTCGATAGAAAATCGTCGAAAGTACTCTTTCAACGATTCTCCCTCGCTTTGACGAATCCCGGAAAGGTGAGAAGAATCCTTAGTAATTCTTCGGTTGGCCACGAACTGCTCGACAAACACCTTGGCCAATTTAACAAATGTGGGGATCGTTCCGGCTGGAAGTGAATAGTACCATGTTCGAGCTTGTCCTTTAAGAGTAGCAGGGAAAACCTGGCAAAGGAGTGCATCTGAAGCTCGTTGAATATGCATGATGGTCCTGTAATGGTCGATGTGCTCGTACGGGTCGGATGTCCCATCGTAGGATTCAATGCTTGGCAGCTTAAAGCCAACCGGGATAGGGTGTCGAAGAATGGCTTCTATCAGGGGTGACGATCCCTGGAAATCCCACTGACGAAGAGGTGGCCTTATGCCTCCTGTAGGGAATTCCTCCCGGACTAATTGTCGCAGTTCGTGGCGTAGGGCGTTGCGAGGGAACTCAGCAATGTGAGGTTGGGCTAGCTCTTCAGGAAGGTCTTGAGGAAGGCGAGATTGCTGACTTGCATGCGGAGGATGGGTAGAACTTGCTGTATCAACCAGCTCGTTCTCTTGATGTGACTGTAAACGCCTCCTGGGTGGAGGAAGAGGATTCTCAGCCTGAAGATGTTCGATTTGAACAGCTTCAACACGTGGCGGATCTCGAGGGAGAAGAACCTCCTCCTGAGGTGCTAGGGTCGGTTGTCGAGTCTCTCGCAGGAGGTGTAGGATCTCGTTTTGAGATTCTTCCATCTTTCGGATTCGCTCCTCCAAAGAAGGCCCTGAGGTTCCTTCTCCAGCAATGTGTTGCCCCCCAGGAAGAAAGGAGGCAGAAACTTGATGTCCACGATTTATAGACTGGTTTCTGGATTGGGGAGAGTGGGAGCGGGAGGCTCCTATGAGGCGATTGCTACGCCTATTGACCATCGTAGCAATACTTGAAGTTGTGGGATAAGAGTTCCCACAGACGGCGCCAAACTGTTGCGGGCTCAAATATACGCGGCGATAGAATTTAAATTTCCGTCTCAGCGTTGTACGTATATCCAGCACACAAACAGAATTGAAATAGTAACACCAGGATTTTTACGTGGAAAACCCTGGAAAGGGAAAAAACCACGGGGCCGTGCCCAGTTGAAAGAGTTCCACTAGTGTTGTTTGAAATACAAGACTGATTCGTCCTTTAAATTCAGGGCGATTGGATTACAACGAGTATCAGTTACAAGGACAGGCAGAGTTCCGACGTCACTCGGGGTGTCGAGCAGAATTCCGGCGTCACTTGGAAAGAAGTCCGGCGTCACTTGGAGAGAAGTCCGGCGTCACTCGGGCGTCGGGTAGGATTCTGGCGTCACTTGGAGAGATGTCCGGCGTCACTCGGCGTCGGGTAGAATTCCGGCGTCGGGCAGAATTCCGACGTTGCTCCCCTGTCGGGCAGAACTCTGGCGTCCCTCGGGCGCCAGATGGTACTTCGGTGGTGTTCCGGCGGTGTTCCGGCGGTGTTCCGGCGGAGTTCCGGCGGAGTTCCGGCGGTGGTCGAGGATGAGCTGTTCCCTCCTAGGCTTCTCTTCTCTTCTTCTTCTTCTCTTCTTCTCTTCTTCTCTTCTTGGCTTCTTGGCTTGGGTCCCCTCTTAAGAGAAATGAGGGGTTATTTATAGTTTTTCTGGAGTGGCATAGCCCGTAAATATGTGAGGGATCAAGGGCAAATAAGGAGTGATCCGGACGAACGGTCGATATTGAATCCCTTGATCGTGAGCCGTTTATCAAGAATTTGAAGGTCTTAATGATATCAGAATTCTGCGATCTTGGGCTCGTTGGATTCGTCTCGTCGAGCCGCTCGATTCGAGTATAAGCTCGTCAAAATCAGAGACCGTTTGGTAACTCAAATTGCTGTTTGATGCTTCCAACAGCACTTCGGGCACTTGATTTGGACTCGTTTGGGCTCGGATTGAGTTGAATTTGGTGTTGTTGGATTCGTATTTCCGAGACGCTCAGTTCGACTGTAAGCTTGCTGAAATCGGAGTTTAAATAGTCTCCGAATTAATTTTTGAAGTTTCCAACTTGAGTTTTTCCTCGAGATTCGTGCCCGATCAAGATAATTTTCTGATGACGTATCAGTTTTAAATATCGTTCTGGGTTTAGACTTTTATTATTATTTTAGCTAGTTATTATCAATGCTTTAAAAATTGGACTGGATTGGTGGGTTCAACCAGCCGGCCAGCCGAGCACTCAACCTTCAGTCGAGCACTCAACCGGCGAACCGGCAAAATCCAATTTTGCCTATTTATGTATTTCATTCGAATGGATTGCGATCAGCACTATGAGGATCTCATCTCCAGCAACTCTGCCGAAGAAATATCAGCGTCTGATGCCGAGTGCGATGAGAATGAGAATGTGTAGGACTAAGATTCTACTTGCAAGGATCAGGACCTGGGCGAAACGCATGATTCTGCGTTCGATTCTGGATGGAGGAGCTCGACTTGGATGTGGAACTGGACTATCATGAGATGCTGGACAGTTGCATTCCGCCAACCGACCTCCATCAGGTTCGTGAATCGAATGGTCACGTCCCGTGTGGGGATGTTGAGGCTAATTGCAAACTTTTCAATGAGTTGGATGAGGAGATTGAAATGAATTCCAATGGTATTTAGGATACTAGCCTGCAAGTGTGTAAATCATCCCATTCCAGCCACTTTCAATCACGTAGCGGCAACTACATGCAGTACAGGTGTTTGTGAAAATGCCTCAAGGGTTGAAGATGATGTTTTGAAGTAAAATTCTCAAGAGTAGTTGCCTCCCCCAGCCTTTGGAGGTTCTTTTTGCAGCCCATTTGCTTGGAAGAAGCCATAGTTTACCAAATTTGACAGGTTTTTCTTAGGTATGATAGTAGTTGAGTAAATAGAAAGTTTTAGATGCTAAATAAATAACTTTTTTTATCATTATTACATCAATTATGTTAATTTTAAATAAAATTAATATTTATTACATCATCAAGTTCAATCTTATGTTAATTTTAAATAAAAATAATATTTATTACGTTATCCGATTCAATCTCAGTTGAACCACGGTCGAACTATCAAACCGTGAACCTCTCATTCTTTTAGTTGGTTGTTTGGTCCGGTTTTCACAACCTTAGTTATTATTTTGCATTAGCTTCTTTCATTTTCTTTTCATTAATTGATATTTCATTTTCTTTTTTGTGTTATTGCTAAAGATTATTAATATAATTAAAAATTTCGCTTGACATAACTTTCTTACTATTTTTCTTTTCAGGCCGCAGTCGTATTTATGTTTGGTTATTACTTTCTATCTGCTTTTAAGAATTTCTATGCTAGAAATTAACTTTTACAACAACTTTCAAATTTTTTTTTCTTACAACAACTTTACAATCATCTTTATAAAAAGCTGCAGTCATTTCAAATATGCCTTGAATCTTTTAAAAGTTAGATTTATTTGCAAAATCATCATTTATTTAATCTGAGACATCCAACCTAGATTGGATAGTGGAGATGAAAATCTGCACATATATAGTTGGTTTTGTCTTATTTTTGTGAACTCCGAATAATATCCTTAGAACACTTTAAATCCCCAAATCAATTATAATTTTACAAAAATAATCTTGAAAACTTGTGTTTTACAAATGTTGCATACTGGAACATTTGCGGCGGTAGGGAGATATAGAGTTTAGCGTTAAAGTTTTGTACGAATATTCAACACAGACAAATAGTAGAAAGGGGTATAAGAGTCATAAAAGACACCAAATTTTTACATGGAAAATCCTGAAAATGGAAAAAACCACGGGGCCTGGCTTAGGTATAATGATTCTACTAGTGTTTATTATTAATTACAAATGAGGTCCTTCCTTGGAGGGAAGGCATTGACTTGATGTAGCAAATATATCATATGAAGCACATTACATGGTGGAAGTGGGAAGAATCTAGTGATATGAGAGTTGTTCTCAAGAGAGTGTTGGTCTATCTGTTGGTCGGTCGGATTGTAGTCGGGCGATGGTGGCCGGAGGGACCATAGTCGTCAGACTATGGTGGTCGAAGGGACCGTAGTCATTGGGGGCTAGAGGTCGGAGGGACTGTAGTCGGTGGGACCGTATTCGGTGGGCGGCTGTGGTCGGAGGGATTGCAGTTGGCGGGTGACAGTGGTTGGAGGGATCGTAGTCGATGGGCGAAGGTGGTCAGAGGAACCATAGTTGGCAGGCGACGATTTTCTGAGGGATTGTAGTCGGCATGCAACGGTGCTCGGAGTGGATTGTAGTCGGCAAACGACAGTGGTCGGAGGGACCGTAGTCGGCGGGAGACGAAGGTCAGAGGGACTGTAGTCGGCGGGCGACAAGAGGTTAGAGAAAGCGTAATTGGCAGGCAACGGTGGCCAGAGTGGTGTGTCGATAGCAACCGAGCGGAGGTCCGATGGGGGTCAGTGGTTGGGAGGAGGTTTGACGGTGATCAGCGGATAGGCGGTAGTCCAATGATGGTCGGGTGAAAGTCCTGTGTAGATCGGCGGATGGGTGGGGGTCCGACGATGATCAGGCAGAAGTACTGTGGAGATCCGCAGTGGGGCGGTGGTCTAATGATAGGTTGGTGGCCGGGAGATAGCTCGACGATGGTCGAGCGGTGGTCGACAATCAGACTATGGTCAGCAGCCAGGCAGTGATTCGATGGTGGTCGGGCAGAAGTCCGACGAAGATCGATGGCTGAGAGGTTGTCAACGACCAAGCGGTGGTCCGGTCGGTCAACGGAAGATCACTAGCGATGGTGCTTAAGTGGAGCTCTTGGATCCTCGAAGTCTCAGAGCTCTTTGCAATCTCCAGCCAAAGGGTCTCCGCCCATCTTTCATGTAGGAAGAGGGGTTCTATTTATAAATTTTTGGGAGTGGCATGCCCCGTAAATATGGAGAAGATCTGGGGCAAATTCCGAGTGCTACCCATGTTGATCCTCTTGATCATAGAGCATTCATCAAGCATTTAAATGCATAATGATATTGGAATCAAGTGTTCTTGGGCTCCTTGGATTCGTCTCGTCGAGCCGCTTGATTCGACTATAAGCATGCTATATTTGGATATCATTTGATCTTCCAATTTATGCTTTGAACCTTCTAAATGTGTTCTGGTCCTTTGATTTGAACCCATTTGGCTCAGATTAGATTGATTTTGGTGTTGTTGGGTTTATCTCTTCAAGACGTTCAATTTAACTATAAATTTGGTGAAATCAAAGTTTGGATAATCCCAAATTTAATTTTGGAAGTTTAGAATTTGAATATGCCTCGAGATTCGTGCTCTAAGCATCAACAAAAATAATTTTAAAAAATATTATTTTATAAGTGTTTAATCAATCTTAAATTTCGACAGGTTTACTAATCGGTATGACCCAGAAAAAATCAAGATTAACCGAGATGTGCCGGTAAGCACACGGTAGGTGATTGCACATAAGCAAAAGGGTAGGAGCGAAGGAAGCGTGGACGGCGAAGACGGCGACGACGACGACGACGACCACAACTCCCTCTTCATTTCTAATCTGTCTGTTAGTTCTTGGTATTACTTGAACTCCTAAGGAACGAAATGGTGGGCTTCACAGAAGTCGCATAATTAGAAATAACCGGTTATTTTGCCTGCCTTCGCTTATTACCCTTGATTCCTTCGTCCAACCAACATTTGGCTATCAGCTCTGCGTTTGTCGAGAAGGTTTTTCACTTTCCTTCCGCTGCTTGCTTTTAGATGAAAAAAAACTGCGATTTTGGTATATGTTTTGTTCTTCTTTCCGCGTCGCCTTCTTTGTCTTTCGTATTTTTGAATTTGGGCGTACCACAAGAGGGGGTTTTGGAGTTTGGCGTCAATAAAGTTTATGGCTTTTTACAAGAGATCTCATGCTGGATATCGGAGGTTGCTTCCGCTGTTTCTGGTAATATTCTCGGTGGCTCTGGTTTTAATGTTGCTGATTCGAAAGTGGTCAATTTCTGATTTTCCCTACATAGCTGTAGAAGAAGAAACTTATTCTTTTCCTTCGTCTTCTATGGAGACTGATAATCGTATACTCTTGAACTTTGGAGACTTTGAACCAAAACTTCCTAAAATGAACGACTTTGCCATCTCTCTGGATCGGAGAAACTTTGTACCACCGAGGAATATTGATCTCTTTCCCAATTTAGCGGAGAACCATATAAAGATTGTTCTGTATGTTCACAACCGGCCGCAGTATCTTCAGGTTGTGCTTAAGAGTTTGGCTAATATGAAGGGGATAGGAGAAACCATGCTGATAGTTAGCCATGATGGATACTTCAATGAGATGGATAGTATTGTTCAGGCAGTCCGGTTCTGCCAGGTGAAGCAGATCTTTTCTCCATATTCACCGCACCTCTATTCTGATAGCTTCCCAGGTGTTTCGAAGGGAGATTGCCAACACAAGGATGATCCTTCTAAGAAGAATTGCAGTGGAGATGCAGATCAGTATGGCAACCATCGATCTCCGAGAATCGTTTCTTTGAAGCATCACTGGTGGTGGATGATGAATACTGTGTGGGATGGCTTGCCAGAGACAAGGATGCACTCAGGACATATACTCTTCATTGAAGAAGATCATTTCATTTATCCGAATGCTTATCGAAATATCCAGCTTCTGGTGAAGCTGAAGCCTGAGAAATGTCCTGATTGCTTTGCTGTGAACTTGGCTCCATCTGACGTGAAGTCAAAGGGAGAAGGGTGGGAGAGTTTGATAGCAGAGAAGATAGGAAATATTGGCTATACATTTAATCGGACTGTTTGGAGGAAGATCCATGCAAAGGCAAGGGAGTTCTGCTGGTTTGATGATTATAATTGGGATATCACTATGTGGTCAACAGTTTACCCCTCGTTTGGGACTCCTGTGTACACTTTGAGAGGACCTCGGGCAAGTGCTGTTCATTTTGGGAAATGTGGGTTGCATCAGGGGCAGGATAAGATTAGTGCATGTATTGATAATGGAGAGGCAAAGTTTGAATTGGAGAACTTTGATAAGGTTCCTAATATCAACATTGACTGGCCAGTCTATGTATTCAAGAATCAAGAGGGATACCGTGCAGGTTTCAAAGGATGGGGAGGATGGGGTGATCATAGAGATCGGGAGCTTTGCTTGAGTTTTGCTTACATGTATCACTCTTCTGATGCTTTAACCAACCGAAGAGATGTTTCCAAACATTCATAAGATTTTTTGTCTCTGCAGGATTATATGAATCTGGTCCAAAGCTTGAAAGGTAAAAAGTTTTGAGAAATTCTTGTTATTCGAAAGAAGTTCTATCATTTTTGCCATCTTTTAGGTGTGTAAATTCAATTTGCTTCAATTTACTCGTTCATATACAGAACACAATGGGCAACAGAGATTATTAAATATGCATAACTTTAGTCTTTTTGAGTTAATGTGTACCACGTTATCTCCTAATCACCTTGGATCTTTCAAGGTAAAATATAGTAACCCTTTGATAGCAGTGATAAGAAGATGAGATTCAATTGACAAAGAAAGCATTGTTAGCCTATGGAATAATATATTTGAACTCTTTTTTTTTTTTCATGGTGCAACTATTCAGTCTGAAGCTAATGAACCAAGCTTGAATTTAGACGTGCTTTTCTTCTCTATCAACCATGGAGATGCAGATGCAAAAGTTGATCATTTTCTTATTAAAATACCAGATTATTGCTTGTTTCAAGTTATATCTTCATTTACATTGAGAAGTTTAAAAGAATGGCATACCAATGTATGAAGCTCTAGTTAGTGTCTAAGAAGAGGATGTAATTCATCCCCATCAATTATTGATGCTAAAGAGCAACCAGATGACTTAGCATTCATGATTTTAACTTCTATATACGATGAATAGTGATGATAATTCTCAAAATTTTAATTATTTTTGTGCAAAAACATGAATGAAAAGTTTGCATCTTTTTAATTTGGAGCTAGTGGAGATCCTTCCATGCAATCATTGTCATCTTTTTGATCCTATGAAATTTTCTATTTCTTGATATGCAAAAATTAAACATTTTGCAGTATCCATAGCTCTTGGTTGTTTTTTATAGTGGAATAACCAAAATTCTTTCTCCTGGGTTCATTAACAGTTGAATGATTTTATTTTTGGGATTTACATACATACCATTTTATTTCATGCTATTTATGTCTAACATTCAAAATTTTAATATTTCATGCGTACCACTCATATATAACTTTAATATAAAATATGCCACTTCTATATTTCATTCCTACCACCCATACCACTTTATAAACTTTAATATTTTATTCTTTGCACCGATGTTTGTTCTATGGGTGGTAGGCTTGGAATATTAAAGTTTTAGGTGTTAGATATGTAAATAGCATGAAATAAAGTGGTATTGTTGTAAATACCCCCCCCCCCCCCCCCCCCTCCTTTTTCAATTTATCTTTATGTGCAGACTACAGTGTTTTTATTGCTTGGATGAGGAAAAGTTTTTCTAATTCTATACCCTTTTTGTCGTGGTACATTTGAAAATATCTGTCGGGATCAAATTAAGGAAATATTATTAGGGGAGAGTCTACAATTTTTATTGTATTCTTCTTATCATCATTTTGTTTTTTTGCTCTATGTTGGTATAAATGCAATACTAAGGTAAGGCAATACATTGAAATAATTTAACTTAAAATACAAATAATACTATTCACATCACTCACCTAATAGTCCACCCAAACTATTGGTTTACTCCTATATCCTTTTGTTGAATTTAGTTGTATTGAAGTTGAACGAAGTTTAGTGCGAGTCTTACGTGCACCAAGCTCTTGAGTATGTTCTCATTATAGTTGAATAAAGTTTAGAAGAGGCGATTCCTATTCTGGCTTCCAAAACCTTTCTGGTAGTTTATGCTCTTTTCTTTTATAATTGAGCAATGTTCAAAAATAGAGACCCTCATACTCGCGTAATTTTTGTTACAATATTGGTTGTGTTCATTTTAAATGTGTGACACTCAATTATATGTAACCTTTTATTTGAGAGTTTGATGGCAAATATGGAAGAATCTCATGTGGAGAGACTGTTCGGATGCACATGGGACTATGTTGAATAATCCTATATCAATCAAATGTACAAGGAATTGTGATCATATAGTAGTGTTTCTCTTTTTTCTTATGATTTTTTTAACTTGAATAACTTTTATACAGTTTATTCGGCCAATTCGACCCTATTAAGTTGCCCCTAGAGCAATTGATGTATTTAAATTTATTTAATTGATTTTTTATCACCTTCACCATGAAATTAATTAATTTTCTTGTGTTTATTTGATTTCCTCCCCATCACTTGCAATTTGATGTATTCATCAAGTTGTTTCTTGGCTTTAGACTTGATAATTTGCATTATTTGAGTCATGTGATTATTTTTTTATCATAATTTTCGTCATAATAAAGCTACCATTGTCTATCCTAAGTCCATATTAGATAGATCAAGGGTTGATGTTAGGCTAACGTCTAATCCAAAAATTTAATACAAAATCTAATGAAATTAATTCAAATTTGAACTGTTATAGTGCTAGGACATTCCCCAGAAGTATCACATTATAACCAAGCATGATTATGGTCGGAAGTAGGCAATGGTTTGCTAGGATGTTACCCATAAATGACACATCATAATCTAATGGCAGTGAAAGTTAGGCAAGGGGCTGTTTGGTTGTCTGAAAAAAGAATGCGATGTAAAAAGAATACTTTGGAGCTGTTTGGATGAGTGAAAAAGGAATGCGTGACTTTACTTTTTTGTTTGGTTTGAAGTAAAGTAAATATTATGTAAATTATGAGAAGGTTCTTACCGGGGTGACCAGTGGCTGGTTGTGGGTGACAGCGACAGGGGCGGCTACGGCAGATGGCGAAGGCCGGCAACAGGCGGCTGTAATGGCCGTTGGGAGGGGCCGCTAGCGGACGGTGGCAGCAGGCTGCGGGCAGCAGGTGGTGGTGGAGACGGTGGCTGCCATGGTATTCAAGGAAGCACTTGACCTATATAAAATGTTCTCGGTCAAATTGGGCGAGAACGCTTTAACTCAGAAATGAACTAAAATGAAATAAACTGCATTTACTTTACTTTATCTTGGATTTGCTTTTCATCCAACCAAACACTAAAAAGTGAAAAATTAATATATTTACTTTACTTTGCATTTACTTTTCTTCCAATCAAACAAGTCTCAAGTTAGGATTAGATTTTCTATCTAGAATTTAGGGACTTTATGGGGTTATTTGGATGTAGGATTTAAGTAGGATTTAAGCTAAATCATGTCAAACAACAAAAATGACAAGTTTAAATCCTACCGAAAGTAAAATTCTATTCCTTTTTTGTTTTTCCTTAAATCACAGATTTAGTAAATCTGATAATTCGGTAGATTTATGAGATTTAGCCAAAGAAGCATGCGAAAGGGGAGAAAGATGGTTACCTTCGCGGCAAGCTCCTATTGTGGCTTCTAATCCGGCATGAACAATGTTGTTCAAAGGAGGTGAAGAAGCTTCCTTTAGCGACTCCTTCAAAACTCTACTTTACGTAAAGCCGAAGCAATAATGAAGCAATGACAATGAGGAAAAGCAAACCCTAGACGAGCCTAAGGCTTTAGGAAGAGCATAGACAAAGACAAAAGAGAAGAGAAATTATAGAAATAGATAGGCTATAGCAAAGAAGAGTATCGTCTACATCTATCCCAACTCCGCTTTTGCTCTTATTAGCTTTTCTTATTTTTGCTTTTTTCCCCTATTTTTTCAAACTATAATAAAAGTAATTCATGTGGGATAGAGAACCCACTGATTGGATAATAAGGAAATTTAATTTATCATGTAGTTAATAGTTGATAGTTAGGTCTCATTTACAATATTAACATATAATTCAGTATTATTAAAATCTTATTTGAGTTAATAGACTCAAATCTTGAAATTGCCAAATAGTTCATTAAGACTTAATCAGATTTAATCTCTGTCATGCTAAACAGTTTTCAGGATTTAAATCTGGATTTATAGGATTTACGAAATTCTACTTGAGCCAAATAGCTTTTAAATGTTTGAAATGATTTGAAAAAGGAGAGAAAATATATGATAGGAAGTGGATGCAATTTCAAGAAAACTAGAGAACGGCACAAGAAATTTAGAAAGAAGAACACACAATAACTTTTTTTTTGCAAGATATATGAAAGAAAATATCAAGATACAGTTGGATCTTCAATTGGAGAGGAATATCCGGCTCTCTCAAATCCCTAGCCAGCAGCTAGAGCCCTCATAACCTAAGAAATTCTAATTTCAGCAAACTCAAAACATAATCCTGAAATCATCCTATTGTTACCTTAAATAGGCTCCCATAATTCCCTCTCAAATTCCGCACCTCTTGGATCATAATCAGCCATTCTCCTTTCAAATTCAGCACTCTTTCAATCATAATCAACCATTTTTCTTTCAAATTTCGCTCCTCCCCTCTCAAATTTAGCACCACATCATTCATGCCTGACTTCCTTACGCCTCTCCCCATACCCTCTACCCGACTTCTCCCTAGGAATAGACTCTAGGGGACGCATTCTTTCTTCTCCCTCGAAATCTTAACTTCTTGATCTCCCTTTCGCCTTATTGGAAAGGCCTCAATTTCAGCC
This sequence comes from Dendrobium chrysotoxum, assembly GCA_019925795.1. Lineage (NCBI taxonomy): Eukaryota > Viridiplantae > Streptophyta > Magnoliopsida > Asparagales > Orchidaceae > Dendrobium > Dendrobium chrysotoxum. Next base: position 27,422,992 of record CM034311.1, read on the forward strand.
CAGGACACTGCTCTGATATCAATTTGATAGGAAGTGGATGTAATTTCAGCAAAACCAGAGAACGACACAAGAAATTTAGGAAGAAGAGTACACAAGAACTTTTTCTTTTGCAAGATATATGAAAGAAAATATCAAGATATAGTTGGATCTTCAATTGGAAAGATTTGGCTCTCCCAAATCTCTAGCCAGCGGCTAGAGCCATCACGACCTAAGAAATTCTAATTTCAGCAAACTCAAAACATAATCCTTAAATCAATATATTGTTAGTCTTAAATAGGCTCCCCTAATTCTCTTCCAAAGCAGCCCCTTTCCCTAAATAATTACCTCTCATATTTGAATTCAAATTAGATCACCTGCCCTAAATAATTCTCTCCCAATTATAATTAGAATATTTCTAAATAATTCCCATTTGATTAAGAACCTTCCTAAACCGATTCCTCTTGATTAGGAAATTCCCTAATTCACTCCCAATTAAATCGACCGATCCATCAATATATCATTCAAGAATTTCAGGACTTGAAATTATTGCATTAGATACCTTTCCTTCTTTTTAAAATTTTAAATCTAAAATAAGGATATAATATAATTTTAAAGAGAAGCATTCTCATAGCCCATCTACTCTTCGTTTTCTCTCTCCTTAACTTTACTGCATAGTATATTAATAAGATATATAGTGTAGCATAATAAAATATATTTTTATAGGTCCCTTATGAAGTAATAGTTCAATTGAATAATCACTCATATTATTGACCTTCACATACACCTAATTCATATAAAAACACAAAAGACAAAAAAATATTATATTTTATTTTTTTTCGTTTGTTTTTGTCCTTTTCTTATCAACAAATTTTAACTTTATATAAAACATAATATCAAACCTAAAATCTTAAAATTGACATGAAAATTTATAAATGAGAGCTTTAAGGAAAAAAATATTCTAGAAAAATATGATGAACAAGATAATAAGATATATTACAAATTGTTCTAAAAAAATAAAGTGGAGTTAGCTCTGAAACATACATAAAAATAAAACTTTAGGTTCATATAAGATTCTCATTGAGATTTAAAAAGTTATGAAGAATACTTTAATGATTTGGTTAATAAAGCTTTTCAATCGAGCTTTAAAAATTTAGATGATTTCAAATAATTGAAGAAGAAATATTTTGATACCAATAGTTAAGAACAAAGGAGGTGTTTAAGCTTATTATAATTATAAAGGAACTAAACTTTTGACTAATACAAAGATGTTCTAGGTGAGTGAGGAAGCCAATATTTGGGAAACTTATGTGAAGTTTAGAGTGACTTTGATTTCATATGAGAAAGATCTACATGGAAACCATTTTTGTATTAAGGGAACTAATGCAAAAATATAAAGAGCAAAGAAAGATCTTCATATGATTTTTTTGATCTTGAGAAGGCATATGATTGAGTACCACAATAATTAATTTGTTTCTTAATAAGAAAAAAAAGATTAATGTCAAAGGTACCTTGAAGTTATTATAAACATGTATGATAAAGTATTGATTATCCTTCAAATTTGTTATGGAGTGACCAAAGAGATTCTGATCACAATAGGATTACATCAAGGACCGACATTTAAGTGTATATGCTTTTATATTCACAATGGATATACTTATGATGGATATTTGAAGTGAGGTATTTTTGTGTGTGTATATATATATATATATATATATATATATATATATATATATATATATATATATATATATATATATATATATTACAAATGACATAATTCTAATTGGGGATATGCATGTTGAAATATGCATAAAGTTATAACAATGAAGAAAATTTTTAGAAGATGTATACCTTATAATTAGTAGAACAAAGCTTGATTATATGATTTAAAATTTTAGTAGGTATAGTATTAATACTTATTAATCAAAATTATTTGAAGATAAAATAATATTAATGTTATGGTTTAGTATTTTGAAAGAATTAAAATATAGTTTATCACAACTTTGAATCTGAATGTTGGAATGTAAAAAAATGTTTATAGCTAAGTCGAACAAAACATAAATAATCATATTACTGTGAATGGATGATAAAATTAAAAAAATGATTATATTAAAAGGACAGTTTGGTGATATTTATTGAAGGTAAGATTGTTTAAAACAGAATTAGGTTGTTTGAACACGTATTAGACATGGTAGATAGCACATCCATTACATGGGTGAATATAATTATTGTCAGATTTGTGAATGAAAAGTGGTAAACTTCAGGATATATAGATAACATTTGTCCAATTTGCAATGAATAAGTTTAACATCTCATATAATCTTGAATAATTGCTGTAAGTTTAGCGATGATGATAATTTTCTTCATAACATATATATCCATTTATATATAGTTCTATGGCTGGCGTTGGCATCAACTCTCATACCTACTAAATCTGGTGTCTTTTCCATTCTCCATCATCTTCCTTTGCATCACATTCCCATTCACAAAGCTGTATTGTGGTCCACTCGAATTCATTATAGTACAAGGAAGCATGACTTCACAAAACAAAGGTCCTTCATGACATGCTCATAGGCAAACAAGATAGTGACTACCATAAGCATTTAATCATGTCTGTTCATCCACAAAAAGCATTTATAGTGGTGACTTTTCCTGCCCATATCAAATGTTCTAATTCTTTTTCAAAATTATATGAGCACTACCACCATTCAGTCCAAAAGTCGAAAACAGTTTGAACCTCTCAAATTTAGTAAAGTGCTCTTACTGTTCATCATTTTCACAGAACTGCAATAATCTTTTACTATATTTAGCACAGTGATCTGTTGTGAGTATATTTACCTATATTCACAGAACTGCAACATATTCTGCCACTTCTGCAATATCATCATACCATGTGTTGTATGTATGTTGCACACAATAGAGCAGAGGGTAGAGCTCATCTCACATAGTTATGTGCATAAATGTTTGGAAATCTCTGCTAAACTTAAGGTAAAACTGAATTTAATGACAGATTAATCAATAAATCAAACATAATTTGCTGACTGTAGATCTCATTATCAACAATGGTGCAGTTCTTTTTCTTAAATTTTTTTTTCTGTGATCATTAAAGTGTTTCTCACTGAAAGCTGACAGAACCTGCTGTTGAACTGTTTTTGTCACTCCATTATTAACGTATATCTTACGATTTGCTTTCTGGCATTGTCTCAATTCACTTTTGCAGGTTCTGTTTGGCTTTGCCTGAATAGTTCATCATAACCATTGTGAGATTCTCTTGAGATTAATCCCTAAGGCTATGTTTAGTTGATGAGTATCTTTCAGCGACTGGAAATAGAAAAAGGAGGTTGGAGTGCTTAAGTTAATGGCTATGAATTCATAATTAATCTATAAATTATTAAAATTTTATTTCATTTCCTTTGGTTCAATCCAAAGTAAGAATAAGAAATTGGCTGATGAATAGGCATCCACTAGTTTATTTTGTATTGCTTTGTTTGACAATGAAGTCTTATTTATAGCACTATTTATTAAATTGACATATCAAACTATTAAAAATTTTCGAGTGTAAAGATCTAATAATAGAAAAGCCATTTATATCAATAAATGTGATAATACATCAGTCAGTAATAATGGTTCATGATATGTCACTATTTATTGAATTGATATATCAAATTGTTGAAAAGTAGCTAATATTTTTAATATTAAGATTTTGTTTGGGATAGCTTTTTTATTGCTTTGATTTTTTAGACTGTTTTTATTTAATCATTTTTTTTACTCATTTCAAATAATTTTTTAACTATGAAGCTACTTTCTATAATAGCTTTTAAAAAAGTTATATTTTTTATAATACTTTTACGGTCACTCTTCTAAATAGCTATAGCCATTTCAAATGGGACCTAAGACTTCGGTTGGGACAGCTTATGTTTTTCTATTTATGCTTTTAAATGCTCTTTTTCTTGATCATTTTTATTAGCTCTTTTTTCAACTACATCTTTAAATATGTTTAAAAAAAAAGTGTAAAAGTTTTAAAAAGTTGGTGTAAATTTTGTCTTTCACACATATATTATTTTTTATTGATTTTTTTAATACAAAAATAATTGAAAAGCTATGCCAAATGAAGCCTAAATGTGTACTAACAAAAAAACCCTTATGTATATTTAAATAACTGCCAACATATTATTCACCGGACAACAGAAATTTTGTGGATTATTCATTAGCATGAAGAGCTACCAACAAAAGGGTTAATCTTAAAAATTAATTAATTAACTGATACCCCAATTTGACTAATATAATTTAAATAGATAGGTCAGTTTAAATCATATATGATTGACCATACATTCTTAGATCATTCAACGCTTGATAAGTATGGATGTGCTCCCCTTCAAGCTAATTTTTGGGCTTGATAATGGCGCAAGTGGTGGCCAAAGGGATAGCTTATGTATTGAGGATGAAATAGGTTTAACAATTAAATTATAATTAAGTTAAGTAATTTTAATTATTCTCATTAAAAAAAACAATGATGATGTAAATCTTGGCCATCTCTTTCTTTTTAGTTTCTTCTTTAACAATTCTTTCCATTTTTTAATGCATTAAAAGAATTATAAAATATTTCAATAAAGTTGTTGCTAGATTGATAATACAATCATTTTAAGCCAACTCGCTGAATATTGTGGCTTGATGCACTAATAGTAATCAACATAGCATAGGCAAATAGAAGATGAAGTGAAATAGAAGAAATGTAGAAGAAAAAAGAAGAACCAAATTCAACCACAACTTATTTACTATTTGATGCTCGCTGGAGACTGGCTGACATATACAGGATGTTGGATCGACAAATTTTCCTTTAAATATCATAGTTTGATGTTATCATTTACTAATTCACGTGATTCGTTGGTTAAGAATTATAAGGAGTTAATTATTGTGCTAACGGGTAAAGATTGACGGCTCTATTTATTGAGCCAATGGCTATTGACTTACTAATTATTGAAAAAACACCCCTAAAGCTAGAGGTTCTTATTTAGTTTGATTACTGGAATGCATGTAACTGCACTATTATCACTGTATTGTTTTACTATTTCACTGATTATTGTTATTGCACTTATTTACTATTATTACTATACTAATTTACTATTATTGAGCATGTGATTTCTATACTGAGCATGTGATATAATATACTAATTCGATACTGAAATAGAATAGTTGAATATTATATGTATACTCTTATATGATTTTACCACATTGTTATGATTCCCACAATCTTTATAGATGTTTTAGTTTTATCGATTATATGATTTGCTTGTCGATTTGATAGTACTGCTAAGACATACAATTTAAGAGAGATTATCTACGACTTTATTGATTCGACATCCGTATTGGTTTACAGATTTCACTATTTATGTATTATACTATTTTACTAGCATTTGTCTTCTATTTTATAGATTTTACTGCTAATGCACATGGTTTATTGTTTATGCATAGATTCATGATCATATTAACTACTATTATTATGAACTGACTCAAGTCATGCATACTACTTCTTTACCGTACTTTGAGTTCAGTTATAAGATTTAATGATCTATTGGACTTTTTAGCTCATTATATGTGATTTAAATGATTTCAAATTAGGGAAGAGGATCGGAACTGTGAGAATGATCAGTTACAAGATTCCTCAAGTTTTATTGTTGTTTGCTTCTTTTTATCTTTAGATATTCTTTTGTACTCATGAGTAGAAAGAGAGGTGTTGTATTTCTATGACTCATAAGTATTGTATATAATTTTTGGAGTATGAATATAGATGTTTATTGATGTTTTGATCAATAAATTTGTTTCCCATGATGTTTATACTATTGATAAAGGAAATTAGATAGTTCTGTTGTTGTTATTATAAAAGATAAAATAAGTAATTCTTTCAAATTAAATTTTGGGATGTGACACAACATCTAGGTGTTCTTCTAAATAGTGCTATTAAGCTAGCCCCATATATCATGATTCAAGCCAATCTAGTAAATCTAAGTTTAACCTAATTTGTCTATTCATCAAACCAAATCAATTGGTCATTCTACCCGCACCCATATTAGTCTCTAACTAGGAATTCTTATCATTTGGCATGTATACATTCTCATTAAGTGATTGGATCATCCTAAATCATCTGAGTTTACTATGTATCGTACTGGATCATATTTTTCTAGGTATACATTATGTTTAGGCAATTAACATTCACCTGATCATTTTTCTTCATCTAAACAAACAATATTTACTTAGATTACTCCGATATTAATATGGGCAAGCGACATATATGTAGGTACTCCATATCTTATTTGAGTAAGTTAAACCTGCTAAATAGTTCCCCTTATATTTTGGATAGGACAAAAATATTTAAATACTTTAGACATACCAAATATATCTACATTTTTCATATCTTTATCAAGGCAAACACAATATATTTAGATAATCCCTTCTTGATGTAGGCCAAATGCTTATTTATAGTGCTTTAGGGTAATGATGTGTAATACTTCATTTTGCTCGCCTTATTAGAATTATCTGTGTTGAAATTTAAATTATGATTTAGAATTTTTCTATCCTTGCTTGCCATATATAAAGGGCCTCCTATTAGGCTTGATCCAAAACCAATACTTAGATTATCCTTGCCCAACAAAATAATGGCTTGTTGAAGCTTTTCTATTATTTTAATAGGATAAGACTTCCTAGTTATCCCTAAAATTATTGCTTAGCTTTCTTATCTTAGTACATTGATTTGATAACTCATGAGTTTCCAATAGGATCAACCCATAACTCATCTATCTAGAACACTCTTATACCCTGGCCAACTTCATTCCTTGAATTCTAATAAATTCTTCTATTTTGTTCCAATGCATTTATAATTATCAAATTTTTATTTGACTAATAAACCATCATGTGGCCACATTTTGTATGGAGTAACAACTAGAAAAGAAAAATTCCCTATAAAATTGTAATGACTTTCTACCAAGAATCTGTATCACTCTCAAGAGTCAAATTACCATCTAATCACATGATCATTTTATATTTTTTACCAAGCATTTAATCATCTACCATATGGACCACTGCCTTCGTTACTGTTAGGATTTGGTCTCCAATGACTTGGATGTCCTTAATAACCTTAAAGCTATATTAGGTGATGCTTATAACTACCTCCTTTTAAGTCTTCTCAAAGGGCCCTTTTTACACAAGTTAAAGAGATGAACTAAAGCACTATGATTATGTAGCATGATAGAGTGAGCTTAGAGATCAAGAGATTGTAGCCCTTACCTTCCAAGATATGAATCTTTCCCTTGTTTTTTTTTTCTAAATCACTTGAAAAACTTTATATGTGTGTTCATTTTCCTCTCTCTCTCTCTCCTCTCATATAGTTCTCTTATAATTCTCTTAATGTTTGGATTCTTTGATTCCATGAAGAATTAAGTCAACTTAAGTGTTCAAATATCTTTTAGTCTTTCCTAAGTGTACTAGCCAAAACATGTGTCGCATCTTATATGTAACCACTCCTTTTCATCCACTCTTGAAAAAGTTTGAAGAACATGAATCTATAAGAAGCATTGAGCAAGACGAGTCCTACTTAGGTCAAATGAAAAATTGTTTGGTCTCTTGCCTATGCACATTGGGATCAACGGTGAATGAATATAGATGATAAAAGTACCAAATTTATCCTTGTCATATATGATGCAAGGTGAACAACTTACAAGCTTTTAGATAAATTAAAGAGAAATTTACATGTGAGCCATGATGTGGAGTTAGATGAAGATATATATTGAAATTGGCAAGCTAATCAATGAATATATCTATTCACAAAAGAAGATCAATTAAGTAGAGAACAGGATCCTATATCACTACCCTCTTTTATAATTTAAATAAATGGAAAGAACTAGAAGTTTATAAGAGATCTATAGCATAGCCAACAAGCTTTGTATTATTTTTCTTCTTAATAAAGAATCAATTTCTTATGAATATATTATATGTGATATATGAAAGAGGAAGATCAACTCCATGGAAATGAATGAGACATGGGAGTTTATCCCACTTTTAAAAGCTCATAAATTCATTGATATGAAGGCATTTAAAATAAAGAAGAACATTAATCGAGAAGAGAAAAAATATAGAGCGACATAGCGACTAAATATTATAAGATATAAATTGATACCAATTAAACATGAAGTATTTGCTCCCATTATATGAATGAGACAAAATAGCATTTGTGTTTTGCAAAGGATGGATCGAAGGAAAAAAGCCTTGAAGTGAGTTTTAAAATATATTTTTTTCAAACTTAATGAGTTTTACAACAACCTTGTGAGAATCTAAAAGAGAAAGAGGAAGATTTCATGCTAATAAATCCACATATAAATGATGTTATTTTCACAACAGTCAAAACTAAAATGTATAGTGAGTTCAAGGTAAAGAAGACTTGAGAGTTCAAGATGATGAATATGATGCTCCCAATTTACTTCCTCGGCTTGAAAATAAAGTGAAAGAATTACATTTGTGTCATAAGAAGTTTAGACAAATGAAGCACTCGAGAAAATTTAAGATGAAGGATTATAATTTAATTAGCATCTTCATTGATTATAGAGTCATGTTATGGTGGATCCCACTCTTTATAAAAGTATATTTGGAAGCTTAAAATTGGCATTTACAAGGTCAAATGTTTTAATGGAGTTGGATTGATTAGCCCATACGTGAAGGAGCCAAAGGTGACACTTTGAAAGTTGTAATAAAATTGCTTATTATATCCAAGAACTACAAAGAATGAACTCTTATATACCTCTTCTAATCATCTTCAATTTCATGATTTTTCAATACTAATTGTGGGCAATATATGAATTATTTTTAATTAGGCAATAGGACATTCACATGACTGTCCAAGAAGCAACCTATTGTTACTCTATTTGTGAAGTATAATTGTTGTGGGCTAGAGTATTCACAACAGTAAAGTAACAGGATTTTACATCTTAGCGTTGCACGAATATCCATCTCACAAACAGAGAAATTGAAAACACCAAGATTTTTACGTGAAAAATTTTGAAAAAGGGGAAAATTATGGGGCCACGCTCAGTTGAAATGATTTCGCTAGTATTTGAATAAATTACAAATATCATCCCTAAACTTGAGGACAGTCAGATTACAATAGTCTAGGAAGTGGATTGAACTTCATGTGAATAATGACGGACAGACATAAATCCGATAATGGTAGAGCAGAAGTCCGACGACAGTTAGTGGCCGGGCAGAAGTCAGTCAACGATCGGTGACTGGGCAGTGGTCGAGGAGGAGGAATCTAATGGCAAGAGAACTCCTAGATTACTCTTCCTTTCTTCTCTTCTTTCTCTTGCTTGCTCTTCCCTTTTAGTGAAGAATGAGGGATATATTTATAGTTTTCTAGGAGTGGCATGACCAATTAATAAGGGGAGGATCAAGGGCATGTTAGGAGTGTTTCGAATAGATTGTCGATATCGACTCCCTTGCTCATGAACTGTTTATCGAGTATTTAAGTGCCTTAATGAAGTCAAAATTCTACAATCTTGGGCTTGTTGGATTCTTCTTGTCGAGCCGCTTGATTCAACTATAAGCATGTCTCATTTGGATATCATTTGTTCATCCAATTTATGCTTTGAACCTTCTAAATGTGTTTCAGACCGTTGATTTGGATCCATTTGGGCTCGGATTGGATAGAATTTAGTGTCGCTGGGTTCGCCTTTTTGAGACGTTCAGTTCAACTTTAAGTTTACTAAAATTGGAGTTCAGATGGCACCGGATTTAATTTTGAAAGTTTCCTATTCAAAATTGCCTTGAGATTCGTGCTCGATCAAGATAAGTTTTTTGATGATATATCATATTTTGGTATTTATACATATTCCATGCAATTTGGTTCAAGAGATTGCTAAAAAAATACTTCTTCCTCTACAAAGATCAATTTTAATAGTAAATCAACAATCACATTAGCTAATAGTCCAAATTTCTCATAAAAAGAATAAGTACATTAACATCTAATAGTAATTTCATTAGAGTTTTTCGAAGAAGATGTAGATCATATCTACATTAAAAACAATTGATCATAGTTTCATCACCAAAACACTCGCTCTTGATCTATCTCATAAATTTAAGAATCTTCTTTGAATAAGAATGAAAGTTAATTAAGCTCAAGTTGTGCTAGAAATTGAATTCAATTCATTAGAGTTATGAGAATTTGAAAAGTTATCTAAAATTCTAAGAATTAGAATGCCATGTATTTTATTTCATGTATGAATATATAATATATAAGCTAAATAAGTATAAAATATACAGATAATCATAAGTCTATCCAAAATCAATTCCCATATTATAATGTAATATTTGAATAATTGTATCATAATTATTTGTTTATATTATATTATATTTATAAATTTCATGAAGCATGTATATATATAAGATCAATTTTGATTAGCAAAACAAATTAGATGAGCAACTTGTCGTTTCGTTTAGAGGTGTAAATGAGTCGAGTCGAGCTTGAGTTACCCCTTGGCTTGAGCTTGATTGACTAATCGAGTTTGAGTTCAAGCAAGCTTAACAAGTCGGTTCATTTATTTTGAAAGAGAGAAAATGATTATGATTCAAACTGTTGTGTCCTAAAATATTCGTGGCGGTATATAAATGTAGAGTTTAGCATCCTAGCTTTGTACAAAGATCAAGCACACAAATAAAAAAAAGAGTATGGTGCATCATGCATAAGAGACATCATAATTTTTACTTGAAAAACTTTGGAAAGGGGAAAAACTACGATGCTTGGCCCAGTTTAAATAAATTTACTAGTGTTGGTGGTTGATTACAAACAATGCCTTTCCTTTGAGGAGAGTGTTGGCTCAATATATTAAATATCCATTTTGATGTAGCATATTACATAGTTGAAGTTGGGAGGATCTAATGACATGAGAGTTGTTCTCAAAAGAATGTTAGAATGTTCGTTTGTTCGGTAGGACCGTATTTGTGCGATGAAGGACTGTAGTCGGCGATGGTGATTAAAAAGAACCTTAGTGGGGCAACAGTGGTCGGAAGGATCGTAGTTGGGCAACGGTGGTCGGAAGGACCATTGCCGGGCTACAGTAGTTAGAGAAAAGCTCGTTAGTGGCTGCTAGGTGGAGGTCTAACAGTGATGGTCCTGAGGAGATTCAGCAGCGATGGCTTAGTGGTGTAGATTCGTCAACGATGATGCTGGGGTGGAGCTATATGATTTTTCAAAACTCAGAGCTCTTCTCTTCTTACTCCTCCTCCTCCCCCGCTATTTATAATTTTTTTGCGAGTAGCATCCTTAGTAAATATGGAGAAGATCAATGATAGATATGAAGTGTTCTATCGGACAGCTCATAGTGATTCCCTTAATTATAGAATATTTATTGAGCATTTAAATGCCTTAATGATGTCATAATTCAACGATCTTGGGCTCGTTGTATTCGTCTGATCGAGCCGCTTAATTCGACTATAAGCATGCCATATGTGGATATCGTTTGGTCATCTAATTAATGCTTTGAAGTTTCCAATAATGATTTGTTCCATTGATTTGGGCTTATTTGAGCTCAATTGAATTGAATTTGGTGTCATTGGGTTTATCTTCTCGATATATTCAATTTGACTATAAATTTGTTGAAATCAAAGTTTAGATGATTCCGAAATTTTATTTGAAATTTTTCAACTTGGGTGTGCCTCGAGATTTGTGCTCGGTCAAGATATTTTTTTATGACGTATCACAAACAATTATTATAATAAAATTATAAAAATAATAAAAATTAGAAGAAAAATAATAATCATTTAATATAAAAAAATAAGATATAGTTTTTAAATATTTTTAAAAAAATTAACTTAAAAATTCAAAATGCTAATATATTTTATATGAATATTTTTGAAATAAACATCTGTGAGTTAACGAGTCGAGTCAGCTTCGAGATAAATTTTTTTAATTAATTCATTTATCCAGTACAGCTTGAGCCCCCAATTGGCTTGACTGAGTGACTCACTTGAACCATCAGTTCCGTTTTTCAACGGAAGACTACAAAGGGCAAAAAACAGGATAGCCCATCACGTGATGTTGCCCGGCCATGCTAATGTGTGGACCTAACAGTGGCCACACTTTCGTGACTCTGTGGACTCTGTTCAACCACGTGTCCAGTCACGTGGTCTGGTGTAGTTGTGGGCCCTTAATAAATCCAGTTCCCATCAGTATTAGCGACTAATAATATCTCTTAAATTATCCTCTTATCAGAAAGCCCGACGGAGTGCGTCCCTTACATTCTTGATACAGATTTTTTATAAAGATTATGAATTCTATCGTCAATTCTTAAATTATTTTTTAATTAAATTTATGTTTTAAAGCTTTTTTTTTTGTAAGCACGAAGTTCTTCGTAGGTCAAATAGAAATGTTAGCTGGTATTAGGGGTGTCAAAATTGGGTTTTGGATCGGGTTTGGGTCGAACCTAAACTGACCCGGAATTCAAACGGGTCAATCCTAACCTGATCCGTTTTTTCAAATGGGTCGAAAATTCGGACCCGAATCCGACCGTAGGGTTGGCGGGTTGACCCGACCCTACCCGAAACTGAGGCGAAACCGAGCAACTTCACGGGCCCACGGGCAGCAGAGCGGTCGTGCGGGCAGGCTAGCGCGGGCGCCCGGGCAGGCTAGCGCGGGCAGGAGAGCTCGGGAGCGCGAGCAGGCGAGGGCGGGCCCTCGGGCGCGAGGGCAGGCGAACACGGGCAGGCTTCACGGGCAGCTCCTTTTAAACAGGTTTTCGGGTTGACCCGCCAACCCGTCGGGTCAACTCGAACCCGACTCGTTTTTCAAACGGGTCGATTTTGGGAACCCAAATCCGACCCGTTTTGAAATCAGGTCGGGTCAAATCCGAAATTTCCGGGTCGAATATGAGGCGGATTTTCCTGTCGTGTCAAATATTGACACCCCTAGCTGGTATTCATTAATTGGTGATTGCTGATGGTTATCTCCCTCTGATCTTGACTGTAGATTCATTAAGGAAATTAGAAAAAATAGGGAAATTTTAAGTTTATATATTTTTATATAAATTATATTAAAGTGAGTTTAAAATTAATGTAATACAACTTTTTATATAATATTATTTTAAAATAAAATTTAAAATAGAATATTTTCATATAATTTTTTGAAATGATAAATAAAAATGTAATTCGTATTGAATGGAATCCAAGGCAGGAAAGTGGGATTATGCAGATAAAATAAAGAAGTCTTTTTTTTTAATTTTTTTCACTCTCTTTAGTATTTCCCTTCTTCCATTTAAGAAGTTTTGGCAGACAACAAAGAAGATGGATTCACGTGTTGATGCCCATCAGATTTTGAAGGTTCTTACTTCACCTTTGATGTCCATGTTCTTGCTTTCATTCTAACATAATTTTCTTAATCGAGAGCAACTCTGCTCTTAATTACCCCTGTTCATAGAAATTTGTTAGCTTTACTGGGATTAGTTGTTATAGTAGTAGCGCAAAATTGTTCGTGGGGTTCAAAGAGGAAGCTTGCAAGATAGAGATGAAGAATCAGGTTACTGATAGATTTGTGTGGGGTTTTTGGGAGAACCCTATTTCAAGGTTGTGATGCTTTCAGGAGAAACAGGTCATTTTGCCTCTCATCTTTTTTTCTCTACTTTGTAGCTTATTGGATAAGAATCCATTCATGGGGCCTCTATTTGCATCTTGCCTTCATCTTCACTTTTTACCCAAACGAAAATAATTATCTTGGAGAGGCTTTCGGTCGGTTTTAACCCTTGTATTGTTGATGTTTTCCCTTTCAATTTTATGTTCATTTCTACTCTATTTTCTCTGTATGTTTGATGTTTTGCTGCGTTGTTCTACACTTAGGCTCTGGTTATTATATCCAATCCCATCATTGAACTTTGGTTCAGAATCCTCAATGCATTTTCTGCGGCGTTCTTAACATTGTTTATGTTGAGTTTGTGGATGCACTAGAGATTGGATTTGGAAAGATAGGATTTTGAGAGATGACATCAAAGTCGAACAAGGAGAGCTGTTCCAGGAGCAGCTCTAACCGTTCCAAACATAGCGCTAGGGTTTTTGCTCAGACCTCCTTGGATGCCAAACTTCATGCTGAGTTCGAGGATTCTGGCCAGCCCTTTGATTACTCCATATCCATGGGAGCTGCAAACCGTTCAACTAGTGGCAGCGGTGGAGGGAGCAGTGGCATCCCTTCCACTTCAGTTTCAGCCTATCTCCAACGAATGCAGAGAGGGCAGTGCATTCAACCATTTGGGTGCATGGTAGCAATTGATGACCACACATTTATGATCGTAGCATACAGTGAGAATGCCCCTGAGTTGCTTGATTTGGCTCCCCATGCAGTCCCCAACATCGAGCAGCGGGAAGCTTTAACAATTGGAATGGATGTGCGCACTCTTTTTAGGTCCCTTAGCTCCATTGCATTGCAGAAAGCAGCAAGCTTTGTTGATGTCAATCTCCTCAATCCTATACTAGTGCATTGCAGAAGCTCTGGGAAGCCCTTTTATGCGATTCTACACCGGATTAATGAAGGTTTGGTTATAGACTTGGAGCCTGTTAATCCAGCAGATGTGCCAGTGACTGCTGCTGGGGCACTTAAATCCTATAAACTCGCTGCAAAGGCCATTTCAAGGTTGCAATCTTTGCCTAGTGGGAACATCTCTCTTATGTGTGATGTCTTGGTCAGGGAAGTGAGTGAGCTTACTGGCTATGATAGGGTGATGGTTTACAAGTTCCATGAAGATGAGCATGGTGAAGTTATAGCTGAGTGTCGACGGTCTGATTTGGAGCCTTATCTTGGTTTGCAGTACCCGGCCACTGACATACCGCAGGCTTCAAGATTTCTGTTCATGAAGAATAAGGTTAGGATGATATGTGATTGCACTGCTCAGCCTGTTAAAGTGATCCAGGATCATAGGTTGGCTCAGCCTATGAGCCTATGTGGCTCCACCTTGAGAGCTCCTCATGGCTGTCATGCTCAGTACATGACTAACATGGGATCAATTGCCTCTCTTGTTTTATCCATTACAATCAATGATGATGATGATGACGAGAATAAGCTGGATAGTGATCAGCAGCCAAAGGGTAGGAAGCTTTGGGGATTGGTAGTTTGTCATCATACAAGTCCTAGATTTGTACCATTCCCGCTTAGATATGCTTGTGAATTCTTGCTTCAAGTTTTTGGAATACAGCTGAACAAAGAGGTTGAGTTAGCTGCTCAAACAAAGGAGAAGCATATACTCCGGACACAGACTGTTATATGTGACATGATCCTTAGAGATTCTCCAATCAGTATTTTCACACAGTCGCCTAATGTTATGGATCTTGTTAAATGTGAAGGTGCTGCCCTTTATTACCGCAAGCAGTTTTGGTTGCTTGGAACAACCCCTACCGAGGCGCAGATAAAAGATATCATTGCATGGATCCAAGAGTATCATGATGGATCGACAGGATTAAGCACAGACAGCTTGACAGAAGCAGGTTATCCTGGTGCTGATGCCCTAGGAGATGCTGTTTGTGGAATGGCTGCAATTAAAATCACGTCATCAGATTTCATATTTTGGTTCAGACCACACACTGCTAAGGAAATCAAGTGGGGAGGAGCCAAGGATGAACCTGCTGATGTAGAAAATGAATTCAGGAAAATGCATCCCAGAGCTTCTTTTAAAGCATTTTTGGAGGTGGTTAAACATCGAAGCCTTCCTTGGGAAGATGTTGAGATGGATGCAATTCATTCGTTGCAGCTTATATTTCGTGGCTCACTCAAAGAGGAGATTGTACCTGTTGAATCTAAGTCCATGGTGCAGACAGAAACTTATGATAAAAGGAAAACCCAAGGGGTAGAGGAGCTTCGCACTGTTACTAACGAAATGGTTCGTCTCATTGAGACTGCAACAGTCCCAATTCTAGCAGTTGATGCTTTAGGGACCTTGAATGGATGGAACACAAAGGCGGCTGAGCTAACAGGGTTGTCCATTGAAGAGGCTATTGGAATGCCGTTTATCAACCTTGTTGAGGATGAAACTTCAGATGTGGTAAGGAATGTCCTCAGCTTAGCTTTGCAAGGTATATTTTTATCCTTTTGTCATCCTTATTTATGTTTTATCTCTTCTTCCATTATGCTCATCTTCAGGAAATTTTTTTTTGCTTGTTGTAAGCTTTAATAATGGCATTCATCATTTCCACTGTTATTGACAGGCAAAGAAGAAAATAATGTAGAAATTAAACTTAAAACTTTTGGTCCTAAACAAAAAGATGGACCTGTCATCTTGGTAGTTAATGCTTGCTGTAGCCATGACCTGAACAAAAATGTGGTCGGAGTTTGTTTTGTTGGTCAAGATATGACACAGCATAAAATGGTTATGGATAAATATACTCGTATTCAAGGTGATTATACTGCAATAATCAGAAATCCAAGCGCTCTCATCCCACCAATATTCATGATTGATGAGTATGGTTGCTGTTCTGAGTGGAATGCTGCCATGCAAGAAATTTCTGGTTTGAAAAGAGAGGATGCAATTGATAAAATGCTCATAGGGGAGGTTTTTACTCTTCAGGGTTCTGGCTGTAGAGTCAAAGATCATGACACTTTAACGAAGCTTAAGATTGTGCTTAATGGGGTGATTGCAGGGCAAGATGTGGAAAAATTGCTCTTTGGGTTCTATGATGCGAAAGATAAGTATGTGGAAGCATTGCTATCTGCAAACAAGAAAACAAATGCTGAAGGGAAGGTTACAGGAGTGTTATGCTTTTTGCATGTGGCCAGCCCAGAGCTTCAGCATGCTTTACTGGTTCAAAGAATGTCTGAACAGGCTGCCATGAGTAGTCTAAAGGAGTTGGCTCACCTTCGCCAAGAAATTAGGAACCCCCTAGGAGGAATTGTGTTTACACGCAATTTGATGGAGGCTTCAGAGTTAACTGAGCAACAGAAGAAGCTAATCAGGACCAGTGCACTGTGCCAGGAGCAGTTGGCAAAGATCTTAGATGATGCGGATTTGGAAAACATTGAACAGTGGTATGTATGTTTCATGCCGTACATTTGTTTTTATGTTGCAAAAATACTTTTTATATATGTATTTGGAGGAACATAAATCATAAAATGTAACATAAACTATCTTGCTTTCATTATAATGTCGGTTATTTGTAGTCTATAATATCTGGATACTTCTATAGCATTGCCATCAACATTTCTAGTTGTCACAAACCTCTTAGACCACAATCCTTAAGAACACAAGTTGTGTGGGTTAAAGATGAACAAACTGAGAGACTATTTTTAGCTTAGTTTGATGGAAAAAATTAGAATTTCAATAACTGAATAATATGTTGATACAAAAGTATCTATATATAGACAATAGAATAGAGTAATAAAGAAAAATATAATAAAAAAAGTATTCTTAACAGTGATGATATATTACAATAAGAATTATTATAGATATCTACTATAATTATTAGACATATATTTTAATATTTATATGTCAGCAAATAATTCTAATTAACTCTAACAGTTTTATTATTTTCTCTAATCAGAGTTTAGTTTTCTTTTTTTATTTTTCTTTTAATTTTAGTACCCTGTAATGAGAGATGATCTCTATTGATGGTCTTAAGTTCACTGGATTTCCCTGCATTAAATTTCTCTGTATTATCATTTCGAGCGTCTGTAAGTAAAGTTCTTACTAGTCTTGTAAAAATAACTTTGGCTTAACGAAATTTTAGTTTTATGGATGTGAAGTTTTTGAATTTCTTGATGCGTGAAATATTTTGGGAGATACTATCTCTTTGTTTTAAGCGGGTGGATTATTGTCTGATTTTTTTTTTTTCCTTTCTTCGATTTTTATATTCTTTCATTTGAGTAATGATTGATTGACAGTTAGATTGGTTTGGTTTGGATTTGCTACAGATTTGATTTCATTTATATGCATGCTATCTTAGACTTCGTTTATGACAGTTTTCTTACTATTTTCCACAATAGTTTTCTAGCACAAAAATTTCTTGAAAATAAAAAAAAATAATGGCCAAAAGTTGTCCCAACCGAAGCGTTAATTATGGATGTAAGTTTTCTTGGTCCTTTTAGTTGGATAGATTTGCAATAGTTTAAATTTATTTCCATGGTTCTCTCTCATGGTTGGTTTTATTTGGTGATAAAAAAATTTTCACTAGATGTTTAATTCTATTTCTTTATATTCATCATATTTAGTAGTAAAAAATTGTTGGTGATAGATAGTTTGCTTTTCCATAAGATTTGCATGTTTGGTCTTGCATTTATTGCATTAAATTTGTGCACCTCCTTTGAAAAATCTATAACATAAGCATCGCCAATCTTTTCATTTAAATCAACTGTACTTTGCATATTATAATTGTATTAGAAGCTCCAGATCCTAAGAGGCTACTCATTGGGACATATCAAATACTTGGATTCTTAATTTTTCTTAAAGATCATTTCAGATTTTCCATTTGATGGGCATGATTTTAGAAGTTTCTGAAATGAATATCGGGAAACATGGAAGGTAAAGCATCTGCTTGTTTATGGCAATATGTGATTTAAATTTCAAAAGGAATTGCTGGATACAAATTGAATATAGAAATATGGAATGTGGAAATCAATGATATATTGAATAATTATAGCTTGATTATCATTTTCTTCAGTTTATATTATTACAATTACTTGTTCAGATATGGATGCAGTCTATGTATAAAGGCATGGTGTTACACCTTATTTCTCTATGTTTTGCATGTCTGCACTATCCTGAATGGTTAGGTTAAATTTATTTTCATAAACTTACGTATGTAGCAGCATATTTTTTGCATTAATTTACGAATGTCTATTAAATGAATGCTAATGTATCAAAATGTTATTTGCCAAAACCAATGGTGGCTTCACCTACATTTTCAAGAGTTTTCCTATCTGTGAATCTGATGTTTAACATATCCCATATCACTTCAGCATCGTTGTTGGTTGTTTGGTAACAATGCAATCTTTCTGCAATATTGAATGAACAGTGTGAGCTCAAACATGATTTGGAGTACATTTTCTCTCAACTTAATGGTTTTAATTGTGATTCTCTGTCTTTCGTTTTATGAAATTTATCTTATTGAATCATCCTATCATTACTGTTCAACACTTCCATTTATGCGAAATACATGGGTATCGGTTCATTGTTCTATTGCATGTTCAACCATTGCTTGGGCAGAGCCCACCTAGTTGGCGTAAAGTTAATGAAGTTAATGGCGATCACCATTGCTAGGCATTATATTTCTTGTAATCTGTAGGCGTGAATTGTTGTGAAAATGCTTAGCTTTAAATAACCTAGTAGTTCTTTTTGTTTTGGCAGCTCTAAGACGCATATTTTTTTATAAAAAAAATGTTTTATTATCCCATTTACTCTTGTTCAACATGCTGAAGATTATCGAAATAACCTGTATGAGTAGAAGAATGAATGTTTCTCACCCTCCTTTTTTCAAACAGCTATTTGGAGCTGAACATGGTAGAATTTAACCTTGGAGAAGCACTTGAAGCAGTCATAGTCCAGGGGATGGATCTTAGCAGGGAACGTCAGGTTTCACTTGTTAATGATTCGACTGCAGAGATCTCTTCTATGTATCTGTATGGAGACAATTTACGGCTTCAGCAAGTTTTGGCAGACTTCCTTATAAATGCACTACAGTTCAGTCCACAGGTCGAAGGATCGGTAGTTCTCTGTGCCACTCCACGAAAACAAAATATAGGAACTGGCATGCAGACTGTCCATCTTGATGTTAGGTAAAATTTTATCATCTATTATTCACATCATTTACATGACTTCTTAATGCTTTCAAATTTTAATCTCAGTTAATGGTGAATCAGCACCTTGCCTTGTTAAACTATTGATTCTATTCTGATGTCTTTGATTCAGGATTATTCACCCTGCACCAGGTATTCCAGAGACTCTGGTGCAGGAGATGTTTCATCAAAGCCCTGGCATTTCAAGAGAGGGCCTTGGTTTATTCTTAAGTCAGAAACTTGTGAAGATCATGAATGGCACAGTACAATATCTTAGGGAGGCAGAGAGATCATCTTTTATCGTTCTTGTGGAGTTCCCTTTAGTTTCTCATACCAAGAAGAGATGATCCTGAATTTAACTGTAAAGTTTCATAAATGTTAAACTGTTGCAGGCATTTTAGATTGAGAATTGATTATGGGAGGGGCCATGAACTGTGCACGCCTGTAGTTTTCCCCCGTTAGCTTCAATTTTTGAAACATTTTTGCTTCATTTGTAAATTAGATAAATAGTGTATTTGCTAACGAGTGAATAAAATGAGTTCTTCGTCTGTTCCATTGGGTGCATAGTTTATCTAAAGCACTGTTCATGCAGCTCAAAACTAATAAAGTTATTGTAATTATCCTGGTTTACTTCACATCTGAATCTACTCTTCGGGGCTTGCTTGACACCATTGATGACCCAAAAAATGTCTTTTACTTTTAACGCATAGCTTGAAAGGCAGAGCCATTTGAGAATGAGGATTCATGAAAGCCGACACCAAATGGTTAGGATAAGGAAAATGATGGTAAGGATGATGACAACATAGCTGGGATTGTCTTACATGCTCACTTCACCCAGGCTATATTTAACATGAATGGGATTGTCTTACATGCTCACCTTCACCCAGGCTGAACCAAAAACTATAAAAGTTCCTTATTTTTCTCCATGGCATGTATAATAAAAGTATAAGCTTATGTGCATAGTTTATTTAACCAAACTGGCTATATGTGCATGGTCTGAAATTTTGGGCATGTAAAGTAGGTTCGGTGAGTCAGGACAGGTGGAGTGGGGTTCGATTAAACAGCTGGTTCAGCCAACCAGCAGTGTGGATTGGGATAGTCAAAGGTAAAAATATTTTTGGAATGCTTTTGGTAGATTTAAAAAGGCTTGGTTAGAAAATATTAGAAATGATCTTTCTTTATTAGATCTAAATGAGAATTCAACTCTTAACTGGACACAATGATGAAAAAGGATTATGCAGTCGATCCTATGTAGTGGGATAAAGGCTTAATATTATTGTTGTTGGAAAGCTTTTGATAGATTTGACTGCTCTCTAAAACAACTATCTTTCCACTTTCAGATTTGTAGTCTATAGGTCAAGCGTTTCTTGCCACTCCACCTTGGCCTTGAAGTTCAAATCTTATCATGCGATATGGTGCCTTTAAAATTATAGTAGTATTTGGAACTAGATTTAAAGTGAATTTGGTCTCCCAATCATGTGATTAGTCATGAAAATCTAAAATTATAGCAGTATTTGGAACTAGATCTAAAGTGAATTTAATCTCACAATCATGCGATAAGCTATGAAGATCATCAAAAATGGCATCGAAAAAATCTTGAACTACTGCAATATTGTTTAAGCTTATACTAGGTTTATTATGTAATCAAGATAACAAATACATTAATGGGCGATCATCTTATATGTTTTAATCACTAATAAAAGATAAAATGGTGCCCCATCACTATTAAAATCAAAAGATACCATGCCAGGTATATAAAATTTCCCTCTCACCTTATGACAATCTATGATGCATTGATAAGCAGATGATTAGTCTATACAAAAATTGCATCAAATTTGAGTAATGGGATTGCAATTAGTGTAGCGGGCATATGCACATCCTTGATAGTAATGTCACAGTCATGAATAAACCGCGTAATTGTCATGGATGAAATAGATGCCATTGTAATAGATAAATATGACTACAATTGTGAAACTGATACACTGGATGCAATTTTTTTGATATAAATGAATGTGATGTCTAAATCAAATATAACTTTTGTTGGTTACTTAAGACTAAAAGTGATACATATCACAATATCAGGACTTCGCGAGCCTCTGATTGCCTCATAGTTGCCTGTTTGGACTATTCCTCATGGTTGATATTTCAACATTGGTTATTGTTGTTGACATGACATTAGAAGCAACTGATTCTGATACTATAATTTGGACGGCTATTGTTGATGTGATTGAGGTGCCAGAACTTAATGTGGTCATTGATGAGGTTGAATAATACTTTCTTTCTTATCCTTTGCAATTTTTCTTTTGATGCTGACCTCCATGCTATTTCTGCCACTCAATTCTGTTGTTGATATTTAAAAATTAGTCATTTCGTGTTAATGTCAAAGCAAATTGTTCTAGAGACTTGAGGGGACTATTGATCTTATTTTCAGTCTTGTAACACTTGAAACACTTCCCAATAGTCAAGTTGTATTGTCCATAGTATCTTTTACTTAAATAGGGGCAAATGAGGATTAATCTTTAGTTTTTCTCCCTAATGATTTTTGTACTACTTTTATGTGAATTTTTCAATTCCTGGGTGTCTTTGTTATTTTATTTCCTAGTAGTTTTCTCGTTGCAAGCGTTAATATCTACTTTTGCATGTATAACTTCGTCCCCCAGCTCTCTGAATGGAGTATACTGGACCCTAGATAATCACTTTCTGATATCTGCTTTCAAGATAAAAATATACATATACATTTTTAAATCTTCATACTAACGATCCTCACTAACTTTGTCTGATATTCTTGAATAATATTTGAGCCTTATTCTTGTTTCCTTACACCTTTCATTAGTTTGGCATGATCTCCCATTAGAAATTACTGCTCTAGAAATAACCTCGCAAACTTTGCACATGGAATCAATGTGTCTAATCGAAAATTATTATGGCAGTAACTCTCCCACCAATTATCAACACCTTCTCACTGTTGGAAAGCAGCTATATCAACCTTTTGCTCTCGAGGCACCTAATATCTCGAAGATTTTTCTCAATTTCCTGAAGCAGTGTATCTGATTCAATTGCTCCCGATGTTCCATTAAAGGTACGAAGATGAATCTTTAAAAATTGGTCCATTACTCGATGTATCACTCCTTTAAACTGAATAGCCTGTAGCCTTTTAATTCCAACATTAATTTGAGCTGTTAAATCTAGTGGTGTCATTTGAGTTATTTCTGTATTTAATAGTGATTGATTTACTTGAGTACCAACAACGGCTGGTGCACCAACAACTTTTTGTTTTGTTAGTTGGGCTAATTGCAATTCTAGTTGAGTTGGTTATAGTGCTGCTTACTTTTTTTTTTGTGAATTGTTTGCACATTTGAATATGTTGAGGGGTTAAATTAGTTATCATTATGACGAGGACAACAATATTGGGAGTGCAGCTTTTAAATAATCCCCAACAATGGCTACGATGGTGTGGGATTTGAAAATTTGCACCCCGGCCTCCCGTACTTTCGGGGGAGTTTTAACGGATTAGGTTATGGGGTAAAATTTTAGAAGGCAGATTAGGTTTGTAGATAAGACACTACCCAGTGATTTCACCCTCATTTTAAGAGGACTTATTGATCTTAGTTCTGGTATCCTATAGGCGCAAGCCCTCTGTACTTAATTACCTCTCCCGATAATGAGAGAGAACTTTCGATTAAGGCTAGTCATCGAACAAATACGTATAGATACGTGTATCTGGCATATAGTAGCAGCATGAGTTTTGGTATTTGAGAATTTGATATTTAAAATTTAAAATTTCACCATCTTGCACTTAAAGCGGATGGTGGGGTAATGATGATGGACCCGATTAAGATCCCATGGTTCCATCGTCTCGGGTTATCGTGGTCCCTGGTCTACTTAGTCAGAGGAGGTAGTCGACCCAACCTGACAGAATGATCCTTGTCGACAGCCATGGGTTGCTTCGTCGAAGGGTACCTTGTAGACCTGGGGTGGATGTTTGTCTGAGGGAATAAATTTGAATCCACCTTAGCTAATAGAGGGCTTCGTGCCCTATCAATTATATTCTATTAATTCATATCTCAAGAATTTAGTATCATTGGAGAGCATACAGGCTTTGATTATGACTGTAATTTAGTAGTGTCATTTGGCGGCAAACCACTCAGTTCAGAGAGCTCCGGTCATAACCGTTTACTTGTGGCGATATTTGGCAGCAAAATCATCGGTTAGAGGATACGTGCCACGTCCTTACTGGCAGAAGATAGATTAAGAATAAATCCTAATGATATTTTCGATCAGACATTAGCTCTTTATGAATTGAAGTGTATTTTCAAATTTGTCCACCTTGACAAATTATTGCGGAGGGTGGATGAGTTTTGCTTTAATCATTTTGGTGATTTATTTCAATTTTGATTATTTTGGATTTTGGTATTTTATGCAGTTTTGAGTTTTCGAGCATTTGGGAAGCATATAAAATATTTGGAACTAACCCCTTCGATTGAGATCTACGTTCAACACTGTCATCATTGGGGTATTATGGGTAATTGCATTTCATTGATTGAACCTTGTCGATTTCATCTACTCGCCGATAGAGAATCGGGTTCTTCCTAGGTTTTATGCCTTTGTTGGTGAATTTTCTTTAATAGACCTTGAAGGCCTAATATGAATGTATTAAAATAAATATATCGGTCGACGATCGTGACTGTATATTTATTTGATAGTTCGAACCATGTTGACTCCTATTAACTAGCTTAAAAGAATTGGGTTCGAACTTGATTTCACTTATTAACCCGCGCAGCATCCTCAGACGTCACGTATGTACCCATAACACCCTTGTCGGGGCCCATGTGAGTATTTAGGGGGTACTTTTGTAATTATATGTTGAACCTTGTCGACTCTGTCTAATTGCTAATAGAGGATCAGATTTATTGCTAGCTATATGATTTTATTAATGAATTTATCTGATTATCGGCCTTGAATGCCTAATATGAATGTATTAAAATAAATATCTCGGTCGACGTCACGATCATATACTTGTTTGATAGTTTGAGTCGTGTCGACTCATATCTACTCGCATAGAAGAATCGAGCTCGAACTTAAATTTATCATTTGACCTGCGCAGCATTTTTAGACATCACGTGTGTACCTTTAAAACGTTCATCGGGGCCCATACGGGTGTATATTCTTACATGTATATGGGTTAATATGCTTGCGTGTGAACTTTTACATTGGTGTGTATACATGTTGTAATGTGCGTGTTGGGGTATTTTAAAATATGTAATGCTGATGCTGATCAGTTGCATGAGCGACCGTCTTTTAAACTTGCACGATGCTCTATTTGAGAGTTTGTAGATGCATTCTGTCTTATTGTATGCATGTTGCGGATTCGGTGGCGTGGTGTTGCAGATTCTTCATGCCTGTTAATGCATAGCACGTTGTGTGCATAACTATGCTTATGAGTAAATTGGACATATTTATCATGCACTGCTCCTTGCCACTTGCGGGGTTCAATGCATTTTCTTGCAGATTAACGTTGGCTATGGGAGAGTTGCCATAACCATTGTATCTTCATGCTTTGCTTACATGCATATTGCTGCATGTTCCCCACTACCACTAATGAGTAGTTCATCATTAGAACTCCTTTGTTGTTTGATGTGTTTGCTTGTGGACAACACATTGGATGCATAATGGGGGTCTTTTACAGCAGCTCGTAGGAGCTTATATCTGTCATAGTCCTTCTATATTTTCCTGTAGATGACATGTTGAGTGCACGATGAGTCTCCTACAATAGCTCGTAGGCATTTGCATCTGTTGTATATCATCTACTTTTGCTTGTAAAGGACTAGTGTATTTGCCTGGTATTAAGTGATTGTTGATTGTAAGGGTGTTGCAATATTCATCGCCTTTTGTTACAAAGCTTGTAGATGCTTGTATCATCATATGCTTGTTGTCCTTGCTTGTAGGTAGCTTATTGTTTATGCGATTAATTCACTGCACCGACCTGTATGTGTTTGCATTTGTCGCCAGTCGATCACCTTTGCTTATAGGAGATTGGAGTGTTTTCCCGACATCGAGTGATGGTTGACTACAAGGATGTTGTCATATCCATTGCCTGTTAATACATAACTCGCAGGTGTTTGTTCATACTGCAAACGCACTGATTGTTCGAGGAAGATGCGTTCATTTGCATGTTGTTATTGACTGCTAATTGAGCTATGTTCATCATCGCCCATTTCCTCATGCGTGTTGATTAATGAACTGCTGTATTTATCAATTTCTCCATATACACTGATTGTCATTATTCGCAAAGAATCATTATATTCATTCGGATGCGGGTTGACGTTAATTGTAGGAATGTTATTGTATTCATTGCATGTCGAATCCCTCTACTTGTAGGGGATAGGTGCATTTACTTGCATTTTGATATTGCTCGTACGGCATTATCGCATTCATCAGATGCCCTTCATACTTATTGTATGCATTCTTCTGATGTTCATAGAGAATTACTACATTTATTTACAAGCTGGCTGTCGTTGGTTGGGTTTCATTGTTATGTTGCATTGTGCATGTGTCACATTCCAGGATCTATATTGAAAGAATTACATTCATCTTTCAACCATTTAACTAGAGTTTACCAATGAACAACGGAAAGAAATATGATTATATTTTTGTCTTGTCCATAGCTTCATATTATAGGATGCTTACCATTTCCTGAAAATATATAAAATCATATAATGAGCACGTAGCCCAGCAAGTAGCTAAAATCTTACAGCTAAAATCAATGTAAGATAAAATAGAACAAAAATTTATAAATCATATAAAGAAATATATGTATCAATATCTATATTGATTATCAATATCAATTTATCCTTCTATAGTTCATCACATCTCAATTCATTACATCATCAATCACACTATCAGTAACAATCAACAGTACTAATATCAGTAACAGTATTAATATCATGATCAATAGCATTAAATAGTATTAATGACAGAACACAATATGAGTGTTCGTCACAATATCAGTACAACGTTTATAACAGTATTGATATCAGTATTCAGATATTCAATTAGTGTATTTTAAGAGTATCTTGCTCCTGCACTTATGACTCCCAATCAGTCACCCCTTATAACTCCTAATTAATGTACTCTTATAACTCCTCTTGAATCACGTAAATCAGTCGCCCCGACTCCTTATAACTCCCAATTAATCTCCAGCTTCTTATGACTCTCAATCAGTGAATCACGTGGATCAGTAGATATCACGTTGAGTTATTATATCATGTATTTAGTATCATTCAATAATTCATTTAAAATGCAATAAAATTATATCAAATCGTTCAAAATGATCAAATCTATAACATATCTAAATTTACACAGTAAAAGCTTATGAAATTAGAAGATAATGTATTTTTGACAAATGTAGGAGAAATAAAATCTGTAGAAATCAAAATCATTAAAAATAGAAGTAAGAGATTAGTCACTTATAATGAATATAACAAAATCTGTAATAAGAATGACTAACAAATATGATCTAAAGATATTTCTCTCTCCTCTCTTTTCTTCCCCTTTTTCAATTTCTTCCTCGCCAACCAATCAAGTGAGGGAGTCGGTGAGGTGAGATAATGATATTTATAAATATATATACATAAATACTGTTCATGAACTAGCGTTGCAGTGCTCACCAGATCAGCACTAAAGTGTTCTACTTCAGAATTTTCTTATTTTTCAAAAAAAGAAAAACTATTTAACATAGTTAAGTTATTTTAGCATGTTTGTAAGGGGAGCTGCAGCTTCCATTTACTTGATGTCGCATGGTTGTGAGCGACAGAGATGTCGCTGCATTCCTTTGCAGATCCTTTACACTTTCCTCATAAGTATAACATCTATAGTTGACATGAATTGCCTGCACTTAGGTTGTGTATTCCCCCCATTCGATTGATTGTTGTCAATTGGTTTATGATGTGAGTGATAACATTAACATTGTTGCTAGATGGCAGTTGCATTCTTATCTCCCATGAATAAGAGGTAATTAGTTGTATTTGAGAGTCTTTGCCCTGTACAAGTTTCATGTTCGTTAATTAATATTCATTTGAATACTTTAGATCATTGGTTGGCATCTTGTATATTTAATTTTATAAGATCCATATTATCATTTAGGTTCGTAAATTAGAGTGATCATTCAGTTATTAATTTGAAGTTCAGTTCTCTGATGTCCGTGTTCAGTTCAAGTCTAAGTATAGTCCCCTATTGTTGTTTATTTGAGTTCAAATCCTCTGTATTTTGTTCAAGTTCAGGTCCTCGGTTCATTGGAATTTTCGGCAGCCTCTCGGCGTCTCTCCCGTTTGGGGAAATTTCAGGAGTCTGGGCCTCCTGCCATGCTAAAGAAAAGCATGTACGGTAGGTGTCGGATGACACCGCGACTGTATTTCTTCAATCTTACCATGCTATGAGAGCGTGTATTGGTCTTCAAGGTACCTGTTTGAAAACTCGCAATTGTTTTCCCCGACACGTTATGAGACCGTGTACATGTACTTAGAAGTGTCCCCGCCACGCTATGAGATCGTGTACAGGGCCTACCCGCCTCGCTGTAAGCGTCGCATCGGGTTCCCTTCCCACCACGCTAGAGAAAATCATGTATGAGCGGTTTTCCGGTGCGACGCGAATGTTGGAAACAGGGTTTGAGGGATTTTTGAGTTTGAAAGAATTTATACCTTCGTAAGCGATGAGGTCGACGTCGATGTCAGTGATGTTGAGGGTAATGATGACGGTAGCACAAAAGCACAAATATTTCTCCCCTTTTTTTTAGTTCTCTTTTATTTAACCTCTTTTCTTTCTCTCCTTTTTTCCTTCTTTTTTTTTCTTTTTTTAATAATAATAGTAATTAATAATGCTAAAACTAATAATAATAGAGAGAGAGGAAGATGGATGTAAGTGGTGATTTGGCTAAGTGGAGGAGGTGAGTTTGGTTTGAAGGCTATAAGGCTGCGGGTTAGAGAAGAGGAAGGGCACGGTAAGGATTGCTGGAGTTAAATCCTCGAGCACGGCTAGAGATGGAGATCAGACGGACAGGTAAGGTCCGATTGGGCTTGAAGGTCAGGCAAAGTGCGAGCTATTGGCGGACGAGGGTCAGACTGGTGTGAAGGCTTGGTGTTGGAGTTTGACGGAAGCTTGCGGCTTTGGCATGCTATCAGGGTCGGCACATGCGTGAGTTCGACTGGGAAGAAATGGACTGGAGGTTGCAGAAGGTTGGATGGGAGTTCGGTACAGGGTGGATCGGTGAGTTGGACGTCTGGACGAGGTCGGAACAGGCGCTGTAGGGTCCGGTTGGCTGAATTCGGTCTGTTGAATGAGGGAGCAGGTGATTGAGATCGGGTATGGCTACTGGAGGGCTCTGTTCACACACGATTTGTGACAGGTATAGGGGTAGGATGGGGTATGGTGGAGATTGAACGGGCTATGTAGAGGGACGAGCAGCTCTGGTCGTGGGTTTACGACGTCACTTGGCTTGCGACAGTTTGAGGAAGAAGAAGGCTAGAGCTGCTTGTGTGCGTGAAAGAGCCGAAGAAACGAAAGCTTCGTTTCGTCGTCCATTTAGCAACGCGCTCATGCATGTAGGAGACGGGACAGACGTGACAGTTCGACACCGGTGTAGGAGATGGGGTACTGTAGCTACTACAGATGCGGGATTTCAACAGAGATTCAGATAAGGCTTTAGATAGGTAATGATTTAGGCAATTTTTTATCTTTTTTTTTTTTGTTTTCTCTTGCATGGAGGTCAATAGGTGGTGGTTGTTGCGGCAAAGGCGGCGAGTTGAGGTTGTGATAATTGAGAGGAAGTTGTTGTGGCTCGAGGGTGTATGAATGTATGATTTGTTCAGGGCTTTAGTTTATGATTTTGATAAATTTTAATAAAATATATATAAATAGGGTGAGTTGTATGTGTCAAGCCAGCAAGCCGAAGATTGCCTCGAGGCAGGCCTCAGCCAAGCTGAGGCACAAGCTTCATTAAAAAAGCTTGAGGTGTAAGCTTCTAGACATTTTTCACTAGAATTGTACTTAGATAGGCCTCATATTGCACTATTTTATACAACTATCCAAAGTACAAAATCAAAGGATATCCCCACCCTCGTACGTATTGGCAGCATCAACATGAACAAAAAACAACAATTATTTTAAAATCACCCGCAATACCACAAAGATCTCAACATCAACAAGGTGAAGAGGTCATCAAATGCACAAATTCCGTGCATAGAGAGGTGAATGAGTATGTTATTGATCCATGCTTTTTAAGGCTCAGCTCTTAAATTATGAACAAATGTTAATTTATTGAACATAATTTATGCCTAATGAAGAAACGCTCTAAGCATATTCAATTTCGGGTTGAAATTTCTTTGTATTTTTCAGCTGATATAACTTTTTTTTTAATAAATGGGACAACATCTTTACGTTAATTAGATCTGAAGATATAGGACCATGAAAAGCTTCACAATATAAATTACAGTAAAATTTATAATGATAATAATAGAATGTAGTCATTAAGTGAGCAAATTTATATATAATTTTTGGTGTGCTCCGGTTGGTGATCTTCTTCAAGTTTTTGTTTTTTTCAAAGTGATTGAATCAAGTCTTAATTCTCAACACGGATGATCTGACACAACAAGGTTGGGTAGTTGAGATTAGATACCAGCAGTCTTATCCACAATCTGCTTAGCAATGGAGCTGGCGCACTCTGTCCAAAGATTTAAATAATATGGAAGAGAAAAATGGCTGATAGCAACGGAATGCAACTTGAGAACTTCTCCAAGCATGTAGGCAGTTTTTTGAGCTAGAACTAAAATTTGACTATTTTAAGAGGATATATGCGAGGGAAAATGCCTCCCAAATATTTCTTTACATTTAAAAAATTATTAGTATACTTCTGTTATTTAATGTTTTCCATAGTAAACATTCAATTTTTATCTCATAGGTAAGAAAGTTAACTCAGTGTCATTGTTAAGAAAATTTTTAGTTCAGTCATTGCTAACAAGTCTTCAGAAACTTGAGAAAAGAGCTTGAACAAGCTACCTTTCTCCCTGCAGTTAGCAAAAGGCTGTGCGTTAACATTAACTAGCCTATTGATTTTGTTAATTGTTCGTCAGGATTTATAGATATTTTTGTAATATTTAGTTCATTTTTCTTTGTACCTTTTTTGTTTCGATGTTAGAGCGTTACTGTTTCTTTGCCAGTTTTCCTTCTTAACTTTGGAGGTCATCTCTTTTATCTTGTACACATAGTTCAATGATTGTTTATTTATTATCAGTTTTGTTATAATGTTTGTTCTATGCCATCTTGTTACTGTAGCTATTTTGCCATATTATTCTCTTTATTTCTTTCTTTCTTTTGATCAGCATTAAAAGTAACAAATGTAAAAAGGTAGAATTATTTTCTCACTCTGTTGTAGATGATATATGTTCAAATCAAGGATTGCTCTTTTACAATGCAAAATAAACTTGTATGCATCTACCTCTCTCAAAATATTTGACATGATTGTTGGTATATAGCGATGACAACAATAACAACAATCAAATCAAGTCTTTATTCCACTATGTGAGATCAACTATGTTGGGATTTCTTGGAGGAAGGAAATCTTCTTGATTACTACAAGCACTTTTTGGATGGCTGGTCCAAGAGAATGAATGGAGGGGGGTAGAGGGAGAAAAAAGCTCACCTCTACTTATAACACTAATACAAGAAAAAATGAACCTAAGAAATAAAATAACTAAAATTGAACTAAAATACTAACAATCTCCACCACCTTGGTTCAATTTAACAAAGCTAAGAAAAAACACCTGCTGTCTACAAAAAAATAACCTAAAGAAACCTCCATCAGACGGTCACCTACTTCTCCTCCACCTGCTGTTCGCAAAGAATAGCCAAGAAAATTCTTCCCCGCCAGTCACCTCTTCTTCCTCCAACTGTTTGCTCAAAATCACATCTGCTGCAAAGTCCTGGCTCCACTTCTGATCCAGCGAGCCCATCTCTCGTGCCTAGATTGAACTCTCGCATGATCTTTTCCCTCATGCGACCTTCTCCCGTTTGGCTTGCCTCTCGCGACCCAGGCTAGTCTCCTGCGCTCCCGCGTGCCTGGCCTGGCCTTCCGCATCGCACCAACTCCCTTACTCCCGCATTTGGCCTGGTCACGCCTGCCTCTGCCAGTCCCGCTTCTGACCTCATGCTCGGGTTCCGACACCCGCACGCGACTCACATCCTACGGCTTGCCTCCAAAGAAACGTTGGTTCTTCCGCATTCGCTCTGCACCCGACTTGCTTTAGCTGTCTTTACCTTATGCTGCCAAACAGCCCACCTACATGTCTTTGGCTCGCTATCTAAGCTTCATGAGACCTAGTCTGTCTCTAGCCAGAAGCCCAGCCCACGCCCAAAACTGTGCATCCAACAAACCACCGTGATCCCACTCCCAAGCCTGCTCTTGCGCGACAACACCCAACCGTGAGCCCTCGCCTCAGCCTGACCACAGACCCGTAGCCTCACCTCCTCTCCTGTGCAAGCACCGTGCCTCCCTCCGTCTGCAACCAGTTGTGCGCTCTGATCATGCAAGCCAAGTATCGCACAAGCATGGCCCTCTTTGATCCCACACCCTGCCTAGCTGGTCCCACTTCCGGAACTCCCACAGCCTTCAGCCTCGTGGCCAGATCACGCTCAATTTCTTGTCGGATCGCCACCCCGAAGCTTATCATCCGCTTCCGCATGCTTGATCACACTTTCACCTATTTAGACTCCAGGCCTGTACGGCCTTCCTGTCGCCTCCGTGTGAACTGCCCGCTTCAGCTCGACCTCCTACATCGTGGCCTGTTATTGATTACAAGAAACTTCCTCCTTCCCCTTAATCACCTCCACCAGGCTCTAATATCATTTGTTGGGATTTCTTGGAGGAAGAAAATCTTATTGATTACTACAAGCTCTTCTTAGATGGCTGCTCCAAGAGAATGAATGGAGGGGGGTAGAGGGAGAAAAGAGCTCACCTCTACTTATAACATTAATATAAGATAAAATAAACCTAAGAAATAAAATAACTAAAATTGGACCAAAATACTAACAGGCCACATGAATGATTTTTCTTCATTGTGTCAATTTAAGAGTGTTATATAATGATAATATTGTAAAAAAAAAAATTTGAATTGAAATAGTTCAAAATAATTATGTGAATAAAGGAAAAAGTTATGAATTTCTTTGAGGAAGAAGAGCTCTTCTTGAGCTTTTTGGAAGAGAGAGAGAAAGGGAGAGGGAAGAGAGAGGGAGAACTTGCAGGAAATGAAGCTTTATATATTTATCATGGAGCTCATTACAGTGGGGCTCATTTACATCAAACTATACATTCTATTTATAGGCATTTTACAAAGATGTAATGTCATATAGGAACTAAAATTGCAATTCATAACAATTTTCACCTTGATCTAGTTTTACAAACAAAGATCAAAGAACCACCTGTTCACAAGAACTCACACTTGCTTCAATCTGACCGGCTCCCCGCACTAACTCCACGAGCAAACACAACGAATTGAGCCCAATCCCACTCATGCCCGACCTCTATTGTGTTCCAATCCATGGCTCCAGCACGCGCTCTCGCACATTCTAAACTACGCACGCCTGCACCCATTGTTGTTCCTCTCGTGATCCACACACTCTTGCCATATTCAGCTCCATCTCCCGCGCGGCACGCCCGCGCTCCAGCACCGGCCACACTCCGGCTCATTCGTCATCCCCGGGCACTCGTGCGCGCTCCAACCTGTGACTTCGCACGAGTCACCCATCCGATCCCATGCCTAGAGGCCGCTTCTTGCGCACTTCTGCTTGTGACTGTCTCCCTCGTGATCCGCTTTGAGGGTCTTGATCCATTGCTCCAACACTCCAAATCCAATCTACCCTCTTGTTGATTTACCCGCGTTCCGACCAGAGGCTCGACCTCAAAAGATCTAACCAGATCTATAATCAAGAACAAGAGGCTTGCCTCCTATGCCTACTGGTGCGGCATTTTCTGAATCTGTAGCCTCCGGTCCTCCTCTCACACGCGTTTAGCTCGTCTACATGCCAATCGTGCCACGCCCGTGCGGCTAGCTCTGCAAACTCAGCCTGTTTGCTCGCCTGCATCCTTGGCGCATACACCCGTGTCCGTGGAAAGTCCGCAGGTCTACTGCTGTCCACGTACACCGAGCGTGACCTGGCATGTGCCCCCATGCCGGCAGTATTTGCCCAATCTCTCGCCTAGCCCCAGGCACGATCAGATCTCGCTGTCAAGCGTGCCCTCCAACTGACTCCACGAGAACATGTCTAGCGACTTCGCCTCCCTGACCGTTCGTTCCAGCTCCTGCGTGCACCTGATTGCCGCACGCTCCGCTTTGGCCGAACAACTTTGCGTAGATCTGAACAGCACCTCAAGAACACCTTCCTCCTTCCTTAACATTGCCTCAATGAGGCTCTGATACTACTTGTTATGAATTTCTTTGAGGAAGAAGAGCTCTTTTTGAGCATCTTGGGAGGGAGGGAGGGAGCTTTATTTATTCATCATGGAGCTTATTACGATGGGGCTCATTTACATCAACCTATACATTCTATTTATAGGCCTTTTACATAGGTGTGATGTTATTCAGGAACAAAATAATCTAAAATTGAATCAATTCATGACGCAAGTTTTAAGGACTTCAACTAACCTATATGCATGATCTATTAGGAAAATTAACTATGATAATTTGAACTATTCCTCGTCTCCCTCATGTTACAATCCTCACCCCATCTGAAGGAAACCTGAGTTTCAGGGTTCTTGTCCCTTGTTATAGGTTTTGTAGCTCTACCATCGCTGTTTTCCATTGTACTACATATGTGAATGGATAATTTTCATCTGTGATATTTGATGTGATGTTTGTATGGGTCGACAGTATCTATCTCATTAGTGTATTTTTTACTTTCTTTTGTAGAAGTTTGACTATTATACCTTTGGCTTTAATCGGCTCATTTTTTTTTTATCATTCTACTATTTAAATTTTATTTGAGACAAATTTCTTACTATTTTATTTTTCAAAAAATTTTATACTAGAAAATTCCTTTTATATTGACTCATTAAATACTACATGTGAATGCTAATATATTTTAAATACATTTTATATTGACTCATTAACTCATCGAACTCCGCTCATAAATTATTTATTGAGTCGAGCCCATATCAGCTTGACTACACTTCTAAAAGGAGAAATTATTCTCTGTAGTCACCGAACGATTCAGAGGTGAATCAGAATGCTCCACATCACCCAGTACCGAGCAGTACACAGTAGCAGTACATAGTAAAAAAATAACGTGGCACATTCTCATTCACCTCTGAATGTCATTCGGTGATCGCACAGAATAATTAATCGTCTAAAAGGAACTCTATTGGCTATCAAAGTGTATTAATGTTATGACTAAATGATGGAATTGTTTATTCACCATCTCACCTTTTAAAAC
The DNA here is from genome assembly GCA_019925795.1 of Dendrobium chrysotoxum. Classification (NCBI taxonomy): domain Eukaryota; kingdom Viridiplantae; phylum Streptophyta; class Magnoliopsida; order Asparagales; family Orchidaceae; genus Dendrobium; species Dendrobium chrysotoxum. Next base: position 27,458,228 of record CM034311.1, read on the forward strand.
CTAACTGTCATTAAAAATAATAATAATAATAATAATAAATAAACATTTCTGTCAAATAGTTGTAGCATTGCCCAGCTACATGACAGGTGGATATTCGCTTTCGACCCGGGCATTAAACATTTTGAATTATTATTATTATACATATTCAACATCAAGTTGTCTTAAATTACTTGGCCAATGCTCTATTGGGAATAGAGATTAAGATTTTATGGGACTATTTTTTAATTATTTTTTAAAATAATTTTTTATATAAAAATTTTATTTTTTTATTAAAAAATTATTTTAAAAAATAGTAATAAAATCGTCTCAAATGAAACCTAAAAATAATAACTTGTCAGCGGCTTTAATTTATGATGTTGGATAAAGAAATTTTTTCCATTCATTCTCATTGAAAATTTCTCTTATTCATTTTCATTCTAATTTAAATAATTATTATGACAAATTTCAAAATTAATAAGGGGTTATTTGCTTACAAGTATCACTAATATGATGCAAAATAATGTAGAAGATCTAACAGTTCTTGGAGGTATAACAAATACTCTGTATTTAAAATTCTATATTTAATGTATTTTTCATGTTTTTAGAATTAGTCTATAAATTTTAAATTTACCACTTGTGTGAAACTGTGGCTGAAAGTGGTTGCCATTGCTAGCTGCCGACACCGTTGCCATCGCCCACCATTATTGAGTTATACTAAATTAATTTTATTTCACAATAAGCACACAAATTTATCTTCGTCGACGATCCGGTGACTGTAGCTGGACACAAGTCCAAGAACTCCTTCTTGGAAAAAAATCACCACCTGAATACACTTTAGAATACAGAATAGAAACCAAACAAACTTAAGTCTTATTCCTCCTCCATTATAAGGCAACAACCCTTATTTATAGTAATTTGTATGTTACTTAGCAGGCAATATGTCTAATAAAAACATAAAAGTCAAACTATTTAATTGTGTGGCTAATACATGGACTGAAGTTTATGACAAAAGAATCTAGCAATAGCTCCGACATTCTATCAGGGCAGGAGAAACTTCAGGCTCGTAGTAAGATGACAGGTTGGCAAAAATAAGGAGACATGTTTGGTTGGTTAAAACCCGGTATCAATTTGTCTACCAATCTTCAACATTTCAAGTTTAGCATAAGTGGATGGAACATTTGAGATTGTGAAATTATTTGGAGTCATTTGTGTTTCTTTCAAAATTCTAGAGAAGTAGATAGGAGCTTCAAGATCCAACCCATTGAGGAGATCTTCACTTGCAGTTTTTTTATCAATGACGGTGAGCGTAATTGTTGTCTTGTTGGAAACAATATCAGTGAATAGTTTCGGCTGAACATTTGGCTTGCTCTTAATCATTATTCACAGGCATATCAACACCAAGCACTCTGCCGAACATGTCGTCCTCATACATGTAATACACCAGCTCACCATAAATAGGCAAAGACGATGATTCCGGCAACGGATCTTTAAACTCATGGAAGATGGATTTGATCGGGGCTACAGAGGAAGGCTTACAGGGTGGCCATTCAAATACTTCTTCGTAGGAAGAAAGAAGTCGATCGAAATTATGTAGACCAATCTTGATTTCTCCATCATCTCGGAATCCTTGTTTGACTCGAGCGGAAACTCTCCTTCTTCTATCCTGGTCATTGAAAAATCTTGGTAAAATATATTAACATCGTCTTCTTATGGATCTGCTGGTTCCTGTTGTTCAACTCTTGTTCGTCTTTGAGGTAGCTGTTTAAGTTGGGGTCGATATGATTTCTTGTTACTGACTTCCGGTCAAGAAAAAGGATTGCTACTGTTCTTGTTTGTTGGAATGGCGTGGACAACAGCAAGAAACAGTTGAGGTGTTGTGGAGGAAGACTTGCTTGGGGCAATCGTTTGGAACGTCGTGGATGGGCTGGTTCGAACGTTCAGGGGCACAGGCAGCCAATGCTGCATGCAGGGACGGATGCAGGCAACTGGATCGCATGCGAAGCTGAAGCGGGCTGAAGGAGAGGTGTGCGGGAGGCGGATGCTCGCCTGTCACGCGTGTAGGCGGACTGACTCGGGGCACCGCACCGGCCGGACACACGGGACTCACGGGGCGCGCAGAACTCGTGGAACGCGGGTTCGGGGCATCGGAATGGCGAAGTTGGGCGGTCCGACTCACAAAATTGGAATGCGAGATGCGCGTGGGTGCGAGGTTTCTTGAATCACCATTTCCCATGGCCTTCCTTTGCTTGAATCTTGAGAGATGTTGCTGTAGTAGCGCGATCTCCCGCTGCATATCTTCAAGCGCTTCTTCAATTGGTTGTTGGGTTTTTGACTTTTTGTCCAGGCGACATCTTGCCGGCTCTGATTGAATACCCTTCAAGATGCAGAAGTAGAAACCAAACTAACTCAAATCTTATTCCTCCTCAATTACATGACAGTAGCCCTTATTTAAAGTAATTTGTAAGCTACTTAAACGGCAATAAGCCTAATGAAAATATAAAAGTCAAACTATCTAAATATATGCCTAATACATGGATTGAAGTTTATGACAAAAGAACCTAGCAATAGCTCCGGCATAAGACAAAGGCATGAACAAGCCCCCAACCAACAAAAGGAAAAAGCTATATGACTATTTTCCATTTTAATTTTTATATTATTAATAATTTTTTATTAACAAAATTATAGTTAATCATATTTATTCTTTTATTCCTCCCCATAGAACTCTTATTTTTATATCAAAATAAATTGTGATATGAAGTATGAACATAAAAAATTAAGAGAATATTTAAAAATTTTAATTTGTGCCACCATTAGAAAAAATTTTGGCACCGCCATGACCCCGAGTGTGGGTGAGTCAATATGATGGCCGGCTCCTTTTCATGAGACAGCTAGCAAGTAGGACTGATGTTCATTGAAAATGTTTCTTTTGTGGAGCTCATTGGATGCAAGTCCTCTCTTTAAATGAATCCATCAATTTTAAAGTCTTCTTTGACAAAAATATTTAATCTAAATATTCTGACAAAAAAGTTTTTTTGCTAACATATCTAAATATTGATATTGACCCAAATAGTTCAAATATTATTTTCAAGCCATAGTAGATTGATGGCATTGATCACCGGAATAAATGAACGGATTTTATTCCTTATACTTCTGAATTTAAGTTTTCTTCAACAACTGTGAGAAGAAATAAGCGAGGCGATAGTTTCGGTACAATGGGGATAAGTTCGTTATTGAACTTTTGTGTATTTGACATTACGTTACCTTAGAAACTAATAAAAAAAGAAAATGAGATAATTTTTTTTTTCTTTAGAACTTCAATGTCTAAATATATATCATACAGATCAAATGTCACTTCTGTAATTCAAAGCCTCGTGGATGAGACGTAACCCTCAGCCGGCAGAACTTGAGGTGGCTGTCCAATAGAGTGATTTAGATGGTTATATTTACATATCATTTCATCATCAAAAATTCAAAATATATAAGTAGGCCCCACTCCCAATATAAGAGAGGACCTTTGACTTGAGTTTTAAAATTGCTAAGAGACTTTAAAAATCATGAATCTCCATCAAACAAATAATTGTTCGACCATCGTCATTGGATCACTGCCCGACCACCATTCAACTGCTGTTGTAGGACCATCGTTTAACCATTGTAACCTCACTTTCATCTATTATTACTTGATTGCGGTCCTCAGTTGGACCTCTTTTCTATGACCACCAACTATGATCATCTAACAACTATTTTCAGAATACATAACTTTTACTGTCGTAACCCAATTATGGTCCTTTGATCATCGTCGCCTGAGTACAATCTTCTGAACATTGTTGTCAAACTATGTTCTGTGATTACAGTCTCCCGAACACTATTGCCAAACTGCATTCAAAGGATGCAATATTACCTTATTTGAACTATAATGGTTTTCAACAAAAATGGCGACATATAATGTTGGAAGGCAATGATTTTGATGAGTAGATAGTGTATGGTGATGATCATTGAGGTCAGCTGACAATTGGAGTGATAGTGGTGTCAAAGAATGAGTGATGGGGACATTGGCAACTGATGAGCAATGGTGCATGTCAGCATCAGCTGACGAGTGATGATGAATGTCATTGTAGGTCAATGGCTGCAACAATAATTGTAGTGTCAGCCAATGACGATGACATAGGATGGGCGACTAAAGTTATCGGAGGATGGGCAATAATAATTATTGATAATTTTCTAAGGCATGTGCCAATGATTGTTTGTAGTTGTCGATAACGGCAGTGAACACCAACGCTAAAAATCAGGTGGTCGAATGAATTATGTACCTAACAAGAGGGAAGATTAGATAATTAGGAGCGACAAAGTAAAATCTTAAAAGTGAGAAACCACATGCAAAGGTAGTCAATTATGGCTTCAAATGACAATTAGCACTTTGGAATTCTCTCTCTTGGAATTTTTTCGACCAAACATTCTCTTAAAATGTGTAGGAATAGCACCTACCTATATCTTTCTAAAGGGATGTTTAGGCCATTTGTGCAAAAAATTCTGACACTCCAACAAGCAATCTAAATAAATATATCTTTGATCATGCCATATTTTTAGAGTATTTTAGTGTCTTATTTCACAAATGTGATGGTTGATTTTATAAAAAGTAGCATAATATAAAAAAGTACCATACCTAAGAAGTCTAAGTTCCCTAACTTTTCATCTCTATCCCTTTATCTTTCTCTCAATTCTTCATGTAATGTCACTACAGGTAAATAACCTATTTTTTATAAAAAAAATGAAAAAAAAATTGGCTATTTTCACAAAAAAATCCAAGGTTTTAGTATACTTATGATGAAAATCCAACATATAAGAAACTATGATAATCATAACCCTATGTTTTTAAGATTTAGCCCTCTCTTTCACACACATCTTCTTTGTTCTAATAAAAGTGTATATTTAGCTTTAGGTTATAAGATTTTTCTACCACCTTATTCTAGGAGCTCTAAATCTCTACATTTATAACATTTATTTCCTCTTTAATATTATCCATCATAGTATTTAAAATATTATTAAAAAGAATTATATATATCATATCATGATCATGTCATATTAATTTTTTTATCCAATAGGGTTGGTCCTAAAAAATATAAATTTTTGCCCAATTATAACATCATAATTAAGAAGCCTATATTCTACTATCATAGATGATCAATTGTAGGTTATCAAGTGAGTATATGGGTGAACATTTTCTTGAACTAGTCAAAGATTGTATTGGCTCATATAAAGTTGGACTGAAAAGTTGATTAGTAGGAGGAATGCTAATTTGTGAAGACATGAAGATTTTAAGACTTACCATTTAAGCTTTATATAATGAGACATTCAATTGAATATATTTTATCTATAATCTTCATGAAAGATGAACCAAACTAAAATTGATCTAAATTAAGTTCTCGTATGTTTCTAAATTTGTTTATGATCTTTGAAAATTTATTTGAAATTATTTTCTATTTATCTTATTTATTAGTTATTTTTATTTGCATAAATTATAAAAAAGAACAATCAAATTAATTTGCCTTGGACTGTGATTTCTTTTTTTAAAGGCATAGTAAAGAATTTCATCAAATTGAAAAAAAGTTGAATATTAAAATCAATCCAAATCATATAAATTTAGGAAAGGTGATAATCAAATAAAAATAAAGATTTTCAGCAATAAAATAAGGATTTCCCAAAAATTCAACTTGCTCTAACATTAAATGGTGAAGAAAATAGATGGCAAATTAATATGAAACATGATACATAAGGCGAAATATTTGAATTTGATAGATAATAGATGAGGAGGTTCATTTTACATATTAAGGTTTTGTTTGGGACCGCTTTCTTATTATTTTTTAAAGCAGTTTTTGTGTATAAAAATTTTTTGAATTAGAAACTTTTGTACTAAAAATCTGCTTTAGAAAGCAATAAGAAAGTTGTCCCAAGTGAAGCCTTAGATTCATTTAGGAAAGCTTTCTTAGTGTTCTCTAAAGCATTTTTCTAGTATTAACTCTCATGATCACAGCTCAAATGGAGTTGAAAAGAGTTAAAAATCCAAGGGAAGGCAAACCATAGAGATATAAGGACTCATATTTTCTCACAATTTAGAATGTAAGAGCTTAGTTACATTTGAATCAAATGTCCTAAATAATTTCAAACAAAACATACAACAATACTATAAATTATAAATGCAAATATAAACTAAAATCCTCTTACATTTTAACCATGGCAATAAAACATGAATGTTAAATATAACATAATAATCATAACAAAATAGCAAACACATCATATTAAACATAAAAACTTAAGATAATGTTTTGAGCCTTCTTGCGTTGCATCACTTATGCTCTATTTTATGAGTCATTCATCTCTAAATACTCCTCTTATGGAGAAGATTTAATACATACAAAAATATGATAAGATATTATTACATATTTTTATTATATTTATTTAGAAGGTGATAACTGTTCTTACTACGTACTGGAAAATTTGTGTTGGTAGAGTAGAAGTTTATGTCCTAGATTTGGACAAAATTTTAGCATGTAAAGAAAATCCTTGTAGGAGACTAAAACTTTTTACATAAAAAATCTGGAAAGAGAAAAATCCATGGGACCTAACCAAGTTGAATGATCCACTATAAATAGGAGATACAAGATTCCTCCATTTCTCATAATTTAAGATGGGGCTAAAGTTTTCTTTTAGGGATTATAGAAATCAAGTGTCCACAGATAGATAGTTAATATCCAACAATAAGACTTAATTTTTTCTATAGAGATTACAAAAGTTTGATATCTACAGGCGGACAATCATACCCAACAATATGGTTAAATCTTGTCAAGAGTTTGGAGATAATGGTGGAGGTCGCTAGTGGTGGTCATAAATGGCAACATCTAGTTGTAGTCATTAGTGGCAATAGCTGGTGGTGGCCTTCAGTGATGATAGCTGGTGGTGGTCGTTGGTGATAATAAATGGTAGTGGTTGTCGGCGGCGATAGCATAAAAATACAAGGAGCTCTCTAATTTTATCTACTCTTCTTCCCCCTCTTCATGTGAAGAATGAAGCTCTATTTATAGATTTTTTGAATGAGCATTTTAATAATTTGAATTAGAATACAAAACACTCCATCGTATGTTTCATATTGATTTCCTTGATCATAATGTGATTGTTCTGCATTTAAGTTCCTTAATGAAGTAGGAATCAAACTATCTTAGGATCGTTAGATTCCTCTTGTTGAGCCGCACGATTTGACTACAAACATGTCAAATTTGAAGATCATTTGGTCATCCAATTAATGTATAAAATTTTCAATTATGCTTCAAGTATTCGATTTGATCTCATTTAGACTCATATTATGCCACTTTTGATATCCTTGGGTTCGTCTTGTCTAGATGCTCAATTCGGCTATAATTTTTGCTGAAATCGAAGTTTAGAAGATCTTGAATTTAATTTAAAAAAATATTTTAAATTAAAATTTTGCCTTGAGATTCATGTTGATCATGCCAATTTTTTTAGAGATATATCAATTCTCATAATTATTCCATTGAAACATTGATTTCCTACCACAAATTTGCTCTTAACATTATTGTTTATGACAATGCATTTCGATCTCCAATCAAATATGTCCTAAATATTAGTTGCCACTAGCTTGTCAGCCAAACTGGCTTTCTTACTGTTTTTTAAAGCAATATTTTAATACAAAATTTCAAATTAAAAAATTATTTGTACTAAAAAATTATTCTTAAAAATAATATAAAAATTATTCCAAAGAAAACCTTAAACAATTATAAACAACAATCGTGTTGCTTATCATGTTTCCTGTCAATCTTCATATTTATTTACATATAAGTATCGAGCTGCCCAAAAATACTATTGATATATCATCAAAAAATTATCTTGATCGGGCATGAATCTCGAGGCAAAATCAAGTTGGAAACTCCAAAAATTAAATTTGGAACCATCTGAACTCTGATTTCAACAAACTAATAGTCGAACTAATCATCTCAAAAATAAGAATCCAACGACACCAAATTTGACTCAATCCAAGCCCAAAATGGGTCAAAATCAAAGACTCGTAGCACAGTTGGAAGGCTCAAACCATAATTCAGATTACCAAAAGATTTCCAAACATGACATGCTTATAGTCAAATCAAGTGGCTCAACCAGACAAATCCAACGTGCCCAAGATCGCCAAATTTTGATATCATTAAGACATTCAAATGCCCAATAAATAGTTCAAGATCAAGGGATTCAACATCGGTCGTCCATCCAAACCACTCCCAATTTACCCTTGATCTTCCTTCTATTTACGGGCTATGACACTCTCAGAAATCTATAAATTGACCCCTCACTTCTCATGGAAGGGGACCCCAAGCCAAAAGAAGAAGAGAAGAAAGAGAGGGATCGGAGATCGCTCTTGCTTCCTCGCTCCTCCTCGACCATTGTTGGAGTTCCACTGGACCACCGCCTAATGCCAGACTTCCTCCAGACCACCGCCTGATGCCGTAATTATGTCGGACCACTGCCTGATGTCGGACTTCTGCCTGACCACCACGCCGACGCCGGACTTCTACCAGACCACCAATCGACGCCCGGACTTTTGCCAGACCACCGTCTGACGTCGGACTTCTGTAGGACCACCGTCTGACATCGGACTTCTGTAGGATCACCGCCTAACGTCGGACTTCTGCCAGATCACCGTGCTGACGCCAAACTTCTGTCAGACCACCAACTGATTCCTGGACTTCCGCCAGACTTCTGCTAGACCACCGCCTGACCCTAGACTTCTATCAGACCACCGCCCCGACGCCAGACTTCTGCCGGACCACCAACTAACTCTCGGACTTCCGTCTGACTTCTACCAGACCATTGCCTGACGCCAGACTTCTAGTGGACCACCGCTTGACCCCAAACTTTTGCCGAACCACTGCGCCGATGCTGGGCTTCTCTGGACCACCAGCTGACGCCCAAACTTCTGCCGGACCACCGCCCCATGCTGGACTTCTGCCAGATCACCGCCTGACGTCAGACTTTCACCGGACCACAAACTGACGCCCAAGCGTCTGCTGGACCACCGATTGATGCCGGATTTCTGTCAGATCACCGACTATGGTTTTTCCGACCTCTGTTGCCAGTCAACGGTCTTTATGGCCTTCGTCGCCCACCGACTACAGTCTTTTCGACATTCGTCGCAAGCTGACTACGATCCTTCTGACCTATATCGCCAGATAATGGTCCTTCTGACCTCTATCACCATATTACGGTCTTTTTGACCTCCAACACCCGTAGATTATGATCCTTTCGACCTCTGTTGCCTGCCAACTACAATCCTTCCGACCTCTGTCGCTAGACTACGGTCTTTCCGACCTCCAACGCCCATCGACTACGGTCCTTCTAACCTCTGTTGCCCACCAACTACGGTCCTTCCGACCTCTGTCGCCAGACTACAGTCTTTTCGACCTCCAACGCCCATCGACTACGGTCCTTCCTACCTCCGTCATTAGATAATGGTCCTTCCGACCTCGGTCGGCCGCCAACCACGGTCCTTCCAACCACTGTCACTCGAATACGGTCTTTTCGACCTCCGTCGCCAGCCGACTATGGTTCTGTTAACCAAACAAACATATCAATTTTGATTCTTCCAATTTTCACCATGTAATGCACTATGTATCATGTATATTCGCTACATCAAATCAAGGCCTTCCTCCCCAAAGAAGGGCCTCATTTATAATCAACTTCAAACAATAGTGGATTTTTTCAAACTGGGCTAGGCCCCGTGGTTTTCCCCCCTTTCTTAGGAGTTTCTACGTAAAAACTCTGGTGTCTCTTATGAACGCAGCACTCTTTCTTTTATCTGATTGTGTACTGGATCTTCGTACAATGCTAAGACATTAAAGTTTATACTTCTCTGCTGCCACGAATATTCCAGGACGCAACAACTATCATTGCACTCTTTGTTGCTTGAACAATCAACACATGTGAGGGCTAATTTTGATTACTTCACTTTTCAATGCCAAAGAGGCAAAGTTTGTATTAAAAGCCCTTCAACTACTAAGAGTTGAATTATCTTAATTATGATTTTCTATCACTAGTGAATATTCATAATTATGTAAGGTCCCATAATTTTCTCTTTCTTTCAAAAAAAATTCACAAAATTTTCTCAACTAAATTAACATGAGATTATGACCGTGAAATCTCTTAAGTAAAAAAAATTAAACTCTTAAACATCGATATGAATTTTAGTGTAATTGTTGAAATTTTATAGAGAAACTTCAAAGTTAAGTGTGCTCGTGCGGGAGCAATTCAAAGATAGTTGACCTTCTAAAAAGTTATACCAACCGAACAAATCGAACATACTTCAATAGTTAAAACTTTGAGATCTTGCAATGCCATTTCAAAAAATTACAAAAATCTCTTCTTATAGATAATGTTCATTTTTATCAATTAAAGACAGTCGATGTTTACAAGACTGAAAAAATAATTTTTTTTAATTAATGCACCAAATCAAAGTTAGCAACAAGAAGTCATTTTCATATGAAAAATAAAAAATCAAAAACTCCAAATTCCAAAATGAATAAACCTTGTTGTTTTTCTCCCAAGGACAACCAAGTCTTATATATTTATAATATCACCCAGATTTAGGTAGCACAATAAAATCATCAATTTTTATCTTCAATAATTTATTAAATTAGTAATCATCTAATTACATGTTATTCAAATATATGAATTAATTAGTTTATTTTTATATTTTTAATATTTATTTTATAAATAGCCAAAATTTTGATGCCATACACAGGAATCTCCCTTTTTATTTTCCTCAGAATTTTAAAATTGCACAAGTTGTCTTTTTTTATCTTTTCATGCAAATCGTTTTAAGGGTTGACCATAAATCCAAGGCTTATTCATGAATTTCCTTTCGTCCTTTCTTTCTATTTCCTGGTATGGCAATTGATAAAATCCCTAGAAAAGTTCTAATAAACATATATTATGCAATGCAATCCTTTTAACGGGTAAGAAGTCACAATTCTTACTACTAATCAACAGAGGGCTGAACAAGTCATGAAGAGATCAGGTCTTCCTTTATTTTCAAATCCAGCGGCGAGCTATTGACATCAACGCCATACGCCAAACTAGTATTTTAATAAGAACTATTCAATGTTCGTCGCCTCTTCTTGCCCAAAAATAACATATTCTGACTAAATTTACAAGTTTTACTTGTCCAGAGCCTATTAAAAAAAAAACAATTTCTCCCTTGGAAACTTTCTTACATCGCTAAGCTTCCACCTCAGGGAGGCTCTTCAGGCCATTATTTAGAGTACTCTTCATTCCTGAGATAAGCATCTTCAAGCCTTCTCCTTCACATAAGATGAAGAAATTCCTCATCATACTTGTTCTCCTTCTAGCCCTCTGTTGCTCCGCGGCTACCAGTCATTCTCCTGTCCTCAGCTCATGTTCCAGCTCGAGAAACTACAGCTCTGATGATCAATTTTCAACCAGCTTGAGCAAACTAATGCGTCTGCTTCTCCTGGAAGCTCCAACTATCGGCTTCGGTTTAAGATCAATTGGCCATGGCGAAGGCCGGGCTTTCGGCCTCGCCATGTGCAGGGGAGACATACCTAGCTCTGCCTGCACAGCCTGCGTACATGAAGCCAATGATCATATCATTCACCATTGCCCCTCCAAGAAGGAAGTAACGATATGGCTTGATCATTGTCTTGTTCGCTATGCCGACCGCAAATTCTTTGGAGAAATCGATGATAGTCTAAAATTTTTTGTTACAGACAACAGAACTGTGTCACAGAAATCGGTTTTGGACGACAAGGTTGAAGAACTAATGAAGAGGTTGGTGAAAACGGCTTATCTCACACCATTGTTGTTTGCTACTGGAGAGATGCAGCTTGGTGGAATGGGAGAATTGTTTGGATTGGTGCAGTGTACCAAGGATTTGTCAGGTGGGGATTGTAAAAGTTGTTTGAATGCTGCCATTGCTAAGCTTCCAAGCTACTGTCATGGTGTGAGAGGAGGAAGTGTGTTTGGTGGAAGTTGTAATCTTAGATATGAGCTGTATCCTTTCTATGATTCTAGCTAACTAGCTAAGTTGTCATGCTTTGTTTATTACTATCTTTCAAAGCCAAGCATGTTCTTAGTCAGTTTTTGTATGTATGATTGTTTTGTTTACAGTCGCAACTAATCAATCTGTTTGGTTAGCTCATTAAATATAGCTTTAAGTAGTTGATATTCCGCAAGTGGTTTAAATAAGTTTTTCTTAGAAAATTGATTACTGAATTCTCTTAAATCTTAAATTTTAATTCTTATGATGAAACAAAATGTTGTTGTAGCATTAAAAAAAGTTAAAAAGTTAAGTGGGGGCTGAAAAAAAAAATGCTAAATTCCAGAAGTCGGGTTGAAAGTTCCAGCTTTGAACTACAATGATGGAATTTCTTTCTTTGCGGACTATCAATTAGTAAGTGGAATTGCAAATGAAGCCAGTACACATAGATAATTGAAAGAATTAGCAAGTGGGAGGGGTTCCTAGAAACCAGAATATGAATACCTATTACCTACTGAGGATCACATGGCCAATCAGGAACCTAAATGATAAAAATACATCATGATATAATATCATTCATGTCTGTTGGGTTTCTGATCTAGAGTACAAATAACTTGCAAATATGATTTAGGAAGATTTACTGTTGAGCTTAAACTTCTTGGAATATATATTGGATTAATTAAAATTTTTTTGGCTAACTCAATTTGATTTTAAAAATATCAATTGAGTTTGAGTCCAAATTTTACTAATCATCATAAAGTTAGGTGAACTGAGTCGATTCAGGCTTCCTCTAGGATAATTTCCTTACTGCTTTCTAAAATAGTTTTTTAGTAAAAAAAAATTTTGAACTAGAAAATTTTTGTTGGTTTGAAAAGGGGCTTTGCTTTGAAAAGAGCACAAAGTATATCAAAATTAAATTTCATTAGAAAATTTGAAATTGACTTTTAAATTTTAATTCTGAAATCAAACATACCATCGAAAATGATATATCACCTCAAGAGGTGGAAAAAAGATTTCTTAATAGGGTTTAAATTTAGAATTGCAAATTCCATCCTGAATATCGTAGCCAAATTCAAAAAAGAACTATATTTCGGGATAGCTACGATGATCTGGATATGTTATCGTTAACCTCATATTCGAAGTCATGACAATGAATGGTATGTCTTCCCAAAGGAAGAAGATATCATCCGTTATCAATTATTCGAATATGATGATAACGATCGTCATAGATTTTCTTGTTTTTTCAAAGAGAATTAATTGAGTTTTGAAAATTGATCTGGGGTCTTTAAGTCTCCTACGAGCGCAAGCCCTCGTAGCTAATTACATCATAGGAAACTTGTTTCCTACGAAAACTCTCGATTAAAATAACGGTAGATATTTTATTTTTTGAATTTTCAATAAGTGATATCAAAGGGAGTGAGGCTGGAATTTGCAATCGGGATTGGATTAAATTTTGAGTACTTATTTCTGGAGGCTAAAGGAAGAGAAGTAGGAGACATTTTAGGATTCAGAAACAATTCAGAAATACCCCGTTCTACCCTATATGTTGGGCTTTAAATTTTGGTTTAAAGAAAATTGTGATTCAAGTTATTGATTTATTAGAAAATTGGGATTATATTCCCAGATGTTAGGGTCTTATGATTTTGAGTCTGCCCCAGATCCTAAGTCTAATTTGGGCACTAAATAATAGTAGCCTGAACCTAGTTAATGAAGTGTAAATCTAGACTTACCTCGGACTAGATTGGCGAGCCAACTAACCACCTGGGTGCTTTAAAATTCATGTGTATGGTCTTTTTATAAAAGATGGGTAGGGACGTTGTTAATTAAGTTTTGAGGAATTGGATCCGACATCTAGAGCAGATCTTAAGTGGCTCATTGACTTATGTAGGGTGGTTAATGCCTCAAAATAAATACAATTTAAATTTTTTACTTTTTTTAATTTATTTTTAATACAATGCATGGTGGTCGACTTTGAATGCATAAATAAAAATGAAGCAGTTTTTAAAGGCTTAAAAATAATTTTTTCCTAAAAATTGCACAATATCCCCTTGACAGAACTGCACCCAAATAGGCCTGGTGATCTGCCAGAACCCACAGGCAGGGAGGTGCCTAATAAGGAAGAGAAAGAATTAATATGATGCATGAGAACTCTCGGTGTCACAACCCAACCCAACAAGGATAAGTTCTATCGTGTTGAACTATGACAGGCAAATCCGAAGATCTAGTTTTGGATTTTTTTTTTATATTTTTCTGCAAATATTCAATGAAATAAACTACAGACTATAGAGCTACTAAAATATCCAAATATTGAAATTAAATTCATCTATAAAGTTTCTCTCATTTCATCAAAATAAATATCTACACTACAACACATTGCTACATGCAAGAGCTATAAAACTAAAAATTTAACTTGCCATGATTGTATAAAAAAATTAAAATAGCAAAATATCTATGACCTCATATCTAATTCTGAACTACTAGTCCACAACCTCTTTCCCTTTCCTGGATTCCTAAAAGTCAAAAGCAAAACCACAGTGAGCTACAACAACTCAGCAAGCCACACAAACCAATTTAAATTTCTAAATATTCTTTTATCAAATATTTTATCAAATATTTAAAAGTAGTTAAATGCAGTTTCAATTAGGGCTGTCAATTCGGGTCAACGGGTCGGGTTCGGGTTCAACCCGAAATGACCCGGCGCTAAACGGGTCGACCCGAACCCGACCCGTTTAGCCAAACGGGTCCACTTCATGAACCCGAACCCGACCCGGGATAAATCCGGGTCGGGTCGACACGACCCGCCAAACCGCCAATTTCGTTTTTTGGAGAGTTTTTAAGAATTTAAAAATAAAATTTGAAAACTGTATAAATTCTAAACATATAAAATTCAAATTGCAATGAAAATAATAAAATTAAAATTTTATTAATTCTTTACATTTTAATTTTTAAAAGTATATTACAATTTACAAATTACAAAATCAACATAATTACATAACTTGTTGAAATTGAAAATACAAAGAAATATTACAATTTTTGAATTTTACAAATACAAGATACAACTACTCAAGTAGTTTTCTGAATCGCTGAATGCATGTGTAGTCGTCCAGATGAAATCTAAACATCTCACCAGTCAAACCTGCAACAAAAAAGAAAAAAAAGGCGACATGCTCGATGAGTTAGGCTCAAGATGAACCTGGCAAAGATGAAAGAACCATCATCTATTCTTCTGTTCATCTGCAACAATTTTGAGCCCTCCAAGATTACCAATTGGGAAAAAGAATTTATTTAATTTAGTATCTATTCAGTTAAAAAGTATCTGCTCATGTGAAATAAATCCACTTTTCCCAATTTGTAATCTGGTTGCTACTATTGCTACTTCGCCAGGTTCTTCATCACAGCCCTATAACATTAACTGCCATCAGAATTCAGGCATCACTGCACCAGCTATTCAGCTATTTAGATTTCACAATTTCAGCAACAGAAGGCAATGCCAGAAAATGTCAATAACTGCATAATAATAGAAGTCCCAAACTCAGCAACTCCAGTTCTCCAAACTCCCAAGTCCCAACTCCCAACGACCCAACCCAATCAAGCCATCAAGGCAAATAGGCAATCATACAGCATTACAGCCAGTACTTATAGTTCTAACAGTATCGCAAAATCAAGTCAAGTTCTCCAAACAACAGTTACAACACCATATGGAAGAATTAAATATACCAAAGCTAACCACCCAAATAAGTCCAGAAAGAAGTCAAGAACTAGTTGGAACCCACTCAACCCAGGCAATCTGTAGGCACCAAGCCAACCCAACCAAATCAACTCAGCATAATAAAAAACAAGGTCCAGAAAGCTTGAACGCAGCAAGCAGTTACAAGACAATAACTTAAAGCCCACATCTCAACATCATTACATAATTACAGGAAACATAATGCAGGAAATAAGGAATTAAGCACTTAAAGCAGAAATAAATAGAAGGTGCAGAAATCAACATAAAGCTCAAAGCAGAACAGCAAGCAGCCGCCAGCCAGCACTCAGCATGCAGCAACAAGAGTTACAAGACAATAACAATATAACAGCTCCCATAAGTTCTTCACAGTCATTACTAACATAAACTACAGATATTAGCTGTTTCCAACAAAGTACACCAAATGTTTAAGATGTTATATTCACTGTTTCATTCACATTGCCCATTTGATTCTCCTCAACACCAAAGCCAATGATGTTGTCTGTCACTGCATCAAGCTCAGTGTCTTTTGTATCTATAACCAAAACAGCATCATCGATTAATAGAAGTTGATGAGTAAAAATATAAATATCTTAGTATTATAACTTTATTACCTTCTTCATTGTACAACCAATCTTTTGTGCAAACCAATGCTTCTACAATATCATGTTTCAATGCACTTCGATAACTGTATTACTATTATCACCAATCTCCCCCACATCCGCATTGTCATACTCCTCACTATCAAACTCAACATCATTTTCAATAGGCACTTGCTCATTATGCTCAGAAGGATTACTTGCAATAATTGTATTAGAATCCTCCATCTAAATACAAAGAATTTACATTTTTATCAAATTAAGAAATTAACATGCATAATATGATAATAATGAATTTAAATTTTTAATATACTAAACAAGCATTAGTATTAGTATTGTAACTAAACAAGTAAATAAGTAAACAAAACAAACATGTTGGTAGAGACTAGAGAGTAGAGAGGTAAATCATAAATGTTTGTTGTCTTGCTCAGTTGCTCTAGCCTATTGCACTCTTCAATCATCATGATACCAAATAGAAAATATATATAAATATATAATATACAGTTGAAACATCATATACCAATATACCATTATGCCTAAATAACAGTCTAACACTCTAACAGATAAACAGACAAGTGGCAACTTAGCAAAATAGCAAATCAGCAAATGAGCTCCATTCTCCAAACTCCAGAATGACTAGAACAATAAAACAAGTTCACAATAACAAGTCAGCAAACGGCCAAACAACCAAATTCACAAATCACAACAGCTATGTGCGTTTATATAAAAGATAACCACATTCTCCATTTCTCCAGAGTCCAGACTCCAGACCAACATAACAAAATTAAAAAGGTCACAACAGAAAACCCTAATCTCCCAACGGACCCAACCAGCAGACGGCAGATCAACATATTACATGTCAAGAACATGTCAAACAACAATCGTGCAAAGGTGCAAGACACTGAAGACAGCAAACAAGGAAATTTCCTAATAACAGAAAATCTGAAACTCTTGAACATCTAAAACCATAAAATCGAAAAAACGGAAAACCGAAAACCTATTCTCCAAAATCCAAACGCTTTTCAAGTTTCAACTTCCCTTTCAAAATACCCAAAGTCTCAAACAGCAATAGCCCAAAATACAGAGTTCTGATTACAGAATATCAGAATACAGACTGTCGGGAATTCGGGAAGCCTGACTGGTGACTGCTGGGCTTGTGCTGGAGGAAATACCGAAATAGGAAAGAATGAGGAGTCAGGAGATGATAAGAAATGAGAAGTCAAGATCGAGAATACCAGCGACTCAACGAGCTGCGACTATGCCACTGCGGGCAGGCCGAAACCCTAAAATCCCTAAAACGAGAACGAGGGTTCGGGGGGGGCCCACGAAACGACGAAACGTCGTATTAATGTCGCTAACGCCGGGTCGGTTCGGGTCATCTTTGGGTTAACGGGTTGACCCGAACCCGACCCGATTTTCATACGGGTCCAAACATAAGACCCGAACCCGACCCGTTTCTTAAACGGGTTGACCCGAACCCGGATTTTTCGGGTCGGGTTTTCGGGTCGTGTCAGTTTTTGACACCCCTAGTTTCAATAAATAAATTACTATACTGAGAGATATAATAAATGCATAACAGTTATTCCCTGATTTAAATAGCAATATTGGACAAGTAAATAAATTTAAATTCATATCACAGAGTAATTCAGATAATATTTTCTGAACCTCAAAGGATTCTGGCCACTTATGACTCCTTTTTTATTTGTGCTTATAGCACCAGAACATATCACATATCGCTATCTTAGATAGAATCTCAAAAGATTATGGCCCCTTATACCTCCCAATAATTTTCTGACACAGATAGAATCTCAGAGGATTTTGGCCCCTTATGGCTTCTAACAGATATAATTTAATCATATATACACATATATCATCATATTATAATAATTAAAGAATGATTGAGCATGCATCAAAATTTTACAATGTTATATAACAGTAAACAAAAGAAAATTCAACTAGACAAAAATGCACATTTTCATAAAATTACTAAATTATCAGAAATCGTGTAAATCATATTTTAAGACTTTTATTATACTACACTGTTATTTTTCAACATCTAGATAATTTTTTATTCAATCAAAATCCCGCAAATTTCAAAACTCCTTTGTAAAATTTTCAAAAAATATTCAAAATGTGCATAATCATAATCTTTATAACATATATAATATATTGTGAAAATTTTACCCGTGCAAAGTTATCCATATTTTTCTCTAATAGATACAAAAATTTAATCAAAAAATTTATAAAAAAAGTATGCATTTTTGAAAATTGAGATCGGCATAATGTGCCTTACCTAGAGATGAACAAGTTTCTCAACTAGGCCGATGGACGAAAACTACCCGAAGTCACCCAAAACCAAGGTTTTATCTAGGGGTGTCAAAAACTGACACGACCCGAACCCGACCCGAAAAATCCGGGTTCGGGTCAACCCGTTTAAGAAACGGGTCGGGTTCGGGTCTTATGTTTGGACCCGTATGAAAATCGGGTCGGGTTCGGGTCAACCCGTTAACCCGAAGATGACCCGAACCGACCCGGCGTTAGCGACATTAATACGACGTTTCGTCGTTTCGTGGGCATTTTATCCCCCCCCCCCCCCCCCCCCCCCGAACCCTCGTTCTCGTTTTAGGGATTTTAGGGTTTCGGCCTGCCCGCAGTGGCATAGTCACAGCTCGTTGAGTCGCTGGCGTTCTCGATCTTGACTTCTCATTTCTTATCATCTCCTGACTCCTCATTCTTTCCTATTTCGGTATTTCCTCCAACACAAGCCCAGCAGTCACCAGTCAGGCTTCCTGAATTCCCGACGGTCTGTATTCTGACATTCTGTAATCAGAACTCTGTATTTCGGGCTATTGCTGTTTGAGACTTTGGGTATTTTGAAAGGGAAGTTAAAACTTGAAAAGCGTTTGGATTTTGGAGAATAGGTTTTCGGTTTTCCGTTTTTTCGATTTTATGGTTTTAGATGTTCAAGAGTTTCAGATTTTCTGTTATTAGGAAATTTCCTTGTTTGCTGTCTTCAGTGTCTTGCACCTTTGCACGATTGTTGTTTGACATGTTCTTGACATGTAATATGTTGATCTGCCGTCTGCTGGTTGGGTCCGTTGGGAGATTAGGGTTTTCTGTTGTGACCTTTTTAATTTTGTTATGTTGGTCTGGAGTCTGGACTCTGGAGAAATGGAGAATGTGGTTATCTTTTATATAAACGCACATAGCTGTTGTGATTTGTGAATTTGGTTGTTTGGCCATTTGCTGACTTGTTATTGTGAACTTGT
Source organism: Dendrobium chrysotoxum (assembly GCA_019925795.1). NCBI lineage: Eukaryota > Viridiplantae > Streptophyta > Magnoliopsida > Asparagales > Orchidaceae > Dendrobium > Dendrobium chrysotoxum. The sequence continues at coordinate 27,477,848 of CM034311.1, forward strand.
TTTATTGTTCTAGTCATTATGGAGTTTGGAGAATGGAGCTCATTTGCTGATTTGCTATTTTGCTAAGTTGCCACTTGTCTGTTTATCTGTTAGAGTGTTAGACTGTTATTTAGGCATAATGGTATATTGGTATATGATGTTTCAACTGCATATTATATATTTATATATATTTCCTATTTGGTATCATGATGATTGAAGAGTGCAATAGGCTAGAGCAACTGAGCAAGACAACAAACATTTATGATTTACCTCTCTACTCTCTAGTCTCTACCAACATGTTTGTTTTGTTTACTTATTTACTTGTTTAGTTACAATACTAATACTAATACTTGTTTAGTATATTAAAAATTTAAATTCATTATTATCATATTATGCATGTTAATTTCTTAATTTGATAAAAATGTAAATTCTTTGTATTTAGATGGAGGATTCTAATACAATTATTGCAAGTAATCCTTCTAAGCATAATGAGCAAGTGCCTATTGAAAATGATGTTGAGTTTGATAGTGAGGAGTATGACAATGCGGATGTGGGGGAGATTGGTGATAATAGTAATACAGTTATCGAAGTGCATTGAAACACGATATTATAGAAGCATTGGTTTGCACAAAAGATTGGTTGTACAATGAAGAAGGTAATAAATTTATAATACTAAGATATTTATATTTTTACTCATCAACTTCTATTAATCGATGATGCTGTTTTGGTTATAGATACAAAAGACACTGAGCTTGATGCAGTGACAGACAACATCATTGGCTTTGGTGTTGAGGAGAATCAAATGGGCAATGTGAATGAAACAGTGAATATAACATCTTAAACATTTGGTGTACTTTGTTGGAAACAGCTAATATCTGTAGTTTATGTTAGTAATGACTGTGAAGAACTTATGGGAGCTGTTATATTGTTATTGTCTTGTAACTCTTGTTGCTGCATGCTGAGTGCTGGCTGGCGGCTGCTTGCTGTTCTGCTTTGAGCTTTATGTTGATTTCTGCACCTTCTATTTATTTCTGCTTTAAGTGCTTAATTCCTTATTTCCTGCATTATGTTTCCTGTAATTATGTAATGATGTTGAGATGTGGGCTTTAAGTTATTGTCTTGTAACTGCTTGCTGCGTTCAAGCTTTCTGGACCTTGTTTTTTATTATGCTGAGTTGATTTGGTTGGGTTGGCTTGGTGCCTACAGATTGCCTGGGTTGAGTGGGTTCCAACTAGTTCTTGACTTCTTTCTGGACTTATTTGGGTGGTTAGCTTTGGTATATTTAATTCTTCCATATGGTGTTGTAACTGTTGTTTGGAGAACTTGACTTGATTTTGCGATACTGTTAGAACTATAAGTACTGGCTGTAATGCTGTATGATTGCCTATTTGCCTTGATGGCTTGATTGGGTTGGGTCGTTGGGAGTTGGGACTTGGGAGTTTGGAGAACTGGAGTTGCCGAGTTTGGGACTTCTATTATTATGCAGTTATTGACATTTTCTGGCATTGCCTTCTGTTGCTGAAATTGTGAAATCTAAATAGCTGAATAGCTGGTGCAGTGATGCCTGAATTCTGATGGCAGTTAATGTTATAGGGCTGTGATGAAGAACCTGGCGAAGTAGCAATAGTAGCAACCAGATTACAAATTGGGAAAAGTGGATTTATTTCACATGAGCAGATACTTTTTAACTGAATAGATACTAAATTAAATAAATTCTTTTTCCCAATTGGTAATCTTGGAGGGCTCAAAATTGTTGCAGATGAACAGAAGAATAGATGATGGTTCTTTCATCTTTACCAGGTTCATCCTGAGCCTAACTCATCGAGCATGTCGCCTTTTTTTTCTTTTTTTGTTGCAGGTTTGACTGGTGAGATGTTTAGATTTCATCTGAACGACTACACATGCATTCAGCGATTCAGAAAACTACTTGAGCAGTTGTATCTTGTATTTGTAAAATTCAAAAATTATAATATTTCTTTGTATTTTCAATTTCAACAAGTTATGTAATTATGTTGATTTTGTAATTTGTAAATTGTAATATACTTTTAAAAATTAAAATGTAAAGAATTAATAAAATTTTAATTTTATTATTTTCATTGCAATTTGAATTTTATATGTTTAGAATTTATACAGTTTTCAAATTTTATTTTTAAATTCTTAAAAACTCTCCAAAAAATGAAATTGGCGGGTTGGCGGGTCGTGTCGACCCGACCCAGATTTATCCCGGGTCGGGTTCGGGTTCATGAAGTGGACCCGTTTGGCTAAACGGGTCGGGTTCGCGTCGACCCGTTTAGCGCCGGGTCATTTCGGGTTGAACCCGAACCCGACCCGTTGACCCGAATTGACAGCCCTAATTTTATCTTTCTTTCTCTTCCTTATTCTCTTAATTTCTCCTTAGTTGTTCTCTGTTAAGGGAAATGAAAGAGAAAATGGTTATATAATAGTTAGTGGATTAGGATATTATATTAATATATCAATTATTCTAATTATTTAATATTAAAATATTTATTTTATCTAAATTCTTTTAGATCTTTAAATATGAAAATCAAAAAATTATAGAAAAATATTCATAAATTAACTAATTTTATTGAAATCGGTTTACAAAATAGACACTTAAAGGTCCCAAAAACCCCAATTGTACCGATAGGTGCCGATTTCTTAAAAAATTTCAACACCGCCCAAAAATTATGAGAAAAATCAGAAAGCTAAAACACAACACTATAAATATTTTAGCTAAGACGGTTTGTGATTTGGACTTATAATGACTCTTAAAATGACTACTGACTACTTTAGGTCAAAAAAATTCTTAAAAATTTTAAGGGTTTCACACCCGAGTCGTTCCCGGGCTTACTTCTTAAAATCACTAAATTTCTATGTGAGCCTAAAAATTTTATTTAATTAAAGTAAAAAAATTTTAATCATACCCTCATGATCCTCCACACATTTCCAGGCTAAATCAAAGATCAGCATACAAGAAAGAAACCTAGACAAATATATAATTTTCTACTGCTCAAATAATTTAAATAATCAATCAATAAATAATATTAAATTAAATGTCCATGTGGCAAGTATGACTTAATTTACAACCTAGGGTATACATGAATTAAAAGTGACTGGGTACCACTAACAACAACTCAAATTCTAATCTTAGAAATGACATAAGTGACTTTGAGTGCGGGATATTCTCTGTCTTCACTTCTTCGTCCTTCTATGAGCTCCTTGGATTCATTGGGTCTAGATATCCAGTGAAAAGAAACTTCTCCCCGAAGGGGTATTTTCTTTTCTCTTTGGATTTTTAAATCATCCTAACTTAAATTTTCAACTGAAGAGGAACTCTCCCCTAAGGGAAGTTCCCTTCTCTTTGGATTCTAAGTTGGATGTTTCACATCCCATTTCAAAATCACTTTCACAACATAATTTAATTAAATTACATCATATCACAAAAAAAAATTAGAGAACCTACATGGTTATCCTAAGCATTTAAAATCATCAACAATCCCAATCAGTTATGCATTTGCCTAAATTGAAACCACAATTACATTTGGCCATGCTCTTTTAACATTAAGGGGCTTAGCATTTTGCACCTATAGAAAATATATCAGTTTAAGTTTTTAATTTTGCCCCCTTGATTTAGCCTTGCAAGAGTATGGCCACATGCAAAAAATCTTGTGAGCATCTAGATTGTTCTTAACCTAGGGGTAGTCTAGCGCCCAATTACATCAATTCATAGATTGTATAATTAAATAAACAATCATATCAATCAAATATAATAATGAGCATATAGTGAAAATCACGAAAAATCTCAGCACACAAGTAATAGGAAAGTAAAACATAGGCCTAGTTTAAAACTAGAGTTGTTTGTCCTAACAAAATATCTAAAGTGTCTAGAGAAGGTTGTGTGGCTTAGTTATGTTCTATATAGCTTAATTTATTAAAGTTTTCTAGTGTTTTGATTATTTGAAGTTAAAAAGAGAATTTTGATTTATGTTTAAGTATCAATATTTTAATGTTGATTTTTAAGTGTATTTTAATTATTAAGTGATTACTTTCTTTGTTTATATTAGGGCCGTGAAGTTTATTTCACCTTTCTTTGGGCTAAGTTAAGAGCCTCGTAGGCCCAGGTTACCTAGTGTAACACATATTTTTAATTAATTTAATTGGTTGGAAATTAAATGATTAATAATATTAATTAAATTAATTAGTTACTAATTTTAAGGATTAAATTAATTTAAGTTTTCCATCAATCAGTTTATGGCATTGTCACAGTGGACTCGAGGATAAAACCTCCTAAGGGCATGTAGCCCCGCAGCTCAAGGTAGTCCATCCTAAAAATTTAGTTGATGTAGTTGAATTAAAGATTTTAATTTATTTAAGTAATCAATACTCAATTAATTTTAAGTTTTTACACTCCATTGAATTCGTTTGTGGCATTGCCACAGTGGGCTCAAGGACGAAACCTCCTTAAGACACTTAACCACGCAACTCAAGGTATTCCATCTTAAAAACTTCATCTTTAGAGTGCTTGTTATGTATTTGGGGTTGATTAACTGATTTTAATGATTATAGTAATATTTTTTTGGAGTTTTAATCAATTATTGAATTTTTAAAATTTTTATGAATTATTTAATGCATTAAATTAAGAGGTCAAAATTTGACTTTTTAAATTAAAGTGAATTCTGAAACTTTAATATTTTTTCTAAATACTACATCCAAGGGTGAGTAATTAGACACCGTGTTTTTTGGATTTAAAATTTTCTACATTAAGTTATGAATTTTTAAAATTTTGACATGATTTTAAACTACAATTGACTGAAAAGTTGACTTTTTTGACTTTGATTTACTTTTGGTGGTTTGACATGTTTATTAAATATTAGACCCTAAATGGAGTTAAATGTCTTTGAGTTTGGTTAATTTGGAATTTCTAGAATTATTTATGAATTTTCAAAGTTTGGGTATTTAATTAAATTTTAAAATTGCTTAATTAAGAAGATTTTGATCCAAACTCATTCTAAACCGCCTAAAATCACTTCCAAATATCAGGAATGACTCATAGGAGGGTTCTTAAGTGTTTGTGAATTATTTAAAATTTTTATTTATTTTTAATTAATTTAATTAATTAATTATTAAATTTTCTTAAAATTTAAATTAAGCCTAAATTAGAAGTCAAATCAAGGAGCTTTTAATTTTTCTAGATTAAGGGTTTAATTCTAATCAATTTAAAGTTCTAAGCTTAATTAAGAAGTTAATCTTAAATTAATTAAATTTCTCACCTAATGACTTTTAAAATTAGTGAACTCCTAGCTTAAGGTAGATGATGTCACTAAGTTCAATGTTCCAAAGTTTTGTCCCTATTGGATGCATGCTAGAATTCCTATCAATTTTCAAAAAACTCTCAAAAAATGTCTTTAATTTTTGTCCTTAGATATCACTAAATTGTATAAGTTTTGAATCAAAGTCTCGTAACCCTTAAAATAAACATGATTAGCCACACCATGCATATCATCAACAAGAATGTAACCTAAATCTAAGTGTACAAAAATGGGTGAGTTTCCAAATATTTGGGTCAACACATAACCCATTCACTTGGAAATTCACCCAAGAACAAATTTCCCCACAATGATACTCATTTGTGTAGTGTTATGGCAAGGTGGACATTTACCATAACACTACCTAATCAAGCCCAAATACAAGTTAAAGTGGCCTTTGTGATGAAAATGCAAATTAACATAATAAATATATAAAAAAATGTCCTAAACTTGCATTGCACTTGATTGATTCAACTCACATATATTAAGCTCTGGTTTGAAACTTTAATTGAATGTCAAGATTGAGTGGAACTGCACCAACGCCAAAATCAAATAAATTTTCAAAGTAAAAAAGCTAATTATGAGCCATAGTAATGTAAAATTAAATGGCATTAAAATATAATTCAGAAAATCTTGAAAATTTTACTGGAGATCAGAGATATTGTGAAAATAATTTTCCCAAAAATTTAGAACATCTGGAATTATATTTAATAAAATATTAATTTTAAAAATATATATTTAATATTTGAAATTATTTAAAATCTATAAAACATTTTGGATTGATTTTAATTTTAAATAAAAGAGAATAAAATTTTGAAGAAAATGAATATTTATTTGTAAATTTTGGATAAAAACTCAATTTAATATAATTTTTTAAAGTTTCTGAGCTAAAAAGGCATTTAAAATGAATTAAATTAATTAAAATGCAAAAGGAGGCAACGGCGGGCCATGCAACGGCCTCTAATTGGCTAGATCAAACTTTGGGCCAAGAATTGCCCAAGGGCATGTTAATGGACAATGATTGCATCGCGATAATCATTGGCCATTAATGCAGACGCGGCGAAACATCGCCGTGTGCCACTTATTCGAGTCAGCAGAGAGCGCAAACCATCGGATCCTCCGCAGTTTGATTTAATGGCCCAGATCAAGCCGGATGGAAGATCAAAAAGGTGGGCTCACTCGTGCGGTCATAACGAATCATGAAAAGGTGAGATCTGGACCGTTGATCGCGAGATCAATAGTCCAGATTTCATACCCATGCATGAGTTAACCAAAAACCCTAAGAAATGAAATAAACAGTTTGTTTTCTCAAAATATTTAACCATTTCAAATGAAATTTGAACTAAAGCTTAGAAACATGAAGAGCATTTATGGGGGATCATTTATTTGGCTTAAAACTCACTTTATAAAAAGTTATTTTAAACCAAGTGTGTAGAGCTAGGGTTAAGCTTTTACTGAGATTTAACCGGTGGATTTAAGAGTTTTTGGTATGGTTGAGCTTATAGACTATCCACGCTTAATCTTCTAGAAGAAATCACGATCTAAAATGCACTGGAACACGAGCTCAAGGCCTGGACATACTAGGTGCCACTTCTCGCCGGAATCTTGCCACCGGCGACCTCTGACCGATGGGTTTTTTGCTAGGGGAAGGTAGAGAGAGGCTTGGAGGAGTAAAATGAAACAAGATGGGGGCTGGAAGAGCTCTAGGAAAATAAGGTTTATTGGATATGTGAAAATGAGACCCCTTAGCTCATTTCAAATCTGGAGTTTGATATATATTGTTATGATGAATCAGAGCAGTTGCCTAGGCCCTACACGTGTCTCAGACGATTAGAGAGCAGTGAGAAATGATGGGCCAAGCAATACTCCCATTGGAGGCTTTTGGAGAGGGGGGACCACTCTTGCCTCTTTGAGTTAAACCAAGCTCTCAGTTGGGTTAGGGAGCCTTTAAGAGAGCTTTGGCTCTCATTTGGGTAGGTCAAGCCAGGGGTTTTGTGAGGGAAATGAGTGTGAGAGAGTGTGTTAACTATTTAAAAGGGTTTTAAGCTTAAGTTGACTGATTTGACCAGTCAACTGGTCAAAGGATGATGAGGTGGTCGGTAGGGAGTGGGGGAGCTATTTAAAATAAGTTTAGAGGGAATCAAAGGGCTAGGGTCAATGCAAGAGTGAATGGGATCATGTAGGATGGAGTTTGACAAAGGATTTTGAGTTGACTTGGTCAAACTCAATATATTTTTACTCACCCATGATTGAAATGTGTTCAAGGCATGGAATGAAGTGGATTTAAGGTTAGAAGAATGTTTGATTGATTATGGATGTGATTTGACCAAAAGCAAGGGAGTTTGATCAAACCCAATATGTTGATTTGGTCAAACCAGTCAAGGTTTGACTCATGATGAGTTTGAGTGCACTTAAACCATGCATTGGAGTAGGATTGAGGATTTGAAGCTGTTGATTTGGTTAGATGAAATGATTTAACCCAAATAGGTCAAAATTTGACAAAACTTGGGCCCCATTAACAATGTCAACTGTTGATTGGGTCAAAGTATCCAATCAAGTTCAAATCACCAGGAGGGATGGTGGTAGGAGTTTGGAGAAATTAAGGTTGGGTTTGAAGCTAAATTGAGTGTAAATGGGGTTTATGGTTGATCTAATCAACCATGGTTAACTTGGTCAATCAGGTCATGCTAAAGCCTGAGATTGGGTCCAACAGGTTTGAAAGGATATTTTAAACCCAATGGTGGTGGTCTCATGTAATAGTGAGGCCATTTGAGTTGAAATGATCATTTAAACCCTTAAAGAGCAATTTGGTCAAAAGTAGTTGACTTGGTCAACCATGCTTAACCAAGATTAGAATTTGAGTCTGATGCCCTCCTAATGGTTTTTATGATGCATTTAAGGAGGTTCCAAGGTTTGATTTGACTATGTCATGTTGAGTTTTGGGGAAAAGTCAAAATTTGCCCTTAAAGAGCATTTTGGTCATTTTTGTTGTAACTTAGTTTTTAAAACTATGTTTTTATATCATATGAGTTTTTGATGATATCAAAATATTATTGTGTTTATTACTAATTCTCCTAACATATATTGGATATATTTTGATTGTGTTATTTTTGTGTACTAAAATTTTAGAAAAATCATATTCCAGATTGCCGAAGACTTCAAGATAGATTATATTAGGGTTTCTTATAGTTGAAGTTTGTACTTTTTTTATTTTTTTGAGTCTGAAAGAGTGATTGTAATTGGATAACCGTACACACACACACTTAGGGAGTGATTAAAAACTTAAATTTTTTTAAAAATCTAGTCGTATTGTATAATTTTAAATCGTACCGGATAATTTGTAATGGTATTGCCTCCCAAAATGAAATTAAGCAAATCATGCCGGAAAGTTTTTTTTTTTTTGTTCTATTTGTACTATACGATAGGTAGTTCGTACAGACAACTCATAGAGTATGAAATGGGTGTGTACCAGATCATCCCTAATAAACTTGGAATTTTTTGAACAGTTTATTTTGTATGATACTTGAATCATAGGTACGATATATTTTCGTACAGACAATTCAGAGAGTACGAAATGAGGTCATCCACTTTGTTACTAAGAGAAACATAATTTTTTTTAATTGTTCATATTGTATGATGTTAGTTCGTACAGATGATTAATAGAGTACAAAATCAGGTTCATACATGGTCGTACCAGATGAATGAGTTTATTTTTAAACTATTCGTATAGTACGATACTAATTCATACAGACGATCCACATAGTATAAAATCAAGTTTGTATAAGTTCGTACATGGGTTTTTTTTAAACTGTTCATACATACGATCATCGATCGTACTGTATGATATAAGTACGTATAACTTAAAATTTTTAGCTTTTCTAGACAATTTTTCTTATTTTTCATATATAAGGGTCCTAAAAACTGACACTCAAAGATCTTACTGCGAATTTCGCTTGAGTGTGCCTTAGGAGTGTGTTTAAGAGAGTGTTTTGAGATTGAAAAGTGAGAGATCTTATGAGAAGGATTTGTGAGGGGATTCATAAAGTTGTCCAACGGTGAGGATCTCTTGTTTATTCTTCATAGTTCTTCCCTACTTCATTGAAGGCTCTTGAGAGAGGATTTTCAAAGGAGATCGGGTACTCTGCCTTCACCAGGAGGGAAAAAGGACATCGGGTTCTCTGCCTTCACCAGGAGGGTGAAAAAAGATGTTTGGTTCTTTGCCTTCACCAAGAGGGTGAAAAAAGATGTCGGGTTCTCTGTCTTCACCAGGAGGGTGAAAAAGGACAATGGTTCTCTACCGCACCGAGTTGGTAGAAGAGAGATTTTTGTAAGGGCTTCTCCGCCTTGCTGTGGGGGCAAAAGGAGAGTTAATAGTATTTAGTGTAATACTTGAAGAAGGAGTCTCCAAGAAGTGGATGTAGGTCTTGTTGGATTGAACTACTATAAAAATTGGTGTCTTCTGTTCTTTACTTTTTATTGCTTTTTATTTTATGCACTTTTAATTATTGTGGTTGAAAAATATTTTTGTGAAAATTTATTATTGTGTCAAATATCTTAAATCAGTTTTTCTAAAATCCAAGAAATTTTTTAAATTACCAATTCACCCCCCCCCCCCCCCCCCTCTTGGTTAAGTCTTGGGACAAATCTATTAGGTCTAACAACCTATTCAAACTTTCAATTTTGACCCTTGGTCAACTATGGGTCAAAATGGGTCCAGTAAAATATAATTTTATGTTCAATATATCATAACAAAGGCAATGGACATGGTCAAAGGTCTTGGTGAATATCCCAAGGTTAAATTCCATAAAGTGGCAAGTCCAATGGCATAGGCTATAAATATTTGAAGATTTTAAAGCCTTTGAATTTCAATTCAGTTTCTAGGGTTAGAGGCCTTAGATTGGGCTCAAATTTAGAGGGTTGACCCTAGGGACATACATAATTAATATGCAATTAATAGATCATGAATCAGAGGTCATTGGCTGGGTTTTGAAATGATTAAAAAATTACTCATAAAGGGTTTTAGGACAGGGGTTTAATCTAGAATTCTGGGTTTGAATTGGACTATGGGTTTGATTAATTAAATTTGAATTATCCACATCAATCATAATCTAATGAATTATTAAGAATGATTGGACATGATTAAAGGCTGGTTTGAGATTGATTGAAGGTTGAATGGAACGCTGAATTGAAGGTTGAATTAAAATTTGATTGAGGACTGGATTAAAGGTTGATCAAGGGCCTAGATGGTTGACAAGTGGGTGATTATCAACCATCAGATCACCAAGCAGGAGTCTGGATAGATCCTGATGACCTCATACAAAAATGAGGTCAACAATTTCTATTAAAAAATTTCTTTAGAAAGCTGTGAGAAGCTATCCCAAACAAAGCCTTAGTTGAACTATAAACTTGGGCATCGTTTGAGACAACTTTCTTACTACTTTCAAAAATAATTTTTTAGTACAAAAATTTTTTGAACTAAAAAGTTTTGTACTAAAAAGCTACTTTAGAAAGCAGTAAAAAAGTTATCTCAAACGAAGCCTAGGTTAATTCCATAAGTTATAGGATCAATTGAAAATTTTAGAAATGTGTCAAAATCAAAATAAAAAAAATTAATACATATTGAACAACACATATTATATATTCTATGCTCATATTTGGCTTATGTCTAAAATTATTTTTTCATACTAGGTATCATCCTAGAATAATATGAATTTTGTGTTATTGTGGGCTCCAAAAATTCACACCCCAACCTCTCCGCGGCCCTCTTTCTCTTTTTCGGGTCGTCAAGGAGAGTTTTAACTAGTATGTTCCAAGGCAAATTTTCAGAAGGCATTTGAATAAGACATTCTGTTGAGATCCCACCTCTATTTTGCGAGGATTTAATGATTTGAGTTTAGGTTTCCTATAGGTGCAAGTCCCTATAGTTAATTACCCTTCTCGATAACGAGAGAAAATTTTCGATTAAGGCTAGTCATCAAATAGGTACATAGTATCTAATATATAGTAGGAGCATGTTTAGGTATTTAAAATTTAACATTTAAAATTAGAAATTCACTACCTTGCGATTAAAGAGAATGGTGGGGGGAATGATGATAGACCCGATCAATGTCCCATGGTTCCATCATCCCGGGCCATCGTAGTCCCTAGTCTATTTAGTCAAAAGAGGTAATCAACCCAACCTGACTGAAAGGATCCTTGTTAGCAACCATAGGTTGCTTCGTCTAAGGGTACCTTATAACCCTAGAGTAGGGGTGTCAAAAATTGACGCGACCCGAAAACCCGACTCAAATCCGACCCAAATTTTTTGGGTTAGGGTCAACCCGAATTCAAAACGGGTTGAGTTTGGGTCCTAATTTTTGACCCATTTCAAATTCTAGGTTGAGTTTCGGTTAACCCAGAAATCAGAGAATGACCCAGAATCCTGTAGTTCGGGCTTATTTACGGGATTTGGCTGAAGAAGCACATGAAATGGAGAAAGGTACCTTCACAGCGAGCAAACTCTAGCCATTCCTTCCAATCAAAATGTTATAACTTCCAATCCAACCAAAAGGGAATGTCGTCCAAGGAGCAAAGTTGAACAGCAATGAAAGAGTCGGTGACTCCTACAATCTCTATAGACTATAGCAACGATGAAAAAGAGAAGATAAACAACAAACCCTTGATGCCTCTAAGCGCACGAAATGGAGAAAGTTACCTTCACAGCGAGCAAACTCCCGTCGTTGCTTTCGATCAAAATGTTGTAACTTTTAATTCGATCAGAAAGGGAACATTGTCCAACGAGCAAAGTCGAACAGCAACGAAGGAGCCAGCGACTCACGAACCCGATTGGCACTTGGCGGGTTAGGTACGGGTCTAAAAAACTGACCCATTTTTTAAAATGGGTCGGGTTCGGGTCGGGTCGAATAGTGCCGAGTCAATTTCGGGTTAGACCCGAACCCGACCCGTGACTCGAATTTGATAAACCTAACCTGGAGTGAATATTCACCTAAGGGGATAGATTTAAACCCACCTTAGCTAATAGAGGACTTTGTGCACTATCGATCATATCTATTGATTCATTACTCAAGGATTTGGCATCGTTGGGGAATATATGGGCTCTAATCATTACCGTAATTTATTTGTGCCATTTGATGGTAAAACCATCAGGTCAGAGGATCCTGGTCATAATTGTTTACCTGTAGTGGCATTTGGTGGTGAAACTATTGATTAGAGGACACGTGCCACATATTTACTAGTAAGAGATGATTTGAAAATGAATCCTAGTAATATTCTCGACAAGATATTTTCTCTTTGTGAGCTGAAGTGATTTTTTGACTTGTCCACCAGCAAATTGTTATGGAGGATAGATAGGTACTTTGCTTAAAGTGTTTTTGGCATTTTCTTTTATTTTAAATATTAATATTGGTCATGAATGCTTTAAAGTCAATTGAATGTATTTTATAGGAAATTTGAGACATTTTGAATGTTTGAGGTCTCCTCTAGTTGATATTTTCTATCAATACGGCCATTATAAGGGTGTTTATGTATATGATCATTTCATTAATTGGATATTATCGGTGTTATTTTCTTATATACAGAGGATCAGATCGACCTTCTAATTAATGGAATTATTGTGTGGACATCGAAACCCAAGATATTTATTTTGATATGTGAATTTTCTTTGTAAGAGGCCTAAAAGGCCTAATATTAACATATAAAATCAAATATTTTGGTTGGTACCCCTAAAGACCCATTTTCAAATAGGTACCCCTAAAGACCCATGCACACCTCATTTTTGTATGTGGGTACACGGGTACTTAAGTTTATGCATGGCATAGAAGCACGTACACGGGTACTTAAGTTTTACCCCGTCATGCTAAGAAAGCATATACAAGGCTCACTGCCTCATCTCAAGCATCGCATTGGGTTCCCTCCCACCACGCTAAGAAAAATGCGCTTATGTGGTGGCCCGGTGTGCCGCGAGCACCAAAGCGGGATTTGAAATATTTTGAGTTTTAGAAATTATTATACCTTAGCGACAAGGCGATGGTGACAGTGTCGATGTGATGGCTATGACAAAAATGCACACAATTTGTTTTTTTTTTCTCTCTCTTTTTTAATTCTTCTTTTTTAATTTTTTCTTTTTTACTCTTTTTTTAAATATTAATATTAATATTAATATCAATATTATTAATAATAATGAAGGATAAGGGCATATTTGGGTAAATCTTGATGATGTAGGTTTGTGAATGAGTTGTAGAAGGGCTGTGGACTGTATGGAGAAGGATTGGGCTATTTGTGTGAGGAAGAGTTCAATATAGAGCTAGGTGGTCAAGTCGGCTGTTTAAAGAGGAGGAGGGCTCGGGTATGTTGCATAGATCTATTGTAGGAAGTATGAAGGTAGGGAGTTGTGGCTATGTGGATGGTCGGGTGTTTCTGATAGCTGAAATGGGAAGTGGGAGGTCGTGTATATGGTTGGACCGATCAAAGGCTTGTAACTATTGATTTGATCAGGTAAAGGGAGTTTGGATCAAGTGTGTCCTATGGCTTGCATGAGGTTGGGAGTCGGAGGACTCTGCCTGAAGTTCGAACAGGCCGACTTTGGCTTGGAGCAAGGAGCGATCGTGAGGTGAGAGATGGGTAAGCCTACGATCAGAAGCCTGAGGTCGAATCGGGAGCCTATGTGGGAGCTAGGTCGGGGTTAGCCTTCGAGATCGGAGGGGCCAATTGGGATTGAAGGCATATAGAAGGGAGGAGTCGAACGGGATTTGGGTGTCGGGTGGCAGTCAATCGACTGCTGAGGGAATTGAGAGGGCTCAACTTCAATAAATGGAATGATGTTAACTTACAGGAGTTGGATTGTGATCGAAGGTTGACAGGGTCGGGTTGCTCTTACGTATAGAAGTGGGCAGCAAAATGATGGGAGAAGCAGGAAGTTCATGCATGGAAAGAATCGAATGTGAGTGGGGGCGTTGGCCGAGTGTAGGGAGTGGAACGAAAATTTAGAGAGCTCGACTTGGCGTTGGGATTGGGTAAGGTTGCTGTGGAGATTAGAGACAGCAAGTAGTTGTGGGTTTTGCACCTTGAGGAGTCGGATCAGACAGATGGAGAATTGACGCAGCAGGCTCTTGCGACTAGAGGGATTTCATCCAAGAGGAAGAAGAGCAAAAGGGCTCCATTTCTCTCTCATTTTAAAAGTGGGAACGGGAGCATAATTGAGACCTGACACAGGATTTTTGATTTTCTCGCATGAATTTCATTGGGAAAAACTAGTGGTGTCAATATTGGACACGATTATTGACCTCATTTTTGTATGAGGTTATAAGGACCTATCCAGATTTTCACTTATTAATCTGATGGTTGGCATTCATCCAGATGTCCATCATCTAGAGCACAATCCAGATTTAAATTTATCCAGACTTCAAATCAATTCAAACATAAGCTAACCTAGACTTCAGTTCAAACCTTAATCTAGCTTCTAACTTAGCTTTAATCCTATTCAATCATTAATAATTATTTAAATGATAGTGAATGATTTGGATAATTCAGATTCAAATATTTAAATCCAAAATCTAGCTCAAACCCCAAAATTCAGACCAAAATCCAAGGCTAAAGGCCTAGGTCCTGAAAGCCTTTTTCAATAAATTTCTAAATATTTCAAATCCCAATCAAATGACCCCTGAATCATGATCTATCAATTGCATATTGATTAGACATGTCCCTAGGATCTACCCTCCAAATTTAAGCTTAATTTGATTTCTCTAACCCCATAAACTGAACCTATTTTCAAAGGCTGTAAAACCTTAAAATATTTACGGCAAATGCCATTGAACCTGCCATCCAGTGGATTTTGACCTTAGAGCCTTCTCCAAAGCCTATAACCACTTCCAGACCCTTGATTATGATATATTAAGCATTAATCGGTATTATGGTGGACCCACTTTGACCCCTAGTTGATCAGGAGTCAAAATGACCAAATACTCCTTAAGGACAATTTTGAAGTTTTCTCCAAACTTCAACATGGCCTATTCAAATCAAACCTTAAAACCTCTTCCAATGCATCCTAATCACTATTAGGAGTGCATTGGACTCAAGCCCAGACCTTGATCAAGCCTGGTTGACCAGGTTAACCAATTTTAATCAAAATACCCCTTAGGGGTTTGAACACTCATTTCAATCCAAATGGCCTTATCTTTGCATGAGATCGCTTTCATTCAACTCAAAATAATAAACCAAACCTTTTGGACCCAACCCTAGACCCTGGGTCAACTTGGCTGACCAAGTCAACTAGGGTAACCCAAGTACTCCTTAAGGGGCCCATAGGTCATTTTCACTAAAATGACCAATCCAAACCATTGGACCACCTCCAATGATATCTAAACATCAAACCAAACCTGTTGAGCTCAAACCATGGCCTTAGGTCAACCTGGTTGACCAAGTAAACCTAGGTTGACCAAAAGGCCTCATAATGATCGAAATGGTCACTTTCAATAAAAATGACTATTCTGACCCTTGGGACCACCTCTATCATACCCCAAATATCATTTTAAATATGTTGGACCTAAATCTAGGTCCTAGGTCAACCTATTTGACCAAGTCAACATAGGTTGACCAAATAGTCTCTTAAGGGTCTAAACAGTCAATTTGACTGAAATAACCCTTCCAACCCTTGGGACCACCTCCATCAGACTCCAAATATCCAACCAAACCTGTTGAGCCCAAACCCTTGCCTTGGGTCAACCTGATTGACCAAGTCAACCTAGGTTGACCAGATCAACCCTTAAGCCATTTCTATATGGAATCCAACACCAGATGCATTCAAATTTTATCAAATCTCTTTTGAACATCTCCCTTAGTGATTTGGACATGATTGGGCCCTTTGACCCAATCAAAAGTTGACTTGGTCAACTTAGTCCAACTCCAATCAAATGGGACCCATTTAGGTCAAATTTCTTCAAGCAATCAATTGAAACCCTCAAAATCCTCAAACCTACCCCATTTGATGTTTTGAATGTTTACAAACTTGCTTGGAGTCAAGCCTTGGTCAAATTGACCAAGTCAATTCACTTTAACTTGGTCAAATCCACCCAAAAACTCATATATCTATTCAAATTCTAACTCTAAGGCTTTATATCTTCTTCCAAGCCAGCTCAACATTCTCCCATGCCACCTTGGTAGTCAATTTGACTATTGACTAGTCAAATTAGTCAGCAAGTTATTAAATCCTCTTTTAAAATGGTCAAACCCCTCTCACAAAGCTATTCCATTCACTACTTATCCTCTTTATAAATTTGAGCTGCTTTAGGGGACACTTGGCATCAATCCAAAGTCCCCCCCAATCAATCTTAGCCATCCAAAATCAAAGAGATAAGGGATAAGTATTCAAACATCTTCCTAAAAGCAATCATCCACTCTCATGTCCAAAAACTCTCCAACTCCAGCAACTTCTAACCCTCAAGAGCTCTTCTCCAAGCTCGTCCAGCATATTCCCCAACAATTCTCATCAATTCTCCACCATTTCCAAGCTTACAAACCTTGTTTTGGTGAAGAGAGAGAAATTTAAAGAGCGAAACAAGAATTTTCAACACAACTTAAAATATAGCAAGAACTAGGCCTTAGCATCTTCTAGGAAGTTGAAGAAGACATCTTTAGCTTTCCAACAAGCCCAAGAAGTCAAAAATCTGACTGTTGGATTATAGGTTATTCTTATTTTTAGTTAAAAGTTTGATTTGAAACTGTACCCAATCTACAATGTATGGAGCCTCCAAACTTCAGGCATTGGAAGATTAGATCACTATGAGCTTATATTTTAAATTTCATTAAATTTAGATGAGTATTTTGAAAGTTATGGCAATTATAAATTTTTAGTTTATTTCAAACTAGAAAACTTAGGCTCAATCAGAGGCGTCCGATTGCATAGAAGGTGCGATCAGATGACCCATAAAGTGCCACATCACCCAGTGCCATCTCTTGGATTCAAACCAGGTCCGTTTGAAATGGCACGTGCTGACGTGGCGCAATCTCAGCCCTCCATGTCACCCAGAGTCGATCTGACGATGAAGAAGGCTTGGTGAGGTGTTTAAGAAGACGCTGCATGCTTAACATATGTCCTGCCACATGTCAGATGATGGCGGCAACAGCGCAATCATTGCCGCCACCATTTTTTTATTAAATTAATTTTTTTAAAAATCATTTTTAATTTCTAGAACTTTGAAAATTCATAAAAAAATTCAATATTTCACCAAATTAACTATTCTTAGGCTCGTTGGAAAGGTCTTGAGCCCTACTATTTAATAAAATTATTTTTAAGTTGATTTGACTAGTGAATTAAGAGATATTTGAGTTTGTTTATAATTTAATTTTCTTAATTTTCTCACAATCCTATGGTCAAACAGGACACAACTTTTGGTGAAATATTTTTGAGCATCTTAGGCATTCCTTGCATTTTTCTTAGGTCCAAATGCTCAGTGGATTGTTGTGGGGAGAATTTACAAAGTGATGGGTCTATTTTTGATCTAGAACTTTAAAAATTCATAACTCTCCAAATTGGTAGAGTTAGGTATCTTATTGTTGTGGTATGCTTGCAAATGTCCCAGGGTTAGACAACTAGAGATTTAAGCCCAATTGAATACTAGTGACACTTAAGAAAAAAAATAAAGGATAAAGTCTAATCATCTTAGAAAAATTCTAAGAAATTATACATTCACCAAATAGAGATAAAACTTGACCACAGGGAACTTAGTCACATTATACACTAAAGGTTTAAATTTCAATAAATTTGGAGGTCATTAGGTCAGAAAATTAAGTAAGTTAAAATTCAAACTTTTTAAGGACCCAAAAACTTTAAAAATTTTTAATAAATCTAATTTAAATCCAAAAAAATATAAATTATATATTAAACTAACCAAAATTTAATCCTCTACTTGGGAAAAAATAAAAGCCCTATCACTGGACTTTTAATTTGACTTTAATTTAGGTTTTAGTGAAATTAATATTTAATTAAATAAAATAATTAAAAATTATTAAAATTTCTAAATAAATTCTAAACATCTGAAAACACTCCCATGGGTCATCCATGACCTTTGGGAGTGATTCCATATATTTTAGGATGAGTTTAGATCAAAATAATCAAAACCTTCTGTGGGCTCCGAAAATTCGGCCCCGGCCTCCACTTGCTGTTGCTTTTTGAGGGGGGGTTTTAACGGATTAAGTTCCGAGGTAAATTTTGGAAGGCAGATGGGTTTGTAGATAAGACACTACCTAGAGATTTCTCCCTCATTTTGTGAGGACTTTATGATATGAGTTTTGGTTTCCTATAGGTGCAAGCCCTATAGTTAATCACCCCTCTCGATCACAAGAGAGAACTTTCGATTAAGGCTAGTCGTCAATTAGATACGTAGGAAATACGCGTTATCTGGCATATAGTAGCAGCAATGGATTTGAAATTTGGAAATTGATTGATTGATATTTAAAATAGAAATTTTTACCATCTTGCACTTAAAGCGGATGGTGGGGGAATGGATGATGGACCCGATCATGATCCCATGGTTTCGTCATCCCGGGCCATCGTGATCCCTGGTCTACTTAGTCAGAGGAGGTAGTCGACCCAACTTGACAGAAGGATCCTTATCGGCAGCCATGGGTTGCTTCGTCCAAGGGTACCTTGTAGACCTGGGGTGGGTATTTATCTAAGGGGACAAATTTGGATCCACCTTAGCTAACAGAAGGCTTTGTGCCCTATCGATCATATCCTATTGATTCATATCTCAAGGATTTGGTGTCAATATGAGACGTACTGGCTCTGGCCATAACCGGTATCACGTGGTGCCATTTGGCGGCAAAACCACTCGGTTCAAAGGACCCCGGGTCAAAACCGTTTATCCTGCAATGCCATTTAGTAGCGAAGCTGTCGGTTAGAGGACACGTACCACGTCCTTACTGGCAGAAGATTGTTTGAGAATGGATCCTAGTGATATTTTCGACCAGGCATTAGCTCTATGTGACCTGAAGTAAATTTTGATTTGTCCACCTCGGCAAACTATTGCGGAGGGTGAATGGATTTTATGCTTTAAGTAGTTGATGGTTGGATTTCAGTTTTAAATATCAAGATTTTGAAATGATTTTAAGAGATTTTTTTTGGATTTTATGGGAATTTGTGAAGAATTTGAGAATATAAGAGATATTTTGAGTATTTGGAATCAACCCCTTCGGTTGAGATATACAATCAACACGGCCATCATCGGGATAGAAAGGGGTCATTTCCAATTATGGATTGAACCTTATCGACTCTGCCGAGCTGTCAACAGAGGATCGGGTTTCGTAGGCTTTGTGCATTTGTAAGTGAATTCTCTTGATTAGGGGCCTTGAAGGCCTAATACGAACGTATAAAACAAATATTTCAGTCGACCTCATGACCGTATATTCATTTAATAGTTCGAGCCGCGTCAACTCCTATCTACATGAATAGAAGGATCAGGCCCAAATCTGAATTCACTTATTAACCCGCACAGCATCCATGGACGTCACGTGTGTACCAATAACACGCTCGACGGGGCCCATACGAGTATACAGTTACACATGCATTTTAGTGTACCTATGTGTATACATACTATAGTGCATGTGCGGGGGACTTTAAAATATTTTAGTTAATCAGTTACGCGGGCAACTGTCATTTGAATGCAGCATTCAATTTGGAAGCTCGTAGACACCTTCTGTCTACTTGTATGAGTATTGCAGATCCGGTGGCGTGGCGCTGGGATTTCATTTGGGAATTTGTACGCCTTCTGTCTGCTCGCATGGGTGTTGCAGATCCGGTGGCGTATTGTAGCAGCTTTTAGACTGAGTTGTTCGCTGCTTTATGCAGGTAGATTGTCGTGCACTACTTGCTTTCTGTAGGTGGATCGTAGTGCACTATCGAATCTCCTACTTTGCATTTGTAGATGCCTGCCATCTACCGCAGCTCCCTTATATCTTTCTTGTGGATGGCGTATTAGGTGTGTAATGGATCTTCTACGGCAGCTTATAGGAGTTCATCTTTGTTATAGTCCTTTCAACATTTATTTGTAGATGGTGTGTTGGATGCATAACCATTCATCTATGAAGGCAATTTGATATGGCTCTCTCTTCCCAGAACTCGTATGAGAATCGACAAGTAGCTCTTGAGATGTTTGGAACAGCAGGTATGTTATATAGATATATCACATCATTGCTTCCACCTTATATTGAATCTTTCTTGTTGCAACTGCCATGCTGATTATAGTGTAAGTCTCTTGTAGCATAACTAAATCTTTCTATTTATAGAAAATTAGTGTGCTTGATTAGTGGATTGTATCCTTTTACTTGTGTATCTGCTAGCGTTCGTAAGGGTTGTTGTGTATACTTGCAAGATGGTTGATATCGGTCGTAAGGGGACTTTCAAATTTATAGCATGTCCACTATTATTGTTATTCATGAAAGCACCAGTGCAATCGTTTGTCGATTGATGATTGCCACCTTTGCTGCAAATATTCTGTATTTACTTGTGGGCAATGTGTTGTATATATGGTGAGCTTGTGCAGTAGTTCGTAGGAACTTGCATCCACAGCCTATTCTTCACCTTTGCTTATGGGAGGGCAATGTGTTTGTTTGAATGATAGATATATGTATCATAATCCCTCGTTATTATTTCCATGCGGTTCGCAACATTTGTTTATCTTTAATTATGATCAAACTATACGTGCCCATATTGGTCATTGCTTGGAGATGATTTAAATCCAATGCTACTAGTCCGTTATCATGCTACAAATAATTCATGCCATAGCTTTGTGACCAAATCATGTCCTTCATAATACTTTGTCATTTAGAAGTGAGGGCATGCTTGCAAGATGGATTGCAACAGGTATGTTGAATATGATACCATAGGACATTAATATTTCCCTTCCATTTGAGGTGGTCACTTCTTAATCTTCACAAAGATTGTGTTGTTGATCATAAGCACATTGTTACACATCTCACTTAATCCTTATTGACATGTTGATTATGTTTGAAAATATCTCCCTCCATGAGTCCCCTGCTTTTGTGTTGAGATTCATTTCAATGTTTTCAACAAGTTCACTTAGCATTTGTTTATTCATTATTTAATGATTTATGGATTCATTTTATTAGTTTGAGTATGATTTAGTGCTTTAAGTTCTGTTCCCTGTTGTCCAAAATCAAATCCCCTGTTGTTCAAAAGTTTGCAAGTTCTTTGCCTTTTTCTGACAAAATTTCGGCAGCCTCCCAGCATCTATCCCGTTTAGGGGAAATTTCAGGAGTTTGGGGCCCCCCGCCACGCTAGAGAAAAGCGTGCATGGGTGATGTCGGATGACATCGAGGCTAAATGTCTTCAATCCCACCACGCCAGAGAAAGGCGTGCATGGGTCTTCAGGCACCTGTTTAAAAATGCAGCACAATTTTATATATTCGTCCCCGCTACGCTAGAGAAAAGCGTGCACAGGGCCCGCCTACCTCATTATAAGCGCCGCACCAAGTTCCCTCCCACCACGCTAGAGAAAAGCGTACATAGGAGGTCCCTCGGCGCACCGCAAACATCGAAAATAGGACATTAGGGGGGATTATCCGCTTTGTCGCTAGCAACACAATGAACTTCCTGCCACCATGCTAGAGAAAAGCATGCATGGGTGGTCGTTCATCGTGTTGCGAGCGCCAAAACGAGTTCTCCCAATTTTACAAAAGTCTCCCTTTTCTTTTTTTTTTTTAACTCTTTCTTTTTTTTTAATCTTTTTTTCTTCTTCTTTTTTTTTTTTCTTCTTTTTTCTTGGCACCAACAACCATAAAAAAAAACAAACTAATAGAGTTAATTAAATTAACTACTAACTTAATAAATAATAATATAAAGAAACAAGTTCTCTGGTTGAATTTTTGTGAGGTGGAGTTAAGGATATGAGTTGAATGCAAGTATAGACACATCCCCTGACTTCGGATCTTCTACAATGGCAATGTTATCATTCCCAGGACAAAGAAGATCTTGGATTGTTTCCATATAGAGCTGAAAGTAGGAGACCGATACAGAATCGATGCTTGGAGGGGCATCAGAAAGGATATCCTCCATGGCACGAACTACTCATTAACCACTTCTCGGCGCCTTCCCACTTTGAAGGAATTCTTTTCCTTGAGAAATTTCCAACACTAAACTTGAAGACTAGTCATCCAGGAGTTGAAAGAGTTTCCAATCTCTTCTACAAGCTAGGAGAGCTCAGTCCTTCCTTCTGCACCTTTTGATATTACTTCCCTTGACTTTCATTATTGGAAATATTTTCAAAAAGGTCTGAAGTTTCCCTTAAGCTGTTCTCGTACAACGGATAATTGAAAACTTATAAAAAAAAAGTCACCAATGCTACGTATTTGAATTTAAATCAGCACCTAATGCTGGTTTCTCTTTGTGACTTAGAAACAGACTCTTGTAGATTTATAGGGTATTTGACACCCATATGAGAGAGGCTTGGAAAGATTACTAAGTTGGAGCCCTTATCAGCATCAAAGAACTTGAAGGAAGGGTCAAGCCAACCTTCTGAAATTTATTTTGATACAAGTTGATGGAAAATAGCTTTAGCAGAAGGAATATCAAGAGTCAAGTCATCAAGACTCTCAACAAGATGAGAGAATCCTTTTATCATCTAACTAGAGCTTCTTAGACCTTCTTCCAAGTTTCTTCCAAAAGTTTGAAGATAAGAGGTTGAGATGATGGCGTCTCCACGGCAAGGGTAATAGCCCGTTTAACAGCTTCATGGTGGAAGATTGAGACACCTAAATTCCTTGATGCACCGGTAGGCCTCTCCTATATTTCCACTTTCAATGTATTCTCTCAATAGATATGATATTTATTTATTTTTTTACCTCGTCAACAGTGAGGTGGGTCCTACCTCCCAATTTGCGCTCCACTAACTCTGCATGAGGAGTTGAAAGAGAGCTCTTTTCAGCAGTCTCAATAAGCCCCTTAGAATTTCCCGAAAGCACTTTCTTCGCTCTATTGAGAAATGCAAGAGGGTAATACCATCAACAATAACTCGGGCAACAAAAAGAGCCAAGACTTCAACTGCATCAAGTACGTCAATTGCCAAATCCTCTGTCGACCCCAGAAGTATGATAAAACCATGGCTAATATGGCTTGCACTAATAACATCAGCATATAAAGCTGAAGGCAAAGCTAATGCCATTTCCTTTTCCTTCGCATGCCTATCTACTGCCGTAGAAATCTGTTTCTTGATAAAATAATGATGTGCTCATCCAAGTCAAGATCTCTGAGATCAGAAGTTGCCAGGTCTACGTCTCCTGTGGTGAAATACTCCTCAACGATAGGGGTTACAGCCCCATGTTCGTTTACTGCCAGCACCATCTTCTGTTGAAGTAGAGATCGATCTGACTTGCTCTCTGCGATTGTGAAGAGGCAGCGACTTGTGCGGATCAAAGAAGCAAGGTGAAGATCAGAGCAAGAGGAAGAGCGGAGAGGAGTTTTGGTTTGCGATGGGCTTGGACGACTTTGACGTGAAGAGCAGGAGAACTCTTGAGTTGCTACCAGGGACGGATAGAGGAGATTGAGCTACTCGATTGAAGTGGATTTGGGACTGTGGGAGGTCGGCTCATCATAGATCGGAGTGGGGGTTTGCTGGAAGGTCGGACATGCTGCTCACGGCAAAGGGGCAAGATTTCATGGAGAGATGTTGGGACCGTATGCATTGTAAGGGAGATTTTCTTGGCTGTGGAGTTCATGAAAGACCCAAGAAAAATCCTCAAGCTCATTTGATCTCTCATTTTACGGGAGACTTAGAGAATCTAATCGAGGTGAGGGAGGAGATAAGAAGCAAACGTCCGAGGTTATTTCAGCCGGATTTGTGGGGATTTAGAGCAGATTTTTGCATAATTTTGAAGATACGAGGTGCTTGGCATTTAATTCGATTCTGACTATTCATTTGAATTTGATTTTTTTATGAGATTGATAATAATGTTAATGATCAGTCACTATTTATTATCCATATGAAATAACGACAATGCGTCAATATGTAAAAATCACCTCGATTCGCATGTTTCCTAGAAATTTGTGTGCATTTTCTCCTCATAATAGGTGTCAAATTTGTCGAATATCAAAATTAGACAAATTGATAGTGCATTTAGGGTATTTTCGATGTTTCGGTCGCAATGACGCAGTCCGTTTTGTGATCGAACGTCATTTGGGCGACGGGAGGCCAATTTTCCTCAAAATACGCGTTATTGCATTAAGGCCTTCGTCGGTCACGGCATAATTTTAATTTGGACAAATTAAAAGTCGCTCTTAAGTATTTGGGACGTTCTGAATGCAGTAGCGAAGTCCGTTTGTCGATCGGAGATCATTTAGTCGATGCTGAGGGCTAAATTCCTTAGCATGCGCGTCCTTGTATTTCGATTGCATTAAGATTGCCTTGATTTGCATGCCACCACTATGGATGATCCCAATTGAATTTATAAAATACATATTTTGAATGTTGATGATGTTCCGGATGCAGTGGCACTGTCTGTTTCATGATCGGATGTCATGTCGTCTCCGTAGAGGCTAATTTCCTTGATATGTATGTCCTTGAATTTGAATCACCTTGGGATTCATGCCACCACCTTGGATGATCCAAATTGATTAAATAAAATGTATATTTTTGATGATAAGGATGTTTCGAACGCAACGGCGTAGTCCATTTCTTGATCAAACATCATGCCGTCTCCATAGAGGCTAATTTCCCCAATGCGAGAGTCATTGCTTATATTAGGATTTCCTCGGGGTACGTGTCGACCTCCTCGCACGTCTTTGATTTGCTTAAATTGAACATCATACTTAGGTATTCTTAAGCATTTGGGATATTTCGGACAGAATGACGAAGTCTGTTTATTGATTCGATGTTGTTTGATCAATGCTATACTTTAGTTTTGGGTGTCGGTCGTCTCTTTTGACTGATCTCATCTGATTGGACTACGAGCGGCCTCGACCTAGCAGAATTCGACGTCCTTATCATAATGGCACCGTCCCTTTAATAATTGGAGGTTGTTTAACCCTTTGAGTGAAGCGTGGCGCCAATGCTCGCGTTGCTTATTTCGCCATTTTCGCCTCTTTTCGCATTGTTTTAGATATAGGGGTCAACACCTTCCTAATTAAATATTTAAAAAAATGAATTAAGTAACATAACTTTAAAAAATCATAACTAATTCTAGAAAAATCCAAATCGATCAATCTTAGTGTTCTTCAACTCCATTTGATATATAGTATTTTCTAAAAATGACAAACTAATAGAAATAGGTCAAAGTCAAAAAGTCAACTCTTCGGTCAATCCTAGTTCAAAATTATGTCAAAACTTCAAAAATTTAGAACTTAATATAAAAAATTTCAAATTTAACAAACTCAAAGGCATTGTACTTCATGTAAGGTCTAATATTTATTAAAAATTTCAAATTATCAAAAATCATTTAAATTCAAAAAGTCAACTTTTCAATCAACTCTAATTTAAATCTCAACTCAAACTTCAAAAATTCATAACGAAATATAGAAATATCCAATTCCAACAAATTTATAGTCTAATTGCTCATCTTAAGGTCGAGTATTTAGGAAAATATTAAAATTTTAGAAATTAACTTTAATCAAAAAGTCAAAATTTGACCCCTTTAATTAGTGTATTTAAATAATTCAAATAATTCAAGAAATCTAATATTTAATTTAAAATTGTAGAAATTTTTAATCCAACTCCAAAATCAGCAATCAATCAAGTCTAACTAAAATTTTTAGTCTTTCAAATCTTAATCAATTAAATCATTTAATTAATATAAGTTTCTACTTGGTAATTCAGACCTACGAGGCTATTGAATTAGCCCCAAAGAAGGTGAAATAAACTTTATGGCCTTGGTTTAACAAAGATAGTAATCACCCAACATTTAAAATACACTTTAAAATCAATTTCAATTCATTAATACTTAAACTTAAACTTAAATTTCCCTTAAGCCTTCAACGAATCAGAACATCAAATAACTTTAATCAATTACCTTATATAAGATATATCCAAACCACATAGCCTACCTCACACACCTTAGATGGTTTGTGTAAAACCCCTTAAGTAAAAGAAAACTAACTCTTAAGCAACGAGACACCTTTGATGTAATGGCTAAAATTTTCGTAAGAAACTCCATAGTTAAGTGTGCTCATCCCGGAGTAATTCTGGGATGGGTGACCTATTAAAAAGTTACACCAACAGGATAAAATCGTGAGGCTCCTAGGCCAAAGTGGAGAATATCTTGATAGTTAAGAGTTTGTTCTGTTATAAATGGTATAAGAGCAATACACCAGCCGAAAGATGAGAACAAAGTGTCATATAAGACAAAGAGATACGCCATGAGAGCCACCTCTTAAATCTTGTATGGGACAAAGTGCTATATGATGGGAGTCACCACTTGAACTTATAAGGGCCAACTTTAGAATCCTATCTACCTGGTGAATGATTCTGGGATAAAAAAGCTGATGAGGATGTTAATTACTTAAGTGGGGGAGATTGTGAAACCCCTTAAGTAAAAAAAAAGCTAACTCTTAAACATCGAGATATTTTTTGGTGTAATGGCTGAAATTTTTGTAAGAAACTCCGTAGTTAAGCATGCTCATCTCGGAGCAATTCTGGGATGGGTGACCTACTGGGAACTTAAACCAACGGGACAAAACTGTAAGGCCATGGCCAAAGTAGATAATATCTCGATAGTTAAGAATTTGTTCTGTTACAGTTTGTTAGGACAACCTACTCTAGTCTTGGGCTAGACCAGTATTTACTTTTTTGCTGTGTGCTAGATTTTTGTGGTTTTTACTGCATGTTGATTGCTAGTGTATATTGATGTGATTTGTTTATTTAATTTCTACGATCTATGAATTGATTTGATGGGTGTTAGGTTACCCTTAGGTTAGGGGAAATTTAAATGCTGAAATAATTTTATGCAAATGATCATACTCATACAGGCATTAAAATTAAAGGGGGAAAAGTTAAATTTAAACTACAAGTTTCTGCAGGTGCTTTGTTATGTTAAGTCTCCCTTTAAATCAAAAGAGCATGGCCAAGTGTAGATGATTTGGGCATATTAATTTTTATATATAACTGTTTGAGATGTGATTTTAAGATTATAACTACTTAGGATAACCCTACAAGATATTTGAGTCTAAAATTTTTTATTTTCAAATATAATTTAATTTGAGCCAAGAGTTATAATATTTAAAATGATTTGAGATGGGATAAAAATTTAATTTGGAATCTAAAGCAGAAAGAACATTCCCCAGGGGAAAGTTCTTATCCATTTGGAGATCCAAATCAGGATAATTTTCAAATATCCGAAGGAAAAAAGATAACACCTATTTTGAGGGAGAGTTTCTTTTCATTTGGATATCCAGACCTAACGGATTCAAGGAGCCCATAAAAGGACGAAGAAGTGAAGACTGAGAAGAATCTCATTCTCAAAGTCACTTGAGCCTTAGGAGAATAATTCAGGTTGTTATTAGTGGTACCAAGCCACTTTACTTTTTATATAAATCCTGGGATGTAATATTAAGTGGCAATTACCACATTGACTGTTAAATTTAGTTAATCAATTTGATTTGATTTGATTGATTTGTTTACTTTGCTTACAATTAGGATTGCATGCTTTTTTTAGTTTTTTGGCGATTGTATGTCGTATTTTGATTTAGCCTGGAACCCGATCGGAGTAACATAAGGGTACGATTCAAAATTTTTCTACTTTAATAAAATTAAAATTTTAAAGACAACATAGAAACCTAATGGCTTTAAGAAGTAAGCCTGAGATCGACTCGGGAGTTTACATGCATAATATTTCAATTTTCTCTTCCTTGTTAGGCACCTTCCCGCCTGCAGGTTCTAGCAGGTCACCTCACCTATTAGGGTGCAGTCCTGTTAAGAGGAAGTTGTGTATTCCTTAGGATAAAATCTATTTTCTAAACTTGGTTTTTAAAACTACTTCATATTTTATTTAAGCATTCATCGAGTTGACTTGTATGCATTGTATTAGATACAAACTTAAAAAATGTCTAAATCTATAATTGCATTTTACTTTCAAGCTTTAAATTACCCAATATGTTTTAAGGGGCCACTTAGGATCTACTCTAGATGTCGGCCCCAACTCCCCAAAACTTAATTAAACGTCCCTACCACTCTTTCATAAATAACCAGACTCGTGGTTTTAAATTGACTAGGTGGTTAGCTAGCTCCCTAATCTAGGCCAGGATAAGTTTAAATTTGCACTGCATTAATTAGGTTCGGGCTACTAATTTTTTAGTGCCCAATTTAGACTTAGGTTCTAAGGGATGTTCAGATTATAAGACCTCAATCTCTAGAAATTAAATCCTAACTTTCTAATAAAATTGATAATTCAAATTAAATCTCTTTCAATCCAAAATTTAAGCCCAACACTTAGGATAGTCTAGGATGTTTCTGAAGTGTTTCAGAATCTCAAACACCTCCTACTTTTCTTCCTTTGACCTCTAGAAATAAGTGTTCAATCTTGATCCAATCCCAGTTAAAATTCAAGCCTCACTCCTCTGAGATCAATCTTTGATAATTTAAAATAAAATTTCTATCCTTATTTTAATCAAGAATATTCATAAAAAATTTAACTTTTTTAAAATGTAATTAATTACGAGGGCTTGTGCTCGTAGGAGATTTAGAAACCCATATCAAAGTTTTCAAAACCTCAATTAATTATCTTTGGAAAAATTAAAGTCAATGATCATTATCGTCATTTTTAAATGATTGATAGTAAACGATATCTTCTTTCTCCGGGTATATATATCATTCTCTTGTCATGATTTTGATTATGAAATTAATGATCTCTTATCCAGATTATTATACTCAAATACTCGATCAAACATCGTTTTGACCCTCCAGGGTCATATGTAGTTCTTCCTTGAGTTTGACGATGATCATCAGGATAAACTTGTAATTTTGTAATCTAAACCCATTAGAGAATGATATGTTCGCCTCACGCGGTGATATATCATTTATAATTACATGTTCAATTTTAAAACTAAAATTTTAGAAATTAAATTCTCCCAAAGATAATTAATCTTTTTCAAAACAATAACTTTTTCAAACAAATAACTACCCAAAAATCTGACTGGAACCCGACCAAAAAATTTCAGGTTAAGGTCAACCTGTATGCCAAACAGGTAGGGTTCAGATTTAACAAACTGACCCGTTTCAAAAATCGGGTCAAATTCGGGTTAACCCGGAAACCTGAGATTGGCCTGGGTTTAACCCGAGAACTCCCGCTATACCGATTCCCGTCGTCAATTGTCCGCCTCTCCTGCTGTGCGTGAGTCAACCCGGCCTAACAGCCTTGCCATCCGCCTCTCCTGCCATTCCGCAGCCCCACCGTCCTACTGCTAGTAAATCGACAATCAATTCGTGGTCCTAACCCTAGGTCGCTGGCGCTCATTTTTCTAAGTTGCTAGCTGCACAGTCTTCGATGAAGTCAGGCATTCCTTCCTCCTTCCTCTTCTCTGGCTTAGACGAGACGACAGACGAGTGGCTGGCCTTACTCCCATTCGCGGCTTCACGTGCGTCTTCGGCCATAACCCGTGTCGGGTCGGGTCAACCGAGAAACCTAACAGGTCAGGTCCGGGTTGAATTTTATGGCCCGTTTGCAAAAATGGGTTGGGTTCGAGTTGACCTGAATAGAGTTGGGTTAGTTTCGAGTTCGACCCAAACCCGACCCGTGACCCAATTTTGACAGCCTTAGGCAAAACTACAAGCGATTTTAGGTGACTCAGACGTTTCGAAAGCAACGGTGAAGTCCGTTTTGCAATCAGATGTCGTTTGGGCAGCATCGCCCATCAAGTTCGGTTGTCGGCCGCCGATATTTACCATTCTCGCTCGATTTGACTACGAGGTGTTAATTCCCTCTTAGAAAAATTCGACACTCCGATCGCAGCTACCCAATCTGTTTTGCAATCAGAGGTCGTTTAACCATTCAAGTGATGCGTCGCACCTACCAACCATCACTCGATTTGCCGATTTCAATCCCTTTGCTCGCACTGGTTTAACATATGTGTGGGGGTCAATGATTATGAAGACAATCTTTTAAGGATTTAAATTTTCTATTCAAATTACAAAAACATTAAATTAAATTAATCGAAGGACAACTATTTTATATAAAACATGTATGGCTTATTTAGGGCTTAGGTTAAAAAAAATAAGCTCAAAAGACTCACTGTGGTTCTTCGTGTGCAATACAATGTTTGATTAATTGTCTTATCCAAAATGTGCTAATTCCAATCAAAATAAATCATAGATCTTAGTTGATGCATATAGATACATAACTATGTGAGTCTCATAATTAAAAATAAAAGCCCTACATAATAAGGAATGAATAGTTATTAGAAATTTGCATTGGCATACCTTCATTGACGGGCAACTTAGCTTAAGTGGCTTAGTTGTAAATCACTTTTCCAGAACTGAAAACAACCAAGCTTATCTTGTATATGCATAAAGATCAAATCTACATGATTTTAAAAACGCTCAAGTATATTCATGTAAGATTGTAAGGCTAAGGTTTTGTTTGAAACAGCTTCAGATCATTATTTTTTCTACTTTTAAAATATTTTTGTACTAAAAAATAACTTTACAAAACAGTGAGAAAGTTATCCCAAACGAAGCCTAAAAATCAGACTTGTCTAGCATTTGGTGAGATTTCAAGTGTAAGTCTCAAGTAGAGGTTCTTACCTTAGTTGTAGGGTTTGAGGTCGGTTTTCTTTATGGTTACATTGTAAATTCTTTTTCATTTATATTTTCTCACTCTTATAATAATAAAATATAAGCCCTAAAATTCTAAATCAAATTGATCAACTAAAACATGAAATCAATTTTAAAATATAAATTTCAATCTTTGAGAGTCCAGAATACTTTTAAGTTTCTCAAAATCTAGCGCTCATATTCTTCCTCAGTTAACTTCCTTACAAAAATCAATCACTTAATTCAATCATTCTTAAAATTATAAATCCTATATCCCTACTATAAACTCTAAAATTATAAGAGATATATCATCAAAAAATTATCTTGATCGGGCACGAATCTCGAGGGAAAATCAAGTTGGAAACTTCAAAAATTAAATCGGAGACCATCTGAACTCCGTTTTCAGCAAACTTACAGTCGAACTGAACGTCTTGAAAATACGAACCCAATGACACCAAATTCGACGCAATCCGAAGCCAAAGGAGTACAAATCAAAGACTCGAAGCGCATTTGGAAAGTTCAAACCATAATTTGGATTACCAAACGGTCTTCAAATGTGACATGCTTATAGTCGAATAGAGCGGCTCTACGAGACAAATCCAACGAGCCCAAGATCACCAAATTCTGATATCATTAAGACATTCAAATGTCTAGTAAATAGTCCATGATCAAGGGATTCAATATCGGCCGTCCATTCAAACCACTCCCAATATACCCTTGATCCTCTCCTATTTACTGGTCATGCCACTCTCAAAAAACTATAAATAGACCCCTCATTTCTCATGAGAGGGGGGCCCGAAGAAGGAAGGAAGAAGAGAAGGAAGAGAGCTCTCTTGCCACCAGACTCCTCCTCGACCACCGCCGGACTTCCACCCGGCAGCCGACCGACGTTGAGTTCTGTTCGACCGCCGACTGACGCCGGAGTGCCGCCCGACCACCAACTAACTCCAGACTTTGGTTGTCGCCGAATTTCTACCCGATGTCGGACTTCTGCTCGTCGCAAGAC
Organism: Dendrobium chrysotoxum; assembly: GCA_019925795.1. Taxonomy (NCBI): domain Eukaryota; kingdom Viridiplantae; phylum Streptophyta; class Magnoliopsida; order Asparagales; family Orchidaceae; genus Dendrobium; species Dendrobium chrysotoxum. The sequence continues at coordinate 27,509,884 of CM034311.1, forward strand.
TTTCGTCTGACTTCTACCCGATGCCGAACTTTCATCCATCTCCGGACTTCTGCCCGTCGCATGACTTCTACCCGTCGCCAGACTTTTGTCGGACTTCTACCCGACGACGAACTTTTGTCCATCTCCAGACTTCTGCCCGTTGTCGGACTTCTGCCCATCGCCAGACTTTCGTCGGACTTCTACCCGACGCCGAACTTCCATCCATTGTCGGACTTCTACCCATTGCCGGACTTTTATCGGACTTCTACCCGACACCGAACTTCCAGATTTCCACCCGGCAACCAATTGACGCCAGACTTTTGCTCGGTATGCTGGACTTCTGCTCGGCCACCGACTGATATTGGATTTCCACCCAGGCACCGACTACGGTCCTTCCGACCTCCGTCGCCCACCGACTATGGTCCTCCCGACCTCCATCGCCAGATAACGGTCCTTCCGACCTTTGTCGTCAGACTACGGTCCTTCCAACCTCCGTAGCCCACCGACTACGGTCCTTCTGACCACCATCACCCGAATAAAGTCTTTTTAACCTCCTTCGCCCGCCGATTATGGTCCTGCCAACCAAACATACATGTCAACAGTGATTCTTCCCATTTCCACAATGTAATGCATTCTATATGATGTATATTTGTTACATCAAGCCAAGACTTTCCCCCTAAGGAAGGGCCTCATTTGTAATCGACAGCAAATAATAGTGGATTCATTCAAACTGGGCCAGGCCTCGTGATTTTTCCCCTTGTCAAGGTTTTCCACGTAAAAATATTGCTGTCTCTTATGAATACTACACCTCTCTCTTTTATTTGTTTGTGTGTTGAATCTTCGTACAACACTAAAACGTTAAACTTTATACTTCTCTATCACCGTAAATATTCCAGGACGCAACAATAAGAATGCAAGTCACTCCTTTAATTGAGATTTTTTCATAAATCAAATATCATTCAAATTTAATTAATTATAAGAACTTATCTTTATAAGAAACTTTTACTCGTAATAAAATAAATCCTATTCGACTCAAACATTTCAACTAGTAAAAAATCTTTGAGAACATAAATTAAGGCTTTATTTGAGACGGTTTTCTTATTGCTTTCTAAATTAAACATCTTTTTATTATTTTTTTTTTCAAAAAATTTTTGGACTAAAAAGCTAAAGCTGTCCAAAACGAAGCTTTTTTTTAATTTACAAATTCTATTTTTATCTTTGAGCTCTTCGTAGAATAATATTTTTATATTTTTCATACTTAAAAACTGTTTTAAAAAATTAAAAAAAAATTATCACAAACCAAACCTAAGACTTCCTAATCTGAAAACAATCAATATAATGGAGTAAAAGCTTCGGAAAACTCATATTTACACCAAGAAAGAAAAGAACAGAATTGAAAAGCAGAAATTTTTTTTTTGGACATTTAAGCCAATTAAGAAAGACTCGCACACACAACACATATACAAAGACTCGAACATAATACCTCTTAATTAATAGCCTAAGCACCCAACCAACAGGCCAAGATGAGCTGTGTAAAAAAAGTGAAAAATTGAACTAAGAGTTAATAATCGAATAGCCACTCATCATAGCTTCCATTTACAAATATAGGTATCCAGCTATATTTGCTTTGGATGTAAATGAACTAATATGATTTGTTGCCAAAAGTATCACCTACATATGTCATTCAAACTGCAAATTATGCATGGTCCACTCTATTCATAATTCATTATTTCTGTGTACTGATACCTTTGCCTCTAATAATGCTTGGATGAGACCAATAGTACGATGAAAAAGCAATCATATACGTGCAGCTCGCTGGTGTGTTGGCACCCAAAGACATCCTAGTTTACAAGAAACAGCAGAAACAAAAGAGCTTAAAGCCCTTAAACAAACAGTATACTGTCTGCAGGTAAATGAAAACTTGAACTGCAGTAATAGTCCACTCAGGAAGAAAATTAGAAATTTAGCTTAATATAAATGCAGCCATGGTGCAACAACCTCTCTGTTTAAGTTCCAACAATAGTAAAATAACAGTGCATATAAATTCCCATGAAAAGCAACATATTACATCTTTCACAAAGTTACCATGGACATGGAAAATCTCACAGCAACACATTAGACTCCAATCCTTCACAACAGATATATATTTCAATCACTCAAAAAATAAAACTTGAGCCTAATTAAACTTGCTATCTGATTGCAATGTATTCCCTTGCTGCTCCAGATAAGGTCTTATAAAAGTTCTTCTCCACCATACCTCAAAAGCTCTCTGAAGATTTGGACAGTTATCACCAACTTTCAGGAAGCTACCCAACCAAGAAAGCATCATAGTTTGCTGATCTTCCAATGGAAGAGTCAAAATGGTTCGGCCGATTCCTTCTTCCACGACTTTGCAATCAAATGATCGACACCCGTGTTGCAACCAACTGTAGTCATCGATAAGTGGCTGTAGCCAAACTTGCAAAAGCATCTGACGAGTGTCCTTCGATGGAAGCATCTCTCCTCTTCCAATGCCAACGAAAATCCTAGCAGTGATACGGCTAACAAGATGTCGTGACACAATTGGTAGTTTAGGATGTAATGAAGTCAGCTCTTCCTGGTTTGCCCAAATCACTACAAAGTCATCTGCTATATGCCTATCAGATAAAATCTCAACTAACCATAGGAGATTATCTGCTTCTAAAGATATCTGTCTTGTGATAGTTTCTTTCTTTACTAAATCCTTCTCTACAAAGCTAGGTTCAGATGCTTCTCTGAATAGAAGCAGAAGTGACTGTAAGCAGATTTGGCAGGAATTATACAATGTTTCTGAACATATGTCTGCGGATCCGCTCATCCACTGGTTATTTTCCTTCAGGAGTTTCAACACTAAAGATTTCATCTCGCGCCGACCCTTCTCTTCATTGCTTTTGAGTACAAGTTCCAATATCCGAGCAAGCGTATCATTGGGAGGGTTGGAAATATCCGAAGACACTCGTTTCAGGATTGGACTAATTCCGTATTTATCAATTCCGAGACAACGAATAGATGATACGATGGTTTCTTCCTCATCTCCAACCCAGGGAACTGCTTCCAAGTAATCCAAGCAAGACTTCACACACAATTGGAAGCCAAGTGCTTCAGCAACCTGCAAAAGTTTACTTTTAATGCAATGACCAAAATGCTATCCTGATGCACAACTAAAAGAAGAAAAAATAATGATAAAAAGAATTAAGATAAGACATTAGTTATGTGAGAAAATCAATAGCCATATTCGACCAGTTGTTAACAGTAGGAAATGCAGAGAACAAACTCGAGTATGTCAGTCAAGTTTGTAACTAAGAAATTAGTTCGTAATATATTTTAAAAGATAAACTTGAAAACCTTAGCGCCAATGCTGTGGAAAGCCTTCCACTTTGCAGGGTTAAAAATTAGTTTTTTGAAGCAAACTTTCCTAGCCTTATTTTCAAATCCATAACATCTTTCTTCTTTTTTTTTTAATGATAATCATATGAAATAAGCCCAACATATTCGAGGTTGGAACTTGATTTAAAGTACATGTACTTTTTTCAAGCAAACTTCTAGGTACTGGTTCACCAAATCCACAAAGCATTCCAGTCTTCCTGAGTAATTATCTTCCCCCAAATGGCAAATCCTGAATCTTTGGTCAGCGTTTCTGTAAAAACAGATTTGGAATGGGAAAAAATTGAATCCAAATGATTTAGGTTGGTCTAGTTTTGTTTTGATGAAACTGAAAAGTGATGGCCTGAATACATACATAAAATAAAAGAAGCGTACTTACAAACACATTAAACCTTGTGCCAAATTCAGTGCTCTCTTTCCACTATTAATGAAACACTAAAGCAACTTCTAATGAGAAAAAAATATAACTGTTAATTGAATGATATGATAATATTATTAAGGAAAAATGTCGAAGCAGTCTTTGGACTAGTTGTGTGGAGCCATTTTAATCCTAGCTATCTAATGTGTTAATTTAGTCCTTTAACTCTCCATTGGATTGTTTTGGACCGGATATGAGGAATCATGAGATTATTTTGGATCATATTTGATGATACAATGTACTAAACTGGACACATCAGATGGTTTGATACTAAAATGGCAGTACAAGGACTATTTTGATCTTTTCCACTATTATTAAGTGAGACCCCTTCAGAAAATAACAGTAATAGTAAGTGCTTGAAATTGTACAAATAACGAAATAGCATCTTAGACATGCATTTGCAACGTACGGTACAAATAAAGAAGTTCAATATTTGTAGTACTGCAGCACAAAATGCTAAGGTGAGGAAGACAAACAAAGCTAGACAACATATCTTGAAAAGGTAAAATTTTAATGTTAATTATGCAGATAAAAAACTTCCTTACCAAAATATCTCTCTTCAAATATTTCATGTGATCTCCTTCATATTTTAAAATACCTGATTGAGAATTAACTCAAGTTTTATGGGAAGGGGAAAAATCTGAGATATTTTGCATTATTCTTCAGAGTTTTAAGAAATCTTGATTATTGCAGGTGGGTTTACTCCTAATCCATGTAAAGATCCATCAGTTAAATAGTCCACCTGAAGAGGTCCTTTGGCTTCCACTACAAAAAGAAGTCATCCATGGTAAAGCGAATGAAGGGTCAGTTGTTAAAGGTTTGAGAATTGTAGTATGTTTGGGTGCTATAGCAAAGGTTGGGTATTGTATCAAATCAAGAAATACCATTAGGGGTTAGGCTTCAGGTTTTCAGAGGGCATGGAAGAAATTGTGGTTTTCTCTTGTAGTGTTAGTTCTCAGTCCCGCAAAGAGAAAGAACTTTGAGGCCGAAACAATGGCTTGCAACTTTCCTGAAATCGTGGACAGCAAGAAGAGGATGTTTGCCTTCTTATTGGACTATATCAAAGTGGTATCTCAGTGTTGGTCTCCCAAATTTGAATGAAATGTAATCTCTCAATGCAATTCACTTGAACAGCATGTTCTAGCTGTGTTCTGCAAATTATAGGTAGAGGAAAAGCTTGGCAACACTTTTAGTATCTCCAAAAGATAACTGCATATTTTATAGGCCATTTACACTATTGGACTGATAAACCTTTAGAAGTATCCTTGCATCCTAGGTTAGGAGTAGCCGTTGGAGTAAGACTTCAAGCACTTATCTAAAAATTAAATTTTAAAGACTTTCTCAAACCATATAAAGCTATTAATTGTAGAGAGTGAACAAGAAAGCAGATAATTAGATGATAAAAAAGTGATGCATAACTGAAATATGATATAAAACCACTAAGCAGAAAAGGTTCATACATTCCTGAATATACCTTAAGCATGCGGAGTACATGAGCAACGCTTAGCTTGATTAATCTCTGCTTAATTTCTTTACAATACATCAGTCCAATGGCCTCAACATATATCTCCACATCTTCACAGTCACCAATCTCAATGCAGATTACAGGAGACTGCTTAGCAAGCTTCTCTGCAAAGAAACTACTATGTTCTGCAAGAATGCTCCTGTGAACATTCATCCTCACAGCAATATTTTCCTTACCAGACAAAACAACCTTTAAATCACACGTATCAGGCTTACCGAAACCAACTGATATCTTTCTCTGTGGATGTGGATTCCCTGAATTTGCCTTTACTACTCTCTCAGGGGTCATAGCAGTATTTACACAAGTATTGGATGCTAGACATTTTTGATCTTCTGAAGCTACCTGAGATTTTAACTGGTGAGCAAGCTGTCTCTTGTCTCCTTGTGGGTTTGTGGATTTCTGACCATTAAGTTTTCTCGGTGGTGAACTCTTCTGCTTGTTCTGGTTGTTTTGATGTTTAATAGTTCTTTGAAACACAACAGGCGCAGGGCAACACCAAAATCCTTCTGGAGTCACAGCAATGGGGACATTTCTGATCTTTGTTTGGCCGGGTTCAAGGCTTCTAACACGAAAATCTGCCATTCCTTAATTTATTTTGCATTCGAAGACATGCACTCTCAAGAAGATCTATGCTTAATGTAGTATGTAGAAATGCTGCTGAAAGTTGGCATCATTAATCTGCAGAGATGTACAGAAGATTCAGAATCTAGCGAATGGCAGCGTAAACTCAAAGTAAGCATAAAATGGAAGCTCAAGGAAGCCCAAATTAGCATTAAGGCATGGCACCAAACTAAATCCATCTAAGTTCGAAGTCCGATAATAAATCAGATAGAAGTATGCAAGCGTCAGCATAAAAGGAGCATCTTTTATCCTAGAAACCAAGTTTTTTAATCCAGCGAAACTAAACAAATTGCTACAGAAAGAAGAAAAATCTAGGAACAGATGAAGTGGAAAGCTTCCATCTCTGAAATCCATAAATATAATCACAAAAAAATGAATGAAAAAGAATCATATCTGACGAATAAAAAACTTGTGTACTACTGGAAAACCAAGCATACCAAGCAAAACCACAGGTTCAAAACCAATAAACTGCAAGAATTAGGCAAATCCATTCAAAAATTGGAAGCCAAAATCTTCAAAAACCGGGACCAAAGTCTCAAACAACAAGATGACCAACCTCAGCACTACCTTCAAAGCCCTTCTTTGCCTCTATTGACGAACCTATTTATCTTTTCAACACATCTCCCTCTTCTGTGTTTGGTCTCTAATGATGGAATCGAGCTCTAATGCCAAGCATGGAGGAAACAGGAGAGGAAGGCTTTGCAGACGGCAATGATGTGTATTTCGATCCATAACCTTCAAATTTAAACGGGGAAGAAAGAAATCAAAAGAGTGAAGAGGGAATCCCACGGCAGGCGCGACTTCTTTTCGCTTTACCAGATGGGGATGTCTCTGCTTTTTCCATCCGAGATATTCGAAGCCATCATCGTCTCTGTGCCTCTCTCTCTTGAGCTTTTTCTCCCCTTTTTCCCTCTCTCTCTCTCTCTCTCTGATCTCTTCCACTTGAGCCTAGTGAGCTCAGTCACAGGGAAGATCCTCTGTTATCAGATGGTGGAATACCTAAACCACCCTTGCTTAGATTTTCAACTTGATTTGCATTTCAGTTCCAAAAAACTTATGGATTGGATTTTGGTACGATGACAAATGCCAATGCATAGGGCCGACAAATATAGGATTAGATATTGTAATTTTATGAATATTAAAGCACACTTCCCAAAAAAAAAATATTTTTGTGAAAATCAATTTAGGATTATATAGTGTAATTTAATGAAGATTTAAGCAATTTTCTCATATAAAATAATTATTCTTTTAATATTTAAAAATGTACTGCCCTAATAAGTTATTGCTAACTTTAAAAATAATCCTTTAACCTAAAAAAATATATTCCATTTAATACTTAAAGAAAAAATTAATAGGAAAAATATAAGAAAATTTTATTTTAGATTTAAGATAAATCAATCTTAATAGGTGAAATTAAACTAACTCTTCTATGAAATATTTACTCAAAATCAATCTTAAAATTAAAATGCTTGAAAAATATTTTTCCTCATACCTTTTTTTGCATGCTAAAAAATTTGTGGAGATAAAGAGTGAGTTTAACATTATAGAATTGTAAGAAGATTCAACATATATAAGTGATGGCGGCTTGAGGATCATAATTAAAAAAAATAGTGGTTAGGCGACCATAATAGGGTGACATTAAATGGTAGGCCAAAGGCCTGTAATAATTGTTGAAAGAATGTAGTTGGACGGTGATATTTAGATGATCATAGTCATATAATAATATTGAAATATCATAGTCAAGCAACGGTGGTCGAAAAATTGTTGTCGGGCAATGACAATTGAGAGATCTCAGTTAGGTGTTTGTGATTTGGAGATTGTTATATGGTTGTCAAGGGATCATAGTTGGGTGACAGTGGTCAGAAAATCATAGTAATGACGGTTGAAGGATCATAGTCAAGCAACAGTAGTTGGTGGTTTAATGATGATGATCAGATGGTGAAGATTCAACGATTGATCGAATGGCATTAGTAGGACAACAGTGGTCAAAATGTTGTGGTTCAATGTTGGTGGTCCGATAGCAATGGTTGCACTGCTAAGCTCACTCTATAAGTCAAGATCCAAGCTCCCCTTCACCCTTCATATAAAGAATAAGTGTTTATTTAGAAATTTCAACAATTACATTATTCATAAATATACTCAAAATCCAAAACACACAATTGAATGGCTCATATTGATCATCTTGATCACTGAACAATTTAAGTATTTAAGTGACTAAATAATATCAGAATTAAGCAATCATAGGCTCGATGGATTGTTCTCATTATGATGATCGATTTGATTAGAATCATGCAAGAATTGGAGATTATTTGGTTATTCAATTAACGCCCCAAAGTTCTTAACTATGCTTCCAACATTTGATTTGGACTCATTTGGAGTTGGATTGGATCGTCTTTAGTGTCAATGAGTTTGTCTTGTCGAAAAGTCACTTCAACTATAAGTTTATTGAAATTAGAGTTTGGATGAATTTGTATTTGATTTTAAACATTTTTAATTTAAATCTAATCTCAAAATTCACATATGATCAGCTGAATTTTCTTATAATATATCACATTTGTTTTTATACTATTGATATATGGAAATCAATTAAAATTTTTTGGTCAACTGATGCATTTAAAATATTGTTTGTTAAACCCAAAATTCTCTCATGTTCAATAAAATGTTAGTTGTCATTCAAAATATGTATCTTCAGGGTATTAGGGTTTAGAGTTTAGGGTTTAGATTTTTGGATTTAGGGTTTAAGGATGCAAACAATCAAGAGAAAAATTAGTTAAAAATATTCTGCTCAAATGTTTGTCCAAGCAATACAATTTTTTATTGATTCTTTATATATATCACCCTTTTTAAAGAAATGCAACTATTATAATACTCATCCTAATCAAAATTTACTAGAATATCACAACTTAGATTTTTTTTTTAAAGATAATCAATATCAAAACTACAAAGGTATCCCACTTGAGTTCCAATTTCCATCAATGGAACAACAAGAACTAAAGATAGAAAACAAGACAATGATACATTTGTTTTATAGAAATAAACAAGAAAGTAATGATACTTGAAAAATGTTTGAAATGAAGATCAATTTTAGCTTAGAGGAGGATTTTTGCAGAAGAAAAGTGCTCAATAAACTACAACATTCTAATGGCATATCTATTTGTTTTCAAGGTAATGGATCCCACAAGGTGCATTTTCAACAACTAATGAGGGGGAGTTGGAATTTAAAGGAGGATTTGAGTGATTTTAGTAGCTAGGGAGGCTATAGTGGGATGTTCAAGCAACTTCTCATGGTTACCCTTAATACAAGCATAATTGGTCATTGTTTTCTTTCTCCTACTTTAATTGTTATAAGCTAACGGTGGCTTAGCATGATTATTATATTCAAATCATCTCAATATAGATTTTGTTTGGGATAATTTTTGGCTACTATGTTTTCATAATTTTTAAAAAAATTTTGTACTAAAAAGCTGTTTTAGAAAGCAGTAAGAAAACTATCACAAATGAAGCCTTAATCCTAACTTTGTTCAAGCTCACATAGTGTTAATTATAAGGTTAGTTTAATCATTTAAATTGGTTGATTATTCTTCTCTTCAATAAATATACAAACTTATAAAATTTAATGAAATTCAAATAAATTATAAATTTATATTTCAAATAAATTATAAATTTATATAGCCAAACATGACCGAACATAAACATCAAAAATTTTTTTGCTAGCCTAAATATGACGGTTCGGTAAGAGCGTGCTCAATATCCTTTTTGCCCTGTAAGAGGTTCTACACTGGCCCAGGGCTTCATCAACGTCCCCTCCTTTGCTTGATGATGGCTTGGCGACAACTTGCTGGATGGTTTTCAATTGTTGACAATGACAATGGCCTGAACTTGCCCAGCAACGACATGCTAAATGATGGCTATACCAATCAGAAAATTTGGAGGAACAGACAAATGGCCCAATGACTCAGTTATAGGTAATATGCAATGGTTATTCTTTTCAACTAGTTATTGTTCATGAAAGGCATCAGAAATTTCATATGGATTTGGACGTTAATAAATATGGTAATTCTGAAAATTTTGGATGATTTTTTTTACTGTTTTGTCAAGTTGTTGTATGAAAAGTAATTTTTTGAAGTTGTTGTAGGAAGCAGCTTTCTAGTACGAAAAAAATTTTAAAAGCAGCGAAAAGCAGTTGCCCGATAGAAATTGTGGTTGTTGTCTGAAAAAAAAAAATAGTAAGAATGCTGTCCCAAATGATACCTAAATATTTTGAAGTGAAATAAATTTGTTTGAAAATATTTGATGACTATTGGTTGTTAAATGCTGGAGCTGACCTTAATTAGCAAGAAAAAGTAGCATTGCTAATCTCTATTTTCCTAAATTACGCCCAAGTTGTTTATTTATTGATTCTTTATATTTTTTACAAGACAAAGAAACGCAATTCCTTACCAAGAGTAGATTTTTTCTTATTTGCTTAGTTATGTATCACTAGGGTGGCCTTTAGATACATATATTTTAAAAATGTAATATATTTTGAAGTTAGCAAATTATTTTTGTTGAATATAGATTAAAATAGTAAATCTTTTTTTTTTTGTTGGACTATAGTCTTTGATCGCTATCCCCGATTACGGTCATTTGATCATTATTGCTCGACTACGGTCTTCCAACCACTGTTGCCCGACTATAGTCTTCTGACCACTATTACTCGACTATAGTCTTTCGACCATTGTTGTCCAACTACGATCTTCCGACCATCATCGTCTAATTATGACCCTCAAACTACTACCACTTGATGTGATCTTCTAACAATCATCGCCTAATTGTGATCTCCCAATCACCACCACCTCATTATAGTCTCCTGAACACTATCGCCCAATTATATTGATGCTCATTGATTTCGTTGCTAATAGCGTCAATGCACACCATTGCTAATTAGGTTGATTCATGATGTCGTTACAAAGGCCCACACCCGCTAACTTCATCACCACCAATATTGACCACACATCACTGCTTAAAAGACTTATGCATACCGTTGATGTCAACTTTGTCTCCAATATCAATACCCAAATTTATGCTAGAGTTCTTAGTTTTTGGTCTCCTCTCTTCAATAAAGAAAGACCAACATATAGCAAATAATCTCTTGAAAATATCTCACATGGCACAAGAATTAAACTCTCATTTATAATTGATGACATACACAATTAAAATTATTTTAATTGAGTTATGCATGTGCTTCTTTCTTTCTGAATTTTTCATATAAAAATCCTAATGTTTCTTGTAATTCTCTTTTCACGAAACCTTAAAAATTTTCTCGATTTTTTTAAGGAGCATGTATGATATATATTTTTAGTAGTAGGAGCATGTAAGGTTTAAAATTTAAAATAGAGCGAATAAGCCAAATAAACAAATGAGGCATTCAAAATGCACCAAATGATTTGGTGCATTTTAAAGAATGTGCCAAATGTTTTGGTGCATTATTTAGAATGCGCCAAATCATTTGGTGCATTAATCCCTCATGCCCCTCAGTCAGTCGAATTAAATTTCACAGAACTGTAGCAATGCGTCATACTAAAGGGCGCATTCAATAGAATGCACCAAACAGTATGACGCATTCCATTGAATGCGCCAAACTATTTGGCTGATATTAAATATGTCACAATTTACTACATTCAATGGAATGCGTCATTTTATTTGGTTAGTTTGCTTCTTTTTAAATTTTTTAATATATTGCCGCTATACTTAATTTAAATTAAACAATTGATTTTTCTTAAATAAATTTCATTTTCTCTCTAGCACCGCTATATATATATATATATATATATATATATATATATATATATATATATATATATATATATATATATATAAGGAAAAACTAGTAGGCCCTCCAATAGATTATTGCACATGGCTATAGAGTAACAAAAGCCGTTGAGGTCGTCAATCATTTTCATGTGGGGCCCTTTTCCTTTTTTTTTTTCTAAGATAATTTAATATAAAATTAACAAATATCATATATATAAATTCCAAATTCATAATTATTTAATTGAAAGTCTAAAATTTTCCCTAGCATATTAAAATGAGCTGCATTTTCTTTTATTCATTTATTTTTGGATTCTGAACATTTGATAGCTCCACAAGCAGAAAAACAGCGTAGACACAAAGTCACAAACGTGAAAAACAACATGGGCTCGAGTCAATAAAGCAAGTATCCCAACCTTTTGCTTTAATCAATTGAAGGGGAACAGTTCGAAGCAATGATAATCTGGTTGTGTATTTGGCTCGAAGATCGAAGCTATGCAACCCACTTTGATCTGTTGACTGAGAGAAATTATTTTGTGCGGCATCCGAACAGGAAGAATCATTCGGACTATGAGTGAACACAATGTATACTCTGATTTGACATATATTATGTACAGACAAATCCGTACACAGTTTGTATACTCACATATCTGGACATGTAGTTCGATCTTCCCGTTCAGATGCCGCACAGAATAATTTCTTGAATCAACTTAGGCTACTTATCAAGAAGTCTTGTATTTGAAGCTTACATATGTGATGTGAATATGAGTTTGCATTTAATTCCATCAAAAATTCAAAAAAAAAAAATTTTTGAAAAATTGGTTTTTGAGCCTATTAATGCATCAAGTCATTTAAAATTTGAATTTGAATATAATTTTCATTTCGAGGAGTTTCATTTGTGATAACATTGGTGATAAATTCATAAAAAAATAAATGAAGAAGTCCACACATAAATAGAAGCAAACACTCACATACAATGAATATGGAAAACAAATCAAATCAAGAAAGGTCGATTCGATCTAATTATGAATGTTTTAAGTACTTGACTTTCATATTAATTAACCTGGAAAATGAGAAGTCATCCTCTTTTTCTTTAATATTTTAGAACTATCCGACAGAAAAAGAGGATATAAAAATAGTATCTGTGGTACTCTCAACTATTGAATTGAAAGAGATCTCAATTTAAGTAGTTTTGACTAAAAGAGAATCATTAGCAATTTACTAATTTAGCATTAACAATCTTCTGGTTCTTAGAAGATATAGAGGTGGGAACAAAATAGAAGATGCCCAGTGTAATACCCACATCAATGTTTATTAGCATTACTTGATTTGCAAGGTTTTCTTCACATGCTATGCTTATTATATTTGTCCAAATCGAGCATGATAAGTACATGTCATTATACGAGAAATTGTTGATCATAAGAAGTGATTTACTATTGGTACGTCTCTAAAAATCGCCTTGATCATGCATGAATCACGAAGTATATATGAGTTGGCAACTTTCAAATTTAAATTATGGACCATATGAACTTTAATTTCAACAAACATAGAATGAAATTGAATATTTCAGTGAGACAAACCCAATGACATCAAAATCAGTCCAATCTGAGCTCAAATGGGCTCAAATCAAGGCTTAAAGCATATTTGGAAGCTGAAAATCATTAATTGAATAACCAAATGATATTCAAATATGCTATTATTATAGCTGAATCAAGCAGCTCGATGAGACGAATCCAACAAGCCCAAGATCGCTTAATTTTGACATCATTAAGGCACCTAAATACTAAACAAATGCTCTATGATTGAGGGAATCATTACGAACCGTCCGATGGAGCACTTTGAATTTACCCTGAATCTTCTCTATATTTACGGAGCATATCACTCTCAAAATCTATAAATAGTCCCCATCTTCTCATATGAAAGTTGGGGTTTGGACTTTTAGAGACTTAGACCTTGTGCTAGAGACTCAAGAGAGTTCTGAGGCTTGAAGCATCATTGAGCTCCATTCTGATACCACTGCTGGTGAACCCTCGCTACCAAGCCGTCGCTACTGGACATCTACCTGACCATCGTCATTGGACCTTCATCCGGCAGCTATTCAGGCCTTCATCAAACCTATGTCGCCCGTCGACTACAGTCCTTTCGACCATTGTTCCCTATCGACTATTTATCTGACCTATATCATCCAATAACGGTCCCCTCTATCTCAGTCACCTAACTATGATCCCTCTAACCTTCATCGCCCAACTATGGTCCTACCTACTAAACGAACATGCCAGCATTTCTTTTGAGAACATTCTCATATCATTGGATTCTTTTAACTCCCATCATATAATGTGCTCTATATAACGTATATTTGTTATATTGAGCCAAGACCTTCCCTAAAGGAAGGGCATCATTTGTAATTACGGGTGCAACTGAGTCAAGCCAACTCGCTAGCTGGCTCGAGCTCGACGAGTCGAGCTCTAACAGGATTTCGAGCTTGTTGGGCTTATCGAGCTCTAGTTCGAATAGCCAACCGCTCGACTTGATTACTCATTAAGCGGCACTCAAAAAGCAGAACAACTGGGGCGAAAGGCGGAATGTCGTAAACTTGTGCTGAGAGCGAACGGAGGTGGCAGGACGCTGAACTGCATGTGATTGGTGCGAACAACTGAAGTGGGCCATGCGGCACTACTTACTGACATGGAAAGGCGAATGCAGGCCATGCAGCACTACTTGTGATTGGTGAGAACGGTGAACGACAGATGTGGAGGATGCGGGCCACGTGGGCGTACTAGGGCCATGGAACTGCTACTTGACGAGCTCGATGACGTGGCAGTGCCATGTAATACAAATTGCTAACGTGGCAGTGACACGCCACATCATTAATTCATCCTACTTGTCACTACCATGTCATCAATCCGACATGCGTATCACTACCACATCATCAATCTGTCCTGCGTGTCACTGCCACGTCAGCACCACAATCCTGCAAAATAGCTCATGACTTCCAAGAGATTTGAACCCAGGACCTTGGGCAAGGAACCAAAAAGTATCACCACTCATCCACTAAGGAAGAGGTGATATAAATGTCTCTATTGTTTATTTAAATTATAACTTTTCAGCTCATTGGTGCAACATCAGCCACAATCCTGCATGTCTTGACCACATTAGCGTCACGTCAACACAACGTCAACCACAATCTTTTGTGTTATGACCACGCCAATGCCACATCAGCCACATTCCAGTGCCATGTCAGCGCCACATCATCGTGCCCAAATTTGGGCCCATAAAAGCTAAATTAGACATTTTTAGGGTCTCCAGAATCATTTTTTGACGTTCCGGACTCAATTTTAATGCTTTTAGAGCAATTTGGGACCTCTCGAAGTGTTTTTGAATTTCAAATTGCACTTATTTTTGAACTCCTGGAGCTTCGACGTCCGAAAATAGGGGCAACTGATACATTCTCAAAAAAATTATCTTGATCGGACACGAATCTCAAAGCAAAATCAAGTTTGAAACTTTTAAAAATAAAATTAGGACCATCCGAGCTCCGATTTTAGCAATCTTATAGTCAAACTGAACGTTTCGAAAATACGAACCCAATGACACCAAATTCGACTCAATCCGAGGCCAAATGGGTCCAAATCAAGGTCCCGAAGCACCGTTGGAAGGTTCAAACCACAATTTGGATAACTAAACGGTTTCCAAACATGACGTACTTATAGTCAAATTGAGCGGCTCGATGAGACGAATCCAACGAGCCTAAGATCATTGAATTCCGACATCACTAAGACTTTCAAATGTCCATCAAACAGTCCATGATCAAGAGATTCAACATCAGCCGTCCACACAAACCACTCCCCATTTACCCTTGATCTTCCACCTATTTACGGGTCATGCCACTCCAGAAAATCTATAAATAGGCCCCTCTTTTCTCATAAAAAGGCCCCTAAGCCTAAGGAGAAAAGAGAGAGATCGGAGATTGCTCTTACCTCCTTGCCTCCTTGACCACCACCAGAGTTCCGCTGGACCACCTCCTAACGCCGTTGCCCCGTCGGACCACCGCCTGATGTCCTAAGCTCCGCTGGACCACCGCCTGATTCCCCGCCGAAGCACCGCCTGACATCTTTGCTCCACCAAACCACCACCTAACGTCCTAAGCTCTGTCAGACCACCGCCAGATGCCATTGCTCCACCAGACCACCGCCTGACGGCGTTGCTCCACTGGACCACCGTCTGACTTCGTTGCTCCGCCGGACCACCACCTGACGTCCTAAGCTCCGTCGGACCACAGCCTGACATCGTTGCTCCGCCGAACCACCGCCTATCGTCGTTGCTCCGCCAAACCACCACCTGAGGTCCTAAGCTCTGTCGAACCACCGCCTGATGTCTTTGCTCCGCCGGACCACTGCTTGACGTCGTTGCTCCGCCGGACCATCACCTAAGGCCCGGACTTCTGTCGGATCGCCACCTGAGGCCCGTACTTCTGCTAGACCGCCACCTGAGGTTCGGACTTCTAACAGACCACAACCTGATGCCCGAATCTTCAAGCAATGCCGTACTTTTATATTTCAACCACACGGTTGATTTTTGTAATCTGATCACCTTTGAAGGTGAGTCAGCCTACTGTAACCTACTCAAATTTTAGTGGAATCATTTTCAACTGGGCCAGGCCCCCTGATTTTTCCCTTTTTCCAGAATTTTCCATGTAAAAAATCTTGTGTTCTCTGTATGTGAGCTGGATATCCGTGCAACGCTAAGACGTAAGACTACAACTCTATCGCCGCGTATATTTTAGCCTACAACAATACTCTATGTAGTTATACTCAAGATGATATGCATTTGTCCATCATAATATCTATTTTTCTATAATTATGTATATACTTTAAGAAGATTATTCATGATTACAAGATTTAATTTAAGCATAATTTATTTCATCAACAGGTTATTGTAGAATATATTACATACTAAACATCCATGAGATATTATAATGCGATTTTATCTTGCTGCAAAAAATCTACCTTTTCTTTGATACAAAGGATTGGAGAAAATACCGTTGATACAAATAGCGTATCCCATACAACCTCCATAACATATCACGTGGTTTTGTCAAATTCTGACATTCCACGTGGTTTATTATTGATCAAAAGAAAAACTTTATATATATATAATATGTATTAATTTTATTGGTGATGACATACATTAATATTAATTGTGATAATAGGTGATTAAGTTAACGAGCATTAATGTTAGTGCCAATAGCATGCATTGACTTATTGACTATAATAAGCATTAACGTAGTTGGAGACCGCAAGTGATGAGATCAATGAGTTTTGAGATTGGCGTGAAGCGATGCATTGACTATGTAGACTGTCATGCATCGATGTTATCGTGTGGTGGACAATGGCATTGGCAGGTGTCATTGTTACTATTGATGTTGAGCAACCGTCTTATTGACAATGGCGTACATCGACATAATTATGTAGAAGATGATGATAGCTGAAAGACAATCGTCACTAACGGTGGTCATCAGCATCATCGACGGGGATAGTTCTGAACAAATTCAGATATATGAGTTCTCTACTATTTCAAGTCAGCACCAATTCATGTTATAATGGAGTGATATTTTAATCATTTTAGTCAAACCCGTCACACTCCATCAGACGGCCCGTGGTGATTCCCTCAATCACATATCCTTCTTCCTAAGGCATGTAAGTGCCTTAATCATATCAAAATTTAATAATTTTATTCTTATCGAATTCAGTGAGATGCTCATTTTAACTATAAATACACAATATTCAAAGATCATTTAGTCCCTCTAATAATATCATAAAATTTCAAATAATACTTCCGGTGTATGATTTCAACTCATTTTGGACTTAGAACAGTTATGATTTCATTAGGGTCATCTTTTTGAAATATTCATTTTGATTATAAATTTGCTGACATCGAAGTTCTAATAATCTAGAGAGAGAGAGAGCAAATTATGTTTAAATTAAAGCAAGATTTTAATTTCAAGTTAATTAAAATGTGAGGAATTATTGAGCAAGAGACATAATTATTAATGCCAGCTAACACACTACAAATTACAGAGGTCTGCATAGTCTTTTTTAAGCATGTCTGCTAAGACTCCGTTTTCATTAGAATTGAGTAAGAGAGAAAATTTAACCCAAATGATTTTGATAAAAACTATTACTAGGGCTATTCTAGTAATTTTATGATAAATTTATATTGAGGCTTGCTAAATACAGCTGGGTTGAAATATTAAATACCCCATTGGATGGATTTGGACTATGAAATTATGGGTTGGTCTGATGATTCTGGAACACGACATTTCACGAAAACGTAGCTGCTTAAGAATGGTCTCAAATCAGCACAACTTTCAAGAGAATAACCACACGAGATGGAGAAATTATTAGGTGCAGAATCCGTAGAGCTCTGAATTTAACTCTGAGTCTGGACTTCAATGAAATCGTGACACATATATTTATGTACATTGTGTACAAATTGATGTGTCATAATTTCATTGGAGTCTAGACATAAAGCTACGTCTGGACTCCGCACGTAATAATCTCTCCACAACATGAGCACAATTCAATTCTATTCAATTTTTAAAATATTTTTAAAGTTAACTCATTGATTCAAGTTTAAAAATGCTCAAACGAAATTATTTTATTATAAAAATATTTTTTAGGTTCCAGTTCAATGGTTCAAATCAATTTGTTAATGTGAATTTTTAGAAATTGTTTGAGACAGCATTCTTATTGCTTCATTTTTCATATCATAATCATAAGTCCTATTAGGCCGTTATTTTTTTGTTGCTTTCAAAATATTTTTTACTAGTAACTGCTTTCTATAATAACTTTAGCCTTCCTTTGCTACAACTTTCTTATTGCTTTATAAAGCTGTTATAGAAAAAATAATTTTTTAAAACTGTTATAGAAAATAGCTTTTTAGTACAATTTTTTTTAAATAATGAAAAATAATCGCCAAATAAAATTTGTAGTTGAGATTTGAAAAATAAAATAGTAAGAAAAATATCCCAAACAAAGCCTTAATAAGTTACTTTATCTAAAATAACTTTAAAAAATAGTAAGAAAACAAACCTCAAGCTTTGTTCCAGACAATTTTTTTACTGCTTTTCTTTTCAAGCTGCAACCTTAATTTATATTTGGTCACCACTTTTTCAATACTTTAAAACAAATTTTGATGTTACAAAATTGCTTTTTATAATAGCTTTCAAAAAATTACTTTATCCACAACAATTTTTGACCCACCCTTATAAAAATTTGTAGCCGTCTCAAAAGTACCCTTACTCTTAGGGGCTGTTTGGCAACAAGTAGGATTTAACTTTAGTGGGATTTAGTAAATCCTGAAAATCCAGATTTAGTAAATCCGAAATGTGTTAAATCCTGAAAACTATTTGGTATGCCAAATGTTAAATCTTGTTAAATCCTGAGAAACTGTTTGGTCATATTTCAGGATTTATGGTAGTTAGAGATTTAAATGTGAAGAAGATAATTATAAATTAAAAATTAAATTTATAATTAAAAATAAAATTAATGTGTTATGAATTTAATAATATGTTAAGTTCAAATTACTCATTAATTATTATTTACACTATTAATTATATATTTAATGATACATATTTTAAGTTATATTAATTAAGCTAATCATATTAATATTTAAGTACTAATTATACAATTAAGTTGAATTAATAATTAATTTATGCACTACTTATACTATTAATTATTTAATTAATTTACTTAATTATTAATATTTTAAATTATATTAATTAAGTTAATCAATAATAACTTAGAGGCGTTTATGGTTTGCCTTTCATCTTCTCTTTTCGTCGTTGTTGTTCGGCTTCGTTGCTTTGCAGGAGGTGTATAGATTGCACGCGTCGCTTCTTTGGCTCCTTCGTGGCTGTTTGACTTCGCTCCTTTGACGACTTTCCTTTCTTGTCGAATCGGAAGTTACGACATTTTGATCAGAAGCAAGAATAGGAGCTCGCTGGCTGTGAAGTTCTTTCTCCCTTTCGCGTGCTTCTAATGTTAAATCCCGTTAAATCCGTCGAACTGAGGGATTTAGTAAATCCAGGATTTAAGCCGTAAATCCGTAAATCCGGGATTTACAGAATCCCGGGATTTAACGCGCGCACAAAAACCGTTTGGCGGGATTTAGTGTAAATCCAACTTAAATCCCACGATAAATCCGATACCAAACAGCCCCTTAATATTCATTGTGAAGTGAGTGTCTAATATATAAAAAAGATGCATGCTTTAATGAACAATAAATAATGCAAAATCTAATATAATTTTAAATTTATAAATAAAAATAAATAAATCGTTATATACTTTTTCAATCTCACTGACAGTTGAGAGCCAAAAGAAAAAAAAAACCGATGGTATTAAGGTTTGATGTCCAAAATAATTTAGGGCAAATTATCAAAAGGAGCGTGTTTAATACATAAATAAGTAGATGGATCGTGTTTAAAAACAAATTTAAAAAGGAGCAAAACCGGAGCATGAAAATCCGGTTTCTTAAGAAACCGTTTTTTTATAAAAAAACTTTTTAAAATTTATATTTATATCAATAATTATTTTTAGATTATCAATTATTCTCATTTGAATGTCTTAATGATATCAGAATTTGGCGATCTTGGGCTCGTTGGATTCGACTCGTCGGGCCGCTCGATTCGACTATAAGCATGTCATGTTTGGAAACCATTTGGAAATCCAAATTATAGTTTGAACCTTCCAAATGTGCTTCAAGTCTTTGATTTGGACTAATTTGGCCTCGGATTGAGTCGAATTTGATGTCGTTGTGTTTGTATTTTCGAAACGTTCAGTTTGACTATAAATTTGTTGAAATCAAAATTTAGGTGATCTCTGATTTAATTTTTTGATTATATATCAAATATAAATATTTTAATAAAGATTTTATTTTTTAATTTAAATAATCAAATTAAAAAAAAATACTATAGAAACCGGATTTTGAAAGTTTTATAAATATAATTGATTATTTATCTTAGTTTCTAAAAATAAAGAAAATAAAGAAACTGGATTATATATCTAACTAAGTTTTAGAAAATAAAGAATTATATATCTAAGTAAGTTTTAGAAAATAAAGAAACCGGATTTTCAAAATCCAGTTTCTATAGTATTTTTTTTTAATTTGATTATTTAAATTAAAAAATAAAATCTTTATTAAAATGTTTATATTTGATATATAATCAAAAAATTAAATTGGAGATCATCTGAATTTTGATTTCAACAAATTTATAGTCGAACTGAACGTCTCGAAAATACAAACACAACGTCACCAAATTCGACTCAATCCGAGGCCAAATGAGTCCAAATCAAAGACCTAAAGCACATTTGGAAGGTTCAAACTATAATTTGGATTTCCAAATGGTTTCCAAACATGACATGCTTATAGTCGAATCGAGCGGCCCGACGAGTTGAATCCAACGAGCCCAAGATCGTCAAATTCTGATATCATTAAGACATTCAAATGAGAATAATTGATAATCTAAAAATAATTATTAATATAAATATAAATTTTAAAAAGTTTTTTTATAAAAAAAGGGTTTCTTAAGAAACCAGATTTTCATGCTCCGGTTTTGCTCCTTTTTAAATTTTTTTAAACACGATCCATCTACTTATTTATGTATTAAACACGCTCCTTTTTATAATTTGCCCAATAATTTACAGTTTAGCATAATAAACAACTTTGTCTTGGCCAGAAAGGGTAGAATATAATTAAGGGGAAGAAGTGAGCTCTAAAAGCAACATATTTGGATTTTATTTGGGAGAGCTTTTTTAATGCTTAAAGTAAAAGTTTTTGTACTAGAAAATTATTTTAGAAAACAATGAGAAAGTTGTCGCTGTCCTCATTATTTTCTAAAACAACTTTCTAGTATAAAAATTTGAAAAAATTTTTATACTAAGAAGATGTTTTAAAAAGTATTAAAAAAACTATCCCAAATGAAAAACCTTAATCTCATATATCTAAATATGATTTATTAGTTCATATATATATATAATTGGAAAGATAAATATCAACCCATAAAATCGACTGATATCTAATAGAATCCCAACTAGACAACATCTAAAATGAATCTGCCAACATGCATACACAAGCATATATTTTCTATATATTTTATAAATAAATTTTTAATAGAGCAATAATTATTTTCCAGGAATAAATTTTATTGCATTCAACAAAATAAACTCGCATGAAAAAATAGATCATTTTTTTCAATGATTTAGAGCCAGAAAAATTAAAAGACTTGCTGCACTTGCGAAATTTCTTGCCAAGAGCGAGTTGAGGACAAGAAAGAACTCATTCGAAAGAGAAGATGATTGTTTACGGGGAAGAATATAAGGTCTTGCGGCTTTTGGTCGAAGGAGCTTTGGGAGAGAGGGAGAGGAAAGTGTGCATGAAGATGCCCTAACTTTCATCCCATAAATGGCAACCTAATGATCTTTGCAAGAATCAGGTAGAGGTAGAAAGCCATGGGATCTCTGCATTCATTGCGGTAAGAGACGATATCGCACAGATTGGATTGCATGAGGAGCAAAGGCAGTCGGGCCAGTCCTCGTTGGAGGAGTTTGGTCCACAGTCATTAGAAACCATAATGACAGTTTAAACAACCATGAATGGCAGGGGCAGAACCCCTTTCATCCCAGGGTTGCCCCCCCCCCCCCCCCCCCCGCCCCTCCAAAAATTTTTTTTTTTATTATACGATTCTTTAGCTAATTTGTCCCCCTCAATATATTTTTTAGCCTTTATTACAAGATTTTCGAACCCCATCAGGGGTCGTTGACCCCTTGGACCCCCGACATATTTGCCAACAGTTACTTATAAATTTATCTCCCCTGAAAATTATGACTGATTCCGTCCCTGAATTAAATGGGCAGTGACAATTTTGCATGTATGAACTGCTAAATTGGGATGGTTGTATGGGTATAATTTTTCTTACTTTCACTACAGGAAAACTCATTGTTACCGGCGGACGAAATCCATCGGTAACAATGAAAATCCGCCGGAAATATAGGTTTCCGGCGGATTTCTGACGGAAATCTGTCCGACGGTAATTCGCGCGTCGGAAATAGAATACCGACGGATCAAATCCGTCGGTAATATTTCCGGCGGATTTTCCGACGTATTTCCGACGAAAAAATAACAAAAAAACGACGTTATTATGTTATTAGTTTCCGGCGTATGATCCGCCGGTATTGCCGACGGAAATATCCGTCGGTAATACCGGCGGATTATACGCCGCAACAAACCGACGTTACTATTACCGTCGGACTTCCCGGCGGACAAACCGCCTGAAATGTCCGGCGCATAATCCGCCGGAAAGTTCGATATATCGTATTACCGGCACCATTTCCGGCGGATAATCCGCCGGAAACCTGTAGCATTGACAAAAAAAACCTTCTTCCCTCTAAAATTGGATTTCCACAACCTGCAAACAAAACATATACAAAACAGATATACACAACGATGTCCACAACACAATAGACAATACACTATATAAATAATGTAACAATGTTCAAAACACATACTCAACAGATTCAAATATCCACAATTATATTACAAAATATTTCCAAAACACAAATATAAATGTCCACATCCGTAAAATGAATAAAAAACATCTAGTCTGAATCTGTTTCCTCCTCAGCTGCTGTACTCTTCCCACTGCTCACTGCTCATCTAGTCCGAATCATTCCATCTTTGATGAAGCTGGGCAGTTGAAAAGCTGTCTGAATAAAAATATTCACCCCTTTGATGAACTCATCAGTTAATGTCTTTCTTCCTTGTGCCAATCGATTATACATCCAACTTCTTTGAGTTCTGATATCCATAATATAACCTACATATAATATGGATATATTAAATTAATTGAAGAAATATACAAAGACTCTTAGCCTGCTCAGAAGGCAATCATTTTAATTAAGTGACCAAACCACGTACTCATCCACCTGAGCATCCTTATCTCTACAACACTTAACTTAATATTATGCTTCTCTTCTAATGGCCAATATTCTACACCATAAAGCATTGTAAATCCAACCACCATCTTATAGAATTTCCCCTTAAGGGGCTATTTGGTATGCGGATTTCGGCCGGATTTGGGTGAAATCCATCCAAACGGCCTAAAATGCAAATCCAATTCTCACGTCAAACGAAATCCTCTCGAGACGGAAAATTCCCCCGATTCGCTCTAAATATCGGATTTCCAAAATTCCTACCATGGGAGTCCATCTCCATGCTCTTAGACATTCCTACGAAAGCTACATTGTAAATCCGAATTTTCTAATGGCCAATATTCTACACCATACTACATGGGTTGGTTTGGTTG
Organism: Dendrobium chrysotoxum; assembly: GCA_019925795.1. NCBI lineage: Eukaryota > Viridiplantae > Streptophyta > Magnoliopsida > Asparagales > Orchidaceae > Dendrobium > Dendrobium chrysotoxum. The sequence goes on from CM034311.1 coordinate 27,533,980, forward strand.
GCCAAATCCCTCTCCTTGCCCTAGAGCCACTTAAATAAACTCCCCAAACAGTTTTCAGGATTTAACCCCCTTAGGATTTGGTAAATTATTTGGTAAATCCGGATTTAGAGAATTTACAAAATCCTACTTAAATGAAATCCTGGGTTCTATCAAACAGCCCCTAAGCTTGAGGGGGACTTTTCTATCACACAACAAGCCCAATGCATTCCTCCACTTCAACAATCCAATTTGAATTCTACTAATAATATCACATAAGGGTACAATCTAGTAAGAACATCCATGACTAAAGAAAAGAGAGTGTTACCTCCACACCAAGGAACGTCGTCAAAGGAGCGAAACCGTGTTCGATTCCGAAGGAACGTCGTCGAAGGAGCGAAACCAGTGGCAAAGGAACGTCGTCGGAGTGTCGTCGGAGCGTCGCCAGAGAAGGAGAGCCCATCGGCGTCGAAGGAAAGGAATTCATCGTTGGAGTGGAATGCGTCGTCGGAGCAAATCGAACATAGAAAAGCCGAACGAGACGAGAATGAGGAACCAGGCGCGGGATGGCTCGAAATAGGGCCTTTACCGGTGGATTTTCCGACAGATACTATGTCGGAACGATTACCGGCGGAACATCCGCTGGTTATAGTTCGTCGAGTTTAAGTAAGCCGGCGGAAAATACGCTGGTAAGACCGCTGGTAATTTCCGACGGCACATCCGCCGGTTATAGTTCGTCGAGTTTAAGTAAGCCGGTGGAAAATACGCCGGTAAGACCACCGGTAATTTTCGGCGGATATTGCGTCGGAAAACGAAACTTTTCCGGCATAATTGCGGCGTATTATCCGCCGGTATATAAGTGACGGATAATTCGCCGGCAATTCCGTCGCACAATTACCGGCGATGAATCCGCCGGTAATTGCATCGCTAGTTTCCGGTGGATACTATCCGCCGGAAATTTCGACGGTAACAGACAGTTTTCCTGTAGTATTTGGGGCCTCTGTGTCCTACTATAGTTGATCTACATCACTTTAGCTATTACCGTTTTAGATATCTTATAGAGATCTGTAGTCTGGTGACTCCAAGAATAGTGGCACTTACAGTTAGGGGTGTCAAAAATCGGGTTTCGGGTCGACCCGCGCCCTAAACAGTTTGACCCTAACCCGACCCGGGTAGGAAAACGGGTCAGAAAATCGGAGCCGGACCCGACCCGTTGGGTTGGCGGGTTGACCCGACCCGACCAGGAACTTCAGCAGGTGGCCAAAGGCGGTGCGCGCGGGCGCGAGTGCTAGCAGCGTGGACGCGAGTGGGGCAGGGCAGGCAGGCTTCGAGGGCAGGCCTTTAAACAGGTTTTCGGGTTGACCCGGCAGCCCGTCGGGTCAACCCGAACCCGACCCGTTTTTCAAACGGGTCGAATTCCTGAACCCGAACCCAACCGTTTTGAACTCAGGTCGTGTTCGAGTCGGGTTTTCCGGGTCGGGTTTGAGTCGGGTTTTTGTGTCGTGTCAAATATTGACACCCCTACTTACAGTGGTACACAAGGTTCGATAAGTTGCTAAGGCCATCTTTCATTGTGTTTTTTTTTCTCACTTAAAATAGAAACCTATTGGATGTATGATTAGTTTTTATTTTCATAATAGTTGTTTTGAAAGCAAATAAAAAGATATATGATTTTTTTTAATTAATGGAAACACATTACCTCAAAAAAAAAACAAGAGAGAAACAACTGAGAAAACATTTTTTTAAATAGAAGCAGCTGTTTAAGAAAAACAAAAATCAATAAATAAATTTAAACAAAAAAAAAACATGCGCAAATGTCTGACCTTTGAAGATGCTTTATCCATTTGTTGGGATTTGTTAAGAGATTAATATAGTATAAAGTGATAATATCTCAAAATTGTTCCTTTTTCTAGGAATCCTAATGTTAGAACAGTTTCAAGACATATGTAGGAAAATATAAGGGATACAAATGTTAGGACATAAAGGGAAAAAAGTCTCAATTATAGGAAAATAAATATTCATATCTTCTCTAATAATCATATACAAATACTTTCCAAAATTGCTATTTTCTATCTTGCACTTTCCAACATTCACAATCAAATACTAAATGTTTCCACAGCGCGGTTCATAGCGGCGGTTTGTAAACCACCACTATAGATATGTATAGGCAGTGGTTTTCACCGCTGTTAAATTTATTACTAAAAATGATATTTTTCACAGCATTCAATAACAGCATTTTCAAAACAGCTGCAAAAAAGCTATTAATAGCACCGTTTTAATATCCCGTGTTCCCTCCTCTCTCTCCCGTGCCCTAGCTCCCGCTCCCGCGTACGTATCCCAGGCCCGCCTTCTTCTCCCTCCCATGCCCTAGCTCCTCCTCCTCCGACGCCGCCGCCGCTCTTTGTACTCTACATTTAGACAAATCAAGAAGATGGAGAAAGATGTGGATGCTGCCTTCGATGCCACCAAATCTCTAGTCACCGTCGAGTCTGCCATCGTAAGCCTTTGTGCCCCGTAAGCCGCTAGAGCACCTTGTGAAAACATGCATGGTTGTTTGGTTAGTTATAATTTTTGTTATCAATGAGGGTTTTATCATGGCAAGTGTTGATAGGAGTAGACTTCTCTCTTCCTATCTGATGGCAAGTGGTGAGGACAAATCTCTTATAGTGAGTTTTCTCTCCAACAACCCTTTTGCCTTTTGAACAAAGCTCGTTCTCCTTTCCTCCTCTAATGCCAACTCTGGATGTGGACTACTTCGCCGACGCCGAAGAGTTCTACGCTAGGTAGAAATCTCACATCATTTTTGCATTTCCATTCTCTTTCTTCTTGTCTGTGATGTAGTAACACTAGCTTGTTCTTCCTTTTCATCTTGTTGTGGTCTTAGATTTTACCCATTACATGTTGTTTATTTTAGTGAAATTATGAAGAAGAAATGAGTAACTGCGTGGAAAGTAGCTGTAACATTCATTTATGGAATAATTTTTCTATTTTTTTTTTCTGAAGAAATTATGATCTTCCAAATGCCATTAAATGGTTGCCTGCATATGCTTGCCTCTTCATCTAAGTATGCTCTCTTCCAAAAGCACCTTTTTTTTTTAAACTTTTGTAATGTTTATTGGCAATTAGAGGGATGAATTTTACATTGTTATTGATTCAAGGAAGAATGTCAGTTGTAATAATTTTCTTAAAGAAGATTTTGAGTTATAATAATTTTCTTAAAAGAAAATTTTCATTTGATTTCTCCTCTTTGATCGTCGTCTCCACAACCACTTTGTCTGGATGGTTGTTTCGGCAACTTGGAGAGTTCTTCTATGTTGTAAAAATTAATATAATTGGAGATAGAATTATAGCTTTAAAAATTATTGTTAATGCTAGCTAAGATTATTAATATTATAAGCGCTTATGTTACTAAAGTAGATTTGAATATGTGTTTAAAATTAAAATTTTGGAATGACCTAGATGAATTAATACAAAAGATATATCTCGAAGAAAGAGTTTTTATTTGAAGATATTTAAATATACATTTTGGTAGAGAGGTAGATGATTTTAAAAGCATTCATAGTTGCTATGACTTTGGAGTGACTAATGAAAGTGGTAATACCATATTAGATTTTTTTTAGTTTATAATTTTATAATAGCTAATATATTATTTAAGAAAAGAGATGAGCACCTCATCTCATCACTTATAAGAATGGATGTAGTAAAACTTAGATTGATTATTTTCTTATAAAAAAATAGATCGTTTAGATTGCAAAAATTATAAAATTATTCCGAGTGAAAGTTTACGTACACAATATCGCTTATTAGTTTTGAACTTTAAAATGAAAGGGCAAAATATTAAAAATAAAGTAAATCGTTGTTCTAGGATTAGATGGGGGCATTTAAAGAATATTAATAAAAATATTTTTGAGAGTAAAATTCTAGATCTTAAAATTTTATCTGTGCATGGGGATGCTAATGTTATGTGAAAAAAAAAGTAGCTAATGATATTAAGAATGTTGCAAAAGATTTATTTGGAGTATAAAAGGAAAAAGCTACTAATAGTAAAAAAAGTTTGTTGTTGAATCAAAATGTGCATGAAAAGATAAAAAATAAGAAAATTTATTATAAAAATTAGTTTAATTGTAAAAATTCTAATAATTGGGAAAGGCATAAAGAGGCTCGTAAGGAGTCTAAGAATGTAATTTGCAATGCAAAAATTTTAGCTTTTAATAATTTATATAATAAATTAGATACTAATGATGGCAAAAAATATATGTATAGGTTAGCTAAACAAAGAGATAGGAGTAGTAAGGATTTAGTTCAAGTGAAGTGTATCAAGGATGAAAATCAAAAAGTGCTTTTATTAGAAGAGGATATTCAACAAAGGTGGATGAGATATTTTGCTAAACTTTTCAATAAAGATTATGAGAATGCGATTGACTTTAGTGACCTTAGCATCCTAAATAAAAATAAAAATTTTTGTTTTTATCGACGAATTAGTAAAATCAAAATTAAAGAGGCTTTAAAGAAAATGAAGTGTGGAAAAGCTATTGGACCTGATGATATTCCAATAGAAGCGTGGAAATGCTTAGGAGATGAAGGACTTTCTTGGCTTATAAAAAATTTTAATATTATTTTGAAGACTAAAAAGATGCCAGATGAGTGGAGAATGAGTGTGTTGATTCCTTTTTTTAAGAATAAAGGTGATGCATAAGATTATGTGAATTATAGAGGAATTAAGTTAATGTGTCATACTTTAAAACTATAGGAGAGAGTTATAAAGCATAGGTTGCGGCGTGACACTAATGTTTCTCAAAATCAATTTGGATTCATGTTAGGTAGGTGTACTATGGAAGTTATACATTTATTAAGAGGTTTGATGGAGAAGTATAAAGAGAATAAGAAGGATCTACATATGATTTTTATTGATTTAGAGAAAGCATATGATAAAGTTTCAAGAGAAGTGCTATGGAGAGTTCTACATAAGAAAGGGGTTAATAATGCTTATATTCAAGTCATTAAGGATATATATGCAGGAGCTATTACTTGTGTTCAAACACAAGGTGGTTTGACCAAGTATTTTCCTCCAAGTATTTCCCTATTTTAGTTGGATTACATCAAGGATCCGCTTTAAGCCCATATCGTTTTGCTTTAGTCATGGATGTTCTCACTAGACATTTGCAAGAGGTTGTATCCTTGTGTCTAATTTTCGCTGATGATATTCTTCTTGTTGACTCTTAATGGACAATTGATTTTCCAAGTTTGTGATGTATTATTGAGCATGACAAATCATGATTTACAATGATGATCAAGTCTTTCACATATACTAACACAAATATTTTTAGAAGCTTATGTTAATAAATGAATAATGAAGTGTCAAACTTAGAGTTAAAAACCCTATGTTGTATCAGAAGTGGCAAACTTTCATGGTATCATGCTCATGGCTCTTTGCTTGTGACCACAGATTGCTTTCTTGAGATGACATATATAATTGGGAAAACCTTTATAAATGAAGCCCTAGTCATTGGGACATATAAGCATCCTCTTGAAGGGTGTTGTAAGAAAAAAATTATTTAACTTAACAAATTGACAACCCTTTAGAGAGCACAATATATTGGATAATATGATTGGTGGTTGGGAATGATAGAGTTGGAGGTTTCTTGATAATTTATGTTTGGGCATCGATGAAGTCCTCTAATGATAAGGCGAGGTTTGCAACATTAAATGGTATCATCATGATTGTGCCTTTTTATAAAACATCTATTCATAACCAACCAACTTTTCTAATTGATAGGATAAGACAATTTCCCAAGTCTAATTTCAAAATTAAATATTAAACTCGTCATACATTGTGAGATGCCATTCAACATATTTGAGAGATTGGGTGACACATTTAGGTTCAAGAGGATAAGGAAATGTGATAATGTGCAAAAAGTACTTCAAATTGGGTTTAGTAATATTATTCTTAGAGAGAGTTTATATTGGATGATTAGGTGGCTTAGCAAGTAGTCAATTGGGGTGAGTGTGATTAATGGTGGATGATTGTGTGGGAATTATGTTGAAGATTGGGATAAAGAAATTAGTGAAGATAAGATATTTCAGAAAGAAGTGGGTGAGGTTGAATATATATTACGTAATAAGGTTTGGTTAACACTTAATGTAGAGTTATGCATTGTATGAATTCATAATGAATAAGGTGTTATTGAGATTATGCCTTCATCAAGCAAGGTTGGATTTTAATTAGGTAAGGGGAGAAGGAGAAGTAAGATTTGGGATGTAATAAATATAAATTTTTGTTATGTGAAATGACCTAGTGGTGGAGACAATATCGAGATCATTACTTATAGGAATACGTCCAAATTACATCTTTGTTAGATATGATGAGTTAACCATCTTTGTTATTTAGATTAATTGAAAATTCAAGATCATGAGCAAGAGGCCCAACTAAATGAGGAAGGTGTTTATGGAGAGACTTAGGCAAGTGAGCAGATAGTAGGATGGTGAGGGATTTAAATTTTCGATGTTACGGTGGAAGGGTTTTCATGTTAGTTGGAGTGGTTAGGATGATAAAAAATTGTTTAAGAAGTGGAAGGAGAAAGCCAAGATAAGGAGAAAAGAGGAGGCATGGTGGTTGGATGAGTATGTAAGGCAAAGATATCTTCAACAAAGGTCATCCATCTTGATATGAAAATTTTGTTGGTGACAAAGTCGTAACACTTGCATATACTTTGCATTAGAGAATAACCTAAAAAGATTCATGATGTGGAATGTGACTCAAGTTTGTTATAAGTGTATGATCAAAACCAATAATAGCATAAGCACTCAAAGACACCTAATTTGATTAGATTTATAGGGAACCAAAAAGTCTTCCAAAGAAGGACGTCCACTACAGGAAAATTGCTTATTATCGGCAGAAATTTCCCCATTTTCTGGCGGATTTGGAAGTTTAAGGCGAACTTTCGGCGAAAATTCTTTTCGACGGTAAATCGAGCATCGAAAAAATTTTTCGATGAAAAAAATATACCGAAAAAATTTCCGTTGGAATATTTTCGCCGGAATAAATAAAATTCATTAAAAAAAATTGCCGCCAGCAGGAGAACGCCTGACCTGCCCGCTGAAGGCCGCTTAACACTGCCTGTCCTGCCCACTGGAGCGCTCCCAACCTGCCCACTGGAGCCCACACTCCTGCCCTCTCCGCTCCGCTAGATCCTGCTCCGCTCTGCTCCGCTTCGCTCCGCTCCGCCCAACCCAACCTGCCCGCTCCGTTGCAGCATTGCCCGACTGCCCGTTGGATCCTGCCCGCGCTGGTCGTAGCCCATGGGATTCAAACTCCTTACCTGCATTTGCATCAACCACTCAACCAGTATGCTGCTGAGTAAAATATGTTACAGAACATACTATTATATATTTAAATAAGAAAAACCAAAATTTTATATATTTAAAATAAGTTATTAAATTCATAATTAATTAGAAATAACTTATTAAATTTATAATTAATTAAAATAACTTATTCAATTTATAATTAATTAAAATAAGTTATTAAATTTATAATAAATTAATTATTTATTTAAAAATACATTAAAATAAAATATTATTTTAAAATACATTAAAATAATATATTAAAGTTAGTAATTAATTAAAATTTATTATTTTAATTAAAAACTAAAATAAGTTATGACATTAATAATTAATTATAATAATTTATTAAATTAATAATTAATTAAAATAAATTATTAAATTTATAATTAATTAAAATAAGCTATAAATAATTAATAATTTATTAAAATTTTTGGTGGAAATTCCACCGAAAAAACATCCATCGGAAATCCGCTGGTAATGCCGCCAGAAATCTATCTGAAAATTAGTCGAAAATATTTCATCGTAATCCATCAGAAATCCGCCGAAAAATTCGCCGAAAAATCCGCTGGTAATAAGCAATTTTCCTATAGTGGTCATATATAATTGACATTTAGACATGTGATTATGAAATAAGCAATAATTTCAAATGCATACAACAAAAAGTTGATAGAAATGGAGGTGAGGTGCGATAGGAAAACTCAGCCTAGTTTCAATATCGTGTTGATGTCATCACTTAGAAAAGCTAGCGTATATAAGTGTAATAACTCGTATTTTGACATAGGTACTTAATTTTTTTCTCGTGTTAATATAACTCCAAATTATAAACCATCTTCACTATAGCATTGTTATTATAGTATTTTACTTACACGATTTTTTCATATTTTTTTGCTGCTCGTGAAAATCCTTAAGAATTTGACACCTATTAATACAAATGAGAATTTTGGGACCATCAGGTGTCCATTTTGCAAACTAATTTTACCAATATTTTTTAAATAAAATGATTTATTTTATGAATATTTTTCTATAATTTTTTTATGTCCTAAAAAAATTTATTTAAATTTTATACTAAAGAATTAATTAAATTAAATAGTTATATTAATATTTTATTATTATTTTATTATAATATCTAAAAGCATTATCTTAAAATCTCTCTTAATCCATCGTTTGGCCAAATCGTTAAATAGAGGAAGAAAAGTGAATTTAGAGAGAAAAGAGAAGAGAGAGAAAGAAAAATTTGGAATTTTGAGGCTGTAGAGTAATTTTCGTCAGTCGAGCCTGTTGAGAGAATTGCTCGTCTCACTGTAAGAAACCTTTACCTTATTTCTGATTTCAAATATTTTATGTTTTTGTTCATTTTTTTATTAAATTTGTGTTTCCCTTAGCGAAAAATGAGAATAATTTTGTATTGGTAAAACTTTCACCACGTAACTTTTTATATATTATAGAGATTGATATTATGAATATTTTGAGTATTTATTTGAGATTTTTCACCGAATAATTGTGAAAATACAGCGATCTTTGCCTACTCATAAATTTATTTTGACGTCTAAAAATAGTTATTTAGTTCAACTAAAGATTCAGAATGTTATTTTATACAATATTTGATAATTTAGTTAAATTCTGAAAATATGAATTTTTGCTCAATATAATTTTTGCTGTCTACCGTTAAGACATTTTGACATTCTCTGAATTAAGCTCAATTATCTTTTATTTACTGCAATGCATTAAAAATGAATATAGATATGTGATTAAGATTACTATTTCAGTACTGTGATAATAATGTGTATAAAAGACAAGTAAAGACTGGTTTACCCGTTGGTTGGAGACTGATTAACATGTACATGATGGTGGACCGACAGACTTTCCTTTAAATACTGTGATTTGGTGTTATCCTCTATTGATTCATGTGATATATTGATTGAAAGTTATAAGGAGATGATTACTGTGCTGACGGGTAAAGAGTGACGACTCTATTTACTAAGCCAACCGTTTACTGATACTGATATAATATTAAAAAATACCGTGATAGTTAGGACTTCTTACTTATTTAGTGTGACTACGAAAATACATGTTATTGAGGCATTGTTCTTATTATTGTATGAATATATTGTTACTGCAATGATTTACTGTTATTGTATTATTCTACTGCTCCTGCCACTAGATTGTTATTATTACCAATTTGTATACTAATACTAAGCATGTGATATACTGAGCACGTGATATAGAATAACTGGATAGCATGTGTACATTTCGATATGATTTTACTATATTGATTTGATTTCAACGGTCTTTACTAATGTTTGGATTTGATGCTTTATCAGATTGCTATACTGATTATTATTATAGATACGACGATTGCTTTATAGATTTGACACTTGTACTAATTTACTGGCTTCCATACAGTAGTAATTTACTGTTTATAGATTTTACTACTATTGTATATGAATTTTACTATTTATGTACTGATTCAATGATCATATGAATGTAACTGCTATGATTTGATTGTTGACATGTATATTGCTCCTTTATCGTGTTTTAAATTTAGTTGTAGATTTTGGTGACCTACTAAACTTTTTAGCTCATTATATGTAATTAAATGATTTTAGGTCATGGCAGAGGATCAAGAATGTGAGGCTGGTCAGAATTCCTTCAAGTTTAGATTCTTTTTTATTTTAACTATTATTTTGTACTTATGATGTGATAGATATGTGATGATTGTATAGATCATGAGTATTGTATATGATTTTTGGGATTGAATACAGATGTGTACCTTAATGTTTTGAATTATAGAATATGTTTTGTTGTTTATTACTTATAGATGATATTAGATAGCTCTGATTGTTATTTATTAAAAAATTAAAAGAATAATTATTCTAATTTAGATTCTGGAGCATCACAATAGGCTTGTGAGGTTGTGTGATGAGGTCAGAGATATCATGTTGAGCAAGAAACATGCACGGGATTTGGTATTCACTATCATTATTACTATATAGAGTAATTATGAATTTGTTAAAAAAAACTTTTTTATAATGTCTCTAAAGAGAATAAAAAATGAATTAGACATCAAACTTATTTTTTAGTTTATTTAGCCAAATATAAAAGGTAATAGAATCAACAAAAATGATGTAATATTTATGATTATTAAATGTTATAGCATGAGAACTACACACATCTATATAAATTTATTCTTAGAATTTATACTAAATAGCCAGGAATTTGAAACAAATTGAAAGTGGAAGTTTGTGATTCTTATTACATTAGCAATCAAATTACTTTGCATATTAATGATACAATATTAGGTTAAAATCTTAGGAGGGAATAATAAGATAAGTGAAGCCCATATGAATAATTTGGAGGCTGGAGCGATCACCAATGCAAGTATTATTCTTCGTCAACAAGAGACAAATGATAAAAATATTGATAAACATAATCAAAATCTAACATGTAATAGGATTCTTCTATCATTCCTCTCATGCAACATGAAGAACCTCACGTACGCCTAAAATTATTCATCAATCATCACATTTTTCAAGCGAAGGGGATGAGACTAATGCTTCGTTTGGGATGTCTTTCTTAGTGCTTTTTAAAGCAGTTTTTAATACAAAAATTTTTTGAAGTAGAAATTTTTATACTAAAAAATTATTTTAGAAAGTATTTAGAAAGCAGTCCAAACGAAGCCTTCGTTTGAGACGGCTTTCTTACTGCTTCTTAAAGTAGCTTTTTAGTACAAAAATTAAAATTTTTGTACTAAAAAGCTGGAAGCAATAAGAAAGCCATCTCAAACGAAGCATAAATCTAAGAGAAGCCGTTCATATATAAAATGAAACAAATATTTTATTCATCAGTATTAAAAAATGTTTTAGCCATCCATTTATAAAAGAAGTAGTTCAAGCCAATTGCAGGCAAGTTGTGGGCTTCCAAGGCAAGCAGCCCTCCTCAAATCTGAAATTGTATAACCCCACAAGATAACTAGGAAGGTAATAATATAATGTAATTGACAAATGCTAAATCTTAGCAAAATGTCAAAGCTAATATTATTTTTCAATTAAAGTTATTTAATTATGATATTTGGTGAGGTAGCCATCATTATGGAAAAATTATAATAAAATTTTTTTAGGGTTTAGTATTGTAATGAGAAAAAAGATTTTTTTAAAAAATTAATGTATGTATTATGAATATAGATGTTTTTTTAAAAAATCGGATAATTTTCTTACAACAACTATACATTCATAAATATAATTATAAAAAGTAGCTTGTTATCATAAAAACTTTTTAAAAGTAAGATGAAATAATAAAAAAAAAGTTATTCAAACAAAATTGTAATTGATATAACTTTAGAAAAATTATATGATCAGCCCCGAATCTTGCTTGTGGATACTTGTTTTCTAAAGTCCCTATTATAAAATTCAAGCTCTGTTGTTAGGTGTTGTACATCTGTAGACACTTAATTTTTGTTAACCCCTATAAGAGAAATTATACATCTTATTCTCAAATAATTATATTCTTTTTCAACTATACAGAAGGAATGATTATTATGTCTTTTGATATATAGTAGATTTTTCATTTGAGCCACACCCCATATTTTTTCCTTTTTCATATTCTTCACGTAAAAAAGTTCTGGTCTTACATCTGTGCGTACTGAATTTTTATAAAATGCTGAGACGTAATGCACACTCTATCTGATACGTCATCAGAAATTACTTTGATCGAGCACGAATCTCGAGGCATATTTAAGTTCGAAACTTTCAAAATTAAATTCGGGATCATATGAATTCCAATTTCAGCAAACTTATAGTCGAACTGAACATCTCAAAGAGACGAACCTAACGACACCAAAATCGATCCAACCCAAGCCCAAATGGGTCCAAAACAGGGGCCCAAACCACATTTGGAAGGTTCAAATCATTATTTAGATGATAAATTAAAATCCAAGTATGACATGCTTATAGTCAAATCGAGCGCCTCGGCGAGACGAATCCAACGACCTCAAGATCATTGAATTCTGACATCATTTAGGCACCGAAACAGTTGAAAAACTCCATATGATCGGGGGAATCAATACGAGCCATCCGATAGAGCACTCCGAACCTGCCCCGGATCTTCTTTATATTTACGGGGTATGCAACTCATCAAAATCTATAAATAGACCCCCACTCTCTATATGAGGAGGAGGGGAGGCTGGAGATTGGAGAGAGCTCTAAGGCTTCTGGAACTCCAACGCCACCGCCGGCGAACCCCCGACCTTCGTCAGCGCCACCGCCGGCGAACCCCCGACCTTCGTCAGCGCCACCGCCGGCGAATCCCAGACCTTCGTCAGCGCCACCGCCGGCGAACCCCTGTCGACCTTCGTCGGACCACCGCCCGGCCGCCGACCGCCGCCAGACTTTAGCCCGACCTTCGTCGGACCACCTCTCGGTCACCGACCGACGCCGAACTTCAACCCGACCTTAGTCGAACCCCCGCCCGGCCGCCGACCGCCGTCTAACTTCTACCTGGCCGTCGACCAATATCGGACTTCGGCCCGACCCGGCCCGTCGACCACAGCCGGACTTCCACCCGGCCGCCGACCGCCATCGTACTTCAGCACGACCTTTATTAGATCATTCCTCGTCAGCTGAACTTCTGTCCGGACGCCGTCGGACTTCTGCCCAAATATCGCCAGATTTTGCTCTAACTCTCTAAGCCACTGTAATTTGACCGCCTCTAAGTTCGAGGGATGGGTCAACCCTTGTAATTCACTCAAATTTAGTGAAATCTTTTCATCTGGGCGAGGCCCCGTGGTTTTTCACTCTTCGGGCTTTCCACGTAAAAAAGATTGGGTGTTTTACTTTTTTTTTTGTGTGCTGGATATTCGTGCATCGCTAAGACGAAAACTTTACTCACTCTACCATCGCGAATCTTCTTGCCCGCAACAGTTTGGCGCCGTCTGTGGGAACGTAGTTCCTGATTGTGGGGTAATTTTTGCTCCAACCTCAGAAGGTCATTCATGCCAACTTCCTTACATCAGTTATGCTGCGTTAATTTCATGGGAATCTAATGCGGACTGGGGGGCAAACTTGACTCCAAGAAGATTCCTCTAATATTTTTAATATCAAGATGATATTTCAAGAAACTTCCAGCGAATGCAAGGATGCTTCCGATAAATTTTAAGCATTATAAAGTCCCTTGCTGGACTTCTACTCCTTGGGCAAGGTAATAATCTAGACCTCAAAAAGACAGTAACGGTCTAAAGATAGACCATTCTTCACCCTTGATTTGGGATACACGCGACGCTCGCCCCCTCCCAGTCAAGGCAAAATCAATTCGAGGGGGATTCGATTCGACCTCTTCTATACATGTTAACATCATCGATCAAATGCTCTGATATACAACCTCAGATAGGTCATACATCCTTGGTTGATTCTCTCGACCTCTTCTACACAGGTTAACGTCATCGAGCAAAGGCTCTGACACACAACCTTGGATAGGTCATACATCCTTGGTGGATTCTCTCGACCTCTTCCACGCAGGTTAACGTCATCGAGCAAAGGCTCTGACCTACAACCTCGGATAGGTCTTACATCCTTGGTGGATTCTCTCAACCTCTTCCATACAGGTTAACATCATCGAGCAGTGCTCTGACATACAACCTTGGATAGGTCATACATCCTTGGTGGATTCTCTCGACCTCTTCCACGCAGGTTAACGTCATCGCACAAAGGCTCTGACATACAACCTCGAATAGGTCTTACATGCTTGGTGGATTCTCTCAACCTCTTTCATACAGGTTAACGTCATCGAGCAGTGCTCTGACATACAACCTCAGATAGTTCATACATCCTTGGTGGATTCTCTTTACCTCTTCCACTCAAGTTAACGTCATCGAGTAGTGCTCTGACATACAACCTCGGATAGGTCATACATCCTTGGTGGATTCTCTCAACCTCTTAAATACAGGCTAATGTCATCAAGAAGCCTTCAATGCTAAACTTCCTCCCTTCACCGGACTTCTGCCCGTCGCAAAACTTTCATCAGGCTTCTATCCGACGTAGAATTTCCACCCGTCTCCGGACTTCTTCCTGGCATCAGACTTCCATCCGTTTCTGGACTTCCACTGACTAACATCGGACCTCCGCAGGATCTCTAAAAGAAGAAGGGAGAAAGAATATACCTGGAAGATCCTCTTGGTTCTTTGAAACTTGCCTCCTACTCTGTGAGCCAGCACCACCTTTTTATGTCTATTCGGGGCACCCTCACCTCTGGTGAATGACATTGGCCTCCTAACAGGGGAGCCTGGGTAAGACTACCGGGTCTTGATCTCCTCCGCCGTCGTATTTAGACTCTTACCGGACAATTTTTCCCCCAACGGGAGTGAACTGGAGCCTGCGTAAGAGTACCGGGTCTTGATCGCCTCCACCGCCGTTATTTAGACTCTGCCTGATATTTTTCCCCCCAACGGGAGTGAACTGGAGCCTATGTAAGAGTATCGGGTCTTGATCGCCTCCGCCGCCGGTATTTAGACTCTTGCCGAACAGTTTTTCCCCCAACGGGAGTGAACTGGAGCATGCGTAAGAGTACCAGGTCTTGATCGTCTCCTCCGCTGTCGGTATTTAGACTCTTGCCGGACAGTTTTTCCCCCAACGGGAGTGAACTGGAGCCTGCGTAAGAGTACCGGGTCTTGATCGCCTCCGCCGCCGGTATTTAGACTATTGCCGGACAGTTTTTCCCCCAACGGGGAGTGAATTGGAGCCTGCGTAAGACTACCGGGTCTTGATCACCTCCGTCGCCGGTATTTAGACTCTTGCCAGACAATTTTTTCCCCGAATGGGAGTGAACTGGAGCCTGCGTAAGAGTACCGGATCTTGATCACCTCATCCTCCGTCGGTATTTAGACTCTTGCCGGATAGTTTTTCCCCCAACGGGAGTGAACTGGAGCCCGCGTAAGAGTACCGGGTCTTGATCGCCTCCGCCGCCGGTATTTAGACTCTTGCCGGCCAGTTTTTCCCCCCAATGGGAGTGAACTGGAGCCTGCGTAAGAGTATCGGGTCTTGATCGCCTCCGCCGCCGGTATTTAGACTCTTGTCGTAAAGTTTTTCCCCCGCTAGGAGTGAACTGGAGCCTGCGTAAGAGTACCAGGTCTCGATCGCCGTCGCCGAAAAATTTTTAAATTTTTGCCAATCCAATTTCTCCTAATTTTGTAGGAGAAATTTTTGGACCGGCTAAGGAGGGTGGTGTCTTTTCCCTAACCCCTAAGGGGGGCATTTATAGTTTTTTAGAGGAGGTTTGGGGGACAATTTTCTGAATTTTTTAATTAATTTTCAGAATTTTTTAATGCCCAAAATTAAATAATTTCCTATTATTGAAAAAATTGAATAGGAAATAAATTAAGAGTAATTTTACTTAAAAATAAAATAAATTTGTAGGAAATTAATTGTTTCCATTCAAGAAGAGATTCTGGATTTTTAGAGATTTTTTTTGAAAAATTTTCCGATTTTTTTAGCCAAAAATAATATTTTCCAATTAAAGATTTAATTAAATAAATTAATTTATTAAAAGAAAAAAAATCAAAAATCCGCCAATTGAGGCGGCTACTGTACCGCCTTCTAAAGAGGCATTAATAAAAAATATATATCTCTATATATATTGATAATAACAGATTCTTTTATAATTAATTAATTAGAATTAGTTATTGATTAAGTAATCAATTATATATTTCTTTATCCCGAAAAGTTGGATTTGAACATTTTTGTAGACTACGGAATTATTTTTTGATATTCCGAACTCAATTTTAACACTTTTGAGGCTCAAAAAGGGCTCTGTGATAAGTTTTGAGCTATTTGAAAAGTTTTATAGTAAACTTTTTTGGCATTTTTTGCTCCGATAAATGCTCTGATTTTGCAGAATACTAAGATCACAAATATATTTTTGGACTCTATCAGATTCGACGTCCAAAAATAGGAGGGCAACTGATACGTCATCAGAAATTACTTTGATCGAGCACGAATCTCGAGGCATATTTAAGTTGGAAACTTTCAAAATTAAATTCGGGATCATATGAATTCCAATTTCAACAAACTTATAGTTGAACTGAACATCTCAAAGAGACGAACCTAACGACACCAAAATCGATCCAACCCAAGCCCAAATGGGTCCAAATCAGGGGTCCAAACAACATTTGGAAGGTTCAAATCATTATTTGGATGATAAATTAAAATCCAAGTATGACATGCTTATAGTCAAATCGAGCGGCTCGGCAAGACGAATCCAACAACCTCAAGATCGTTGAATTCTGACATCATTAAGGCACCGAAACAGTTGAAAAACTCCATATGATCGGGGGAATCAATACGAGCCATCCGATGGAGCACTCCGAACCTGCCCCGGATTTTCTCTATATTTATGGGGTATGCCACTCATCAAAATCTATAAATAGACCCCCACTCTCTACATGAGGAGGAGGGGATGCTGGAAATTGGAGAGAGCTCTAAGGCTTCCGGAGCTCTAGCGCCACCGCCGGCGAACCCCCGACCTTCGTCAGCGCCACCGTCGGTGAACCCCCGACCTTCGTCAGTGCCACCGCCGGCGAACCCCACACCTTCGTTAGCGCCATCGCCGGCGAACCCCTGACCTTCGTCAGTGCCACTGCCAGCGAACCCCAGACCTTCGTCAGCGCCACTGCCGGCGAACCCCCGTCAACCTTCGTCGGACCATTGTCCGGCCGCCTACCGCCGACCGCCGCCGGACTTTCACCCGGCCGCCGACCGCCGCCGGACTTCAGCCCGATCTTCGTCGGAGCACCGCCCGACCGCTGACCGCCGTCAAACTTCAGCCCGACCTTTGTCGGACCACCGCCCGGCCGCCGGACTTCCACCCGGCCGCCGACCGCCGCCGGACTTCAGCCCGACCTTCATCTGACCACCTCCCGGCCACCGGCCACCGACCACCGCCGGACTTCAGCCCGACCTTCGTCGGACCCCCGCCCGACCGCCGGCCGCTGCCAGACTTCCACCCGGCCGCCGACCACCACCGGACTTCTGCCCGACCTGCCGTCGACCACCGTCGGACTTCCACCCCGCCGCCGGACTTCCGCCCGGCCGCCGACCGCCGCCGGACTTCTACCCGGCCGCCGACCGCTACCGGACTTCGTCCCGACCTGCTGTCGACCACCGCCGGACTTCCCCCCGGCCGTCGACCACCGTCAGACTTCTACCCGGCCGCCGACCGCCATCGTACTTCAGCCCGACCTTTTATTAGATCATTCCTCGTCAGCTGAACTTCTGTCCGGACGCCGTCAGACTTCTGCCCAAATATCGCCAGATTCTGCTCTAACTCTCTAAGCCACTGTAATTTGACCGCCTCTAAATTTGAGGGATGGGTCAACCCTTGTAATTCACTCAATTTTAGTGGAATCTTTTCATCTGGGCAAGGCCCCGTGATTTTTCTCTCTTCGGGCTTTCCACATAAAAAAGATTGGGTGTTTTACTTCTTTTTTTCTGTTTGTATGCTGGATATTCGTGCATCGCTAAGACGAAAACTTTACTCACTCTACCGTCGTGAATCTTCCTACCCGCAATACTATCGACTTAAATTTTCTAGCATGTAATAGTGATTATGGTCTAAAAAATTAAAATAGTAAGAAAGCTATTTCAAATTAATTTTAAATAATTTTTTTAAATACACATTTAACAGTATAATGTAATTAAAATAATTTTTTTATTTTTATTTCATTCAATAAGAAAAAACTGCGAGTTCATCTAATTTTTATGATTATATTTATGTATTATAAATTAGATAATCATAAAAAATATTTTATATTTTTTAAATTTAGCAAACAAAATGAACTCTACTTTTTTTTTAAAAAATTTATTTAAAACATTTAATCCTTTAAAAATATTATGATAGAAATATTTTTAATCAGAAACCGCATGCTTCGATTATTCTTCATGGGAGGGGCAGCGCTGAACGCGCTTTCCAGTAGTGGCTTCCTATATGCTCCACCTTCAATGCTTCCTTAGCTGTATTCCATTTGCAAATCGTGTGGGTCCCATCTCTACCAATTATTTTATAATATTATTTAAGGTTTAACAAATCACCTATGGTAATAGAGCCAGTAGTTTTGCGGGCCACGAGATCGGACGGTTATGATTGCATGATTTGGTAGAGATCAAGGGTTATTATAAAAACGAGATTTCTTGCTTGATAGCAACGTGGGACGGCCAATAATGGCGGTGGCTTTGAGCCTTTCACTCGGTTGTGCGAGACTTGCATGGATTGACTTGAGCCCATCACGTCATTATCACCGACAAAATTATTAGCGCCTAATTATATTTAATTAGCCTTTTTTAATTATGTATCAAAAACAAATGTGATGTAAACAAAATTATAAAACTTGATTAGTTATAAAAATTGACAATTTTTAACTACTCCGTGTATTTATATATGTCATGATTAAATTAATTATTTATTGTTTTCATGTAATTTATTTTTTAGTATTTAAAATCAATTTAATTAAAATTAGATTAATTGAACAAAATAATATATTCAACAAAATTATTAAAGATAATATATATATATATATATATATATATATACTTAGGGTCATTTTATTTTCTTAAAAAGAAATATAGAGTAGAAGAAATGTGTAAAATAAAATTATATTATATTTAAAATATTTTTGAATTATTTGATTTAGTGTAAAATAAATGTAGAAGATTATTTTGTTGTTTTATTTAAAGTAAAATGAATTTAGTATAAACCTCAGTGTTGCCGACAACAATCAATTATTTGTGGGTGATAGGCGTCGTCAAATGACGACATCAACACTGATAACAATATACAATAGCGTGTAACAGTGGGTTGGCAACAGCGAAAGGCGATGCTTTACTCGTGATGTACTTTAAATTTTGTCCAAACAAATAAGATGAATTTTAAATGTATTGAAAAAATGAGCTGAAGGAAGAATTTCAAAACTTCAAAATTTTATGATGCATTCCTCCTTTTAATAAAATCAAACAACTAAATTTGAACAGTCATTTTATTTTAGATTTTTTTTCGTCAAACTAAATAACCCCTAAATATGAAAGATAGAAGTAAATAATAGAGTGTTTTCTCTTCAATTAAGAGCCTTACATAGGGGTGAAAATGAGTTGAGCATCTGCCTAATCGAGCTAAGTTTGTTTAGCTTTTATTGTGCTCAGCTCAAGCTCGAGCTCGACTTGATTGTTGAGCTATATTTCTTAGTTTTAAATTAAAAAAAATCAATTTTTGAAGATTTTATTTTTTTATTATAGAATTAATTTAAATTAATTATTAAATATATTTTAGTTTAATCAAGTGAATAAACGAGCTTTCGAGCCCAACTAGGCTTGAGCTCAAGCTCGTTTAATATACGAGCTCAAATATAGGTTCGAGCTCAAACTCGTGGCTTGATAAGCTCAACTCACGAGCTCGATCTGACTCATGAGCCAATTTGACTCACTTACACCCCTAACCTCACATTCATAGCACACATTGACCCCTAACAGATTATCATTTGAGATTGTATCACTAGCAAAAACACATAAACTACACAAGTATGCTAGTAATGCTACTATAATTATTATGATAACTAAGTACCATTTTAAGTTCCTTTGAATTTTGTTTTCAACTTATTATTATTATTATTATTATTATTATTATTATTATTATTATTATTATTATTATGTTCTTATATAAAATAAAAATATAATCGACAATTTTATATATTTATTATTTTACAAAATAAAAAAATTCATGTGGCGTTATCCATTCCTATTAGAGCTTATATATCATCTTCTTGCTGCATGGACCTACCGAAATTACTCTAAAATAAATATTTCAAAATTTTGTGCAATATTACTTAAGAAAAGAAGAGATAATATATTTTAACTAATACTTATTTCATAAATAAAATTATACTTAATATTATAATATAGCAAGATTTACATATATATAAGATAAATTTGTATGCATTTATATTTCTAATATTTAAATTTAATAATATAATATCATAATATTTAAATTATACTTAAATTATTTAATTTACAATAAAAAACATATATTTTCACATATTTGTTTTTGATGTCATTTAAATATTAAGATATTATAATAATAAGCCAATAAATATAAAATTTTAACTTTTAAATAAATAAATATTATGTACGTAAATCTCTTACAATATATTAATTTTATTTCATTTAACATAATCAATGCATAAGACAAAATATAGGGGTATTTTAGTAATTACATCGATCAAGAAAACGAAACTTGCTTAGCGAGAGAGATCTCCGTTACGAATTTTATTAAAATCTTGCCTTCACAAGGCACAAACCTAAATAACCAATATCTTCTAGTACTGGCAAAAACGAGCTTGCTGCAGTCGGCACGTGATAAAGAGTCAGGGGCCTCTTCCTTCTTTAGCCACCATTGCTGCTCTACTGAAGATCTGAAAGCTTTTGGCTGAGAAGGCCGCAATGGAGTTGAAGATCAGTTTTTTATCCTTCAATAGCCGCAGATCCATCTCAAAGCTCGCGCATTTCGCCAGTTTTCCCATTTTTTCCCTTCTCTTCTTCAGTTTTAAGTCTATTGGTGCGTACCTAACATCGTTGATCTCCTTCTCAACCTCTATTTCCCCCTTCAATCCCTATAAAAGTTCCTTTATGGTTATTTTCTTTCTTTGATGTCGGGTTCTTTGGGGTTTCATTGATCCGGCAATTTTGCCTAGTTTCTAGAGTCCTGAGATTTTTTTGGGTATAATTTGGTTTATTTGGCTTCTCATTTTTTAAATTTGGTGACTTTGTTAAATTAAATTTACACTAAGTTCGGCATGTTTCTGCTATCTGATTGTCAGTATTCTTTCATGATACAGCTCTTTTCCTTATTTCCCTTGAATGCAACATGGTAGTTTTGTTCTTGTTGAATAACTAGTGTTTGATTTTAATATCTATTGATTAGGAAAGCACACGATTTCAGTTTCCTTCAGTAGCATATTTCAGTGCCTTAGGAAGCACTTTCTCATGATCTGAGCAAATTCTGATGGGAAAGTTTTGAATTTGTTACATGCTCTTACTTCTCTACTGTGCCTATTTCTTTAATTTCAAAGGTAGTTGAGCAACATATGAAATACAGTTTACTTTGATTTCCAATAATTGATATTTGCTCAATGAGACATTCTATATAAATATAAGTCATCGAATGGGCAAAAAATGAGTCATTTCACAGTTTCTGCATGAATTTTACTTCTGGGCGGTTTATGGAGCAATGGATAATATGTTGGAATTCTTGTTTCCATCTGAGTATTGTTTATCTTTCAAGATATGAGTAGTCTGTTCACAAGACTTGGTTTTTAAGATTAACTGCACAAGTGGCTATTATATGTTGGTTTTGATACGAAAACCTGTTTATGAGTTTGCTACAAAACTAAGTGGGTAGATAATAATTCAACTTTAGCTTTAAAGAGTTGTTTGGTAGCTAGATTTAGGTAGGATTTAACAAGGATTCAACTTAAATCTTTCCAAACAATTTTTTTTGACATTTGAATCCTTAGATATCTATAATCTTGTTTTTCCTCTAAATTCAAGATTTTATAAATCCTTTGTTGAGTTGCATTTAACTCGATCTTAGGAGAGTAAGGTGTTCTAGTCTCACAGTACTTGTGTGCATCACTGCCCTGACCTCCTTATACACAGTCGAGAGGTTTGCCTCATTGGCATGCTCCATGATTCGGACTAACTAAAAAAGAATGTCGGCCTTTCAACATCCATTGCCTTAGCCACCATAACTGGCTATGACTACTAACCGTGTGGGTAGGCAGGAGGAGATTAGAGCTATTATATTCTGAGTTCTAACTGTAGCAGGGATCTGCAATGTATTATTGTTCTGAAGAAGGGGATGTTGAAGAAGTTGCTTATCTTTTAACGCGATCGGATAATAAAAAAAATTATATAACTCTGCAATAGTTAATTAAATTGCTTAAACAAACTATGCTTATAAATGTATGGTGATGTACTTTTTGGGTCAAATCTTATAATCTTTAAATCATTAATCCTTCAACAACGAAAAAAGAAGCCTAACAATTTATCAGAATTTAGCCAGATTTAAAAGTTGTATTTCCAAACTATTTTCAGGATTTATACTCCAGAATTTACTAATTCCTACTTGAATTAAATCTTTCATGTTGGCAAACAACCTTTAATAGTTTGGTTTTTCACACTCTAAACAGTGCCTTGAATTTTACTAAAGGAGACTTGATACATCTGAGATTACAAACATCTATTCCCTTTTTTGTTGCTTGAAAAACATTAAGGAACTATTTACACATTTGAAAAAAAAAATCTTTTACTGCTTACAGAAGCTTTTGACCCCCTTGACCCCAATGGAAACATAACCATCAAATGGGATGTAATGCAATGGACACCAGATGGCTATGTTGTAAGTACAAAACATCAGTTTTTGTGAATTTATTTCATTATGTAATTGATAAATCTTAGTTTTCTCGATGCTTTCAATACAATATCAAAAGCAATAATCTTAAACAACATTGCATGAACTTTCAGGCTGTCGTTACGATAAACAACTACCAGCAATACCGCCACATCCAATCACCTGGCTGGATATTAGGCTGGACATGGGCTAAGAAAGAGGTTATATGGTCCATGGTTGGTTCACAGACCACAGAACAGGGAGATTGCTCAAAATTTAAGGGAAACATTCCCCATTGCTGCAAGAAGGATCCAACGGTTGTTGATCTCTTGCCTGGAACTCCATATAACCTGCAGATTGCTAATTGCTGCAAAGGAGGCGTGCTTAGTTCCTGGGTTCAAGATCCACCCAATGCCGTTAGTGCATTCCAGATTAGTGTTGGCTCTGCAGGGACAACCAACAAGACAGTTCGTGTGCCTAAAAATTTCACTCTCAAGGCTCCAGGGCCAGGCTATACTTGCGGTGCGGCAAAGATTGTGAAGCAAAGCCGATTTGTTTCACAAGATGGCAGGAGAACAACCCAAGCACTGAGTAAGTTAAATTTATTGGATCTAGTTTACATAATAATAATTTGTATATGTAGTTTTGCATCGTGTAATTGTTTGTTTGTTTGTTACTCTGATGATTAGGGTGTTTGAGGAGCTTTATACTGATACACGTAATCAAAATGAATCCTTCTGCTAATCTCTTTGTTCCTTTGTTTGTTTGGGATGGGAATAAGAAGTGTTTAAATGGTGAATGCTAGTTAAGAATGCATAGGTTCATAATAAATCTTATGATGTTTTAGAATATGTTTCTGCATGATGAGCCCATAGGATACACATGAGGAACCTCATAATTTTTTAAAGGCCAAAATTAGGTCATGACAGGTCAAATGTCATCAAATCCAACCTTTGGTGCATGGCTGCTTTATTTTTGCTCGTTCCACAAAACACTTGTGAGTCCTGACAGATACAGCCTTATTTTCTTCTTCATTTCTAGGAAAAGCATTTTTTTTTAAATTTCCCTTTCTCTTTTTTCTTTTTTTTTTCTTTTCTTTTCTTTATATAATAATAATATAGAGGTAGGGAGAGAGAGCTTCTACAGGTGATGGTAGAATGACCATGGCTTGGGGTTTGTGAGTGGGCTGTGGGCTGATTTGGGTGTAAAAGAGTTGTATTGAAGTGGGTTGTTTGGTGGATTGATGGGCCGTGTGGAGTGACCGGAGATGTTTCAAAGGAGTGGGAATTTAGTTGCTGTGAGGTAGAGGCATATTTCAGTCTGTTGTGAGCGGCTAAGGAATGGAGCAGAGAGTTTGGAGCGGGTGGATCTCACGTGAAACGTTGGGTAGAAAGGATGCTTGCAGCTTGTTGTGGACGAGGAGCTATTTCGGTCACTGGATGGGAGGTCTGTAGGGTGGATCGAGCTGATCGACAGGGAGGGTCTTGGGAGATCGGAGGATTTTCAATTCTATAGGAGATCGGGTTGGTTGAAGGAATCGGGTGGAAGGGGTTCGGTTGAGTGCAGGGAGTTCAGTTGCAGGCTGATGGCTGATAGGGAAGAGAGATTGGGTGAGGTGTGAGGATGTAGCAGCTTCGACGGGTTATGAGAGGTCGGAGTGTCTAATCAACACAGATAGAGAGTAGGTCGAGTAGAGAGGAAGGTGTCAGACATTGGATGCTCGAACAGGGAAGAGGAAGAGGTCGGGGTTTCGCGCGAGCAGGGAGGATACGGAAGTGGAGGTTTGGCGGGTATGGTGAAGTCGAATGGGAGGTTCGTGCAGGGAGGTTCGAATGGCTGGAGGGGCGTGAGGTAGATCGAAAGTAGCGGCTGCGGATTTGAGGGACTATAGGTGTGGCATCAGAAGGGTCTGGATCGATTGGAGGAGTCCGATCGAGCTGTGCGGACACATCAGGATGATTGGGAGGTTAAACCAGGCATATGGGTTGTGGAGATCATGACTGGGAAAGGGTCTTCGATCGGAGGGAGCAAGGATGCTTGCGTGAGGTGCGATTGAGCCAGTCGATTTGAGGAGCACGGTATTAGAGGGGAAGGCTGGATCACGAGGTGGAGTCATTAAAGTCGAAGAAAGCCTCCACATTTTAATGACCGAAGCTTGAGCGCAATCGAGGAGTGAATTGCAGACTGTTTTGGCGCTGTTTGACAGGAACTTCAGCGGGATTTCGGCAGGATTCCCGGAGAAGTGAACAGAGTCGGCGAATACGGGTATTTTTTGATTGATTTGATTTTTATTTTTGATTTATTTTATTTTATTTTAATTATTATTAATAATAATGATAAAAATAATATTATTATTATCATTATTATTTAAAATGGCAGAAATGAAACGATGAATTAATGCGCCTTGATTTGCGTGTTATTTCCTTGAAATTCATGTTGTCGCTTCAGAATATGCGTCGATTTCCTCGAGCGAATTTAATTTGGCAAAATTATCATTTTTTAGGTGACTCAGATGTTCTGAATGCAACAACGAAGTTCATTTTACGATCAGATGCCTTTTGGGCATCATCGCGCATCATTTTCGGGTGTCGGTCACGATTTTGACCTTTCTCGCTCGATTCGACTGCAACGTGGTCCCTCTTAGGTAAATTTGATGCTCTGATTGCAACGGCGTAGTCTGTTTGACGATCGGAGGTCATTTGACAATTTAATTGGCGCGTCGCGCTGATCGACCGTCACTTGAATCGCCGATTTCACTCTTTTCGTGCGTTTTTAGCATATGGGTCAACAAATGTCTCTTAACAAATATGGTGTGCATTTAGAGCATGCCACATTTGTTGTAACGCTATTGACTGTCATTTGTAACTTTTCTTTTACCCACTTAGCCTTGTTATATTTGTATCTGACACATTTTCACATTCTCTTGCACAGAAAAAATATTTCGTTGGCAGAGGTCCGACGACTTGCCTCCTAGCGAGCCTAACGAGTTTATCATCTGGGATCCCATTGACAAGCAAAATCCTCGAGGAGATGTTGTCAAGGACAGACTTGAGCAGCACAAGGACATATTGCGGGAGTGTGATATCTTTCACAGCTTCTTCGCATTGTCTCCTATGCTACCAGTATGTCCCTTAGACTCTGTTGCATTTGAGGATCCTAGTTAGTGGATGAGTTGTCTCAAGCTAAAACATGGAGAGTATAACCCGCTGGACAGTACCGTTGGTCAGATTAGCTGTAGCATGTGTGACAATTTGCAGCCCGCCGCTGACACTGTTGAGTAGACAGGGCAGTCTAGGTTGCTGAGTCACTGTCAGCTACAGTCAGCGTCCTTAGAGTGGTCACGAGATTCGTTAGTTGGAGAAATCCAGAGTCCCATTGGAGGATATGTTCATTGGGCCAGATACGTGCTGCAGGCCCACAGACACTTTGCAGGAGGCCGGGATTTACAAGGTAGTATATGCCTCCCTGTTTGACTTCGGGCGCATCCCTTTTTCTTGGGCTCGTGGTTTGGTAGAGTTCTAGGACACTGGAAGCAACACCTACTGGATCGGGCCAGAGGAGCTGACAATTACTCTGTAGGAGCTATAGGTAGTGTCTGGGTTGTCTGTGTTCGATCACCATTTTGAGGAGTGCGTTCCTCCTGACGAAGAGTTTTTTTGTAGAGGAACTTCAGCAGAGGGACAAAGGAGAGAGAGATTAGTCTTGCCAGATGTTTACCCTGGCCTCCTTCGACACTACCACCAGACCTGCCAATCATCAAGTTTGTCAACATGTGCCCGAGCTGCCATGCCTGTGAATATTTGAGTCCGCAACATCCTTCAGGAGGTCTACTTGTCCCGTATCATTACGCTGCTTCATAATCCATTCAGTTTTTTGTTTACAGTACGAGGATCTTTTATCAGAGGAGACTGTCGAGCCGTCCACCTCAGTTGATTACCTGTCTCCTGCGCTACCAGACATGGATGAGGATTTGTTTCTTGCGAGGTTCTTGGCCACATGGTTGTGCACCTTTGTGCTTCTGCTCAGAGCAGAGTCTATACAATACAACATTCTTCTGCTTTGCAAGCTTGCACCAGCTAATAAAACAAAAAGAGTACATTGTTCTTTGCAAAGGATTGAGATCTTTCTCCTAAATAAATGCCTAAAGGGGAAGTTGACAGCCTTGCTCAGTTCCTTCTAAAGACTGGGTATTTTGCACTTCTAAGATCTGAACAAAGCAATAGAAATATCAGTAGAAAGAGAGGAGAAAGACTATACAAGTATATGTAAAGCTATGAAAAATGGTGTGTACATGAGCTAAGATCTCCCGCAATAACTAACTAACTGGTGTCCTGTTCTTCCTGGAACCTACGTAGAGCAACTAGGGTATCGATAAAGCAACAAAAAATTATGAAAGCCATAAAAAGGGTGTGTACCTGAGCTGAGGTCTCTTGCAATAGCTAACCAACTAGTGTCATGCTCCTCTTAGAACCTACGTAGAGCAACAGTGGTACCGGTAAAACAATAAAAAAATTGTGAAAGCTACAAAAAAGGAAAGGGCGTACCTGAGCTGGAGAGAATTGTAGCAAACATGGAGTAGCAAAATTCTACTAACTAGTGAGCTTGCAAAGCTCAAGAAAACTCTAAATGACATTCACAACTTTCCCCAAAGATAGGAGGCATTTTAAATATTTATTTCGATCGACATTGTGCCACGCGCCGAGATTTTCAAATAAATATTTAAAATCTTCTGTGATATTGCCAACATCATCAAAATGCAACCAAGGGAGAGAAGAGTGAAAGAAAATCCTTCATAAAATAAAGTAAAAGAAATAAGAAACACAATCAAAAAGTAAAAATAACTGAGTACATCTCATAAGAAATAAGAAAGGGGGAAGACGTGTTAGAGGAGACGAGTCTGTAGATCCCTTAGTTGCGCGACAATCTCAGTCAAAGTCTAGTATTCAGCCTCAGCAGCATAAAGTTTCTCTACAGCTTGGGTTAGTCCGCTTCAGCATCTAACAAGGCCTGATGTAGCATCTGATTGCGCTGCTGCTCTCCCCTAGTGATGCGATCCCATCAATCGCGCCCCTCCTGTAAGATGCTCTTCCGAGACATCACTTCCTTGATGTCCTTCCAGAGGTTCTTCACACGAGATGACATCCCATCTATCTCACTGGCCATGCTGGATGAACTCTGGCTGTGCCTCCTAAGAGTCTCAGTGCTTTTGTCGAACTGGTCATGTGTAATGTCGGCAGCTGAGGTGGACAAATCTGAAAAACACCTAAGTACTTAAAGCAAAATAGACATTTACCTTCCGCACCAGTTTGCCAAGGTAGAAAAATTTGAAAATCACTTCAGCTCACAAAAAGCAAATGTCTGGTCGAAAATATCACTAGGATTCATTCTTAAACCGTCTCTTGTCAGTAAGGACATGACATGTCTTCTAATCGGTGGTATCGTCGCTAAATGGCACCACAAGTAAACGGTTATGACCGGGACTCTGACCGGGTGGTTTTGCTACTAAATGGCATCATTAAATTATGGTCATGGCCAGAGCCCGTATATTCCCCAACGGCGTTAAATTATTGAGTAACGAATCAATATGATATAATCGATAGGGCACAAAACCCTTTGTTAGCTAATGTGGATTCAAATTTGTCCCCTTAGACAAACATTCAACCCAGGTCTAGATGGTATCCTTGAACGAAGCAACCCATGGTTGCCGATGAGGATCCTTCAGTCAGGTTGGGTCGATTACGTCCTCTGACTAAATAGACTAGGGACCATGATGACCCGGGATGACGGAATTATGGGATCTTGATCGAGTCTATCATCATTCCCTCACCATCCACTTCAAGTACAAGGTGGTGAATTTCTAATTTTAAATATTAAAATTTCAAATATCTAGATCATGCTACTACTATACGCCAGATACTACGCATCTGTTTGACGACTAGCCTTAATCGAAAGTTCTCTCTCGTTATCGAGAGGGGTAATTAACTATAGGGGCTTGCTCCTATAGGATGCCTAAACTCAGATCATAAAATCCTCGCAAAATGAGGGCGAAATCTCTGGGTAATGTCTTATCTAAAAATCCAATATGCCTTCTGAAAATTTACCTCGGAATCTACTCATTAAAATTCTCCTCGATAACTCTAGAAAAAGGAAAGGGGACGCAAAGAGGCCGGGGCGCGAATTTTTGGAGCTGACAAAGCATTAATGTTCTATGATCCTGCATAGGGCTCAGACTATTAAAGTATCTTACATATTTGAGGAATGCTTTTGTTTTATGGTTGAAACTTAGATATCTCTCAATAATGAGAATCAAAATATGCATTATGTTTATGTGCTTTTGAATTCCATCTAAGCTTACTCTCATTAGTTTCTTGATAGTTTATGAAAACAAATCATATTTCATATTAGAAAGCTGAAAGGTCTGCTATTTTGTTTCAGTGACATGGAACGTTACATGCACCTATTCCCAATTCCTTTCTCAGAAGACCCCTTCATGCTGTGTCTCTCTCTCATCCTTCTACAATGATACAATTGTTGACTGCCCAACATGTTCCTGTGGCTGCCAAAACAACATAACCCAACCTGGGAGCTGTGTAGAGTAAGAAGCTGTTATGCTCATATCTTAGAATCTTTTACCTTCAAGTACAATTACAGTGTAGAGAATAACCTGAATGCCTCTTTTTTCATCTATATCTCAGGGGAGATTCTCCTTATCTCGCTTCTGTGGTCAATGGCCCTGGAAAAAGCAGCCTTGTACCGTTAGTTCAGTGCACATCTCATATGTGCCCTGTGAGGATTCACTGGCATGTTAAGCTCAACTACAAAGAATATTGGCGAGCGAAAATCACAATTACTAATTTCAACTACAGGATGAACTACTCACAGTGGAACCTAGTTGTCCAGCATCCTAATTTTGATAATATCACACAAATCTTTAGCTTCGATTACAAGTCTCTTACTCCTTATGGTGGCATAAGTACGTACTGAAACCTTGATCTCCAGACAAAAAATTTTAGTTTGGGTGCGTAATAATTGTTCTATTTGCCTATTTGATTTCATAGATGATACTGCAATGCTATGGGGGATGAAGTACTACAATGACCTGCTCATGGAAGCTGGTCCTGCTGGAAATGTTCAATCTGAGCTGCTTTTCCGCAAGGATGCATCGACCTTCACTTTCCAGAAGGGATGGGCGTTCCCTCGACGAATATACTTCAATGGTGACATTTGTGTGATGCCAGCTCCAGATGCATATCCATGGCTGCCAAATACAGGTCCTTTATCTTTTAGACCAATGCTTCTTCGATTGCTGCTCTTCTGGACAACTTTGGCATGCTTATTCATTTATGTGTAGGAGAAATACAATACTGTGAAAATTTTCCGTCTTGGTCTAGTCTTCTGTTTCTGTTCTGCAAGCTCATGAGGTTAGATAAGTTGTAAGCATTTTCTTATTTGTATATTAGTGATTTAAGTAAAATTAGAGTCTGATTACTGCAATAGTTGATTGTGATAAAGGAAAAAAAGGTACTGTATTTCAACTAGGGCCTAAGGAGACTTGTTTGGGATAGCTTTCTTATTGCTTTTTAAAATAATTTTCAATATAAAAATTTCTAATTCAAAATTTTTTTGTACTAAAAAATTATTTTAGAAAGAAATAAGAAAGCTGTCTCAAATGATTGATTCAGATAATGCTCATTCTCGGTTATATTTGTGAATATGCTTATTTTTGGATGCAAATGCTCGTCTAATTATGACTTAATTTTTTATTTGGCGGCTTTTTCCTTATTAATTATCAAATTTTTTATAGTTTATATATTTTAAAAACTATTTATATTATTATTAAATATATAAACATGATGAGAGTATCAAATAAACAGTTAGATTTAAATATTTTTTATTATATTTTAAGTTTCATCAAATAATTTTGTTTTCAAAATTCCTCAAATTTGGATCTACATACCAGAACAACAAACCTTTATCTCGCAGCGTAGGTCGGCTAAGAGATTTCATACAAGAAATTTCATAGAAGAAATAGGAGGTGATATATCTCTCTGTAAAGAAATCGAACAAATTGGGCCACAGCCAATGGGGCAAAAAAACTTTGGACAAGAAGAAAGATTGAAATGAAAATTAGGGCTTAGTTCGGTTGAGTCATTTCAATCTTTTCGGCAGTCGCAATTCAAAATCAGCTGCAAAACTAACCAAAAAATTTACTGGTGGCATGCCGGCAATATAAGCCGTCAAAAACTTCAGCAACCCTAACTCTCCGACAATAGCCGCTGCAATTTCGCCGGTTTTTTGGGTATTCTGTTCATTGGTGACGCTCGATCTATTTAATTATTGCTTAAAAGAATTCAGGTCACATGTAATAAGTCATTTCTCTTTTGTATTAGCATTTTTTTTAATTATTGGTGTATTTTTTTGGAATATTCTTTAGAAGAATATTTATGTGAGGTTGTCCTCAAAAGGTATTCTTATGCACCGAGGTTTAGGGTGATTGGTGGGTGAGCACAGTTGGGAACTCCACATCTCGGGTTCGAATCCTCTCTAGTACGGTCTCACCTCTTCAGTGGGGCAAAACAAGTGTGGGCCTGATGTCGGTGGATGGTCTCGTTAAATTCCACCGAGGGATTACACTGTCAAGTGTTCCCTTTAGAGTGACAGAGGGTAGATACCCCCGTTCCAAAAAAAAAAAGGTATTCTTTGCTTATCAACGAAGTAATAATTTTTAACTACTAATTGTTGTGTAGAAAATTTTAAGTCTGGAGGAAACCTAGGCATAATATAGGCTTACGGTCGGATCATGTAAAAATTTGTGTGTTCATATGTGATTTTGTCCTTTTGACTTCATATTTATTGCATGTATTTTATTTATTTTTAGCATCATAATCTTTTTGCTAATCTTTTTGCAGTAAAAATATTATTAAGCATGTGTAAAAGTTTTTCTTAAAGCTCAATTTCTGAGGTGATTGAGTGTTCTTATAACATGTTGATTATTGAAACATCATCAAAAATTATTTTGATCAGGTATGAATCTCCAGATATATTTAAATTAGAAGTTTCCAAAATTAAATTTAGGATCATCCAAACTCCAATCTCAGCAAACTTATAGTCAAACTGAACATTTTAGCAAGACGAACCCAACGACGCCAAAATTGGTCTAATCCGTGCCCAAATGGGCTCAAATCAAGGGCTTAAAGCATATTGGGAAGATTCAAAATATTAATTGGATGACTAAATGATCTCCAAATTAGAGATGCTTATAGTTGAATCAAGCGGTTCGACGAGACAAATCCGACGAGCCCAAGACCACTCATTTTAACATCATCAAGGCACCTAAATGTTAAATGAACGCTTCATGATTAAGGAAATTAATATGGGCCGTATGATAGTATTTTGGATTATGGTTCAAATTACAAAAATGTCCATTCAAAAAACTTATAAATTGGGTCCCACTCTTCACATGAGAGGAGAGGATTCCATTTGTTTAATCCACATCTTCTTTAACAGTGAAGACAGGGGGATTCATATATCACTTACTACATAACAAATTTTCCAATGAAGTCAAACCCCATTGTTTTTTCCCTTTCTGGATTCACCAAGTAAAAAAATTCTGATCTTACTACTTTTATTTGTGTGTGCTAAATTTTATATAATGCTAAAATGTAAAATACGTACTCTGCCGTCTCAAATTTCTTAGCACGTAATAATTATATTTTGCATATTTCTCTTCAGTAATTTTGCTTAGAAAGAAATAATCTCTTGATCTTCTTCCTCTGTGATATGTCACTAAAAATTGTCTTGATCGTGCACGAATCTCAAGGCGCATTCAAGTTGGAAAATTTCAAAATTAATTTAGGACCATCTGAACTCCAATTTCAACAAACTTATAATTAAATTGAATGTCTCAAAGAGACGAAGCCAACGACACCAAAATCGATCCAATCCGAGCCCAAATGGGTCCAATTCGGGGGCCCAAAACTCATTTGGAAGGTTCGAAGCCTAAATTGGATAATCAAATGGTATCCAAATATAACATGCTTATAATCGAATCAAACAGCTCGATGAGATGAATCCAACAAGCCTAAGATTTCTTAATTCCGACATCATTTGGGCACATAAATGCTTGGCAAACGCTCTATAATCGAGGGGATTAATATGGGCTATTGATGGAGCACTCAAAATCTGCCACAGATCTTCTCCATATTTATGGGGCATGACACTCTCAAAAATCTATAAATACACGCCCCCACCCCCTGCGCGCACTTCTCACATGAGGAAGGTGCTTGGAGTTTAGACCTTTGGGTGGAGGTTGGAGAGAGCTCTAAGGATTCAAGAGCTTCAGCACCATCACTAACGAACCTCCGTCGGACTTCCACCTGACCATCGTCGGACCACCACCTAGTCGCAGATCGCAGTCGACTTCCACCCGACCGTCAACGGCCACCAGACTACGTCCCGACCACAAACTGCCGCAGAACTTTCACTCGGCCGCCGATCGCCGTCGAACTTTCCCCCAACCATCGTCGTATCACAACCCGACTGCCGACTGCTGCCGAAGTACCACCCGGCCATCGCCGTCGCTGGACTTTCTCTCGACAATCTTTAGACCACCAGCTGGTCACCGATAGCCATGGACCACTGTCCGGTTGCCAACTGCCGCCCAACCACCACATGGTCTCGCCAACAACCGTCGTTGTCGACTACTATCCTTCTAACCATCATCGCTCGCCGACTAGGATCCTTCCGACCTCCTTTCGATCACAGACAAGGGTCCCTCTAGCCACTATCTCCTCTCGACTATGGTCCCTTCAACCACCATCTCCTGCTAACTACAGTCCTTCCGACCTCCCGTCGCCCGTCGACTATGGTCCCTCCGACCTCCATCGCCTGCCAACTACGGTCTCTCTAACCTCTTGTCAACCATCGACTAGGTTCCCTCTTACCACTATCTCCCACTGACTATATTTCCTACGACCTCTGTCGCCTGCCGACTATAATCCCTTCAACCATCGTCCCCTGACGACCATGGTCCCTCTGACTTCCCGTCGACTGCCGACTACGGTTCCATTGACCTCCGACCTCCATCGCCTGCGGACTACGGTCCCTTCGACCACCGTTGCTCGCCAACTATGATCCCTTCGACCTCCCATCGACCATCGACTAAGATCCCTCTTATTACTATCGCCTGCCGACTATGGTCCTTACAACCTACGCCACCTGTCGACTACGATCCCTCAGACCACCTTCACCAGCCGACTATAATCTCTCATACCAACATCGCCTGCCGACTATGGTCCCTACGACCTCCGCCACCTACTTACTACGGTTCCTTGGACCATCATCGCCCACCGAGTACGATCCGTCCATCCACTATTGCCCGCCGACTATATTCCCTCCAACCATCGTCAGCCGACTATAATCCTGCTGGCCGAATGAACAGGCCCGCACTCTCTTAAGAACAACTCTCATATCATTAGATTCTTCAAACTACCACATTGTAATGTGCTCTATATGATGTATATTTACTACATCAAACCAAGGCCTTCCCCCTATAGAAGGGCCTCATTTGTAATCAACAATAAACACTATTGGAATCATTTTAATTGCGTCAGGCCCCGTAGTTTTTCCCCTTATCAGGATTTTTCACATAAAATTATTGGTATCTCTTATGACTCTCGCCCCCTCTCTCTTTATCTATATGTATGCTAGATCTTCGTTCAAAGCTAAGACATTAAGCTATTTATCTCTCTAAAATTAAATTCTTTCTTATGGAACTTGCACTAAAATGGTGTGAACACAATATATATATATATATATATATATATATATATATATATATATATATATAATTTCCCATATTTCTTACACAAACACAAATTGAATGTGAAAATTACTCTCATATACTTGAAACCGTTAAAATATATTTTTTCTGTTCTTTTTTTTTTCTCTAATTGAGATAACTTTCTTATTTCTTTACTGTGATTTTTAAATTGTAACTGTCCTTTTTAAATTGTGATCATATTTTTTATTTGACTATTATTTTTATTTACTTAAACAAATCTGTATTAAAAAATTACTTCTATAATATTTTTTTAAAAAAATTATTTTTCTCACAATATAATCGAGAGATTCATCTCTTCAATTGGTCCATCACTGTACATTCAAAAATTTCCAAACATAATTTGAGTTCTTAATTTAAGCTCATTTGGAGTTGGTTCAGACCATTTGTAGCATCGAGAGATTCATCTCATCAAAAAGCTCAATTCAAATATAAGTTTCTAAAATCACAAATCTGCATTAGATTGAATTTCATAATTCATTAAAAAAATAAAGCATATAAAGTCATTATTATCAGTGCTTGGAAGTTTTTTGTTATATTGTTAAAATTGTTGTTTCATGGTAGGGCCTCTGCTTTAGCCAGAACCATATAGTCTTTTTTTACAGTTTTCTATAGCCCCATTTGCTTTTCAGACAATCTCTCCCTCTACAATTCTCGATCTGCTCCACTGAGATGCCCAATTCTTTGTCAACAAGAATCCCATCTCTTGTTCCTGCAGCTGAATATCACGCCAGGCATCACAGAAGGCAGATTTTGGATCAAACACAAAAACCAATCACATTCTCTTAACAATCTAGAAAAATAGCACAAATTTCAAGAGTACAGGGAGGTGTATATATATATATATATATATATATATATATATATTAAAATAAAAATCAAATAAAATAAGAAAATAAAAAATAAAGGGGAAAAGGGATACTCAAATAATGTAAAACCCGAAATCGGCGATCGTAAGTGTTGCACGCATCTCGATGAGCCACGACGAGATTTAAACGAATTTTCAAAGTCGTCGGATTTTGACGAAATTAATTTTATAAAATTCTACGCAAAATTTCGAGCAAATTGGTAGGAAGAACCTATAATGAATTTTGCTTAAATTGGAAGTTAAAAATTATAGAAGTTTCATTATACCTAAAGTACCCTTAATAATATTAAAACGAAATAAGAAATGTAACGGCATTTAGGTACTTTGGAATATCCCTAACTCCCTAAATAATGAAGAGTTAGGGATATTTACAAATTTCACATGTTCATATTTATAAATGTTCCTATTTACTCCATTTTCACATGTTATATTTACATTCATATTATTGTGTTTATTGTTAAGGAAAAATTAAACTTGTAGAATAAAACATAAGGCATATGATTGTAGGAATATTTTCATATTTTTATGGCATGTCCTTTAACTGAAATTTAGATAAACATGAGGGCATTCGAAACACATATGAAGTTCTGAATGACTTAATCCCTATGATATATATTATGATTGCATGTGCATGTTGATCCGGAGTACCAAATGGTGAATGGATTCTTTTTAGTCAATGGTCAAGGTGTTCTTCGGAGCCAATGATAAAGGGGTTCTTCGGAGCCAATAGTAAAGGGGTTCTTCGGAGCCAATGGTAAAGGAATGGCCAAATTTGACTGTATACCTGATCAGTACAAAACACTAGTACTTCCGGGACGGGTGTATTATATTATAATTAAGCATTTATTGCATTTAAAGAAAGATTATGAATAAAGAAAAAATTATGAAGAATGAAAAAGTTTAAGAAAAAAGTTCAAGAAAACTAAGTATAAAAAATGTTATACAGTATGTAAGCATATCAAATGTCTAGTATGATCTTTTATTTATTTTAATTTCATGCATAGCATCATATTTTTATTGTTTCATGAATTTATATTAAATACATATTACCTGCTGAGCGTTAGCTCACCCCTGTTTGTGGGAATGTTTTTCAGGAGAGACTGCTAGAGAGTGATTGCTGAAAGACCGATTACCTACCATCATAGAGGATCCCAGGATAACAGGTTTTTATGATCATGTCATGTAATGCGTTGGTTGTTGTATCATGGACTAATGTAATGTTTGAAGTTTATATTTTAAGTGATTTTAAGTTTTGATGTATTAGGGATATTTCAGTTTGGATGTTTAGTGGCTCTTTCTTATATTATTATTGGATGATATTTATGTTTATGTCATTTATGAAATGAAACTTTTATGATATGAAAGTTATAAGTGTTCTCCGTACAACCGTTTGTTCCTGCCCCGTTAATTCGAGCTAGTCGGGCCGGGTTGTGACAAATAAGCATCGCAAACGACAGTTAGAAAATTCGAAGACCAATTTCGGGACCCGACAACATCCCGAAGCCCTCGACCGTTAACTACCTTTCCGGCTGGGCGGAATTGAAATGGCAAGTGCCCTCTCAACCTTCCCTCGCGGGGAGGGGGCGCTGGAAGCCTGCTGGATTTTCGAGGGGAATAAAAACTACATTTTAAAATAAATTAAATCACTGAATCAACAGGTCGCGCGCAATAAGGATCATCAAAGACCAATTCTGAGACCCAGCAACATCCCGAAGCTCTCGGCTGTTGACTATCTTTTCGGCTGAGCGGGTTTGAAAGGGCAAGTGCCCTCCCTACCTCCCTTCGCGGGGAGGGGACCCTGAGAGGCTGCTGAAATTTAAAACAAATCAAAGGGCCCGCATAATTAATTAAAAAAATGAAATTTTATGAATTTTTAATTAATTTGAAATAAAAAAAATTATGATACATACAGAGTGAGCTTTTAATCAGGATCTCGCACTCCAAGAAATAGCTAATATATTTGAGCCATTATCAAATCATTAATGATATTGATTTCTATTGAGATTCAAATAGA
Source organism: Dendrobium chrysotoxum (assembly GCA_019925795.1). NCBI lineage: Eukaryota > Viridiplantae > Streptophyta > Magnoliopsida > Asparagales > Orchidaceae > Dendrobium > Dendrobium chrysotoxum. The sequence continues at coordinate 27,571,435 of CM034311.1, forward strand.
ATCTGCTGATGTTGGATTATCTTATTAAATATTCAAAATTTTAAATCAACATTAGTTCAAAAGCTCTTAAACCATTAATTTCTAAGAAGCCATCACGTTGCAATATGTTTAAAATTAATTATTAAAGGACGCTATACTCTTGAGTGATGAGTGGTAAAACTTTCATGGACCTATACCAATCTTCTAAAGATCTTGACCAAGAACATGACCCTTCAATTAAGTTAGAGAATTGATAGATTGGAGGGTTCTGACTTTTCCAATTTTCTAATAAACTGCAATGAAGTTATGATGATCAAAGGAAATGATTAGTATTTCTAATGATTTTGAAATTTTTATGTTGTAATATAACAAGATGATGCTCACCAGTTATTCTTTTGAATGCCACATCCATATCTTAATAGGAGCCTCACTTGGCTTCTTTCTATCACTCTTCCACGATAGTTATCATCATTCTATCAGAAAGAGGCATATTATAAATATATGAGGGGAAAGGGTCTTATTGATCTAGAAAGCTATTAGCTATGTCATAATACTAAGAGCTTGATGATCACTTGCTACTTCAAAAAATATGTAAATGTAATGAAGCTATAATTCATTTATTTGTATGAAAGTGAGTTGAAAATGCCACCGGATCCGCAACGCTACTTATACAAGCAGACAGAAAATAAACTTGAAAATACACTTGAAAATAAACACCCTGCATGTGCTCCGATAAACGTGTTAAAGTTACAAACACAGAAGTCTGAGAATGCTGCGCAGGGTCAAATGCTTATTAATATAACATTCTATTTTTAAACTAAACATAACCCGCATGTGCTCCGATACACATATGATTCCAAAATTCAATGGTCCAAGAATGTTGCGTGAGTCAAAACTCAAATCTCATCCTCATCCTCGAAAGGACTGGAGTCGACAGAACTTAATTCATAAAATGCCTATCAAATTCCTACAAAAATAAAAAGTGATTTTTAACGTCACCCCGATGATGGCCGTGTTGAAGAAAATTCTCAACCGGAGGGGTCAAATCACAAATCCAATAAAAGTCTAAACCCCCAAAATGAAATTTATCGCCTAAAAACTTAAAACTAAAACTCATCCAACTCCTGAAAACGTTTATCGAGGGTGATAAATTTGAAATTAACCTCAGCTCACAAATAGCGATTGTTGTGTCGGGTATATCACTAAGATTCATCCTCAAATAATATCTTGTCAGCAAGGACGTGGCACATGCCCTCTGATCGGATGGTTTTGTCACAAAATGACATCATTATATTACGATCACAGCCAAAGCTCGTATGTTCCCTAACGACGTCAAACCTTGAGTAATAAATCATAGGATATATTCGATAGGCATAAAGCCCTCTATCAGCTAAGGTGGATTCAGATCTATCCTTTAGACAAACACCAACCCGGGTCTACAAGGTATTCTTGGACGAAACAACCCATGGCTACCGATAAGGTGCCTTCTGTTAGGTTGGGTCGATTACCTCCTCTTTCTAAGTAGACCATGGACCATGACAGCCCGGGACGACAGAACCATGGGATCTTGATCGGGCTCGTCTTCATTTCTCCCATCACATGTTCTAAGTTTAAAGTGATAAATTTTAAATCTCAAACTCCAAAATTCATATCCAAAGTTCAAACCCTAAAACTGTTGCTATTATACGTTGGATTTACAACCTATGCGATCTCTTTAACAACAAGCCTTAATCAAAAGTTCTCTCTTGTTATTAAGAGGGGTAATTAACTATAGGGGCTTGCGCCTATAGAAAACCAGAACTCATATCATAAAAGTCGTCGCAAAATGAGGGCGAAATCTCTGGGTAGTGTCTTATCTAAAACCCAATCTGCCTTTTGAAAATTCACCCGGAACCTAAGCTCGTTAAAACTCCCCGCTGTCATACACAAAAAAGAAAAGAGACTGGTGCAGAGAGGCCGAGGCTCACGTGGAATTTTCGGAGCCCACATCACACGTCATTTTTGGGTATCGATCGCCGATTTTGACCATTCTCGTCCGATTCAATTGCAAGGGGCTCCCTCTTAAGCAAATTCGATGCTCCGATCGCAACGGCACAATCCGTTCAACGATTGGAAATCATTTGACTATTTAAGTGGCGCGTCGCGCCCGCCAGCCGTCATTTAAGTCACAGATTTTCGCTCTTTTGGGCGTATTTCAGTATAGGGGTCAACATCTAGATCAGTACGCGGTATTTGAGTTGAAATATTGAATTAGGCTCAATAACAATGAGAATGAAATTCGATCATCATCTATAAATATTTTTGGGTACCACCAATGTTGAATTAGGAAGAATTCTAATGACTCCTTGTTTGAACCAAAGATATGACATGATTGGAAGCGGTAGTAAACGCATGAAAAGTAAATCTCCAGTCTAGAACAAAACTTGAACTGCCATATAGTTCCAATAAACATAAACAATAATGAAAATTAATTAAATTAGAGGGCATGAAACAATAGAAGTGTATGGAACGGACCAATTTACTGAAGCTTCTTAATCCCAGGAAAGGAAGGGAGAATCGCAATAAGAGCATCACCATATCCTACAGGCTCTGCAGAGCAACCAACAAACATAATAAGCTTGCAAAGCAGCGTACATATGATTTAAAAACTGAAGTGTATTTTAGTTTCACATCCTTGCCTCCATCTTTTCTCAAGATCTTTATCACCTCACCGGAAACATCAGACTAAAATGGGTGCAATCACATAAAAGGAGTGAGAATGTCAGCTTCTCGCAAAGAATATAAGATCCTACCAAAAAATCATAGATCCAGAAAGATGCTGATTACACGCACTTCTATAGGGATCTCCCCGCCAAGCTGTTCAACATAGCAAAGAACTTGCCCTTCCTTCACCTCTTGTTTCTGTCAAAAGTATGGCTTGTTTAGTGAAGAGAAAAAGTCAAAATGGCCTCCGAACTATTTGTAAGAGGTCATTTTAGTCCTAAACTATTTAAAGTGTCCAATTTAATCCCTAAACTCTTCAAATATGATCCAAAATAATCCCACAGTTATAATTATTATTTAATTGACAAAAGTTTCACATAAAGTTCATGAATGAGGTGGAGAATGAGGCTATGTCACACATATCAAGATATATAAAAACTCATTTTCCAAAAATACCCTCATACACCATCTTATTTGTGAACTTTGTGTGAAGTTTTTATCAAATTAAACAATAATTTTAATTGTGGGACTGCTTTTAATCACATTTGCGGAGTCAAAGGACTAAGTCTGACACCTTTAATGGCTTTGAAATAAAATGGCACCCCACAAATAATTCAGAGGTCATTTTGACTATTTTCTCTTTAATGGACAATACAATTGAAAAGGCATAAATTGTCAATTCTGCGCTGAAATGCAAAAAATATAGTGATAGGGAACAGAAAACAAAGGCATATATGGTAATTTTGTAGCAACCAAGCATACACATTAATTCAATTTCACCGCTCACTAATGCATAACAATCTACCTAGAGTAATTTCATGAGCAGACTTAAAAAGTACTGGTGATATATAGTAAAATTTTCTTACCATTAATACAGTGCATTGGAATTATATTCATGTTTTGTAAATCTATAATTACTAAGGCTAATTAAAAATGAGGATCCAATTTGCCATTAAAAAAATATTAAAACTTAAAATGGATATTCATAAGGAGAAGTGTGTCCATGATTCCATGATGACAACTAAATGACCATTTTAGCCTCATAAATAAGGACAAAGACAAACATGAGATTAAATAGTATTGTATAAAATGACAAACACAATGACTTGTGACTAATGACTTGAGTAGAAATCTCATCTCACACTCCATCAGTTCCCTAGGCAACTAAGAACTCCACTCGGGAGAGTTAAAATATTTCAGAAGAAAGAACTGTAGGCCCTGACTACATTATTAAGCTAGTGAAATCCATCCCATAGGAAATCTCTAATGTAGGGTCTATATGATTTTTATTGTAAACACAGCAACTTTATTAGTATTCCTTTAAGGTGATCGTGGAAGGGTTATTTGGGTGTTGATGAAACAAATATTTAGGATTTGGACAAATTTGGTGTTGAAAGGTCTAAGCTATCAAAGGATAAATTTCCTTTTAAGGAAAATAGGGAAGAACTCCATATCAAAGTTTTAGAATATTAGGGAACTAGTTGTCACATTTTCATAGATTTTGGATAAATGATTAAAGAGTTATAATATTTTTAATCCAATTGCACATAGCAAAAAATTATCTTTGTTGAGCCTTTAGGAGGTTATGGGGAACATGAGGGAATTTTTAGGAGAGTTTTGAAAAGGCTGGATATGTATTAGGGTTGAGGAAAGCTAGGCTCAAAGCAATGTGGAGGAGATGAGAACTGTGTTGAAAAAGATAAGAAATAAATATGAGAAAAAATAACAAAGGACTCATCAAAAGCCCTAGGAGATCAATTATCAAAATTCACCAGAAAGTATAGTAGCCACCAAGCATTTCCACACTAAATTTGCACAAGTAAAAATAAATTTTATTCAATGAATAAAAAAGTACAATATAACATCATTTTAAGAATTTTCAAGCCTAGACAACTTTGGAAAGCTTTTGGAGCCAATAAGTTCCTATTATATGAACTGATAACTTATCATAACATAATTTAAACAAAATAAGAGAAATAAAATAAAATTTAAAGCTTCCAAAATTATTAAAATTCATATTAGCCAAATAAGATTAAGTAAAATGGTCATGAAATCAAACAATTTATGAAGATTTATGTTTCTTGATTGCTATGGCCCATCTATCCATCAACAGACCTTAAATTAAATTTTTTAATTATTCTCCGATGATTTTAAAGAGATTATGAGTCTTCCATGGGCTTAAATGAAAAGTTGTGCATGATTAACAACTCAAATCTTGATACAAAGCCTTACTTTGAGACCTTGTCCTTGGCATTTATCATGGTGATGCATAAAAATCCATAATGAAGGGAGACAAATGGGAAATTCATCCCCGGAGTAGGCGATGAATGATAAATCCACACTATGGGAAGCCATGTAAAGGCAAGCAGAGCACTTGCCTGGGCCTACAAGCAAGGCAAAGCAAGGCCATACTACATTGACAACTCGTAGGAAAACATCATTATTAAGAAGCTCATCAGAGCACCTTGCCTTTAAGGCATAAGTTTTGAGGCAAGTGCTTGCTTTGATGAGAGAGAAGAGTACTAATATTTCTAATGCAAAAAATAACTTAATTGTTCATGATAATAGATTAACAGAAGGTGATACGAAAAGAATACAAAGAGTTGAAAAAAAAAGGATGCATACCAAGAGATAAGTTAATCAAAATGTAGATACAAGAGCTTTAAGTTATAGCATAATAAACCTTGAGAATGAAAAGGATGAGTATTAAGATATAAAGGAATAGATGGTGGCTTTAAATTTTGACGCAAAAGACAGTATCAATGATATAAATGATAGAATAGGTAGTAGTTACAAAAAGATTATACATGCTACAAATTTAAATAATTTAATTGCACTTGTTCAACAAAATCTATTTACCAATATTTTTGAACTTGGAATTCAATGTAAATTATAGTTTACTGTTATTACTTCATGATCATAAAAAAATTATAATATTTAAAATTTGTTCATAAGCTATTTCCTTTTAGCAGCAGAGACTTTATCCACGATATTGGGACATAATATTTTAAGAGTGAACAGTCTTTTTACAAACTGAGAAGAAGAGATGAAGGGGTAGAAAGACACCATCATCTCAAAAACACTCACTATTACGAAAAGATATCAAAAGAAGCCTGGAGGCCCATCATGCACATTACTGGATTGATTCGATCTTATTGAAATGTTGACTATTAAAACCAATTTTTATTTTCATCCAAGTATATGATTAGGTTAAATCCATGGTTGTGAAAACTTGACCAAATTGAGTGGTTGAACCGATTCAGCTTGATTGAAAAATCGAATTAGTAGTAAGATCAACACTTAAAAATTAACAGTCTAACCACTCAAACCTTAAATCGATAGTAGTTGAATCAATTTAACTAGAAAGTATAGTGGAGAGATGGTGTTGAATTATGATTTTTTTTTTTTGGACTTATTTTATGTATATGTTATATTTTGTGATTATAATATATATATAAGACTAGGGATTGGTTGACTAGAAGGTAAGCAATAAATTTTAAATACATGAATGGCTAAGAATTTTAAATCATTTTGTTAAAGCACTTGGATAGGATAAAGATTTATATTGAAGTATCTAGGAATTTTGAATTTGAAATGGAGTTAGGAGAGGAGATATGGTTGAGGACTTGTGGAACTTGGTAGATAAGTTGGAGGTGAGCTTATTAGAGTTTGTTAAGAGGGAGACTAAAGGGGGCGTTGATTGTTAGTGGAGCAAAAATGGGAATAAGAGGGGTATTCCATTGGTTCCTTCTTATGGATGGGGGTTTACACATTTTTCTCTCTCTTTTGGTTTAAGAAAAAAATCAAGGGCATTGTAAATGACAAAAAATCATATGGGAAGAGGTAAAGCTTAAAGAAATCAAAATAAATAGAAGAAGATGCAATGATAAAATATTTTTTTCATCAACAATTCCTCGCATTTAAGAAATTCGCTCTAACACCAACAAATGAAAAGTGGGGCTAGGATGTCATGACCCACTAAATGATTTCAAAGTGATTGCCAATATTTATTTTTAAATCCCAAAACGCTTACGCAAAAATTTGGTCTGTATCAACATTTCAAACATACATACATAAATATTTAATTGCAACGACTTACATAAGATGTATAATAAAGAGTTAAAACAATTTAATCATACATAAACTTAAGATGATTTATACAATGGAGCAGTAAGCATCATAAATCTTTATTTATCTTCGATGGTTTTCATATCTTGCAGATTAATCTAAAAATTATATTAAAAAAATTTATGGTGAGTTATAAACATAATAGGGCTTACTTGTCATTACACTTAAACATAAAATATATGTTTATTGCATATATTCATATGCACTCACTTCTCTCAGACATGCAAGATTTTAAAAGTGCTTAGATCAATTAGATGACAGTCCTTTCTAGGTAATATTGTTAAGTCTAGAACAAGACTGACTTAACTCTAGGTGAAGTTTAAATTCGTAAGTCACTTGCATTCTACTAGATTTAGGTCAGAGTTCTATCGGTGGTTTTCACTTTAGATCTAAAGTTCAAAGCTGATGATTTTTTAGATACATTTTATGTTCTCACCCTCTTGAATATTTCCTTTAACTTGTGTTGTTGGAATATAAGCCCCAACATTCTAAATTAAATTAGTCAAATTTAACATAAATTTAATTTTAAGATGTAAAGCCTAATATATGATAGTTTTGAGTAACTCTGAATTTATCAGAATCAAGTACCCCTATATTTCCTCCTTTGGCTTCTATTTAAGAATTGAATTCCAATTAATATAATCTCTCTCAAAATTCTCAAATACCAAATCTTTAATAAGAATTTTCAAGAAAAATCATACCAAATGTTAGCCAATGCTTTGATAAAATGAAGTAAGCTGCTATTTAAATCAAAATCTTTTTGAAAGGACAAATCCATGGGATGTAATTAACCACAAGAGCTTGGCCCCATGGGGAACCAGAATAAAACAAACACTATTCAATCAAATATATTGAGTGAGCAAAATATATGATAAAATAAAAAAAAATGTAAATTTTGTTATCGAGTCCATAGTAAAATAATATTTTTATCCCTCGGGATAATATGTTATTTTATATGTTGTACTCGATCACAAAATATTTCAATCCATTGGGAATAGTTCCACCAACAAGCTTATACTTTTATTTCAACATTCAAGTGGTTTAATTAATATGACAAGTTGAAACATTCAACAAGACAAAAAATTATAAGACATATACTGATAAGAAAGAAATTAAAATACTACTAAATGAAGTAGTGGACAATGAAAGCATGAGTACACGTCAAAAGGGGAAAAAAATAAAACAAAACTGACAGCTATGTCATCTTCAAAATATTTGAATAATTTAATCTTCTCCTAAAGACCTATGGCAATGTTAGAATGGTTCTCGCCCCTCCTGAGAAATTAGCTGTCCATTTAACTCAAAGAACCATAGCTATTGCCACTTGTGAGAAAAATGTATCTCATTCTTAAACTTCTTAAGCATCATATCATTAGCTTATCCCAAGATTGTACGAATCCACAGTCTTTAATTTATTCATATTGGGTGTTGCATCAGGTTTTAACTTTCCCATCTATAAATCTTTTTGCACTATTTCTATCAAAATCAACTTAGTAAATTAATAATGCTACATTAAACAGCAATTTAAATTCCAAAAAGTTGTAAAAAAAAAACTCTCAAGTAACGAGATCAATTGAATGCAGTCTTTGAGAACATTTTAAGAGAAAAAGCTTATCATCCAGCAATTATTATCCAAGATATAAAAAAAAAGTGAGATCCAAAACTCATTGTTCAAATATTGATGGGTGTGCAAACATCCTACTATCTGGTCTACAGGAGAACAAAATATTAAAAGACATCGGATGAAACTTAACTCGATAAAATCAAAGGAAAAAAGAACCGTCAAGGACAATAGTCGAATAAGCATCATGGCATACTTCCTGATTACAATAAATATAAGCTAAAAGAAATTTATAGGTCAAATGAGTTGCTATTACGCAAGCTTCAGTAATTAAATCATCAGCATGCACACAGTAACAGTACCTCCTTACAAGATGGTGGTGCTCGCTTTCCTTTTATTGTACGGGTTCTCCTAAAATATCCAACCTGCAGTGCACATTCTGTTAGTAGAGAAATCATAACGTGCTGAACAGAGAAAGAGATCTGGTCCTACCATTGGTGATTGAAGAATCACCAATCCTTCATCTGTAGCTGTATCAAGAATTCTCTGAATTCCATCTGAAGAAGGGTTAGATTTAGAGATGGTCAATGAGGTGCTGGAAGCAGAACCATTTGACACTGGAACCGGAGCTGAGATACTTAATGCAGGATTTGGAGCAAGCTTGAGAACATTTTCCGTAACCAAGTTTCTTTTGATGAAGAGATTGAAGCCAGCAAGCTAAGCAAAACACCAAGGAAACATGAAAATGGCTGCTTAAAATAGATGCTGGTAGGGAGGGTATCCTTCCCCACAACAGCTTTAACAAGTTAAAAGCTTGGTATTTTCAAAAGGGTGGTCATTGAGCTTGGCTTTTCTTCGAAGAAAATGAAAATAAACAGCAATTTTTAAAAAGAGTAAAATATGGAAGAGTAAAGTGAATTGGCATGGTATTTAGCCCTTGCGTAAGGTCGCAATGACTTACATTCAATTTAAACTCTGCAATAGAAGTTGTATCACAAATAGTTGTAATCAAGGATTCCACCTGAAATAACCAACATCAGATAGCAGATCTTTTCATCAGGTAACATTGTTAAGCATCAACCCAAGAAATTTACTAATTACAAATTAGAATTACTAGTACACTTGATAATAATAAAATATCAGAATTTAACATTCACTAAAACCTCCTATATTAATGCTACATTTCATGCAAATACAATGCTTCAGCCTGAGAGCCTGCCCACCTCTGAAATAGAATTCATTCCATTCCATGAATGAAATCTGCTAATGATCATAATGAAGATCAACCGGTAGATGCACACGGAAAAATATGCAGCAAACCAGAATGAGAAACCAACATTTTATGCCATTTCATAACAAAGAAATCAAATGTTGACTAACCTCAAATGAATCTGGAAGCTTGATATCCTTTTTCACTTTTTTTTCAACTGATTTAAAATCTTCAACACCATTCCCTGCTAAAAAGATTTGTAATTTTTTCAAGAATCAATGCAAAGATAAGCACCAAATTAGATTGAATCATTTAAACCAAACAAACCAACTGCACATTCAAAATAACGTTCTTTCATTCCAATGCATACAAGGTTAAAAGCTCAAAAATGATCAAACTTACTACTTAAACCAAGAGCCACAGCTAAGTTGTATTAGCAAATATAAACCATTCAAGTGGTGCATAACATCCTCTCTCACAATGAAAATGTTTAGTCCTAATCATGAAGTATATTCATCAATTTAATGCATGAAAAATACAGTATTTTGTTAGGCCGGCCCCTCCTGGGCTGGTTGAACCGGTCCCTAGTGGCCCGATTTTAACCTACACCAGGCGGCCCAAGTGCTGGGCAGAACCAGGGAAGGGAGAAAAGGAGGGGGCAGCTGATGCTAGGGGGCTCACATCCTAATTAAAATTGCTTGGGAGGGAAATTTTGAATTAGGGGGACAATTTAGGAAATTTGTAGTTGTCCTTTGTCTTTAATTAGCTCTTTTGAAGAGGGTTAGGGTTTCATCTGGAGATTGGATGAATTTTGAGATCTAGGGTTTGGTTCTTTTCAGCTCTAGGCTTTGCTAGAGATTTGGAGAGTTGCTTCTTCCTCTCGAATTGAAGGAACTTGTATCTTGTTTTGTTGTTCTTATTCGTGGATTAAATAGAAGTTATTTTCCTTGGTTTTACTCTCCAATTTCCTGAAAATTCTGCAACATATTGCTGATTTCTCTCTGAAATCAGCAGATTTCTCACTGTTTTCACCGATTATTGATAGGTTTGCTTATGAACTCAAGTATTTCCTCTTGGATTACTTGCGAACTCAAGTATTTCCTATCAAATTGGTATAAGAGCATTGGACTTGGGACCATGGGCGGCTGAAATTCTGTAATTTCAGCGGTAATTTTGCATCCACAAGAAGATCTTCTCGTGATTCTTGGGAAGAAAGATGGCCGGGAAGAAGGTTGAAGTCTTGGAAGGCAAAATTGGGCAACTAAAATCAGATTTGGAGGAAAAATTTTCTGATTTTCAAAATCAGATTTCATCCAATAATGAAAAGATGGAAGGGAAGTTCGCCTTGATGGAAGAGATGCTGAAGAAATTACTAGAAGTGAAGACCAATCCCGCGACATCGGAAGCACGGGAGACCATTGGCGGCCATGGGAGAGGAGGGAATCCGAACCCGTTTAGGGGGAGGGAAAATCCGGAAGTGGAGATCATTGAGGGAGAGGATGGCATGCCACCTCTAGAACCACTTTCTAGGGAGGATATGAGTATGGGCTACGAAAGGAGGGGTGCTAATTTTGTGGAAAGAAGGGGAGATTTCTACCAATGAGGTGCTGATTTTGAAAGAAGAAGAGGGGAAGTTGATGATGGGTTTGGTTATGATTGTCGGAGGGAAGATCGTGACAACTGGGGAGCACCTCCTCTTCGAGGAATGGGAGGTTATGGAAGATTCAGAGACAACGGGGATGACCAGAAGGTGAGGAAGCTAAAGATGCCCATCTTTGAGGACGATGATGGCCATGGCTGGATCTACAAGGTGGAACGATATTTCGCTATCAACGAGTTGACGGAGGAAGAAAAGCTGACGGCAGTTGGACTGTGCTTGGAAGTGAAGGCACTGGCATGGTACCAATGGCGTGATATGAGGCAACCCATCCGGAGTTGGAGGGAGTTCAAAGAGTGCTTACTAGAGCGTTTCCGAACCGGTAGGTGTCAGAACCAGAAATACAGGTAAATAAATAAATATTAATAGTTTATCTTATTAAAATGTTATTAAATGTTAGTTAAGATAAGTATTAGAGAAAATCTGAAAGGAGGCATTTCAAAGCAGCTCTTGGGAGAGGGCGGTTTGGAAGGGGGCAGTTAGAAGCTGGGGCCCACTTTCCAATGGTTATATAGCAAGGACATCTCCTCCCATGTTGCGTATGAAAGGGCTGGAGAAGACTATTTTCGGTGGAGAAGAAGACTACCGCAAGCAAGAAGAGTGCTGGGTGCTGAATTTTTCCAAAGACCTAAGTTGCTGCTTTGTTCGGCCAGAAGATTACGGTGACAGAGGAATTCGGCACAGTGGTAGCAAGCCGCAGAAGCAGAAAATTCCCTAGCAGAGATCGGTTTTGTGTTCCCGGGACTGTAGCAGTAACCGCAAAAGCTGAAGAAAATTCTCCATTTCCCTGTAGCAGGAGGCGGAGAACTAGTCCTCAAACGGCAGACATTACAGTGAGAGACCAATTGCAAAATTTGGCACAGGAGTTTTGGAAAACAGGGAATTCGTATAAAGCAATTTGATAGAGTCCTTTAAGAAGGTAATTAATGTAGTAAATTACAGAAAGTTTCTTTTAGGTTTCTTACTTATAGATTGTGATTAATATTAAGTTGTCTTAATTATAGAAGCATTATTTGGTCAAGGAAATAATATTGAAGGAAGAAGAATAAGAGGGAATAAGAAAGAAAAGCCAGAGAAGAGATAACAAGTAAGTTATTTGGTGTGTTTAGTATGGTTTCCAATTAGTTGTAAAAGTTCTTATAACATATGATATCCTTAGATAAATTGGGTCATATGCAAAGAGAAAGCTTTGAAGTGACATACAATCGTAGACGATTAAGAAGGGAGGGGGTGGAAGACACACTTCGTCAAGAAGGTAAGAAATGCAAGATTTATGTTTAAAGAAGCTTATGTGTTTTGACTCATTTAAATTACTTTAGAAAGTTTTCTCCAAGCTTTTGAAAATGAACTACAGCTTATTCCTTTGCAATGATAGAGTTCAAGATAATATTTGTAAGATCATTTAAAACTTTCCTATTAAGAAGGTTTTGGAAGAAGGTAAACGTTTCTGGAAAAGTTATGTATTTTAATCTTACACAATATATTTATGAATGAGCAGTCAAATCTTTTAATGAGTAAAATTGATATTCAATATGAATGTAAGAAGAATTACTGATTGTCAAATGAGATTTTATGAAGTTGTTTAGTAGTCTAACTTTTACTTATGTTTTCAATATTCTGAAATTTTATAATCATGAAATTTTAAATGCTATTTCACATTGCATAACTTATGGAGCCTCATAGCTCACCAGTATTTTTATTACTGGCTGTTGTTACAGGTAAAGAAAAATAAAAAGTTGGAGAAGACTAGTTTGCAAGTATTTAAAAATTTCTATTAATGTTTATTCTATGTTGAAGTCTACCCTTGAGGTTAGTAAAAAATTTACATGTTGTAATATTTGAAGTTGTTTGGATTTTCTTAGTGGCTCTGTAAGTGTGCTCTTGAGGTTTTAAATTGAATGTTGCTTCCGTTGATGTATAAAACAAATTATGGTGGGATGTTTTATTTGAACTTCTATATGTAAGAAGTTGTATTAAATGTTAAGAAAGAATAAATGTTTATGTTTTGCTTGTTACACTCAATAGTACTGATTAGGAGTACTGTGGGGTGTTACAAAAGTGGTATCAAAGCAATGTTTTAAGATTCTGAGGATTTAAATAAGGAAGCATAAGTAAGGGAATTGTCTAAGAGAATAAGATGTATCGGATGGAATTACTACAGAGCGCCTAGGAAACATAGTATTTCTAAGTTAAGTAATGAGTCTAATGTCATTTGATTTATATGTAACCATGTTTAGTTTTAATCTGACTTGTATGTCAGTATATGAAGATAACGTTATGCATAACCCTTAATGTAATGTGTTACAGATTTAATGACTGAAAGAATACCAGAAAGAGAGGAGGGTCAGTCATCTCAGCCTCTTAGGATCTCTGAAGATCCTGAAAATGTGACACCAATAGGAGGCAGTGCACCTAGTGTAAATCCTACACCTGTAGGAATGGATACTATGAATGCAATGTCAGGGAATATGATGTAATTGCAGATGATGAATATGATGATGCAGATGATGGAAAAGATGCAGTTTATGGTGGGATCTGCAACACCTGGTATTCCACCTGTAGTTACACTAGTTACTCCTACCCCTCCAGGTAGTAGTACAAATGTGGAGACAGGAGATCCTGTTAGTGCAGAAGTGGATAAGCATTTAAAGCTCTTCCAAAGCCTAAAACCTCCTTTGTTTAAAGGAGGGGTTGATGCCAGAAGTGCTGAGGATTGGATTATCAGAATAGAGAAAGTGTTAAATGGAATGAGATGTCCTGAGAATAGAAGAGTAGCCTTAGCAATATTTATGCTAGAAGGTGAAGCAGAAAGATGGTGGAGGGGACAACAACTGGAGAAATTCAGAGGTAGAGCTGAGGAACAAATTATGTGGGAGGAATTTGAACAAGTCTTCAGAGAATGGTATGTGCCTCCATCAGCAAGACAGGCAATGCAGGAAAGTTTTGTAAACCTAAAACAAGGATCTAAAACTGTCATTCAATATGAAGCAGAATTTACAGCTCTGTCAAGGTATGCTCTACAACTCATCAGTACTCCAGATGAAAAATGCTACAGATTTTTGAAGGGTTTAAGGGATTCTTTGAGACAGCCTTTAATCCCTCTTCGCATAAAAGAATTTTCTGAATTGGTGGAAAGTGCCAGACTTTTAGAAAATGACATAGAAGTAGTTAAGCAGAAATGGGAGAATAATGATAGAAAGAGACAAAGTGATCACAGAGGTGGATCATCCAAAAGGCAGAAATTTCATCAAGGATAACAGCAGCAGATTACAAGGCTTCCTGTAATACCAGTTTGTGCAACTTGTGGAAAATCTCATCCAGGAAGGTGTCTTATGAATTCAGGGAAGTGTTTTCTGTGTGGAGAATCTGGTCATATCAAGAGGAACTGTCCAAGAAATGGGCAAAGAGGCGTAGAAATTAGAGGCAGTCAAAGAACAGATCAGTACAGGGGTGCAAGGCCACAGATGCATCAACCTGCTTTGAAGATAAAAGGAGAAACCTCAAGTGAAGTAGTCAGATCAGCACCAACTAGAGTTTTTGCTTTATCTTCCCAGGATGCCAAAGACTCTTCTGAGGTGGTGACAGGTACTTTAATTATCTCAGATTTGCCTGCTAGAGTACTTTTTGATTCTAGTGCGTCACATTCATTTATATCTGAGATATTTTGTGGGAAAGTAAATGTGGAACCCGTTTCTTTTACTCCTGGATTACATGTTAGATTACCTGCGGGTAATTATTTGAATGCCAGTACATCATGTTCAGTTGAATTTATGATAGTTGGTAGAAAATTTCAAGCAGATCTGATAGTACTTCCATTAGTAGAATTTGATATAATTCTGGGAATGGATTGGTTAGTCAAGTACTTTGCAACTATTGAATGTTGGAAGAAAAATGTCAGATTTGATTTGCCGGGAGAAGAAATATTTTATTTCCAATGTGAAAGAGGAGTAGTTTCTTCCTTGATTGCTGCTAGTCAGGTGCTTAAAAGTATAAGAGCAAGTGACTTAATATTTTTAGCAAAGTTAGAGGCAACAAAAGAGGAAAATAATGACATACATTCCATTCCTGTTGTGAATGAATTTCTAGATGTTTTCTCTGAGGAATGGAAGGACTTACCTCCTGAGAGAGAGGTTGAATTTTCAATTAACTTGCAACCTAGCACGAATCCTATTGTCAAGGCACCTTATAGAATGGCAACTAAGGAATTGCAAGAACTGAAAGATCAGTTGGCTGAACTGATTGAGAAGGGTTTTATCAGACCTAGTTCATCCCCTTGGAGTGCACCTGTATTATTTGTCAAGAAAAAGGATGGTTCAATGAGACTCTGCATTGATTACAGAGAATTAAACAAGGTGACAGTTAAAAACAAATACCCTTTTCCCAGAATTGATGATCTCTTTGATCAATTAGCAGATGCTTCTGTTTTCTCCCGAATTGATTTGAGATCAGGTTATCACCAGGTTAGGGTGAAAGAATGTGATATTGAGAAGACTGCTTTTGGAACTAGATATGGGCACTATGAATTTTTGGTTATGCCATTTGGGTTAACCAATGCACCGGCAGTATTCATGGATATGATGAACAGAATTTTCAAACCTTATCTGGATCAATTTGTTATTGTATTTATTGATGACATTTTAATCTATTCCAAGAATGATAAAGATCATGCAGAGCATTTGAAGGTGGTACTTGAATTACTGCGACAGCATAAATTGTTTGCCAAATATTCTAAGTGTGAGTTCTGGTTGAAGAAAATTTTATTTCTGGGACATATTGTCAGTGGAGAAGGAATATCTGTAGACCCAGCAAAGATTAAAGCAGTAGTGGAATGGCCAAGACCTACCAATGTGGCAGAGGTCAGAAGTTTCTTGGGATTGGCAGGTTATTATAGGAGGTTCGTTAAGGGCTTTTCTCAAATTGCTTTGCCCTTATCCAGGTTAACCAGGAAAGATATCAAGTTTGAGTGGACAGTGGATTGTGAGAAGAGTTTTCAGAAATTAAAACAATGTTTAACAACTGCACCAGTGTTGACAATTCCTTCTGGAACTGAGAGATTTCAGCTTTTCAGTGATGCTTCTTTAAAAGTATTAGGTTGTGTGTTGATGCAGAACAGAAAAGTGATTGCCTATGCTTCCAGGCAGCTTAAGCCACATGAAAAGAATTATCCAACTCATGATTTGGAGTTAGCAGCGGTGGTATTTGCATTAAAAATTTGGCGACACTATTTGTATGGAGTTAAATGTGAAATTTTTACTGATCACAAGAGCTTGAAATATATTTTCACTCAGAAGGAATTAAATCTGAGGCAGAGGAGATGGCTAGAATTGATAAAGGATTATGATCTGGATATCCAATACTGTCCAGGTAAGGCTAATGTTGTAGCTGATGCATTAAGCAGAAAGACTCAAACACAGTTGAATTTGTTGACTAGTGAAGAAAGATTGATTAGAGAAATGGATGCTTTACAGTTAGAAGTCAGAATGCAAGTGGATCATGATACACTTAGCATTAATCAGATGACAGTTCAATTATCATTGGAGGAAAGAATTATAAAAACTCAAAAGAAAAGCAATAACTATCAGAAATTTATGGATCAAGTGCAAGAAGGATTAAAGAAAGAACTCAGTGTTGATGAACAAGGAAGAATAAGATATAATATGCGGTTGTGGATACCAAAAGAGTCAGATTTGATTCAGGTTATTTTGTTTGAAGCACATAATACCAGTTATTCAATTCACCCTGGAAGTACAAAGATGTACAAGGATTTGAAGACTTTGTTTTGGTGGCAAGGAATGAAAAGAGATGTTGAAAATTATGTGGCTAAGTGTGAAAAATGTCAAGTTGTTAAGGCTGAGCATCAGAAACCCAGTGGGATGTTACAATCTCTACCAATTCCAGAATGGAAATGGGAGGAAATAGCCATGGATTTTGTTACAGGCTTTCCTAGGTCAAGACAAGGGCATGATAGTATATGGGTGGTAGTTGACAGACTCACCAAGTCAGCCCATTTTCTACCTATCCGTCAGACTGATTCAGTGGAGAAATTGGCCAGATTATTTGTGAAAGAAATCATCAGATTGCATGGAATCCCTAAAGCTATTGTTTCTGATAGAGATGGAAGATTTACATCCAAATTATGGAAAAGTACACATGAAAGTTTGGGTACAAGATTGAAGTTCAGTACAGCTTTTCATCCACAGACAGATGGTCAATCAGAAAGACTAATTCAGATACTGGAAGATTTGTTAAGATTGTGTGTATTGGATTTTGGAGGTAGCTGGGAAGATCACGTTCCATTGATCGAGTTCACTTACAATAATAGCTACCAATCTTAGGCTCCATATGAAGCTTTATATGGTAGAAGATGCAGAACTCCCTTGAGTTGGTTTGAAGTTGGTGAAAGACAATTGTTGGGTCCACAGCTAGTGGATCAAGCTACTGAGAAGGTAAGATTGATCAGAGATAGATTAAAAGCAGCTCAAGACCGCCAACAGAAATATTATGATCCTAAGCATAAAATGATAGAATTTACAGTGGGAGATTTTGTATTTTTGAAGGTGAGACCAATGAAAGGTGTGACTAGATTTGGCCAAGGTGGAAAGCTGAGTCCTAGATACATTGGTCCATTTGAAATCATTGAGAGAGTTGGACTAGTTGCTTACAAGCTGGCATTACCTAGAGCCATGTCTGATGTTCATAATGTTTTTCATATATCAATGCTCAGGAAATGGGTTACAGATGAAAGTCAAAGGGTTTCTCAGAAAGATATTGAACTTCAGAAAGATTTGACTTATATGGAAGAGCCTGAACTAATATTGGAAAGAGATGTTCGTAGGTTGAGGAGCAGAATGATTCCTTTTGTAAAAGTAAAGTGGAAACACATGTCAGAAAAACATGCTACGTGGGAAAAAGAGGAAGATTTAAAGCAGAAGTTTCCTCATCTGTTTGAAGAAGTATGAAATGTTGAATTTCGGGGACGAAATTCTCTTAAGGAGGGAAGATTTGTCAAAACCAGAAATACAGGTAAATAAATAAATATTAATAGTTTATCTTATTAAAATGTTATTAAATGTTAGTTAAGATAAGTATTAGAGAAAATCTGAAAGGAGGCATTTCAAAGCAGCTCTTGAGAGAGCGGTTTGGAAGGGGGCAGTTAGAAGCTGGGGCCCACTTTCCAATGGTTGTATAGCAAGGACATCTCCTCCCATGTTGCGTATGAAAGGGCTGGAGAAGACTATTTTCGGTGGAGAAGAAGACTACTGCAAGCAAGAAGAGTGCTGGGTGCTGAATTTTTCCAAAGACCTAAGTTGCTGCTTTGTTCGGCCAGAAGATTACGGTGACAGAGGAATTCGGCACAGTGGTAGCAAGCCGCAGAAGCAGAAAATTCCCTAGCAGAGATCGGTTTTGTGTTCCCGGGACTGTAGCAGTAACCGCAAAAGCTGAAGAAAATTCTCCATTTCCCTGTAGCAGGAGGCAGAGAACTAGTCCTCAAACGGCAGACATTACAGTGAGAGACCAATTGCAAAATTTGGCACAGGAGTTTTGGAAAACAGGGAATTCGTATAAAGCAATTTGATAGAGTCCTTTAAGAAGGTAATTAATGTAGTAAATTACAGAAAGTTTCTTTTAGGTTTCTTACTTATAGATTATGATTAATATTAAGTTGTCTTAATTATAGAAGCATTATTTGGTCAAGGAAATAATATTGAAGGAAGAAGAATAAGAGGGAATAAGAAAGAAAAGCCAGAGAAGAGATAACAAGTTATTTGGTGTGTTTAGTATGGTTTCCAATTAGTTGTAAAAGTTCTTATAACATATGATATCCTTAGATAAATTGGGTCATATGCAAAGAGAAAGCTTTGAAGTGACATACAATCGTAGACGATTAAGAAGGGAGGGGGTGGAAGACACACTTCGTCAAGAAGGTAAGAAATGCAAGATTTATGTTTAAAGAAGCTTATGTGTTTTGACTCATTTAAATTACTTTAGAAGTTTTCTCCAAGCTTTTGAAAATGAACTACAGCTTATTCCTTTGCAATGATAGAGTTCAAGATAATATTTGTAAGATCATTTAAAACTTTCCTATTAAGAAGGTTTTGGAAGAAGGTAAATGTTTCTGGAAAAGTTATGTATTTTAATCTTACACAATATATATCATGAATGATGATGAAGTCAATTATGATCTGTGATTATGAAAGAATGTTGAATATTAAATTAAGGTAAAGTTTGGCTATGAATGAAATATGTCTTACCAATGTAGTGGGACAAAAGGGTTCCCATACAAGAACTACATGGTAAGTGGGGCAAAAGGGACCCCAGGAATTATGATACCTGCATGGCAGGTGGGGCAAAAGGGACCCCAAAGAGGCAAAAGGGTCCTCTATGAATTTCAATGGCGATAATGCCAGGCTTACCTGGGCTCCATTGAATAAAGTTAATAATGGATAGCCAAATCTTTCACCAGAAATTTATATTCAACAGTAGTTTTCTGTTATGACTTCAATGTTGTAATTATTCATGTTATGCTATTTTAATTGTTAATAAATTCTGTATACCTTACTGAGTCTCACAGCTCACCAGTAATTTCTTACTGGCTGTTTTTACAGGAAAAGGGAAAGGAAAAGTGGAGGAGATTTGATAAGCAAGTATTTTCATAATATGTTAATGTTCATTTGTTTTTATTTGGAAGTCTACTATTGAGGTCAGTAAACAATTTTAAATATTGTGTTCAGTTGAATTGTTGGGATTTCCTTAGTGGCTCTGTACTAAGTTTTGAGGTTAATTGGGAATTATTAGATGCTTCATGTGCTGTATCAAACTTATGTTATGTGATCATTTTATATCGATCGAATGAATGCGATTTTTGGTATATGAAAATGTTAAGTTGTTAATTGTGATACTCTACAGTACTGTTCTACTAAGGTATACTGTGGGGTGTTACAGTAGGGGAGGAGACTTCTATGAGCAATTCTTTACCTTGATACAGGAGGGCACTATGGCAGATTACCGTGACAGGTTCGAGTACTTGGCCAGCAGATTAGACCGGCTCTCTGAGACAATACTAGAGGGGAATTTTATGAAGGGGCTTAAACCGAAGATCCGGGCAGCGGTTAGGGTGATGAGGCCAAGGGACCTGGGGAGGCCATGGAGCTAGCCCAGTTGGTGGAGGATCAGAAGCAGCTGGAGAGAGGGGCTATGGGGGAACAACACAGAGGGGGGAGGCGTATAGGATGACCACCACCTTCTTGGCTCCCAAGGGCCCAGTGCCAGGGAGTCTGAAGGAAGTGCCCAAGGAGAGAGTTGGAGGAGGGAGAAATGGGGGAAACTTCAAAAGGTTGATTGAGAAGGAGATATAGGAGAAGAGGGCAAAGGGGTTGTGTTTTAGATGCAACAAGAAGTACATGCTGGGGCATAGGTGTAAGGACCGAACTCTTCAGGTTCTCACCATCTGTGATGATGAGGAAGCTGAAGAGGGAGGTGGAAGTGGGTTAGAGATGGAAGAGAAGGAGAAGTTACATCTGGATATGGCAGAAGTCTCCCTAAACTCAGTGGAGGGATTCACTCTGAATCATACTATGAAGGTGAAGGGAGAGATAGCTGATAAAGAGGTGGTAGTGCTGATAGATAGTGGGGCAACCCACAATTTTATCTCTACCCAGATTGTTGATCTGTTGGGGTTGAAATTAGTGGATATAGGAGACTATGGGGTGATGATGGGCACGGGAAAGGTGGAAATGAGTAGAGGCGTTTGTAGGGGAGTAGTGTTGACCATTCAGGGGATATATGTGATGGAGGATTTTCTTCCCTTGGAATTGGGAAGCAGCGATGTTATTCTGGGGATGAAGTGGCTACAGACCTTGGGAGAGACCAAGGTCAATTGGGGGACACTGATGATGGAACTGGTGGTTGGGGGGGAGAGAATGATGATTCAGGGTGATGCAAGGTTATCTAAGATTGGAGTATCTCTCAAGTCCCTGATCAAAACCATAGAGGAGGTGGGAGGAGGATATTTGGTGGAGTTGCATCGCTTGGAGGGAGTCAGATTGGAGGAGGAGGGTGACATTCCCTCTTCAATGCATCCACTCATACAACATTACAGTGAGGTCTTTCAACCTCCCCATGGCCTACCACCATAGAGGGAGTAGGAGCATGCCATTACTTTGAAGGAAGGGGTGTCGCCAATCAGTGTTCGTCCCTACCGCTACCCTCAGATTCAAAAGGATGAGATTGAGAAGCTGATCTGGGAGATGCTGGAGGCTGGGATTATCAGGCCGAGTGTGAGCCCTTTCTCTAGTCCAGTCCTACTGGTCAAGAAGAAGGATGGGAGATGACGGTTCTGTGTAGACTACAGAGCTTTGAATAAGGGGACAGTGCCAGATAAGTTCCCTATTCCTATGATTGATGAGCTCTTAGATGAGTTGTATGAGGCAGTCATGTTTTTCAAGTTGGATTTGAAATCAGGGTACCATCAGATCAGGATGTGGGCGGCAGACATTTCAAAGACAGCTTTCAGAACACATGAAGGGCATTATGAGTTTCTGGTAATGCTGTTTGGGCTTACTAACGCCCCCACTATTTTCCAGTCTTTGATGAATAGGGTGTTCAAGCAGTACCACAGGAAGTTTGTTCTGGTGTTCTTTGATGACATCCTGGTGTACAGCAAAATTGAGGAGGAGCATTTGGAGCACTTGAAGGTGGTTCTGGAAGTTTTACAAGAGCATCAGCTGAGGGCCAACTTAAAGAAGTGCAATTTTGCCCAGTCCAGTGTAGAGTACTTGGGACATATAGTGTCCTAGGAGGGAGTGGCGGCCGACCAAACAAAAATTGAGGCAATGCAGAAATGGTCTATGCCTAGGAACCTAAGGGAGTTGAGAGGTTTCTTAGGATTGACTAGATACTATAGGAGATTTGTGAGGGGGTACAGTGCCATAGCTTGGCCCTTGATCGAGCAACTAAAGAAGGACAATTTTTTAAAGGGAGAGGCAATGACTCAGGCTTTTGAGAAATTGAAGAAAGCCATGACTACAGTTTCAGTATTAGCTTTTTCGGATTTCAGCCAGATCTTTGAGTAGAGACTGATGCGTCAGGAAAAGGGTTGAGGACAGTGCTGATGCAAAATCACAGACCTATAGCATACTACAGTCAAGTGCTGTCAACTAGGGCTAGATTGAAGTCAGTGTATGAGAGAGAGCTGATGGCCATTGTGTTGGCTATTCAGAAGTGGTGCCCCTACCTTTTGGGAAGACATTTTATTATCCGGGCAGATCAGAGGAGCTTGAAGTAGCTGTTGGAGCAAAGGATGGTGACGAGGAACATCAGAGATGGCTGTCCAAACTATTAGGCTATGATTTTGAGATCCAGTATCGACCTGGTTTGGAAAATAAGGCGACTGACGCCTTATCCCGATGTGTTGGGGAGCTTCAGGAGTTGGCTGTTTCAGTACTATTGATGGTTGACTGGTGGGCCATCAAGGAAGAAAGCACGCAGAATGAAGAGTTGAGAAATATTATGAAGGATTTAATGAAAGATAAGAGTAGCCATCCTGGCTACTATATTGAGGGGGAGAGGCTGTTGCATCAAGGGAGGTTTGTGATGCCACGAACTTCCATACATATTCCTCACTTGTTACAGGAGTTCCACAGCAGTGCAGCTGGAGGTCATTCGGGAGTACAGAAGACCTATAGAAGGCTGGCATCTGAGCTTTACTGGAAGGGGATATACAAGAATATTAAGGAGATGGTGGTGAGGTGTGAAGTGTGCCAGAGGAACAAATATATGGCAATGGCTCCAGGAGGACTACTACAGCCCTTGACACTTCCAAACAGAGTATGGGAGGAAGTGTCCATGGATTTTATAGATGGCCTACCACGATCAGAGGGATTCACAGTCATCATGGTGGTGGTTGACAGACTCAGTAAGTATGCACATTTTATCATCTTACGACATCCCTACACCGCAGTATCAGTGGCAGCAGCATTTATCAAGGAGGTGGTTAGACTACATGGTATTCTTGAATCGATTATGTCTGATAGGGACAAAGTGTTACTCAGCCAGTTTTAGAGAGAGCTGTTCAGATTACAGGGCACTGTTCTTAAGAGAAGCACCGCCTACCATCCACAGATAGAAGGGCAAATGGAGATGGCTAACCGAAGTTTGGAGACCAATTTGAGGTATTTTGCTTCTGAAACACCGCGGATGTGGGAAAAATGATTATCATGGGCCGAGTATTGGTACAATACTTCGTACCATTCTGCTTCTCAGATGACTCCTTTTAAGGTGTTGTATGGAAAAGACCCGCCACACTTAGTGCATTTTGGGAGAGGAAGTACACCAGTCTCTTCAGTTAAGCAGTACTTAGAGGAGAGGGACAATGTGTTGGAGGAGTTAAAGAAACATCT
This sequence comes from Dendrobium chrysotoxum, assembly GCA_019925795.1. Taxonomy (NCBI): domain Eukaryota; kingdom Viridiplantae; phylum Streptophyta; class Magnoliopsida; order Asparagales; family Orchidaceae; genus Dendrobium; species Dendrobium chrysotoxum. Next base: position 27,595,071 of record CM034311.1, read on the forward strand.
GTTGAGAGCACAACAAATTATAAAGAAGTAGGCCGATACACATAGGAGAGACATACAGTATGAAGTGGGGGAGAAAGTGTTCTTGAAACTAAGGCCCTACATGCAGAGATCAGTTGCTAACAGGAGGAACAAGAAATTGGCCCCAAGGTACTTTGGCCCCTACGAGATTGTGGACAAGATCGGAGCTGTGGCATATCGTCTAAAGTAACCCTCATCCGCCACTATACACCCAGTCTTCCATGTGTCACAATTGAGAAGAGCTCTAGGAGAGCAGGCAGTTAGCACTGATCGAGGAGTTAGAAGTGATATTAGAACCACAGGAGCTATGAGGTGTCAGATCAGATAAAAAGGGAAATCAAGAAGTGCTTATTAGGTGGAGGGGCCTTCCCGAATTTGATGCTACTTGGGAGCCCTATGAGAGGGTAAAAGATTAGTTCCCTTCATTTCACCTTGAGGACAAGGTGATTCTTTGGGAGGGGGGTAATGTGAAGCCGGTCCCCTCCTGGGCCGGTTGAACCGGTCCCTAGTGGACCGATTTTAACCTACACCAGGCGACCCAAGTGCTGGGCGGAACTAGGGAAGGGAGAAAGAGAGGGGGCGGCTGATGCTAGGGGGCCAACATCCTAATTAAAATTACTTGGGAGGGAAATTTTGAATTAGGGGGGCAGTTTAGGAAATTTGTAATTATCCTTTGTCTTTAATTAGCTCTTTTGGAGAGGGTTAGGGTTTCATCTGGAGATTGGCTGAATTTTGAGATCTAGGGTTTGGTTCTTTTGGGCTCTAGGCTTTGCTAGAGATTTGGAGAGTTGTTTCTTCCTCTCGAATTGAAGGAACTACAAATCTTGTTTTGCTGTTCTTGTTCGTGGATTGAATAGAAGTTATTTTCCTTGGTTTTACTCTCCAATTTCCTGAAAATTCTACAACATATTGCTGATTTCTCTCTGAAATCAGCAAATTTCTCGCTATTTTCACCGATTATTAATAGGTTTGCTTGCGAACTCAAGTATTTCCTCTTCGATTACTTAGGAACTCAAGTATTTCCTATCATATTTCGACCAGCATATATATATTTTTTCCTTTGACTTTCCAAATACTCGACAGCTTTATTATTAAAAAAATATTTTAAAGATTTCATGTAAGGCAGTCCCTCGTACCTAATCCCTTCGGCTACAACACGATCATTTCTAATCAATCTATAATAGTTTAATTTCATTAAACAACTTTTATTTTAAGGCAAGGAACTTGACGAGGACATCAGCAGGAGATTTTGGCGTGTTTATCAGAGGAGACACCGGAGATCAACGACCACGATCAGGAGCCTTTACTTTTGATGCATTTTATGTATTGTGTTATTTTATATTTCAGTTTTTCCTATTTTACCCCTATAGGTAGTTAGTTTGAGTTGTAGCCCTGAGGGCATTTCAGTCTTTTATTTTCTTTTCTCTTTTGAGGCCTATATATAAGGTCATTAGTCTTGTATTAGGGTTAATGCTTGATTATTAAAAAGAATTTCTAATTTCTTCTTGAACTTGTGAGTTCTTGAGTGGTGAAGTCCCAAGGTGTGGGCAAAAGCAACACCCACCAGTCGGCGGAAGTGTCCCCGACTCGTGGTTCAAGTTCTTCCCCAAGCTTCAAGCAGCCGACCCTCCTTCCCTTAGCTTTCAGCCGCCGGCCATCCCACCACTTGCTCCAACCGCCGGCCACCCTCCAACCACCACCTACCCGTCGACCCATTTTTCCCCACCCCATCCCCAACTGCCAGCCTAGCCCCCTCAACCGCCGGCCAAACCCTTTCCCAAGCCCCACCGCCGGCCACCTCACCTTCCTTCCCCTCTTAATGATGATTCTAATCATCATTATCAGTTACCTAAATCATCCTAAATGATTTGGGAAGATTCAATTTAACTTTGAAATTCAAATTTGAATTTCAAAAACCTTCCTAAATTAACCAAATCTAAATTAGGAAAGTTCCTAAATCTAAATCTAATTTAATTTTAAATTAGATTGGATTTAATTATCCTTTTCCTAAATTAGACCTATGAATTAGGAAGCATTAAATTCCCTCCCAATTCCCTCCTTTTCCCATGCATGTTGCCGGCCCCCTCCTAGCCCTCTCCTCTCTCCACTTCAATTTCCCTCCAATTGATTTTGAAATTCAAAGTTCAATCCCAAATCCCCTTCCCTACTTTACTAAATCTGAAATTAATTTCAGATTTTAGTTCCCTTACCTTATTGGAAACCCTAATCCTAATTTCACAAAATAAACCTCTCCCCTTCATTGGCCACCCCTCCCTCTCTCTTTCTCTTTTGGATTTTCTTCTCTCATGAAAGATAGTCGAAGAGAAAAGGAAGATCATCATCATTCCCCACTCCTTATATGTGAATGGCCGATCCCGAAGTAGACCACGGCTTCATCTTCGATTATCAAGGTCGGATAGACATCCTTAAATTGCCGTTTTTCGACCCCAACTGGGAGATAGAAGATACTGTCGACGATTAAGTCGATCGCATCCTTTTCAACTTGGCTGAGACTATTGATGAACAACAAATCATTGGACAGTGGAGAATCATCGTATATCCACCAACTTCTCCTTCTCCTTCTCCGGCCAACTCTTCGTTGATCAAAACCCTAAGCGTCCTCTCAATTTTTGTGGCATTGTTGGGATTGCTGAGACTCTTCTTCCGCTAAAGCCTTTCAAAGAGCGTGAATGAGGGAAACTCAATGTGACTTTTCTAGATGTTATGTGGTGGATTTAAGTTTACAGCATTTAAGTTTATGTTTGAAGCTATTTTAAGTTCTTGTTCTTCTTTTATGTAACAGATTGCCGTAATAATATTGATATCTTTAATTTCTTAAATCTCATCTTGTGAAACATTAGTTTATTGTTACTACGCTTACATCACCTTTTGTCAATTTCTAAGCAATTCCAAATTTGTTTCACATCATCTAATTTGTTTTACATCAGAACTACATCATAAATCATTCACTAAGTGATGCAGACACAACATCTTTATATTTTGATCCATAGATACAATGACCTAACGTAATTAGATATCATTATGACGATTATATTAAATTTCTCAATATTCATTTACAACTTCAATTTTTACATAGAAATAATAAAAATAAATAAGTTCAATTAAAGACCCAAAATTGATCCAAGACTCCAACTAAATAGAGCTATATAAGCAATATTTAAAAAAAAAAACTTTACTTTTTGGTTGAATTTAACAAGCATTATAAGACTCAAAAAGTAAATGACAGGTAGGTCCAACCATTCTGCTTTATGATGTTGATTGATTACCCTTTTCTAAAAGCTAATATATTTCTTCCCTTTCTTTTTAATTTGTCACTAGTTGGGTTCATGTTTCTACAGAAAACTTCATAATGTTATGTGATTTTCTCGCACAAAATACAAAGAGTTCTTTGTAAAATCATGCTAATAGAAATGCCCAAATGTGTATGAAGGGTGGCAGTATTGCAGGCGGAGAGAAATAAAAGCAAAAGCCAAAGTGAGGAAGCTGATTCTATTAGAGTAGAGGAGCATGAAAGAGATGGAATGAATGATAGATCAATTAGAAAACAGACAAATGGATGGATGGATATAGATGACAGATGAATAGATCAATAGATTATATATATATATATATATATATATATATATATGGAGAGAGAGAGGAATACCTACGAAGTTTCAAGTTTCGACCTTGCAGTAGAAGAAGCAAGGTTAATCTTTTCACAATTAATGGAAATCCTATTAACGGGACTGAAATGCTATCTAATTTATAGAAAAAGATGTACATCATCACTCACTGTTTACAACAGAGTATCACTCAGAACTGCACAGAAGATTGCTAGTGCTTCAGTGCAACTTGTGTATTTCAGAAACACCTTTTGAATAGGCAAAAAATAACATACCTCCATGATATGAGACAGAGCAGACAACCAATGAACTTGCGTGTTTGCAAGGCCACTTGTAAGGAGCTACTACACCATTCAAATGCTTATGCCTTGATTGAATTTCTCTACCCCAAAACATAGGATTTGCCTTATAACAGTTGATTTTATGTGACATCACTAGCCTCATATGTGGGACATTCTTTAAAGACTTGATTTTGGAGGCCCTTGTTGTACTACCTGGAAACAAGAGAATGCAGTCACAATACAGATAGGAGTTGTCCAAATATTTTATGTCTAACAAAATATGAAAATCTATCAAACAACATGGACGGCTATGTATGTGCCGACATAACTTTTATGTCTTGCATTAAAAAAGTTCCACATTCAATTGCATAGAGATAAATATAAATTATAAAACAAAACATTAAGCATAGCAATTCCAGTATGACGAACTTAAACTATTGAGGATGTAATATGTGGTAACACTGAAAAGGATAGATAATGGCTATGTCCTAATATTGTCCTAATTCCATTATATATACAATTCTTCAAGTTTTAACCACCATAGGAAATATTGGCCTATAATTTGTATGAGATTCAAAGCAAAATTAGCAATGTGGAAGATTCCAATTCAGCTTTTATCAATTTCCATGTGTGTTTCCCTCGAAGAATTTGAGAAGAAAAAGAGATTCTAAATCTAAAAGATTTAAAATAGCTGTTTCTGCAAATAAAACTACCTTCATTAAAAAAAGAGGAAATATTTCAAAGACATCTCAGAGAAACCAGACATTAAACAATACAATTAAGCACAAGAAAAAACAAATGTGCTTGGCCATAAAGGTCAAATGCCGCATATCCAGGCACAATGAAATAAACACAAAATGCAAACATGGAAAAAACTGAAAACAAATAAATGGGAAGTTTTAAAATAAAGTATGAAACTAATTTAAACTTTCTGAAAAATACCTTCCAATTAAAATACATAAAAAAAGGGGGCTTTGATTAGTTGCTGATTTAGTTTAATAGCCAAACTAAAACTAATTACAGCAACTTCTCTTCCCCCGCTTCCTGTTCTTCTTCAACAGCCTCCAGCCCTATGGTTAGACCCACTCTCAACTTTGGAAGGAGCAACAATCGGATTGGGTCTTTTCTAACATACATCTTGTAAATCAAGCTATCCAACCATAAACTATCTTCATCCACTAAACTTTGTGATCATTAAATGATATGTCTAAATCCATGAAGAATCTCTAGGTTCAAAATGTGAGACCAGAAAAGCTTTAGCAGTAATGAGATTCCCTGAAACACTTAATTACTCCTTGGACGCATTCTCTGGGAATAAGCCACACACTCTTGAATTCCAATATAACGAAAAATGGTAAAGTTTGTATAATTGCATAAGACTCATATTGGCACCCCAGGAAAACCTTGAAAGCCTTCCACTTGGTAAACAGGACTAATACAAGAGGTGAGCATCAAAGATCATCTAGCCTTAGATAAGAAGATCCAGTAAAATTGTTTTGCACCTTACCCCAGCTTTAGCCATCAGCAGCAGCAGTAGGTCCTCACAATAATCTCCTGTGTTCCCCAGCCTGTCCATATTTCCACTATGACAATAATTATAGCATTTAGGAAAATACTTTAAAGCATTTTGGGTATCTGTTAACATAGGGACATTTAAAGCTCATTTTCTATTTTAATTATAATTTAATAACCACAGGACCTTTCCTTTTTTTTCTTGTGAAATTTCAGCTTCTCCAATGACATCTTTTTTTCCCCTCCAATGACATATCTGAAACTACTTCAGAACGAGATATGAGAACAAGTACAAAGTTTGCAATCAAACGAGAAGAAAATGCAAACAAAGAAAATGAAAGCTTATCTTGGCTTTGTGGGAAAATTGATTAATGCTTTCACTCCGTGCTCAACCAAAAAATTATATCAACCTTGATTGCTAATTCATTCTGAATTTGCAATATTCATTCAGCATTAAAAAAAAAAAAAAAGAAACTACATCCAATTATGATTTCAGCCTTGACTTTCATGTAATCAGGAATGATAGTCCATGATCAAACAGCTCCAGCAGCAAGAATAGTCACAAAGGCCAGCTCCTAAAACCAAAGCCTGATATAGCCTGAAGGAAATGGAATCACTATGCTTTGCTACATCAACTGATCAAATCCCTCAATCATCCTCACTTTGCTCACTCTTTCACACTCCAACATCAGATGATTTATTTTCAACATCCCTTCATAGATACAACAAGCATCACTGCAGTTATTCTATGTTTGAAAATAACCAAATAAGGTCATAATAATCACCTACCTTAACTCAGATAGAAGCTAAAGGAATCATAACTTTACTGAATATCTACTCAGTAAAATTTAATCATAAGCCCATAACTCGTTTCTTTTCTTTGCATCATAATATAATATTCATAATATAATATTATGGACAAAAAACTTATTCCCCCTATAGGTGAGAGTCCTTTCATTAGCTCCCACACTCCATATATGGCCCTGCAAGTTCACCGTTCCATCCATAGATGCTGTCTGCCATACAAATTTGAACACCCCAAGAGCTCTGTAAAGTTGCTTGACCCCATTTCTCACCATCTTCTCATCATCAGAAGTTAAGAACTTTCCAATTTGCAGATACAACTTTCCTCCACCACCACAAACCCCTCCACAAACTTCCACCTCTATATCTCTAACTGTCCCATACAAATAATAAAGCAATAATGTAAACAGACACTTAGAAGAATGGCCCAAACTCTTAGTAAGCTTCTTTTGAACAAGTGAATCCTGTCTTCTTGCCTCCTTCAAACTGATGTCTCTCTCAATCACTATATCCTTTATCTGATACAGCCCTTCTTTCATCACATCAATCTTTGCAATGTCACACAGCAATCTCTCCTCCTGACTCATACATTGAGATAGGTGCACAAACATTTCAAGAACTTCTTCCCATTTAAGTGGAGTTTCTAACTTCTCAACCTTTTTCAAAGGTGCCAATCGCATCCATGCAGGAGCCTCAGATTCATGAAGGCTGGCGGTGTCCTCCAAGAATTTTAAGCAGCTCATCATAACTTGTCTTGCCATCTGAAATGCTGGAGAATTGAAACCAATGTTGTCTAACTCACGCTTCAAGTCGTTAAGGATCTCTTCTAGTGCTCCTCTCCAAATGTGATGTTGTGTGACCTGTGGGCAGACTGTTAGGCGAATGTTCTTCCTCTGCTGAGCTGAAATGCCAAGGAAATTGCAAATTTTAGTGAGAGAATCCAGTGTCATGGGTCGCCTTCCGTTCAGGCTGCTGAAGCAACTAAAAACTTGAGGCTGTGCACTTGTTAAAGATTTCTTCAGAGCACACTGCACGGAGGGCGCACTTATAAGTGCTCTTGCAAGTGAATTAAAAGTTTTCATTTGATTAATGATATAGACATCATTGATGATGGAGTTGTCATCAACACTGATTAGCTTTCCATCAATGTGCTCAACATTCTTCAGCAAGTAGCTTAGCTTGACAAGTTTTGCATAGGCAAGTCTATACCATTCCTGCGGTTCCAGTTCTTCATCAATCTCTGTGTCATGGAAATGGTAGGCTAGTTTCCATTGTCCATGACACATAACATTAGTTCTTAGAAATTTAAGTCGATTCCACCCAGAATTTGACAACATGCTGCTCCTGCCTATTTCTCCATAATCTCATCTTTAATGCCTAAGACCATACCAAAAAAAATGCATGAAATAAAGTAGAGACAGAACCTACAGAGCATCGAACCAGTATAAACGGTACAAAAACTAGAATAAGAAGTCCAAATATATATAATCATAAACCTGGAGAAAATGTCAAAGGCACAAAAAAAATTTACCAGCATCAATCTTTCTAATTTGATCTAGGACGGAAACTAAATCAAGGTTTTAAGAGCCTACGGCTTGCATTTCAAAGCAAAAAAAATAGAATTAAGGATGAAAAGCAGATATCTAAATTTCAAAACATGTTACCAAGGTTCAATGCAATTAGTGGAAAAAAAAAACTAAATTCGACTTACTGCATGGTGGAACTCCAAATCCATGGGAAGCAACACCTGAGACCCCTCTCACTTCCATCGTCCTCAAATAAAGAATCTGAATAACCTAACAATCCAAAAGTTCATTTTTAACCAAAAAAGCCACATGAAGCTTCATCTTGAAATGAAAAGGAATTTATAAAAAGAAAAAGAGAGAGCAGACAGGTAAATACCCCCTTGGCTCCTTATTATACTTTCAAGCTTGCTGCAACCTTCCTAGACCCACCAGCTCGGCGTTGCTTGGCGCCCTCGGTGTGAAGAAATCGGCCGCTTTTAAGGAGAAATTATTCTGTCCGGAGTCCGGACTTACAGGGCGCTCGAAAATAGTTTGGCAGAACCGAGCGTAATCCAGCTTCAAATCCGATACCAAACAACCCCCTAAGAGGTAGAACTGAGATATAAAGCGAGAGCCACCCATCCCTAGATGATAACAAATAAATCACAACGTCTAATAGTACAATTTGAATAATCCTGTTTATAAAAATAAAAAAAATAAAATAAAAAAAAAAGGTAGGTAGGGCTACAAAAGAACCTAGCCGAATGGATCATCTGTTTGTTTGTATACGTTTTAGTTCATTTATTATCAGTTTATTCAAGTTATGTTTAAGTTAGATTCGAGCCTTTTTTTTATGATGTTCAAGTTTGATTTATTTAAATTAATGGATATTCATGTTTAACTTATGTTTAGTTCTTATTTGATTCATTTTGTGTTTATCGAGCTCTAAACAAACGAGTATTATCGAGCCTACTAATAAATAATACACGAGCTTAATTGTGAACATATATAATGAGAGTTTTCAAATTACCAACCGAGTCTGTTCACAAACATAACTAGTTATTATTTTCAAACTACCAAACGAGCCTATTTGCGAACATATCTAGCGAAGGTTTTAGAACTATCAAGTAAGTCCATTCACGAACGCATCTAACGAGCATTTTCGAGCTATCAAACAAGCCCGTAAAATATAACTAAATAATATTATAAAATAAGAAATTATAATTCAATAATACATAATATCAATTTAATATAGATTAATATTTTATTTTAATTAATATATACTATAGAATTTAATTTAATTTTTAATTTTATTAATTAATAATTTTACATCTTTAAATTAATATAAATATAAAATATTTATATTTGGTATGTTCATCATATTTATAATTGAACATAACAAGCTTATTCACGAGCTTCGTATTGATTAAGAATCGAGCTTTTTATCGGGTTTTATATCGAACTTGCTCACGAGCTTTTTATGAATATAAATGAGTCAAGCATATAGTTATTCAATATTGTTTATTTAAGCATGGAGTATTTAAAAAAATGTTCAAACTTGTTCACTTAATTAAACGATCATGAACGAGCTTTAGTCGAGTCGAGCAACGAGCAGCTCATCGAATGCTCGGTTTGTTTGCAGTCCTATGTAAGGATGCAGATGAGTTAAGCCGAGTTCGAATCATCTTTGCATGAGCTTGAGCTTGATTAATTAATTAAGTTTGAGCTTAAGCTCGAACTTGAGTTATTTTTTACGAGTTCCAGATGACTCAAGTGGCAACTCATTTATTATGAAAGAGAGAAAATAATTATGATTTAAATAATTATTATAATAGAATGATTAAAATAATGAGAAATAAGAAAAAAAATAATAAAGGATAACTTAATATAAGAATATGAGATATAAATTTTGAACATTTTAAATAATTTTGTATTTAAAACCTTAAATGTTAATATATCTAAATGCATTTTATGCTAATATTTTTTAAACGAGCCGTCTCGCGAGCTAACGAGTCAAGTCAGGACCGGTTCAAGCTTGACTCGTTAGCTCATCGAGCTCGGCAAACGAGTCATTTATCAAGCCGAGCCTAAATTAGTTCACAAGTCGGCATGACTCACACCCCTACACAGAGCAATGCAACATAAATAAAAAAAAAAAAAATTTATTGGTTATCAATTAAATTTGAAATAATACTATATAGTTGTATTTGAAATAGATTTTATTTGTCAACCAAATTAAGTGTTTACATAGTGATACGTCATCAAGAAATTTTCTTGATCGGGCACGAATCTCGAGGCAAAATCAAGTTGGAAGCTTCCGAAATTAATTATGGGACCACCCGAACTCCGATTCCAGCAAACTTATAGTCGAACTGAGCATCTCGGAAATACGAACCCAACGACACCAAATTCAACCCAATCTGAGCCCAAATGGGTCCAAATCAAGGGTCTGAAGCGCTGTTGGAAGGTTCAAATCATAATCTGGATTACCAAACGGTCTCCAAATATGACATGCTTATAGTCGAATCGAGCGTCTCGACGAAATGAATCCAACGAGCCCAAGATCGCCAAATTCCGACATCATTAAGACCTTCAAATGTCCAACGAATGGTCTATGATCAAGGAATTCAAGATCGGCCGTCCATTCAACCACTCCCTAACTACCCTTGATCTTCCACCTATTTACGGGTCATGCCACTCACGAAAATCTATAAATAGAGACCCCATTTCTCATGAAAGAGACACCTAATCATAAGGAGAAAAAGAGAGAGCTCTTGCCCCCTTGGTCCTCCTCGACCACCGCCGGACCACCGCCTTGACGCCGTTGCTCCGCCGGACCTTCGCTGGACCACCACCTGAGGCCCTGCTCTTCGCTAGACCACCATCTGAGGCCCTGCACTTCGCCGGACCACCACCTGAGGCCCTGCACTTCGTCGGACCACCACCTGAGGCCCTGCTTTTCGTCGGACCACCACCTGAGGTCCTGCTCTTCGCCGGACCACCACCTGAGGCCCTGCACTTCGCCGGACCACCACCTGAGGCCCTGCTCTTCGCCGGACCACCATCTAACGTCCTCACTTCTGCCCGACAACTACCTAGGGACCGAAATTCTACTAGACCACCGAGAGATCCCGAAATTCTGCCAGCACGACCTTAGGCCATCAAAAGCCTCTAACTTTCACCCTACGGGTGATACTTGTAATCTGATCGTCCTTAGAGGCGAGTCAGTCCCCTGTAATCTGCTCAAATTCTAGTGGAATCATTTCAACTGGGCCAGGCCCCGTGGTTTTTCCTCTTTTCAGGGTTTTCACGTAAAAATCTTGTGTTCTCTGTGTGTGAGATGGATATTCGTGCAACGCTAAGACATAGGATTAATACTCTACCGTCGCGTATATTCTAGCCCGCAACACATAGCATGATTTTTTTATAGAAATTTGTTTGAGTATAACATTTCTCTTGTCGACAATATTGAATTAAACAGCCGTTCAAGTTTTTTTTATTTTTAAGCTGGATTTGAGGTCTCTTGATAAATTTGACCATTTTATAGTAGATGCCAACACTATATTAGACATTTTAGTTCATATTAGTTTGGAGGATGTTGATCTAAGGTTTTGGGAGATGTTATTTTGAGAGGCAAAATTTTTAGCTTAATGGCTAAAATCTCTGTCATACGAATTAGGGTTTCATTATCTGAGATTTGGGAATGCATCGAGATTCACTAGGAAGGTCTTTAGAAGAAGATTAGAGGCTTAATACATAGGCAGAGCAAGACAGATAAGTTGAAGCAGTTGGAAGAGAACAAAAACACTATGAGATATGTTATCGAACCATCTTAGATGCTAAGGCCACGTTGACTTGGGCTATGGAAGATTCAAGATTTATGGACCTGCTCGCCTTGATGTACCCCCTTTCTTTCTTTTGATAAAAACCTATTGTGGCTCTACATTGATGTTGTGATTTGGTCCTACGAACTTATCAAAGTTCAATGGCTAATACAAATGTGATGGTGCATATCTGGCTCTATTTGTTATTAATTTGTCAGCAAATTGATAGAACAAGACTCTCTTAATAGGGACATTCTTATGACTTGTGGAGCTTGAAAAGCTATCAACGATGTAATTTGATCTTATTGAGTTCCTTCAGCATCTAATTGAGCCTTAGAAAAGCTACCAACGTGTGTGTTGAAGTTTATAGCTTTAGAAAACCTCCTTCTTAGCATTTTAGATCTTATTTAGGAATCTTTTTACATGACAGCGTGAGAATTAATAAGTTTCCTTGAATGAAGGTCATCTCTTTAACTCTGTCTTGACCCATTGAATAATTATGAAAGGCTTTAAGATCTAGGTCACTTGGACTCATCAAGTCAGATAGGCATGGGATAGCTCTTGTCATCAGATTAATGAAGTGGGGGCTTTCTTGTTGCAGCCCATCTTATGGCTTATTAAGTACAAGACGCTGTCAACAACAAAGCTATATTTAAGCTTGTTGACATTAACCTTCAGAACCCACTCGAATCTAGGCATGAGCAACGAGGGAATATACTTCTCTAACTTGGTTATTTGAAGCTGACAGGCTTGGAAGTCCTCCCATTTGACTTTCAAAATCTTGGTGAGCCAAAGAAATAAATCTTAGGCTTCAAAGACAACTTTGCTTATAATTTGTTTGAAGAATAATCTTCGATTTTGCATATACAACTGAACGAAATTTCATATTAACCCTTTTCGAGTATGTACTCGGGGATGTCAATATAAAGCACAATATCAACCAATATATATACATATATGATTGGAATATATATGTATGCACAATATCTTTAGCAGAATGTCAAAACTTGTATGTATGTACATACATACATATGTAATATATATATATATATATATATATATATATATATATATATATATATATATATATAATAGAATATAAAAGAAACTTCAACAAGCTTTAAACATAACAAATTTAAAAAATACCCCAAATCTTTATAGGTGATTTTGTATGATAACTTGGATTTTCTTATATTTGTCCTGCATGGAAATACCCCGCTGTCCCATGAGCCTTGCACGCTCACACAATCTCTCGTGCCCACGAGCAGCTACCCCACGCCCAGCAAACTACGACCAACCCACGCGCCTTGGCCTTATGCGCAACCCAGGCAGCCCGCGCCCTGTGCGTGCATTTGCGGGCGCCTCCGACCAGTCTCTGCCTGAGACCTCTTGATCACGGCACCTCCGTGTTCCCCCTTCCACTCAAGATCAACCTCCCGCTCAATCCCGCACAGATCAGGCATTCTCACCGAACGAACCCGACCTCGCCTGTTGTGAGAGCGTCCTTTTCCAGCTTCTGCGCAAACTCCACCTTGCTTTTTGACCTGCCATGAGATAAGAGATTTGCCTAAGAAGTTACAGTACCCAGTAATGGATTTGCGATCCGGAGAGCTAGCCCAGTCTGCGTCAATGAATCCTTGAAGAATAAGATCTGCTTTGTGCATTGGGATGCTGACATTTGTGGTACCGTGAATATAACGTAAGAGACGTTTAAGAGCATCAAAATGCACGTTGAGAGGTTGATGGATACACTGGCTGAGCTGATGAACTGCGAATTGTATGTCGGGACGAGTTAAGGTGAGGTACTGTAGCGAGCCTAGTAGATGACGATACAGCTGTGAATTAGAGAAGCTGGTTGCAGAAGCAGAATCAGACGTTGGCTTGCTCGCAGAAGGTGTGGAAACCGGTTTGGCATTAAGCATGCCTGCTCGTTCTAAAATGCGATGAGCATACTGTTGTTGATGAAGAAGAGTACCGGAGGTAGTAACGGAGGCTTCGATGCCAAGAAAGTGCGATAAGGAGCCAAGATTTCTCATTTGAAACCGTGTATGAAGGTTGGAGAGAAGCTGATTGAGCTCGGTAGGAGAGTTGCCAGTGAGTAGAATGTCGTCGACATAAATTAGAATATACATATGCGTAGAACCCAATGTATATGTTAGTAAAGATGGGTCAGAATTACTTATGTGGAAGCCAAAATGCTGAAGATGAGTAGAGAGAGTGGCGTACTATTCGCGGGGTGATTGTTTCAGACCATATATCGCTTTATTGAGCTTGCAGACATAGTGTGGATGGAGAGAATCAGAAAAACCTGGTGGCTGCTGCATGTAGACGGTATCGGATAAGGTGCCATGTAAGAATGCATTTGAAACGTCGAGTTGATGAATTTGCCAGCCGTAGTGGAGGGCGATAAGAATGAGAACTCGTACTTTAGGCATCTTAGCCACAGGGCTAAAGGTTTTTGTGTAATCAATAACATGTTCTTGATTGAATCCTTTTGCTACTAGACGGGCTTTGTAGCGAGCCACGGAGCCATCGGAATTGAGTTTAGTACGGAATATCCATTTGCAGCCTAGGACATTTTGATGTGGATGAGGCGGAACGAGAGTCCAAGTGGATTGAGATTGTAAGGCTTGAAATTCTTGGGACATGGTTGATCTCCATTGTGCAAGTTTAGCGGCCTGGTTATATGTTGTAGGTTTAGCAGGTTGAAGAATGTGGCAGAGATCAAAAATCTGCTTTGGTTTGCTATTTCCGGTTCTGGACCTAGTGAGCATATGGTGTGTGGGAATGGCTGTCTGGGAAGCAGATGAGGATAAAGGCTGATCGGATGAGATGGTAGGAAATTGATTGATAGAGTTTATAGAGAGATCAGTGGAAGGAGTGGTTTTGGGAGATCCGAATGAGTATTAACAGAGGTTTTAGTAGGTGAACTAGATAAGTGCAATGATTATGTAACAGATTTTGGTAGGGTGGCAGTGGGAACCAAGAGTAGAGGAGGTGTTGCAGGAACGTGTTTTATAGAAGCAGGTGAATGATTTGAAGACTTAGAGAAAGGAAAAATTGCTTCGTTGAAAACAACATGACGCGAAATATAAATTCTGTTGGATGCGAGATCTAGACACCGGTAACCTTTTTGAAATTGAGCATACCCAATAAAGACACACTGGTAGGAGAGTGGAGAGAGTATGTTTGGTGAGTAAGGTTTGAGCCAGTGGTAGCATAAGCAGCCGAAAACCTTTAAGTGATCGTATTGAGGTGATTTGCGATAAAGAAGTTCATATGGAGATTTGTTAGAGGTATTGGGAGACGGAAGGCGATTGATGAGGTAGTTAGCAGTGACAAGAGTGTCAGCCCATATATATTGAGGAACGGATGCGGTGATGAGAAGAGAGCGTATAGTTTCAGTGAGGTGACGATACTTGCGTTCGGCGACGCCATTTTGAGAAGGAGTGTATGGGCAGGTGTACTGATGAATAGTTCCATGATTTTTGAGAAGAAGTTTGAACTTATGGTTGATAAATTCGCCACCCCCATCAGTTCGAAGAATACGAATTTTAGACTTAAATTGGCAAGCAACCATCCGTTGAAAATCAAGAAATTTTTGAAAAACATCAGATTTGTTTAATAAAGGATAAACCCAAGTGTATTTGGAAAAATCATCAACAAAAGAACGTAGAAACGATATCCTTGATTTGAGTTTAAAGGGGATGGCCCCCATACATCGGAATGAACGATATCAAAAGGGAACTTGCTACTGTTTTGAGAAATAGAAAAAGGTAATCGATGGCTTTTAGCCATTTGACAAGAATTACACATCAATTTATTTGAAGAAATACAAATGTTAGAAAATTGCTTGGATAATCTGCCCAAAGTGGTAGAGGAGGGATGGCCTAGTCTTTGGTGCCACAAGTCAGGAATGGCTTGAACGGAGATAAGAGCGAGCGGGAGCATAGATGGAGTAGACTTTTTGACTTATAGCGGATAAAGGCCATCAATACACGGACCCGTGAGAAGAACTCGGTGGGTCGTCTGATCCTGAATAGTATAATTGTGAGAGGAAAAGGTGATGGTGCAATTGTTGTCAGTAGAAAGACGATTAACAGATAATAAATTGAAGGAAAGATTTGGGACATGATTGAGATGAGATAGTTGGAGTGTACCTTGAGGTGTAGGAAGTATACCTTTACCAGTGTTCTGAATTGGAAGCTGATGATCGTTGCCAAGAACAACCTGGGTTGAACCTGTGTACGGTTGGGATGATTGAAAATGACTGGGATCAGAGGTGAGATGTGTAGACGCGCCGCTATCTAGGTACCAATCTTGCTGTGGATTAGATGAAGACGAGGTAAATAAGGCTGTGGGCGTAGGATCGATTGTGTATTGGTCATCGTGGTGGTACCAGCATTTAGTTGCGAAATGTCCGATCTTGCCGCAAATTTGGCAAATGATGGAAGATCTAGATGTTTTGCCGCCGTGAGTGGAAGTTTGATTGTTTAGAAGCTGCCGAGTGTTGGATGAGGAATGACCGTGAGATTGATATGAGCGACCTCGACCGTGACTACGCATTGCTGTAAGCGCCGTGGTATTTCCAGAGGGTTGAAGATTTTGAAGTTCATGGGTCGTTTCATGAGCAAGATTCAGCTCCTTACTGCATAGGAGTGTGTAAAGATCATCAAGATTCAGCGGTTGGAGGTTGGTACGAATAACGGTTTTGAAGGCCTGGTAAGTGGGAGGAAGACCGTCAAGAGTATAATGGATGATATCTTCAAGAGCTAGAGGAGCGCCGGCTGCAGCCAGGGCATCAACTTTGGTTTTGACATCGAGTAAGTATTGAGACATGGATTTGTCTTTCATAGATAGGTAGTGAAGTTCATGTTTCAACTGGATAATTCTTGATCTTGTGCTTGACTGAAGACGGCGATCAAGTGTGAGCCAAATTTCGCTACAGTGCTCCACTGATAGAACATAAGGAAGGATGTTGGAAGAAATAACAGAGTAGAGGGCGGCAATGAGATTTTGATCGGAAAGAAGCCAAGCAGTGAAACTGGGATTTAGAATAATCTGGCCGGTTTCATCAGCGAAGGATTTAGGCGGGGCGGTGGCGGAACCATCCAAGAAACCTTCATAGCCATTAGCTCGGAAGAGCTTGAATACTTGCGTGCACCAAAGTGGGTAGTTATCGGCGGTGAGAGGGTGGGAGATGACTTTCTTGATGTTATTCATCAAGAATTTGAGAGAGGATGGAATTGAAGAGGGCGGGTTGAAAGAGCTAGGAGCATTTGTAGTCGATTGGGGGGAGGAAGAAGTTGCCGTGGTGTTATCCATGGAAAGAAAGGAAGAAGACGCCGGAGAGAAGGAATAGCTACTGCTCTGATACCATGTGGATAAGCTTGGGCGGAGCCAGAAACAGAAAACGAGAGAAAGAAAACAGAGAAGGAAACATAAAGTTTTAGAATCTTATTCATTCATTTCACTGTTACAATGTACATGAATATATAGATAATACTAGCTGACGTGGCTAGTTGATACGTGTGCAAGAAGGTAGAAGTCCTTATAGCTAACAACCTCAACTTATACATTTTATTTATAGGAATTTACATAGATTTGATGTCTCACGTAGCAGTATAACTAAAACTGACCAATCAATCCTAACACTTATCACAATATAATTAACATGATTGACTAAATTTTACTCCAAGCAACTGAGTAGTGCATTTTCTCTTTAAATTTTGTTTGCCATCATGTGTTATTCCGATGCTGCGAATTTAGGTGCGTCAAGCACACTCGCGGGCACCAGAAAATGGAATGCTAGGTGTGGCTAATAAACAAAGAGGTGTCTTTCTCCTAATTGAAAGTCCAAAAGCTTCACTCATGTCAAGCTCCTCTCCATTCTTAGCTGGATACTCCCAATCAAAATAGTATAATAAGCATGCGAGGGCCATCTCGACTGCGGCCAATGCGAAATGCATCCCTGGGCAAATTCTTCTCCCAGCACCGAAGGGTATCATCTCAAAGTGAGCTCCCTTCATATCAACATGGTTCTCCTCAAACCTCTCCGGCCAAAAGACTTCCGGTTTGTCCCAATACTTAGGATCCCTTGCTATTGCCCACGCGTTCACCATCACCGTCGTCCTTGATGGAATGTCATAGCCCATCACCTTGCACATCTCTTTGTTCTCCCTTGGCAGCAACAAGGGCGCCGGAGTGTGTAGCCGCAACGTCTCCTTTATCACCAGTTGCAAATAGTTAAGCTTGTTGCTCATCCACTCCTCTCCCATTATCTTTGTCATGTCGCAGCGGAACACCTCTCTCACCTCTCTCTGGGCCTTCTTCATGATCGTCGGGTTGAGAACTAGCTCCGAAATTGCCCATTCCAAGATAGTTGCCGTCGCTTCGCTTCCAGCCAAAAGAATATCCTAATTAAACAGTAAATTTTATCAGTTAAGCATTAAATAACTATGAATTAAATTTATTATTTTGAGCTCACGTTGATGACAGCCTTGATGTTATCATTGGAAAGAGAGAATTGAAGGTTGCCATCTTGTTGGATTTTGAGAAGAACATCTGTGAGATCCTCTGCTTGCACTAAGTTTCTAGCCCTCTTCTCAATGTGCTCTTGCACTATTTTTTCCATTATTTGGTCCAACTTCAGCCAGCATCGCTCAAGCTTTTGTCGAAAACCTGCGACGCGGGTGATGAAATTGGGCATTGATGGGAATAGATCAATCAAGGAGAAACCTGTGGTCAACTCTACTATTTCTTTAAGCGCTGAATGGAACAAATTCTGGTCCTCAAACCGACCGCCGACAACAGAGATTGCCACGATGTTGTTGCCGAGGTTGGCAAACTCACTGCTCAGGTTGATGTCAGCGCCGGCAGAGGCTGCAAGATTAACAGATCGAACAAGGTGGGAGACCTCCTGCGCTATTATGGCACGAAAGGAGTGGACACGCTTCGAGCTGACAAGCTCCGTGGTGCAGATTCGACGCATCTGGCGCCAAAACTCGCCATATGAAGCGAAGATGAGGCCTTTGCCATTGTAGAAGAGAGCATCGACGGTGGGGGTGATGGGGCGTGAGGCGAAGTTGATGTCGTGGGTCTGCATGATTTCTTTGGCTCCTTCCGCAGAGGAAATGATGATGGTGTGGTTCTCGCCTAGTTTTAGGCGCATGATGGGGCCGTAGATGAGGGAGAGGTCGTATAGTGCACGATGGGGAGGGCGGTGGGCGAGGAGATGGTGAATGCTGCCGATGATGGGGAGGTTTTTTGGGCCTGGGACTTGCGCGTTGGATTGGAGCCGGTGCCGATCAAGCTTTTTAATGATTGATTTGATGAAGAGGAGTGTCAAGAAAATGAAGATGGAGGCGGGGAAAAGCTCCATGCTTGCTACAATACCGGAGGCCATTGATCTGATTTTAGCGTAATGAAACACGCATTTATAGATCGTCGAATAGCATTACTCCCGCATCTTTTTCTAGTTGCACGTGATCTATTTTGATGCACACAGTCAATTATTATTATTATTTTTTTGTTTTCATGTTTAAGGACTAATAAACTCCAATAATTGCTTACATGCCGTACTTAATTTCTAAAATATCATCAAATTATTGCAGATTTGTTTGTAGTGGATACGTGGACTGGCAGCCGCCCACATGCAAATATTGGCTGATAAACATGGTATTCTTAATCTAATGTTAGATTTTATTAAAAAGGTTCCCATTGAGGACGAACAAATTTAAAAAAAAAACAGCCAAATTTTGTGTTTATTTTTTTATTTGATGCTTAATGAAATAAAAAATTAAGTAAAAGTTAAAATGATCTGTTGAAGGGCGCTTCCATGCTACCGTGGCAAGCAGAAAAAGATCTCTATGGTTCTGTTTCACACAATTTTATAATTAAAAAATTTTAATTATTTTGGCTATATAAAATAAATTCTTATCATAAATATTTATTTTTGTTTTAAAAATAAAGCATAGAAAAAGTTTTTCCAAACAGATCCTAGAAAGCATTTTCTGCTTCTATGATAGTTGAAAATGACATTTAAGAGATATTTTCTATCATGAATTAAACAATAATTATTTTTTTTTCAACTTTTATAATCAAAATTAAAATTATATATGATCATACATTTTAGTATTTATAAATTTTATTTTATTTTTTTAAAAATGGCCGGAAAATTTTAATAAATTGTAGTTTCAAGGGTTTATCTAAAATGAAGCATTTAAATTAATTTATTATTTTTATTAAGTTTTAAATCTGATAACAATCATTAAGTTTTAGAGAATATTTTTTCTTATATTTATTTTTTAAAATTTTAAATTCTTTCAAAGTAATATCCTATAAGAAAAAATAAATACATAAAAAATAATAAAATTTTACTTACCACGAACACTTACTTTAAAATCATTCAAACACATGGAAAATATTTTGTAACTTTGCATCATTTCTCCTATCCGTTGCATATAATTAGTAATTATTCAAGGACGTGAGATTTTTAGTAATTAAAAATATTTATGAAATGATTTTTAAGTTTTATTGTAGTTCAAAATAATTACAAAAAGAATTCAAAAATTCCTTCCAAATTATTATTTTTTAATTTCTCAAGCAAAAATACTTTTAACTAGAAATCGTCATAAAAAAGCTGAAAATATTTCTACAAATAGTCAAATTCATTTTAAATAAAAAGGGAGTATCAGATAGCTTCACCAAAAGTAGTTATTCTCTAATAATTTTTAATTATATTAAAAATGTATAACAATATTATTTATTTTTTGGGATATTTAGGCTAATTAAGGTAAACTTACACACATCACTTATGCATGACTTGAATCCAAGACCTCTTGAATGATTGTCAAGCTCCCAAACAATAGAGCAATGTGAGCTGCCTGATTTGCTTGATTATCACAGACAAGTTGAGTTTCAAACAAGTAATTCTATATTGTTTGGAGCTAAGTTGGTGTGGATCTCCGAAAGGAAGCTACTGGCGGGGTTAGAATGTAAATGGTACGATCACACTATTCCGTAAGACAAAATAGTCATAACCCTTTATACTTTACACAAGCAGACAAATGGAAGAGTAGATGAAATTATACATACGATTATCCATGAAAAATAGCGACTTTCGCCTACACATCTTAATGAATAATAATATGTATAACTTGATAGTCACGAGATTTTCTCCATTCAATATATTAGCTCGAATGTGATTTAATTGATGTGGGTGTCAATTTCACATGGACGCATGCCCTCGTGATTAATTACATCTTAGGCCTTGACCTAAGAATACTCCTGATTAAGGATGCTATTTTATTATCTTTTTGGTTTGGTGCATAGTGAGCTTCCTATTCTCTTCCTAGATTCTAATCCAAAGGGAAAAAAACTATTCTCTTCATCTTTAGTGAGGATTGGATTTTTAAAATGTATGAAGATTTAACTAAAAATTTGAGTTTAGAAGATCAAAGACTAGTTACTATTTTAGGAAAAATTATAAATTTAGAATTTATCGGGAGTTAGGAAAGACACACTAAGGGGTGTACAATCTGAGCTTATACTTGCCTAGAGTGAGCTATCAGTTAACATCCTAAACACAATAAATCACCTTATATATGCAATATAGGAAGGCTCTAACCTAAAGAATCAAGTAGTTTAATTTAGAAGTTTAAATCAGGATATGTGAAATATGCAAATATATCTATATATCGTCATGTATGATGCATGAAGCAAATGCATATATAAGATATTTTATTCATTTACTTGAAAAATAAATACAACCCGGGGTCTGCTGCAAATATAAGATGGCCAAGTTGCACCACAATATGTTTGGATTTCTATACATATGAATAAGATAGGTTTAGATGTGATTGCTTATTATCTTCTAGCTCTAAATCTACTATAGAATTCCAAAAGGGAGCATCCTCCATAGTAGGAGTTATCTTTTGGAGACCTATACGTATGTATAAGCAATCACATTTAGCCTTTTACAACTTCTCGAAAGTATGCAACTCGATCTAACTACATTCTAGACACTTTACATTTACATTTTAACTCTTGCATATATATTTGCACATAGATACATTCAACTTTACTTCATTTTACAAGCATCATATATACATTCTACCTTCCTCTTTTTTTGTGTTACAGAAAGATGACATGAATAAGTAGGCAATGCATGTATGATATGACATCTAGAGTACATAAAGTAAACCAACACACCAAGGATATTCTCCAAGCAAAGGTATTCGCATCACACTAAAACACACTGATGGCCTGGCCAAAGACTAGAGTCAGTGATCATATCAAACAAATTTTAGCATGTGAAAAATATTGTGTCTTTGATATGTCCTAATAGATTTACTGTTCAAGTTATTTATCAATTGAATTTTATTTGTTGAAAGCCAAACAAATTTGGTTAAGATTTAAACTTAGTGTGTTTAATGTTTTAAATTTTATTTTTAGGATAAATTTTTAATCATTGAAGTTATGTAGTGAATTATTAAAGCTTAGTTAACCATCTTAATCCTTAAGCTCTTTAATCCAATATACATTTGCCTTCCGAAAAGGAGTCAAGCACAAGGGTATAAAAGTTTTAATGTCTAAATATTGTATTAATGATTTTAATGGTTATTTAAGTTAAATAGCAAATTGCTTTATTTACAACAAGACTATGAGATTTATTTTACCCTACCCTCATTGAGGCTAACTTAAAAGCCTCGTAAGCCCGGGTTACCCAGCAATTCTCTTGGTTAATTATATTTAATTATTTCTTAAATTTTAAATCTATTTGAATTTATTAAGATTTTTTTCAAGAGCTTTATAATCCAATGTAATTCTGTCTTCCCAAAGAAGGTGAGCACAACGCATAAAGTTTATTTAAAATCTATTAAAGACTGCCCAAATCCATAATGCATATGTATTTTCTAAATGGAGTTAAATAAAATGCATAAGGGTCTTTGATTTATTTAAAATATATTAAAGATGTACAAATCTAATTCATTTGTGTCTTCCAGAAGGAGTTAAACATAATGTATAAAAGTCTTTTATTTAATTAAATATTTAATCAATGAATTTATTTAATTAATTTGAATTTAATTAGATGAATTGTTAAATTTTTGTTTAATTAAATTTTATTTAATGTCTTCTAATTTTTATTTGATTTATTACAATTTGTAATATTTTATTTGAATTTTTAATTAATTTTAATTAATATGTTATGCTTATTTGAGTTTAATTAATAAAATTTATTTTTGAAATTTTATTTTATTTTTATTTAATGCTTATTTATTTTATTTTTTTATCTAATTTTAATTCATTTGAATTTTATTTTTAATGTAAGTTCATTAATAACTTTCATTTATTAAAGTTTGATAAATTTGATTTGTTTATATTTAATGGTCTTATTTTATCTATATTAACATTTTTATTTTATTACGCATATTATGATTTATGAGAATCAACGGGGTAAAATTCTTAGTTGTGGGTGATAAATCAATACTACGCATCCTTAAGCTTGTCACTAACGAGTAAAGTCCTACGCACAAATGGGTTACCAGGTTTGAAAAATTAAATTCATGGCTTCTACAAAGACCTAAAATTTAGGGTAATCATATTCACATGCAAGGTTTAAGAGACCTAGGGACTCTAAGTTTTATATAGTTACATGTACCGGAGCAAGTTAACGGTGTAAGCCGGCTGTAGTACCTTTATTTGGAAGAAAGGGAGACGACTGAATGCTCCACTTTGTTGTCCAAGTAGCTCTAATTGATCTCCACAATCCCTCACAATAACACAAAGAGAGAGGTACATATTAGAATTCTACATATTCAAATGTACAAACTAACATGTATATATAAGCACGACAATGACAAGAAAGATTAATGTAAGCTAAATAGTATTTACAACATCATAAGAACATCTCGACATCTTACAATTCATCATAAGTATTTGATGCAATTATAGTTCAATGAAATTACATATATATCTAATATCAAAGCATAAAAGAATATATGAAATTCTCCTATTTAATCAAAGGCTCTTTGAATATTGAATATACACATGCTATGGGTACACGAACTTGCATTGAAATTCCTATAAGTCAATTAATGGGATAATCTAAGCATGAATCTACGTAAGAATACATCCAAACTAGTGATGAAACACATAACGATACAAATATATGAATGATCTACACTTGATATCATTCGAGAGGTAGTTGGGACATCATGTAAGAGCAAAACATAGGCATGTGCCTAAGGATTCAAACATGATTGTAGCTCACCTTACATTCTATTTGATATATATATATATATATATATATATATATACACACACACACACACACACACACACACACACACATAACCAAATGAATCTAATGTATACATTTCGTATGGCTACCACATTTAACGTTTGGAGATTTACAATTTCTCTAAAATATAAAGTATGAATAGCATTATCACATAATTTTATATATCTCATAGAATCTGGATCAATCGAATTAGAAAGGTATCAAAAGCTTTCATTCATTAGCCATTGTTGACCCCTATAACTACCCCAAAAATCACAAATTCGATAAAGATGATTCAGCTCGGATGTGGGTTGTGTATTTCAATTTTCGCTACGCAGTGGTTGAGAGAGCAGTCAAATGAGGAGCATCAAATCATTGCTAATATAATGGATTTGTACAGAAACATTTCTCTTTTATCTATAGTGGGACATGGTGGTATGAGAAAGACAACTCTCTTGCAACGTGTTTATGAAGATGAAATGGCAGAGGAATTTGATCTTAATACATGGGTTTGTGTCTCCATAAAAATTAAGAGCCATTGTTGGAGAAATAGTTAAAAAAAAAAAGACTTTAAGGATCACTATAGGCAGCTAAAGTCATTGGTGGTGTTCTGAAGGACAACTTGGGTGAAAGAGCACTGGAGGACAGTTCTAGAAAGCAATCTATGGGGTCAAAAGCCTATCAATTCCATCTTAAGACTGAGCTATATAGTTCTACCAAAATATCTACAAAATTGTTTTGCATTTTTGTTGCGTATTCCCACTAGATCAAACATTTAATAGAGATGATTTAATCCGAATGTGGGTTGCATTGGGTTTCATTCAGCCGTCTCAAGGAATAATTATAGGAGATATCGAAGGGAAGAACTTTGGTGCTCTAATTTTGATTTGACTGAGAACATACTCGACAACCTTCAACCCCCAAAATTTCTAAGGATTATGAGTATAAAGAAATATATGAGTGCAAAGCCTACAATATGGGTGAATAATGCCAATGTGAGCCTTAATTTAGAGAAAATCGAATTGGCGAGTTGCTCGAAGTGCGAAGACTTTTTTTTGGACAACTCCTCTTCCTAAAATCTCTAAAGCTTGTTTGGATGCTGGAAATAAAATGGCTCAAAATTAAATTTAATGGGAATGATAAATACCATGACTTTCCATTGTTAGAGGAGCTACATATTACAAAATTAAAAGCATTAAAGGATTGGTTTGAGGCAGGAGTAGTTGCTGAAGATGGAGGTTTGTTTCCTTGCTTAATTGAATTAGTGCTACGTGACTGCCTAATATTAAAAGAGTTGCCATCTTTGCCTTCTGAGCTCAAGACCTTGGAGATATATAAAATTGGGTGGATGACATTGAAATTTTGTAGCAATTCAGATTATATTCCTCTTGAGATAATCCAAATGCAAGGATGCGCATTTCAAGAAAATTGGCCTCGTCATCGCCCAAATGACGTCCGATTGCAAAACGGATTGTGTTGTTGCATCCGGAACGTCGTCAATATTAAAGATCTACATTTTATTTAATTAATTTGGATCAACCGGGGTGGTGGCACGCAAATCAAAGTAATCCTAATGCAATGCGATAACATGCATTTCAAGGAAAATTGGCCTCATCATCACCCAAATAATGTCCGATTGTGAAACAGACTTCACCATCACGTCCAAAATGCTCTCAGTCTTTAAAAACTATATTTTTTTATTTAATTTGAAGCATTCAGATTGGTGGCACGACCGAAGTGATTCAAATATAATAACACGCATTTCAAGAAAAGTGGCCTCGTCATCACCCAAATGATGTCCGATCGATGAACAAACTTTGCCACCGCGTCTGGAATGCTCTCAACCTTTAAAAACTACATTTTGTTTATTCAATTCAAAGCATTCAGATTGGCGGCGCGACCGGAGTGATTCAAATGCGGCAGTGCGCAGTTCAAGAAAATCAGCCTCGTCGTCAACCTAATGATCTCCGATCGACGAACGAACTTTGCCACTGCGTCCGAAACATCCCAAATAATTAAGAATGACTTTTAATTTGATTGAATTAAATGGCGTACGAGAATGTCGGCATGAATTACGAGGTAAAAGCACAAATCACAAAATAATGATGTGCATGCTAAGGAGTTTAGCCCTCGGTGTCAATCAAATGATCTCCGATCGACAAACGGACTTCGCCACCACGTCCGAAACACTGTCAATACTCTAAGTTGACTATCAATTTATCCAAATTGGAATTGCACCGTAACCGGTAAGTGTTGTACTACAGTAATGCACGCGTCAAGGGAAATTAATGCTCGACGTGGACCAAATGACGTCTGATTACAAAACAGACTGCGTCATTGCATCAAGAACATCAACGATACCCTAAATTCACTATCAATTTGTCTAATTCTAATATTCGACAAATTTGACAGGCAAAATGGAGCAGTTGACACACAAATCAAGAAACCGCGCAAACCGAGATGACTTTGGACTGATTGAAGAATTGCTGCCATGCTCATTTAATGTTAATTCTAATTATGGAAAGCCATTATTAGTATTACATCTGAATCTAACCAAAAAGATAAAAAATTAGAGGAAATCCAATCAAATTAAATGTGTTACCTGGTATGCTGTGGAAACAGTCCCGGAATCCCGCTGCAAGTCGTCTTCTCAATCTCCGCCTCGGACGTTTCCTTAGCCTCGAGCAGTGTAGTTTCGTTGTTAAAAAAAGGAGATTTAAACTGAGCTAGGGGTTTTTTGATTCTCCCACGCCAAAAACACCCCAAAAGCCTCAACTGTTCTAAGTCCGTCTCCTCCCATGCCCGCCAAACAACCTCAACCCATCCACAACAGGGAGAAATACCTGCTCTGAATCTCACGGCCTGCCTTCGGCCAAGCTAACAGTCAGGCAGAAGTCCACTTCCTAGCCGATTGTACCGATCCACAATAGCATTTTAGTCATGCCAGCCAACCTTGCTTCTCATGTCCGTCGTTCCACACAGTAAGGCAAGTTTTTTTTTTTATTTCGCTGTTCGTCATTTACTTGGAGCCGCCATTCTTATCTCCACCTTGTCCAAGTTCCAATCTCCAGCAAACAAAAAAAAAATGTCAAACCTGCTATGTCCACCTTCAGCAAACCTCCGGCGTTAGAGCTCCACAGGTGTTTGTCCCCGCCAAGTTAAAGCCCACGGCCTACTGCAGCCCTCTTCACGTCCGACCACAGCAGTTCACATAGATCTCTCAAAACCAAGGCTTGTCTCCATCTGAACCTAACAAAGCTGAGCCCAGATCGTTATAACGTAAAGCTCCTCTGTTTCACGTAAGAAAGGAAGCTCCTCTTGCCTTCCTGGTTCGCATACAGCAGGAAACTAGGCTCCTCTCATTCACGTGAGTGCTTTACACTAATAGCTGCTCCTTCTTATTGACTCTGTTATCCCCACCCATGAACTTCCCTGCACATGTTCACGTGGAAAACTTCAAAACAACACATTCCTTCCTTATTTTTTTTTTTAAATTTAATTTGTCTTTTTCCCCCCACCAAACAACTCCCCACAGACACGTCATATCCCATTGAGCCTTTCTTTAATCCCCCAGCATACTTTACTACAATTCGATTCCCATTTCATCATTAATTTAGTCCACTAATTCTTCCCAAAAGCAAAATTAAGATTCTTTTTTTTGTTTACTGTAGCATCTTATTAGTTAGTAACTTTGGATATTAGTCTTATATATGTGTATATATCATAACTGCTATGTGTATTATAAATCTTTTTTTTAATGCATATACTTACATGATAATTGTTATTTACATTATAATTTTTATGTATATTTATACACATATTATAACTGTTATTTATATTATAAACTTTTATATGTATATATTTTCATTATAATTATATATTTATATTTTGAACTGTTATATATATATATATATATGTTTCCTTTATAGCCATATATTTTCATTATAACTATTATATAAATTTTATATATATATTTTTTATTATTAATATTAATGTTAATAATAGTATAAAGTTATTATTATTATTGTGATTTTATATTTATATTTATATATATGTGTATGTTTGCAATAAAAAAAAGGAGAATGATAGCACAAAAAAAGGAAAAGAGTTAAAAAAAAAAGGGGGAGAATGATAGCAAAAAAAAAGAGTTAAAAAAAAGGGAGAAGCAAAAAAAAAAAAAAGAAAAAAAAAAGAGAAAGAAAGAAAAGGGAGGGAAAGGAAGACTTTTTTTTTGCAAAACGTTGAGAACCATTTCGTTGTTTGCGGCGGACCGAAAAATCGCCCATACACGCTTTCCTAAACGTGGTGGGATGGGACCCCGGTGCGGCGCCTACAACGAGGCGGGTAATCACCTAAAAATCCCGTACTCGGCGTTCGGGTCGAGCCGGCAAACCACCTATACACGCTTTCTTAAGCGTGGTGGGAAGGGAACCCGGTGCGATACCTACGGCGAGGCGGGTAGGCCCTATGCACGCTTTTTTTAGCGTGGTGGGGATAATTTTAAGTACACGTACGTGATTCTGTACCTACGGGGGAATAAATGCTCTTCTTTTTCAGGTACATTCGAAGACCCATACACGCTTTCTTAAGGGTGGTGGGGGATTAAAGACTTTACACGGCCGCGTTGTCCTTGAAAGAGGACACCTACCATACACGCTTTCTTAAGCGTGGTGGGAAAGGCCCATTTTCCCGTAATTTCCCCTAAACAGGAGAGATGTTGGGAGGCTGCCAAAATTTCGACTGAAGACATAAAGGACTTGAACAATATCTGGACAGCAGGGGACTTGATTTTGGACAACAAAGAATATGCTTCATAACTCAAATGACTAAAGAAAACTTGAACCTAAATGAAATGAAATTGGAAGGAGGACTTGAACATTAAATGAACATTTGAAGTTTAGCAAGAATTTGAATCAAATGATACGAACAAGACTTGATTTGGACCCAAGTGAATACTAAATAATGACATTAAGATTAAACGAAGCTGAGCTTAACTCAATTTGAACATTAATTAAGCTTGAAATAAATGACGATGATCTGAATTGGAACTTAAATTTACACACCAAACTTGTGGACCTTTGAACAATAGAGGACTTGAATGAAAAGGGCCACACAGAGCATAACTTGTGATTTCAAAAAAATTGAAAATAGTTTGCAATCATACAAGTTATAAATGATGATTTAGAGAACTTAAATGAATATCAATGAGCAGTTGCAAACATGAAACTCATGATGTACAAAATCCTTAATTCCTCATTCATAAGCAATGAAGTTAAAGTGATCTACAAATAATCGCATTGATTATCGTGATGTTGAATGCCAGTAATACCATAAGGCCCTTAAACCAATTATGAGCTAGATTCAAATTATCCTGCTTGCAAGATGAATGGAGTCAAGTGATACAGAACGCAGGCTTGTGGAAGACATGCAACAATGAAGTATACAGTTGTGAGGTACACAACCATGATGGTTTGATCATAATTTAGCTCCAATCAAATGTGCTGATGCTCTACAAAGCGAAAATGGAGATTAATACCATCTGGCTCTTGAATATGATAGATATGGAGTAATGCATTGAGCTTCTACAGCTTGCATGCTCTAGCTATTTGCACGATAAAGAGATTCACAAATGGTGAATACAATGCTGAAATTAGCTCTTTTTGTCAACATCTGCCATCTTTCAACTATATATAACGGCCCTTACGAATGCTAG
This sequence comes from Dendrobium chrysotoxum, assembly GCA_019925795.1. Taxonomy (NCBI): domain Eukaryota; kingdom Viridiplantae; phylum Streptophyta; class Magnoliopsida; order Asparagales; family Orchidaceae; genus Dendrobium; species Dendrobium chrysotoxum. Next base: position 27,624,637 of record CM034311.1, read on the forward strand.
AAGATATACAAGTAGCGTGAGAACGATGACATGACATATTTAGAGGCATTCAAGTGAATGCTAACACACTGCGGTGCGCCCACCGGAGTTAATGATCCATGTTTGGCAAATGTGCTGTTAAAGATTAATGTAAAGCATGCAGCCTAAACTCAAAATTACAAGTGGAGAATATAATTGTTGTTCCAATCATTCAAATGGTCGCAATAATTATTTCGGAATGGATAGCTGGCGATAATCTCCTGGGAAACCTGACGAAACTTCCATCACTACAGTTGTCAGTTCAAGATAGTGGCCATGGATTCCTATACGAGTTCTGAGAAGAGAAAGTCATATCAAATCGCCTTTATAGATGAATGGTTATGCATCTAACACGCCATCTACATGCAAATATAAAAGAGCTATGACGAAGATGAACATCTACAAGCTGCCGTAGAAGACCCGTTGCACACCTAATACGCCATCCGCAAGAAAGATACGAGGGAGCTGCGGTAGATAACAACGTCTACCAGCAAAAGCAGGAGACTCGTTGGTGCACTATAATTCATCTATAAAAAGCAACCAGCAGTGCACGATAGTCTACCTATACAGAGCATCAAACATCTCAATTCACAATCCCCTACACCACGCCATCGGATCCACAACATTCATGTAAGTGGACATAATGCGTTTATAAATATTTCAATGTCCCCCGCACGTGCACCTTAATTTGTATACACATAGGAACACAAAAGGAACACGTGTAATCATACAACCCGTATGGGCCCCGGCGAGCGTGTTATTGGTTCACACATGACGTCCAGGGATGCTGCACGGGTTGACAAATCTGAACCCGATCCTCCTAAGTAGGTGAATAGGAGTCGACAAGGTTTAGTAAATAATTATAAAATGCCCGTAAACACCCGCATGAGCCCCGACGAGTGTGTTATTGGTACATACGTGATGTCTAGGGATACTGCGCGGGTCAATAAGTGAATCCCAGTTCGAGCCCGATCCTCCTATACGGGTAGATAGGAGTCGACACAGCTCGAACCATTAAATAAACATGCGATCGCGAGATCGACCGGGATATTTATTTTATAGTTCATATTGGCCCTTCAAGGCCTATAATCAAGAGAATTCACTAACAAAGGTCGAAAGCCTACGAAACCTGATCCTCTATTAGCAAGTAAATAGAGTTGACATGGTTCAATCCACGAATTCGATTGCAAATCCCATATACCTCAATGATGGCCGTGTTGAATACAAATCTCAACCGGAGGGGTCCACACAAATCATTTCAAATACCACCCAAAATTCTACAAAAATCCACAACTCCAAACTCTAGATAATTCCAAAATTCTAACATATTTGAAATCAAAATTAAACCATCAATCACTTAAAGAAAAACCTATCCATCCTCCGCAACAGTTTGTCGAGATGGATAAATTTGAAAATAACCTCAGCTCACAAAGAGCTAATGCCTAGTCGAAAATATCACTAGGATCCATTCTCAAATAATCTCTTGCCAGCAAGGATGTGGTACGAGTCCTCTAACTGACAGTTTCGCTGCCAAATGGCACTGCAGGATAAACAGTTATGACTCGGGGCCCTCTGAACCAGGTGGTCGCCGCCAAATGACACCATTATATTATGGTTATAGCCAGAGCCCGTATGCTCCCCAATTGCATCAAATCTTTGAGATATGAATCAATAGGATATGATCGATAGGGCACAAAGCCCTCTGTTAGCTAAGGTGGATTCAAATTTATCCCCTTCGACAAATACCCACCCCAGGTCTACAAGGTACCCTTGGACGAAGCAACCCATGGCTGCCGACAAGGATCCTTCTGTCAGGTTGGGTCGACTACCTCCTCTGACTAAGTAGACCAGGGACCACGATGGCCCGGGATAACAGAACTATGGGATCTTGATTGGGTCCATCATCCATTCCCCCACCATCCGCTTTAAGTGTAAGATGGTGCAATTTTCAATTTTAAATATTAAATCTCCAAATCTTCCAATCTTCCAAATTTCCAAATTATCCATATTTTAACATCCTAAACCCATGCTGCTGCTATATGCCAGATGCACGTATCTCCTATGTATCTGATTGACGACTAGCCTTAATCGAAAGTTCTCTATCATCACTAGGAGGGGTAATTAACTATAGGGGCTTGCGCCTATATGAAATCAGAACTCAGATCATAAAGTCCTCGTAAAATGAGGGCAAAATCTCTAAGTAGTGTCTTATCTACTATCTCATCTGCCTTTCAAAATTTACCTCAGAACTTAGCTTGTTAAAACTCCCCCCGAAAAGAAGCAAAAAGCAGGCGGAGGCCGGGGCCGAGTTTTTGGAGCCCACAGGTTTAGTAAATAATTATAAAATGCCCCCAAACTCTGTTGTGGACTAGTTTCTCTTTCTATCTTTGGCTAGTCGTCTCAGTGTTATAGTAGCAGTTAATCAATACGTGTTAAAATTTTAAATTCTCTAAGATGATCGTTTATTGAACTGAAATATTAAATATTCTAAAAATGATCATTACATTCATCATGCATTCATTAAGATAGCATATTTAGCAGAGTTTTAAATTTGTTCTATTTTAATTGCTTGCTAATATTATCTGTCTTATTTTCTGTTCTGTGCAAGTCTCTACATTTTGAAAGTGTGGGGTGATGTATCAGATTCTGATTACTAACCCCTACCTTTCATTTGTGTAGATAGATCTACAGAATACCTCATTCACCGTCCAACTGGGACGTGGTGCCAGCATCCTACTAGCGAATGCTATGATCACTATCGGAAATACTGGAGCAACCATCCAGTTCGGTAGCGTTGACTTCCCTGCAGTCGTTGCAAGGACTACTGCCGTTCCTGCGAACGATGCAAATTCTGAAAAGCTTGCAAGGAGACTCCATCCTGCTAGAGCCCCTACTCGTCGCGCACATCTGTCAGTGCAGCGACCAACCATTAAAACTTTCGCCCATTGTGTGCATCTGCCGGCACAACTACCCGTTGCTGAAAATCCTCAAAAGAGGGTTTCGGTGTTTGAGCGGCTTTCACCACCAGAGGCCCCGGCCACCAAAAGAGTTGTGACCGGTGGAAGAATTTTTGTGATGACTACAAACACCACATCTCTATCAAAGGGGTTACCTGCACCCGAATGACACGATGCTGAGGCCTCCTCATCTGGAGGGAGACTCACAAGGAGGCAGAGAAGGAAGAAGAATGCTGAGCTTCATGCTCAGCAGCAACAGCTGCTAGTCTACCCTTCAAGCCTACCTACTCAAGAACCCAAAGTTAATGTTCCCACTCGGAATAAGTTTTCAGATTTAAGGTGGGTGAGAAGAAATAACTCTACTGGGGAGCTGAAGAAGTCCTTTTGGGACCGACAACCTGATGTCCCAGCCCCTCCAAGGAGATATGAGCCTGAAACCCTATCATCCTGAGTGTATAGGGTACTGAAGACATTAAAAGAAAGGGGATTTAAGAAGAAGAAATTACAGCAGCCATTGATGGTTGAGGCCAGAAGTTCCCCACCATAGGAATCATTTCCTGTGGAGAAACAAAGAAAATTCAGGCCAGCCTCGCGTGGTGAGCATCGGGGCGTGACACCTGAACCTTGGGTTCAAGGATCCGCTTTCGAAAGGTCCCGCCAGAAAGGAAAGCAAGTATAGAGGCCAAGGCTTCACAGAGAAGAAAATAAAGAAGGAAGAAAAAGAGAACTAAATATGGGTGTGACATCCGATACTGCTTCCCGGGGATCTGCCCCTGCCCACAAGCAACATCAGAGATGGGTCCAAAAGAAGACTCACGATGACACCCCTCCTGATGGTTGACACCTTGGAGAATCCTCCAGGGAATTCCGTCACTCGCCATCTTCTCCAAAGGAAGAGACGATCAACTTCGATCGTGTGGACCTCCGAAAGGACAATAACAAAACACCGCCTTCCCGCGAGGGGAGATAGTATTTGGCCAATGGGAGGGCAGATTCGATCACACATATGATTAACCATTGAGGATAGCATCTCTCACCAGCACACCCTGATGGGTAATAATATGTATGATCTAATCACAACGGGTTTCCCCCACCCAATACATTAGCTCGAGTGGGGTTTATTTGAGAGTGGGATTCGGTTTCCCACGGGCGCAAGCCCCTGTGGTTAATTACATCTCAAGCTGGGGCCTGAGAATACTCTTGATTAAGGATTCTACATTATTTTTCTCAAATTGGGATTAGCACATAAGGCAAAGACTAGGGAATCCTACTCGAAGGGAAAGAGAGGTTCAACTAGGCTTAGTTAACATGCGTGGCTCAGATCAGCATCCGGAGGGACTAAGGTAGTGAGAAGAAACTGAATAAAATAAAGGTCATACACTCAGAGCATACATGAGAGAAAGATGGAGGTGACGTCATCCATGTGACGTGGATATGTAGGGCTTATGGTCTCTAGAAGACAGAAGACCTACCTACCGATGAGGCATACTATAAAATAATAGTAGCCTTGAATCTTGAATCTAATGGGTTTAGCATTCTACGTGACACTAACACCCGTGTCCTAGCTAATGTAATGCCAAAACCTGGACTTACCCCGGCCTGGAAGGGGGAGCCAGCTAACCACCTAATCGATTTAAAACCATATTATCCAGTCATTTACGAAAGATGGGTGGGTAGGTTATAGTTCTTGGAAATAGGGCCGATGTCTAGTGGATCTCCTAATTAGCCCCGGACTTATATTGGGTGAATGCTCCTAGAGCTAATGCAATTAAAATTTTAATTTAGTTAGTTTCTAATACAATGCATGCTAGTTGAAGCTTCCAAATCAGGTATGCATAGAGCTTTAAAAAGGCTTATAAAAAATAATTTTTAGAATTAGACTGGGCTTCCCCAAGTCCGGCACCTCATCCTCATAGGTCAGATTATCTGGACTCTACCCACAGGCGGGGAAGTGTCTTACAGAAGAAAAGAGAGAAATACAATAATATGCATGCGACCCCAGACTATTCTGGCAATTTTCTAAGTCGTTAAGTTTCTAGATTATTTAAATCTTAAAATTTTGAATGTTAGTTATGAGTAGAAAAAGTTTTGGTCCTTAGAGAGCCTAACGAAATCCAGGCTAAAATAAAAGCGGTATGCAGATCGCCAATAAACTAAGAAAAGCATATAACCTATGCGCAATCAACATCAAATCAAATACAGTAAATAATTAAACAAATCAATTAAATATCCATAGGCCAACTACCCTTAATTATAACCCAGGGTCTGCAGAAAATAAAGTGGCCGGGCACCACTGCCAATAACCTGAATTTCTAATCCTAGAACAGACGCAAGTCATTTTTGAGTGTGATACACTTGGTCTTCGTCTTCTTGCTCTTCTCTTCTTTGGACTCCTTGGATCTTGGCTTCCTTGGACTCCTTGGGTTTCCTTTTCTTTTAGACTCCTTTGATCTCAGCTTCCTCGAACTCCTCAGGTAGTAGAATGATCCAAATTTGGATTCCCAAATAGAAAAGGACTATCATCTTATTAGGTGTCCTTTTCTCTTTGGAATCCAACCTTTGGATCTCAGTATCCCCACTCAAAATATACTTTCACAACTCTTAATCAATATTACAATCAATTACATTAAATGAAAGTAATAACTTCTAGACCCTCCTGCAAGGTTATCCTAATAAAAAAATCATCCCAAGCAGTTTAATATAATTCAAGCAATTTATAGGGAAAATAAAATACTCATCACAGCCACACTTGGCCATGCTCTTAATTATTTGAGGGCTAAGCAATTTTGGAGCACCTGTAGCAATTTATAATGATTTTTAATTAGCCCTCACTTATTTAGGGGGGCTGAGCAATCTTTGAAGCACCTGCATAAAACATCATTAGTATTTTTAAATCATGATTTTTGCCCCCCTTTTTATTTAGCGCTGCATGAGCATGACCTCCTACAGAAGACATCGTTAGTATCAAAAATTGATCCTAACCTATGGGTAGTCTATCGTGCAATCACATTAATTCCCAGAGTGCATAAAAGTAAACAAACACACCAGCATCATCTCAATTACAACATGCAGTAAAATCTCAAAAATCTCGGCATACAGCAGAAAAGTAAACACCGGCCTAGCTTAGGTCTAGAAGTGGTGCCCTAGCAAATAATTCTACAGTGTGTGTAGAGGTCTATGTGGCTGGGATGGATCTTAAGCTCGGTAGTTAGTTATAATTGCCTATTGTCCAGATTTGTTGCAGGTTTAAATAGGGAGTTTTATTTAAAGTTTAAATATTAGTGAATTAGGATATATTTTAATTAATTTAATATGTGGATCAGTTTTAATACTTAGAGTAATGATGTTTGGAGTTTAAGTTTCATTAGTGAATTTTAAGAGGTTCGGGGTCCACCTGTACACTAGGCTAAGGGGTCCAAAATTGACTTTTTGATTAAAGAGGATTTGTGAACAACTAATATTTTTATAAAATACTAGACCTTAGCTTGATCAGTTAGACAGTTAGCATGCCCAATTTTGATTCTTCTATCCAAAGTTATGAATTTCTGAAGTTTTGGTCTCGTTTTGAACTAAGTTTGATCGGATTATTGACTTTTTAATTTAAGTTGATTTCTGGAATCTTAATATTTTTAATAAATACTAGACCCTAATTTGAGCTGAATTCCTTTGAGTTTGTTGGATTTGGAGTTTCCTACGCAAAGTTATGAATTTTAGAAGTTTCGGGCCCTAGACTTTAGGCTACGGTTGACCGGAAAGTTGACTTTTCATTTTAGGCTGATTTCTGGACACCTAATATTTTTCATAAATACTAGATCTTAATTAGAGTTGAATGCCTTTTAGTTTGTCAATTTTGGAGTTTTTTATAATTAGTTATGATTTTTAGAAGTTTGGGCAATTAAATGAATTATCAAAATTGCCTAATTAGGGGTACTTTCAAAGTTTTGGCCCAAATCAACTCCAAACTAATTGGAATCACCCCCAAAGGTTAGAAATGACCTAAGAAGATGTTTCCAAGTGTTTGGGAAAGATTTGATATTTTTAATAATTTTTAATGATTGAATTAAGGCAAAAAGCTAATTTTTGATTAATATTTAATTAAAGTCCAGATTAATGTCTAATTAAGGAGCCCTAATTATCTAAGGTTGGGGATAGAATTCTGGAGAGTTTGAGGTATTATAGGTATTTTTTTGATTTAAAATGGATTTATTAGATTTTTCTGAGGTTTCTAAGGCTTAATTAATGGGTAAATTAGGGTTTGCTAATTAAGTATTTTAAATGGTCCAGAAAATTCCTAGAAATTTCTAGGGGTTTTCAGATGTCACTAAGTTATGGTGTTTAAAATTTCATAGTAATCTGGGATCTATCCTAGCTCCTAGAAATATTCTAAGTGCGCTAGACAGTCCTTAATTATTGTCCTTAAGGTGTCACTACGTTATATAGGAATAAAATAAAGTAACTAACCCTTAGGCATAACGTAGAGGGCAAATACAGTAAATATAAACACACCAATCAAGTTCTTAGATCTAGGTGAGCCTAGGCTATGTGCTTGTGCAACCTACACATGCAAGGACTACGAAAACACTAAGTAGAGAGGCCTAATAGAGTGATTAGTGAATGATTGGGACACAATCATCCACTAATCCTTCCCCCACATGAATGCTGCTCATATATAGATCCTAGGTTTAAAATTTCACAAGAGGTGGACATCTCAAAATTAAAGGATTTAAATAATATTTAAGTTTAAAATAATTTAAAAATACCTAAATATTATAAATATATAATAAAATGGGTTTAAAAATAAGATAATTGAAATTAGTTCAATTTATAAGCATGGGAAGTCTACCAGCCACCAAGGGGAGTTTTAAAATAATTTTGTATTTTAAAAATAATTTTTGTATTTAAAATAATTAAATAATAATTAAATAATCAAATCATTAAGTAGTACAGAAAATAATCCAGAAAATACAGAATTGATTCCAGAAAAAATTTTTAAATTAAAATTCACATTTTTCTAAAAATTGCAAGGTATTATACGTCGAAATCTGATTTAAAATGAATTAGTTATGAATTTTTGAAGTTAAATAGTTTTAAAAGTAATTTTTAAATAATTTAATATATTTAATATTAAAAAATAATTAATAAATTTAAAATAAAATTTTTGGATTTTAAAATAAGTAATACGTAATAATAAAATTAAGAAATATAATGTTATTAATATAATAATTTTAATATTAATATAATAATAATATTAAAGATAATAGTATTATTTAATAATATTAATATTAATGTAATAATAATATTAGGAAACATAATATTATTAAAATAATAATATTAATATTAATATAATAATATTATTAAAGATAATAATATTATTTAATAATATTAATATTAACATAATATTATTATTAAAGATAATAATATTATTTAATAATATTAATATTAATGTAATAATAATATTGAGAAAGATAATATTATTAATATAATAATATTAATATTTAATATAATAATATTATTAAAGATAATAAAATTATTTAATATTATTAATATTAATATAATAATAATATGAAGGAAAATAATGTTATTAATATAATTTTATTAATATTAATATGATAATAATAATAATAATAATATTTAAAATAATTTAAAGTAATAATAATAATAATAATAATGAAAATAAGATTTAAAAAAAAATCTTAAATAATAATAGTAATAATAATAATAATAATAATAATAATAATAATAATAATAATATTTTAAAAAATAAATTTTAAATAATAATAATAATAGTAATAATAATTAATAATAATAATAATAAAATTTAAAATAGTTTTTAAATATAATGATAATAATAATAATAATAATAATAATAATAATAATAATAATAATAATAATAATAGTAATAATAATATAAATGTAATAATAATAATAATATAACAAATATATTATAATAATAACAATAATAATATTATTAATATATAATAATAATGATAATAGTAATATTATTAATACATAATGATAATAATAATAATAATAATATTATTATTATTATTATAACATTATTATTACTATATAATAATAATAATAATAATAATAATAATAATAATAGTATTATTATTATAATAATAACATTATTATTAATATATAATAATAATAATAATAATATTAATATGTTATAATAATAATGATAATAATATCATTATAATAATAACATTATTATTAATATATTATAATAATGATAATAATAATATTATTAATATATAATAATAATAATAATAATAATAATAATAATAATAATAATAATAATCATTTAACATAATAATAATAATAATTAAAACGAATTAAAAAAACTTTTTCTTTTTTTTTGAAGCCGGTTTGCCACGTGGCGGGCCACGATTGGCCGCGCTAACTGCGGCCAATCATTGGCAATGATTGTGCCGCCGCGCAATCATTACCAATCATTGGCGTGGCGGGACCCGCCCCACTTAAACACCTCAACACTACCTCCCAGCCGCCCGATCCTCCGTTCCCTAGATCAAGGGCTCAGATTGAGCTGAACGCATCACAGATCCACAGGATCTGGTCTACGGTTGGACCAGCGCAGCGGGATGGCCATATCAAGGCCCTTGCCCGCGTGATCAACGGCTGGGAGGGAGCACAGTTCATGTATGCTGCAGAAACACCCTAAGAATGATATTTCGCCTCGTTTGATTGATTGGCTCGATCAAATCGACTAAAATTTTAACCATGGATAGTAAAAATGAAGAGCATTCATGTGGAAGTGTTTATTTGATCTAAAAAGTACTTTTTGAAAAGATATTTAACCACACATATCAAGACTGTCCAAGCATAAAGTTGTAGAAGACACCTTAGGCTCCCAACGTATGGATCAGATGCAAGAAGCGTTGGAAGGGTTGTAAGCCCGGTTCGCCGGAGTTCTCACCGTTGGCGGGGTTTGACCGGCCGGATTTGGCTTGGGGAAGGGAGAGGGAGTCCAAGGGAACTCTCCCATGAAATCTTAATGGCCCTGGAGGTCTAGAGCGGAAGAGAGCAAAAAAAGATCCTGAACAAGCCTTAATTCTTCCTATTTAAAGTCCCTAACCCTATACTCGACGGCTAGGATTAGATCTAGAGCTTAATAGGAGGGAAATCAATATATTTGGCCATGGTTTTAGTTAAGGGAGTATTAGGAAGGAATTAAATGCATTAAATAGGTTTTAATGAGTCAAATTGACCCATTAAGACTTGGGTTGACCAAGTCAAAGCTTGACTTGGTCAACTTGGGTCAATTGGGTCAATGGGGAGAGGGATTTAAGGAAATCGAGGTCAACAGATCGTAGCCCACGGGTTGAAGAGATCTTCCTGCTGAATCAAGAATCGAAAATCCAGTGGCGCCGCCGTTCGGAGATTCGGGTACTAGAGGAGAAAGTGGAAGTAGGTATTGAAGGGGAAGAAAATATAGATGAAGAAGAAAATATAAAAGATATAGAAGATGAGGAATACATGGAAGGGGATGAAAATTTTGTATTTATGGAAGAAGGAATGGAAGAAATGAATGACTCCATAAATATAGAAGTCGTCTATATGGCAAGACATACTCGTGCCATCGAGGAAGTCTACCATGAAGAGGGTGAAGGTGATTACAGTTGACAGCCCCAACCCAGGCGAACACAACGACATCAACATGAGGTTGAGCCTACTTTCGACAGAGGTGATCCCCCTGATGAAGAAAGAGTCGAGGAAGATGAAGAGGAGGAAGAAAATCCTTTCACGACCGATGATGTCGCGCTTGCCGATGTACTATAGCAAATGGGGGAACAAATGAAAGCTAAAGATAAGGAGATCTCCCAGTTGAACGAGAAAATGACAGGAATGATGGCCCAGATGGCAGTGATGATGCAAATGATGCAGAGAACTGCAGCTGTTGGTCCCATACCAGATCCCTCTGCTGATCCTCCAAATCTACAAATACCTCAAGGCTCAGGAATACGAGGTGTCCCGAAAAATGGCAATGAAGCTCGCAATGCCGTCCGCCAGTCCACTCCACAGAATGTTGCTAGCACCTCCGAGCCCGTGACGGCTGTACAGCTCGAAGGACTAATCACAGAAAAGATAAAGGCCATTATAGCTGTTGACCAGGCTGAAAAGCTGGTGGGCAAAGGTCGTCCATACCCGAAAGAATACGACCAAGTGCCGTATCCAAAAGGGTACTCAGTCCCAAAGTTCTATATCTTTAACGGTACTAACAATCCCAAGCAGCACTTAGCGCAATTCAAGGCCACCTGCGGCAATACGGGGGAAAATGACTCCTTACTCTTCAGACAATTCCTCAGTAGTTTAACCGCAACTGCCTTCGAATGGTATGCCGAATTGCCTAACGACTCTGTAAAGACATTTGCGGAGTTACAGGCTATATTCGTGAAGAGGTTTGCTAGTGCAACTGAGAAAGTCACGATCGCTGACCTCGCCTTAGATAAGCAAAAGAAAGAGGAGTCAATATCAAAATATATCACTCGCTGGCGCAACCTGAGTATGAAATGTAAGCAGCAGCTCGAAGAAGAACATGCCGTGTAATTACTGATGGGAAACATCGACGATAAGATGCAACCATTTTTATGCATGGCTACAATTACCACATTTCAGGATCTGCTGGATAGGGTTGCCAAATTTGAGAAGTTAAATTTGTCAAGATCAGAAGGTAACTTTGACAAATTCAAAAAGGCTAAAGCCCCAGATGTTAATAAGGGTGATACCTATTCTATGTCCTCCCTTAGGCCAAGTAGAGGGAAACATGTGGCTTACAACGTAGACAAAAGCAAGCAGCCGATGCAGTATGAAGAGAAGCCGAAATAAGTCTACAACCCTAACCCTCAGCCGAAGCTAGTACTTGGAGGAAATGATAGGCCATGAACTTTCCAAGGTGGAGGGGATCGCCCAAGGAAAGAAATGGGAACTGGTGATAGAACGTTCCCATCTCTCAAAGATATGATGAATAAAGAGTATTCATTTAAAAGGGAGAGTCTCACCAAGTTATTTCAACAAGCGCTAAAAGCAGGTTTAGAATTGCCAGAGTATAAAAGGTCAGAAGAGTCGAAAGAAACTAGTGACCCAAGTTACTACCCTTATCACCGAGTGCTCGGCCATCCCATCGAAGATTGCTATATCTTTAAGGATTGGCTCGAAAGAAAATACCAGAGGAGAGAGCTCATATTGTCAGACAATGTGTTATCCCATCTCAAAAAGGAATCAACTCGGATAGTTACAACTTCTCCCGTACCCCTAGTTGAGGAAAGAAAAAATGAGAAGAAGCCAGCTCGAGAAGAACAGTGTAAGACCGCGGTCTCTAAGAAGACTGTAAAAATGTTGAAACAACTGGAGGGGGTTCCAGGTGTAAAGTGGAAATCTCCTGCAGAGCCGGTGATAGATCTCAAGGCACTGCGTGCGGTACGAACTTCCACTTCTAAATAGTTTCTCAACCAAGCTGGCACTTCAAAGTCTGGGAGAGTGAAATCCTCTAAGAAGAAGACCAAGCTGAAGAAGCTTAAGGAGAAAAAGATAGTAACCTAGAGGGTTATCGATAGTTTGGATGAATACTACCAGACTGCGAGACGCCCCATTAAGCTTGCTGATTTTATGGCAGAACTCAAGGTTGAGGAGGCAAAAGAGGCTGACGAAGAGCCACTCCCCGTGGAAACTTGTCAGGTCATTTTGATGACACCAGTGGCTGCAATCAGTAAGGAAAAAGAAATATCCTCTGAATCATGTATGATGGTATCACCAATGAATTACAGTTCGGAGGAAGATTTGTATTTTCCAGAAGAAGATGGATTAGAACCTGATATCACTTCACAGATGGAGCAAGTAAACTTGGGCAGTGATTCTGAATCAACGGATAAATCTCCAGACACGATAATGACTGACTCTGAAGGAAATACACTATCAAATGAGTCTGAGCAAGAGGTAATCGCCTTGGTGCAGCTGAGAAGTGGTAAAATGCTACCCCCTCCGCCCAAGAAAGGGATCCCTACTAATGACAAAGGGAAAGAGATAATTATAAATGAAGATATTATCCATAAGGATACGAAAAAAAAAGATGCCACAAACAAAGGGATAGATTATAATATCCTATCTCATCTGAGAAAAATCTCAGCACAGCTTAGTATATACGATGCTCTTGTGAAGTCTAAAGACCTACGGGAGACCTTGATCCAGGCTCTCAACGACCCCGAAAGATATGAGGCATACTTTGCTGAGCGTAATTTGACAGAAGTCTTACAAGCTCGAAATGAACCAATCATCACTTTTGCCGAAGATGATATGATTCTTGGAATGGTAGACCATAATCGACCTCTGTATGTCATTGCAGAGAGTGACAGAATAATAATCAGCCGGATTCTGATTGATCCTGGGTCTTCTATTAACCTTATAAGCTTGAAAGCACTAAGATCGTTATGTCTCGATGTGCAGTATCTCGGGCCAGATAAATTAATGGTGCATAGTTTTAATGAGAAGGGGAAAAAATCCTAGGATCATTCATGCTCTCCCTAATATTCGGAGAACTCCATACCGAAGCAAAATTCTATGTGATCGATACAGACACCTCATTTAGGACGCTTCTAGGTCGCTTGTGGTTACACAAGTACGGCATGGTCCCATCAACACTATATCAATGTAAGAAATATATTAGGGAGGGAGAGGAGTTCAGAATCTCCGGTGATATTCAGCCCTTTGCAGTCCACGAGGTAAAAATCTATGAAGACGCCAGGTACTTCATCCCCAAGGAGCCAAAGACGTCTAGTTCTATAGAGACAAATGTAGCAAACCTAAAGGATGCAAGGCGACCCAAACAAGAAGATGAGAAGAAGTAAGTGGGGAGAAAGAAAGTGACACCAACTCTCTTTAAAGCAGCGATCACTCCTAGATTAAGAAAATATGTGCCTCACCTATGGAGTAACACAGATGAGGATGAGGCCACCCCATCTAAATCTCAGGAAATACGCCAATCAACTATTAGGGGGAAAAAGAAGATAAAGTATTCAGATGATGACTACAACTATGAGTCTACATACAAGAATAATATACGTGTACTCTCAAGGAGAACAGATAATCTAATAATTTTAGACAATGAATGTGTTGTCACACGTGTTCCCCCACAACACTTCAAAGAAATCATTCCCCGAGAGGTGCATAATGTTGAGGAACTCGTAACATTTTATGTGCCTCCCCTAAGAAAAAGGGACGGGCCGAGAACCCTATTTTATAAATCTGGAGAGCGAGAGGAGGAAGGGAGTTGAGACTGGCTCTATAGGCCCATCGAGCATAAGGAGTTAGTAGTTACGAGAATGCCTAAATTTAACACTGAAAATATCCGAAGCATGTTGCAAAAACAGGCTAGAATTCACACTCCCGTACAATAACTCCATACTTGTTTAAAGCTCTGGTATCGAAGAAATCCCCATGCGATGCGAAGAAAGGATATTCTCACAAGGAGAGGCCTTAGATTCGTCGTACATAAGCACCCTCAAAAGGAGACATGTCGAGTCATCACCTGCAGGGAAGTTGAACCCAATGATGATTCTGACAGAGAAGTTTATGAAGTTGATGACTATAATGAGCAACTTGTAGAAGCCAAGCCTGCACCTGAAGAACTTGAAGATGGTGGATAAGCGGCTACTATGAATGAGTTAAAAGAAGTCAACTTGGGAACCGAGGAAGACCCTCGCCCAACCTTCATTAGTTCCCTTCTGCTAGAAGACTAAGTAGAAGAAATAAAAGAACTCCTTTGTGAATTCAGGGACTGCTTTGCCTAGACATATGCTGAAATGCTTGGCTTATCCCCTGATGTAGTAGTTCACAGACTGGCAATCAAACCAAATGCGGCACCTGTCAAACAAGCTTTAAGGAGAATGAGATTGGAGATTGAAGAGCAGGTGATTGTAGAGATGAAAAAGCTCATAGAAGCGGGCTTCATTCGAGAAGAAAAATACGCTGACTGGATTGCCAATATTGTCCTTATCAATAAGAAGAATGGTCAGATTCGTATTTGTATTGATTTCAGGGACCTCAACAAGGCGTGTCCGAAAGATGATTTTCCACTCACTGTATCAGAACTTCTGGTTGACACCACATCACACTATAATATGTTCTAATTTATGGATGGATTATCAGGATACAATCAAATCAAGATGGCGCCCGAAGATGAAAAGCATACATCATTCAGAACGCCCATCGATATTTTTTGCTACACGGTCATGCCCTTTGGCTTAAAAAATGCTGGTGCCACCTACCAACGGGCAATGACACGCATCTTTAATGAGTTAATACACCAAAAAGTTGAGTGTTACGTAGACGACCTGGTCGTGAAGAGTAGGGACCAACAAGATCATTTAAACGACCTAAGGATTGTATTCGAGAGAATCAAAAAGTTCGATCTGAAGATGAACCCTCTCAAATGTGCTTTCGGGGTCTCCTCCGGCAAATTCCTTGGGTATGTCGTGCGTCACCGATGCATAGAAGTTGATCCCAATAAAATCAAGGTGATCATTGAGATGCCGCCTCCCAAAAACCTTCGACAACTTCGTTCTTTACAAGGATAACTGGCTTTCATTCGACGATTCATATCGAATCTGTCGGGTAGGTGTCAGCCCTTTTCAAAGCTAATGAAGAAGGATGTCTGCTTCAAATGGGATACAGAATGCTAGGAAGCGTTTGACAGCATCAAAAGATATCTGTTAAATCCGCCCATTTTTGTAGCGCCAATTCCGGGGAAATCTCTTATACTGTACTTGGCAGCACTAGAGGAGTCCCTCAGAGCATTATTGGCCCAACACAATGAAGAGGGTAAGGAGAATGCACTCTATTACATCAGTAGAAGGTTGATCGGAGCAGAAATACGTTACTCTTCAATTGAGAAGCACTGTCTGGCATTAATTTTCGCAGTCCAGAAACTCCGTCACTATATACTCTCCCATAAAATTACCTTGATATCAAAGATCGATCCGCTGAAATTCTTGATGACAAGACCATCATTGACAGATTGTTTAGCAAGGTGGGCAGTAATATTACTGCAATTTGATATCGTATACATGCCGCAGAAGGCTGTAAAGGGACAAGCTTTGGTAGATTTCCTCGCTGCACATCCAATTCCAGCAGACTCTCCGCTCAATCATGATTTGCCTGATGAACAGATCATGCAAGTTAATGAAGAGGAGAAATTATGACTTTGGGAGATGTATTTTGATGGAGCATCATCAACTAAATCTCCCAGACCCCCAAATCTTACAAAGGCTCAAGCTGGCATCGGTCTTATCTTTATAAAACCTGAGGGAGGCATAATGAGATTCTCGTTCAGTCTAACTGAACCTCGGACCAATAATGAAGCTGAATATGAAGCTTTGATAGCGGGATTGGAAATTGCAATTGGTGTCCAAATCACAAATCTTTAAATTTTCGGTGATTCTCAACTTGTAATAAATCAAGTTCTGGGCATTTATAAGATTTATAAACTTGAGTTAGCCCACTATCACCGACGGGCTCTCAAGCTCCTAAAGCAAGTGCCAAACGTTAAGATAGCTCGAATCCCCTGAGGACAGAATGCAAAAGCAGATTGTCTAGCTAAATTGGCCAAGGAGCTTGCAAGTGAAGACAAGAAGCCACCTATATTTATTGCGATCGAAAATCACCGGGTCTTAGAGCTAGCAATTTTGTAATTCGTACAGGCAGAGGGAGTACCAGATTCAGGCCAACAGGACACAACCTCGGTTGATCCCCAATATCCCCAACCATCCGAGCTTGAATATCGACATGAAGAAAATCAAGCTCCTAAGAGAAGACGTAAGGCCAGTCTAGCTTCAGAATCATGGTGGTATTGCTTAGATGTTGAAGTCGAAGATGATTGGAGGCGACCATTCATCGATTACTTCAAAGAAAGCAAACTCCCAACAGATAAATCTCTGGCCGCATAAATCAGAAAAAGAGCATTACGATATGCATTTTTCAATGACACACTGTATCAATGGGCTTTTGATCAAATGTGGCTAAGATTCCTAGGGACCAAGGAAGCTAATAAAGTGGTAGCAGAAGTTCATGAAGGACTCTGTGGAGCACATCAGTCAGGTCCCAAGATGGCTGTTAAAATTAAGAGAGTGGGCTATTATTGGCCAACAATGGTGACAGATTATATTAACCACGCTAAGAGGTGTCACGAGTGTAAAATCCACGATGATGTTATACATCAACCGCCAAATCCGTTGTACCCTACGATAGCGTCCTGGCCATTCGAATGCTGGGGCACCGATATAATCAGACCAATAGATCCACCATCATCAGCCAGACATCGCTTTATATTGGTAGCTACAGACTACTTCTCCAAGTGGGTAGAAGCAGCTCCGTTCAAAGAAGTCACATCTGAGCACATGATCAACTTCTTTACCCATAACATCGTCTACAGCTTTGGCATACCGCGCCGCGTGATCTCAGACAACGGCACAGCATTCAAGAGCACTAAAATATATAAGTTCATCGATCGACACAAGATTGATTGGCGATATTCTTCCATATACAACCCAAGAGCCAATGGCCCGGCAGAGGCATTTAACAAGACACTGGTGAAGTTGTTGAAGAAGATCCTCACCAAGAATAAGAGAGAGTGGCATACAAAGATGACAGAAGCATTATGGGCATATCGTACAACCTATAAGATGCCAACCAAAGCTACTCCCTATTCATTAGTATTCGGAGTTGAAGCAGTGCTGCCACTAGAGATTGAACTGCCGTCGCTTCGAGTAGCTATCCAGCACGATCTAACTCAGGATCAAAATGCTCGACTAAGAATGGAAGAGCTTGATGCATTTAACAAAACCAGGTTGTAAGCCCAGCAAAATTTGGAGATCTATCGAGCAAGAATGGCAAAATCCTTTAATCGAATGGTGCGTCATCGATCATTTCAAGAAGGAGAATTGGTCATGGTGCTGAGAAGGCCAATCATCCCTCACCAAAAAATTGGTGGTAAATTCGTATCCAATTGGGAGGGCCCCTTTGTTATCGAGAAAGTGTATCAAGGAGGAGCCTATCAGTTGATTGATCTAGAGGGCCAGAGACCTATGCCGCCGATCAATGGCCGATACTTGAAGAAATACCATGTATATGGATAATGATGTACTTAAAGTATTCTGTACTTCAAATGTACTCATCAACATGTATATGACTCATCTTCTGAAATTCTCTTTTAATATAAGAATGCATTTCAAAAAAAAAGAGGGGGCATTTTAAATATTTTTTCAGGTCGACATCGCGCCGCATGCCGAAATACCCGAATAAATATTTAAAATATTCAAAGTCTAAATTCTTCCCACCTTAAGGATACCCCTACGAGGCAGAAGACATCTGAATACTCATTTGGGTCGACATCGTGCTACGTGCCGGGATCCCTAAGTGAATATCAAGAAAGAAGAGAGCTCAAAATTTTTAAATTCATCCCATTTTAAAACCTCCCTGCGAGATGGGCGGATACTTAAGTGTTTGTTTGGGTTGACACCGTACTACGTGCTGGGATCCCCAAATAAATATTCAGATCATCAAGCCTTATTTTCCTGTGAATAGGGATACAACGAATTTCATTATTAACACACATACGCAGGTGATTTTCCTGAAAGTTCGGGACACCATTCTCCTACAGTGTACCAAGATTTCAAAAGTCAAGAAAGAGACTTTTGTAACTAGACGCTCCAATAAATCGAGCCGAAAAAGCTTGAAGTTTTCTAATAGCCTGAAGCATTAAGGTTCATATGGGTGTAAAAGGCCGGATCCAACACGCCCAAATATGGCCGGATCGCTGGCAACTTCGTCTACTCAACACGCCAGAAGAAAGGCCGTAGTAGAGAACGCCCACTTCGTCAACCCTTTAGTAGGGACTGTAGGAAGAACGAAGCCTAATTTGACTCGACAAGTTTCAGTAGTCATAGTCCATAAAACTCTCTTGATTGACCGGAGAATCAAATTTCCAATGGGAAGGATGAGTCGTGAATAACTACCGAATGTCCGTAGACTCCAAATCTGCAATCACAAAGGATGACTTTAAATCCACCAACTTCAGTAGATTCAGCATTGAGAAGCACATTGCCCATAGCTCAAGTCTGAAGCCTGAATGAGTGTAAGAGGCCGGATCCAACACGCCCAAATATAACCGGATCGCTGGCAATTCTGTCTACTGAACACGCCATAAAAAAGGCCGTAGTAGAGGAACTCTCATTTCAGCAAATAGAGGATAAAAAGCTATCAAATCATAGCTCACCTAATCTGATAAACTAAAGTGATTTGGATTGAAGTCTTCTCGAATGGTTAATGATCAGGATACTACCTACATTTGGTACTATCAATCAAATCTGAAACCTGCAAACTTTTCATCAAGTCCGTCGCACAAAGCATAGGACATGAAAAAGCTAGAATCCTTAAAATTTGAAGCTACGACCATTGACCCCATCAAGTGGCTAAAGTGACGCTCACAACTACCCTCAAAGACAGGGGGCATTTTAAATATCTATTTGGGTCGACATCACGCTGCATGCTTAAATCCCCAAATAAATATTTAAAATCCCTTGTGGCACCAAAATAAGTCTAAAATAGAGTACGAGATAGCTCAAAGTATAGCACAAAGTACGAAATAGTTCAAAACCCAGTCCAGAGTACAACAACAACAACAACAACAAAACAGTCCAGAGTATGACATAAAAATTAGCTCAAGAAGCAACACAGAAAAGAATAAAAATCCTCCATATATGTATAATCAATCATCACGAGGTATAAGTACAGTGAGACTCAAGACGCTATAGGAGTACATACTAAAAAGAAAAGGATAAAGACACGTTAGTAGAGGCAGGCCTATAAGATCTCCAGCTATTTGGTAACCTCGTCCAAGGTCTGGAACTTTATCTGAACTCTCTGAAACTGCTCGACGACCAGTGCTAGTGAAGAGTCAGCTTCCATCATCTCCTGCTGTAAGGCTCGATGTCGCTGCGCCTCCCTCTTAGTAAGGCGGTCCCATCTGTAATGGCCCTCCTATAAGTGACGCATCCTGGACAACATCTGCTTGATGTCCCCCCAAAGAGCCTACATGCGCGTCGTTAATCCGTCCATCTCCTGAGTCATGCCAGAAGAACTCTGGCGGTGTCTCCTCAGAGCCTCTGCACTACGGTCTACTCTGTCGTGGGCGTCGTCAGCCAGTGCCCTGCGGCTAGCAACCATCTCCTCTAGCTGCGGGAGTGTAACTCTGGCCCGGGTAACAGAAAGGGACCTCAGCCGCTAGGTACAGAACTCTGTCTCACGACATACTGCCTCCCAAAAATGTAACTCGGTGGTGTCCACCCCAAACTCGACAAGCAGGCCTAGGATCCGGTCAGCAAAAGAAGTAAAACCAACCCAAGACTCTGGAGTGCTCGGGTCGACGGTGGAAATCAAGCTCCTCAGAACCTCCACTAGGTGGCTGCACCTGTCAGTAGTCGTGGAGTCCGGAAGTCAGGGAGTGTAGCAAAAAATCTCCAACGTGTAGTCAACTCCCTCATCCACTGCACGAAAGATTATAAACAATTAATATAATAATAGATATCATAATAATACATTGAAAATAAATTAACTTATAATTAACACGTACCTATGGAAGGGCCCGCTGAGTCGGCTGGGTGACTGGCTGGGACGGAGGAGGGGCCTGCAAAGTCAGCTGAGTAGCCCGCGGGAAGAAGAACTCTGACGGAACAAGGTCTGACGACGGCTGCGTGTACGATGCCCCCCAAAGAACTCTGTAAGCAAAGAAGCGCCGGTCCCCAAAGACTCGCCTGAAAAGAATGACCCGTAGGGGTCCACCGGAAAGGAGAAGTCGCCGGAAGGTCCTGGTGTACTATACCCGGTAAAGTCTGACCTCCTCAGCTCATGTGTGCTCTCCCTGAGGTCTGTGGGAGGAGGACGAGCGTCTACAGACCGTCTGGAAGGAGTTACGCACTGAGAACTAGTCCGCCGACGAGGGAGCTGGGAAACCTCTATGTTATATGGCGTAGGTGCCACATCCGGAACTCTAGAAGGAGAAGGAACAACGGCCCCAACAGCAGTATGGGCCTCAACGTGTGTCCCTGCACCAAACAATATATATCAAATTATCAAAATTATATCAAAGTTGACACGAAAAAAAGAGGGAAGGGTAAGGAAGTACCTCTACTACCTACAGCCTCTAGAAGACCCTAACGAGACCTCTGTCCCCTCGGTAACTTGAGCTCATATACCCGACGCTCGTACCTCCTAGCACCGTACTCCAAAGTAGCTCCGAAAGTCTGTTGTACCCAAGACAGTCTGGTGTAACTGACCCCCATACTAGCAGACGACTGTGCCAAGAGGAAACTGGAACCAATCCCGAGTCTCAGTAAGTGTGACCAAGTGAAAGCTGCAGCATAGAAACGAGTCTCCGATGGAACGACATTCATACACTGTACATCTACAACCCCTGGAACTAGTGGCCGTCCATTGTAAGCTGTGGCCTGAGAGAGTCTAAACTGTCTGGCTACCCTGTTGGGCTGGTAACCCTCCATTGTCACTGTGGTGCCTGCTCTGTAACACAGCCAACCTGGGCGTATGCTGATGAAGTACTCAGTAACAAGTAAACTCTCTCTCCTCAGCAACAAAGTACATCTCCCTCTACGGTCAAGCCCATCCACCACGACGATACCTCTCTAGTGAGGCGGCAAACCAAAAACATCTGACTGGTGAACCAGGGAGAACCAATCTGAAACTAGCTGTGGGGCGAAGAAGAAAAGGCGGATCCTCTCTGACTCGAAGGTGGAAGACGCTTGAGACAGTTGAAGAACTGTAGGGTACCCTCTCTGAAGAAAGTAAGCAGGAGTCTCTAAGCAAGAAAATGAACCCCTGACGTGTAGGTGGACCCAGGTGTACAGGTACTGCCATGGTAGAAATGAATCCCACACCTCTAAAGAGCTAGCCTCAGAAATGGTCCACAGGACCCTGTACACTCTGGCAAGAACAGTAGGAGCTAAGGAGAGTCTTTGTCCCTGTGCTAACTGGCTGGCTGCTAACAAAACACTGTACCTCAAAGAGTCTGCCCGGAGTGAAACTACGAAGGTACTGAGCCAGAGTGCTAAGAAACCTGTCAAAAGCAGATCCTCGTCGATCCCTGCTAAACCTGGAGAAAAGTAACCAGCTGAAGAAGAAGGCTCGGCAATCTCCTCTGACAACGGAGTACTACGCTACAAACCAAGTCCGAACGGGTCGTGCAGTGAAACTTCAACGGTAGAAATGTACCTCTCCTGGAGAAAGCTGTGAACCCAAACATCCACGGACATCGAAGTCCTAAAACGCCCCGACAAGCCTAAAGCTCTAAAGGTCCGTCGGTAGTGCTCCAAAGTGGTGGGGTAAACCTCTTGCAGTAGTAGTCTCCCTCTCCTATCACCATCCACTGAAGGAACTCGGTAAAAGCTGCTCGTCCGGAGGCACACACTCCTTAAAATTGTGTCAAAAAACTAGTAGCCTGGAGACCGTCTGTAAGTCTGAAAGGGTAACTGTAAGCTCCTCAGCTCCAACCCAATAAGTACTGCACCCAACATTCCAAAACTCAACCAAACCTCAGGCCCAAGAAGTAGGAAGGCGTCCGTAGTCAAACAGTGAGGCGTACACTGCCTCGTAAATCCCTACCACCTAAAGAGTCTTCCTGTGCGCCTGAAGAATGTAATGGGCCCAGTAAACAAACCCACTGACCGGGCTCTGAACCCGACCAACTGCTTAGTCCCTCGGCCACTCTGGAGGTGACGGCTGTAACTGGCGGTGACTAAGAAGTCCGGACAGCACAACTGGCTCAACTACGTCTGCGGCAGGCACTAAAATGTCACAGGTATCCCAGCCGATCTGTACCATAGAACTCTCCAACGGGTGGTACTCCCCGTACTATAACCTGAGACTGGTGACCCACCTGTCCGGGTCCTCAAAAGTAACAAAGTCCTCTGGAAGCTCTGGGAGAAGAGGGGAACGAACAAAGAAGTCGTGGAAAATGTCACGCCCCTGCAGCATATCTCGGTGCTACTCCAGTCTGTCTCGAACATCAACATCGTCCTGAGGGTCACGTCGGTCAATGACCTCCCAAATGGCATCCTTACTAGGCTCGCTTGGAGGCAGGTCGTCGGGTTTCCGCCAATGAAACATCTCCTGCACAAGGAGATGAAAATACGTCAAAAAGCAATTATGGTAATCATGTATGCTCAAAAGGAAAATCTACTAAGAGTCGTCAACTAACTTACAACAAATGTGATATGCTCTGGACGTGTACCACGTTTGTTGGGGGGCATTTTGTTGACCCCTATAACTACCTCAAAAATCACAAATTCAATAAAGATGATTCAGCTCGGATGTGGGTTGTATTTCAATTTTTGCAACGCAGTGGTTGAGAGAGCAATCAAATGAGGAGCATCAAATCATTACTAATATAATGGATTTGTACAGAAACATTTCTCTTTTATCTATAGTGGGACATGGTGGTATGAGAAAGATAACTCTCTTGCAACATGTTTATGAAGATGAAATGGCAGAGGAATTTGATCTTAATACATGAGTTTGTGTCTCCATAAAAATTAAGAGCCATTGTTGGAGAAATAGTAAAAAAAAAAGACTTTAAGGATCACTATAGGCAGCTAAAGTCATTGGTGGTGTTCTGAAGGACAACTTGGGTGAAAGAGCACTGGAGGGCAGTTCTAGAAAGAAATCTATTGGGTCAGAAGCCTATCAATTCCATCTTAAGACTGAGCTATATAGTTCTACCAAAATATCTACAAAATTGTTTTGCATTTTTGTTGCGTATTCCCACTAGATCAAACATTTAATAGAGATGATTTAATCCGAATGTGGATTGCATTGGGTTTCATTCACCCGTCTCAAGGAATGATTATAGGAGATATCGAAGGGAAGAACTTTGGTGCTCTAATTTCGATTTGACTGAGAACATGCTCGACAACCTTCAACCCCCAAAATTTTTAAGGAGTATGAGTATAAAGAAATACATGGGTGCAAAGCCTACAATATGGGTGAATAATGCCAATGTGAGCCTTAATTTAGAGAAAATTGAATTGACGAGTTGCTCGAAGTGCGAAGACTTTTTTTTTTGGACAACTCCTCTTCCTAAAATCTCTAAAGCTTGTTTGGACGCAGGAAATAAAATGGCTCAAAATTAAATTTAATGGGAATGATAAATACCATGCCTTTCCATTGCTAGAGGAGCTAGATATTACAAAGTTAAAAGCATTAAAGGATTGGTTTGAGGCAGGAGTAGTTGCTGAAGATGGAGGTTTGTTTCCTTGCTTAATTGAACTAGTGCTACGTGACTGCCTAATATTAAAAGAGTTGCCCTCTTTGCCTCATAAACTCAAGACCTTGGAGATATATAAAATTGGGTGGACGACATTGAATTTTTCTAGCAATTCAGATTATATTCCTCTTGAGATAATCTAAATGCAAGGATGCGCATTTCAAGAAAATTGGCCTCATCGTCGCCCAAATGATGTCCGATTGCAAAACGGATTACGTTGTTGCATCCGAAACGTCGTCAACATCAAAGATCTACATTTTATTTATTTAATTTGGATCAACTGGGGTGGTGGCACGCAAATGAAAGCAATTCTAATGCAATGCGATAACGTGTATTTCAAGGAAAATTGGCCTCGTTGTCACCCAAATGATGTTCGATTCCGAAACAGACTTCGCCATCGCGTCCGGAATACTCTCAACCTTTAAAAACTATATTTTTTTATTTAATTTGAAGCATTCAGATTGGCGGCACGATCGAGGTGATTCAAATATAATAACACGCATTTCAAGAAAAGTGGCCTCATCATCACCTAAATGATGTTCGATCGACGAACATACTTCACCACCACGTTCAAAATGCTCTCAACCTTTAAAAACTACATTTTGTTTATTCAATTCAAAGCATTCAGATTGGCGGCGCGTCCGGAGTGCTTTAAATATGGTAGTGCGCAGTTCAAGAAAATTAGCCTCATCATCGACCTAATGATCTCTGATCGATGAACAGACTTCGCCACTGCGTCCGGAGCATCCCAAATACTTAAGAATGACTTTTAATTTGATTGAATTAAATGACGTATGAGAATGTCGGCATGAATTGCGAGGCAGAAGCACAAATCACAAAATAATGATGTGCATGCTAAGGAATTTAGCCCTCGGCGTCGACCAAATGATCTTAGATTGACAAACGGACTTCGCCACCGCATCCGGAACACTGTCAATACTCTAAGTTGACTATCAATTTATCCAAATTGAAATTGCGCAGTGACTGGTAAGGGTTCTACTATAGTAATGCACGCGTCAAGGGAAATTAATGCTCGGCGTCGACCAAATGACGTCTGATTTCAAAACGGACTGCGTCATTGCGTCAAGAACATCGTTGATACCTTAAATTTACTATCAATTTGTCTAATTTTAATATTCGACAAATTTGACATGCAAAACGGAGCAGTTGACACGCAAATCAAGAAACCGCGCAAACCGAGATGACTTTGGACTGATTGAAGAATTGCTGCCATGCTCATTTAATGTTAATTCTAATTGTGGAAAGCCATTATTAGTATTACATCTGAAACCAAAAAGATAAAAAAATCAGAGGAAATCCAATCAAATTAAATGTGTTACCTGGTATGCTGTGGGAACAGTCCCGAAATCCCGTTGCAAGTCGTTTTCTCAATCTCCGCCTCGGACGTTTCCTTAGCCTCGAGCAGTGTAGTTTCGTTGTAAAAAAAAAGGAGATTTGAACTGAGCTAGGGGCTTTTTGATTCTCCCACGCCAAAAATACCCCAAAAGCCTGAACTATTCAAAGTCCGACTCCTCCCATGCCCGCCAAACAACCTCAACCCATCCACAACAGGGAGAAATACTAGCTCTGAATCTCACGACCTGCCTTCGGCCAAGCTAACAATCAGGCAGAAGTCCACTTCCTAGCCGATTGTACATATCCACAATAGCATTTTAGTCAAGCCAACCAACCTTGCTTCTCACGCCCATCGTTCCAGACAGTAAGGCAAGTTTTTTTTTATTTCGCTATTCGTCACTTACTTGGAGTCGCCATTCTTATCTCAACCTTGTCCAAGTTCCAATCTCCAGCAAACAAAAAAAAAATGCCGAACCTGTTATGTCCACCTTCAGCAAACCTCCGGCGTTAGAGCTCCACAGGTGTTTGTCCCCACCAAGTCCAAGCCCACGGCCTAGTGCAGCCCTCTTCACGTCCGACCACAATAGTTCACATCGATCTCTCAAAACCAAGGCTTGTCTCCATCTGAACCTAACAAAGCTGAGCCCAGATCGTTATAACGTAAAGCTCCTCTGTTTCACGCAAGAAAGGAAACTCCTCTTGCCTTCCTGGTTCGCATACAGCAGGAAACTAGGCTCCTCTCATTCACGTGAGTGCTTTACACTAATAGCTGCTTCTTCTTATTGACTCTGTTATCCCCACCCGTGAACTTCCCTGCACATGTTCATGTAGAAAACTTCAAAACAACACATTCCTTCCTTGTTTTTTTTTTAAATTTAATTTGTCTTATTCCCCCCACCAAACAACTCCCCACAGACACGTCATATCCCATTGAGCCTTTTTTTAAATTTAACACGTCATATCCCATTGAGCCTTTCTATGTGTATTATTAATCTTTTTTTTAATGCATATACTTACATGATAATTATTATTTACATTATAATTTTTATGTATATCTTTACACATATTATAACTGTTATTTATATTATAAACTTTTATATGTATATATTTTCATTATAATTATATATTTATATTTTGAACTGTTATATATATATATATGTTTATATTTTTAACTGTTGTTTATTTATTATTATATATTTCTATATTTATATTCATATTATAACTATTATTTATAATTGTTATTTATATAACTATTATTTATAAACTATTATTTATATCAACTTATGTATATATATATATATATATATATATGTTTCTTTTATAGCCATATATTTTCATTATAACTGTTATATAAATTATACATATATATTTTTTATTATTAATATTAATGTTAATAATAGTATAAAGTTATTATTATTATTGTGATTTTATATTTATATTTATATATATGTGTATGTTTGCAACAAAAAAAAAGGAGAATGATAGCAAAAAAAAAGGAAAAGAGTTTAAAAAAAAGGAGAGAACGATAGCAAAAAAAAAGAAGAAAAGAGTTAAAAAAAAGGGAGAAGCAAAAAAATAATAATAAAAAAATAAAAGAGAAAGAAAGAAAAGAAAGGGAAATGAAGACTTTTTTTGTGCAAAACGTTGAGACCCATTTCGTTGTTTGCGGCGGATCGGAAAACCACCCATACACGCTTTCCTAAGCATGGTGGTATGGGACCCCGGTGCGGCGCCTACAACGAGGCGGGTAATCACCTAAAAATCCTGTTCTCGGCGTTCGGGTCGAGCCGGCAAACCACCTATACACACTTTCTTAAGCGTGGTGGGAAGGGAACCTGGTGCGATAGCTACGGTGAGGCGGGTAGGCCCTATGCATGCTTTTCTTAGCGTGGTGGAGATAATTTTAAGTACCCGTACGCGGCTCTGTACCTTCGGGGAAACAAATACTCTTCTTTTTTAGGTACATTCGAAGACCCATACACGCTTTCTTAAGCATGGTGGGGGATTGAAGACTTTACACGGCCGCGGTGTCCTCGAAAGAGGACACCTACCATACACGCTTTCTTAAGCGTGGTGGGAAAGGCCCAGTTTCCCGTAATTTTTCCTAAACAGGGGAGACGCCGGGAGGCTGCCGAAATTTCGACTGAAGACATAAAGGACTTGAACAATATCTGGACAGCAGGGGACTTGATTTTGGACAACAAAGAATATGCTTCATAACTCAAATGACTAAAGAAAACTTGAACCTAAGTGAAATGAAATTGGAAGGAGGACTTAAACATTAAATGAACATTTGAAGTTAAGCAAGAATTTGAATCAAATGATACGAACACGACTTGATTTGGACCCAAGTGAATACTAAATAATGACATTAAGATTAAACGAAGCTGAGCTTAACTCAATTTGAACATTAATTAAGCTTGAAACAAATGACGATGATCTCAATTGGAACTTAAATTTACACACCAAACTTGTGGACCTTTGAACAATAGAGGACTTGAATGAAAAGGGCCACACGGAGCATAACTTGTGATTTCAAAAAAAATTGAAAATAGTTTGCAATCATACAAGTTATAAATGATGATTTAGAGAACTTAAACGAATATCAATGAGCAGTTGCAAACATGAAACTCATGATGTATAAAATCCTTAATTCCTCATTCATAAGCAATGAAGTTAAAGTGATCTACAAATAATCACATTGATTATCGTGATGTTGAATGCCAGTAATACCATAAGGCCCTTAAACCAATTATGAGCTAAATTCAAATTATCCTGCTTGTAAGATGAATGGAGTTAAGTGATACAGTAGGTACGCTTGTGGAAGACATGTAATAATGAAGAATACAGTTGTGAGGTACACAACCATGATGGTTTGATCATAATTCAGCTCTAATCAAATGTACTGATGCTCTACAAAGCGAAAAGGGAGATTAATACCATCTGGTTGTTGAATATGACATATATGGAGTAATGCATTGAGCTTCTACGGCTTGCATTCTCTAGCTATTTGCAAGATAAAGAGATTCACATATGATTAATACAATGACGAAATTAGCTCTTTTTGTCAACATCTGCCATCTTTCAACTATATATAGCGGCCCTTACGAAGGCGAGAAGATATACAAGTAGCGTGAGAACGATGACATGACATATTTAGAGGCATTCAAGTGAATGCTAACACACTGCGGTGTACCCACCGGAGTTAATGATCCATGTTTGGCAAATGTGCTGTTAAAGATTAATGTAAAGCATGGCAGCCTAAACTCAAAATTACAAGTGGAGAATATAATTGTTGTTCCAATCATTCCAATGGTCGAAATAATTATTTCAAAATGGATAGCTGGCGAGAATCTCCTGGGAAACCTGACGAAACTTCCATCACTACAGTTGTCAGTTTAAGATGGTGGCCATGGATTCCTATACGAGTTATGAGAAGAGAAAGTCATATCAAATCGCCTTTATAGATGAATGGTTATGCATCTAAAACGCCATCTACATGCAAATATAAAAGAGCTATGACGAAGGTGAACATCTACAAGCTGCCGTAGAAGACCTGTTGCACACCTAATACGCCATCCGCAAGAAAGATACGAGGGAGCTGCAGTAGATAACAACGTCTACCAGCAAAAGCAGGAGACTCGTTGGTGTACTATAATTCATCTACAAAAAGCAACCAGCAGTGCACGATAGTCTACCTATACAGAGCAGCAAACATCTCAATTCACAATCCCCTACACCACGCCACCGGATCCACAACATTCATGCAAGTGGATAGAATGCGTTTATAAATATTTCAATGTCCCCCGCACGTGCACCTTAATTTGTATACACATAGGAACACAAAAGGGACACGTGTAATCATACAACCCTTATGGGCCCCGGCGAGCGTGTTATTGGTTCACACGTGATGTCCAGGGATGCTGCGCGGGTTGACAAATCTGAACCCGATCCTCCTAAGTAGGTGAATAGGAGTCGACAAGGTTCAGTAAATAATTATAAAATGCCCCTAAACACCTGCATGGGCCCCGACGAGCATGTTATTGGTACACATGTGATGTCTAGGGATGCTGCGTGGGTCAATAAGTGAATCCCAGTTCGAGCCCGATCCTCCTATACGGGTAGATAGGAGTCGACACAGTTCGAGCCATTAAATAAATATGCGGTCATGAGATCGACCAGGATATTTATTTTATAGTTCATATTGGGCCTTCAAGGCCTATAATCAAGAGAATTCACTAACAAAGGTCTAAAGCCTATGAAACCCGATCATCTGTTAGCAAGTAAACAGAGTTGACAAGGTTCAATCCATGAATACGATTGCAAACCCCATATACCCCGATGATGGCCGTGTTGAATACAAATATCAACCGGAGGGGTCCACACAAATCATTTTAAATACCACCCAAAATCCTATAAAAATCCACAACTCCAAACTCTAGATAATCCCAAAATTCTAAAATATTTGAAATCGAAATTAAACCATCAATCACTTAAAGCAAAACCTATCCACCCTCCGCAATAATTTGTCAAGGTGGATAAATTTGAAAATAATCTCAGCTCACAAAGAGCTAATACCTAGTCGAAAATATCACTAGGATCCATTCTCAAACAATCTCCTGCCAGCAAGGACGTGGTACGAGTCCTCTAACCGGCAGTTTCGCCGCCAAATGGCACTGCAGGATAAACGGTTATGACTCGGGGCCCTCTGAACCAGGTGGTCGCCGCCAAATGGCACCATTATATTATGGTTAGGGCCAGAGCCCGTATGCTCCCCAATGACATCAAATCCTTGAGACATGAATCAATAGGATATGATCGATAGGGCACAAAGCCCTTTGTTAGCTAAGGTGGATTCAAATTTGTCCCCTTAGACAAACACTCCCCCCAGGTCTACAAGGTACCCTTGAACGAAGCAACCCATGGCTGCCGACAAGGATCCTTCTGTCAGGTTGGGTCGACTACCTCCTCTGACTAAGTAGACCAGGGACCACGATGGCCCGGGATGACAGAACTATGGGATCTTGATCGGGTCCATCATCCATTCCCCCACCATCCGTTTTAAGTGCAAGTGCAAGATGGTGCAATTTTTAATTTTAAATATTAAATCTCCAAATCTTCCAATCTTCTAAATTCCCAAATTCTCCATATTTTAACATCCCAAACCCATGCTGCTACTATATGCTAGATGCACGTATCTCCTACGTATCTGATTGACGACTAGCCTTAATCGAAAGTTATCTCTCATCACCGGGAGGGGTAATTAACTATAGGGGCTTGCGCCTATAGGAAACCTGAACTCAGATCATAAAGTCCTCGCAAAATGAGGGCAAAATCTCTGGGAAGTGTCTTATCTACTATCTCATATGCCTTCCAAAATTTACCTCGGAACTTAGCTCGTTAAAACTCCCCCCGAAAAGAAGCAAAAAGTGGGCGAAGGCCAGGGCCGAATTTTCAGAGCCCACAGCTATGTGCATGTTTCTTTTTTTAGGATAACAAGATGACCAATAACATATAACCATTTCTCTTTCATAATTTCATAAAGGAAAAGTAATGCATAATTGTTGATCTTACACACACACAAACACAAGAAGATCCCACAAGAAAATCTATTAGAAACATTCTCATGAGAAAATCAAACATATTCTTACAAGAGAGTGTGGGCCAAGCTATTCTATTATTTGTGTATGTGTAACAAACTCAAAGAAAAAAATCTTCCAACAAATTACTAAAGAAGTTATGCAGAGGGAACACAAATTGGATTGCATGGTTAGATATACACAAATACCCAGTTAAATAACCATAGTAATAATCAGAGAAGTACAAATCCATCCTCTCACATACTCCTCTCAACAATAAATAGAGGAAGAAAACAAAATCAACAAGTAAAAGCTCGCATTTCACTATTATTTAAAGTTTAATGACAAAATATGCTTTTAGATATAGGCATCAACAGGTTTTCTAATTAATCAAATGGAAAAGAGCGCAAAAAAAAAAGAACATCTCAAGCTATACACAAGGGATTAACATGCATACTAATATTACATACAAATAAGTACAAGTATATATAAGATTAGGATCTAGAGGTTTGAGAGGGTTTTTTTTATCACAATCCATCAACAAGCCATGGAAATCATTGCAGCAACCAAGCAACTGCTCTAATGATAGCCAATATTGTTGCTCACATTTAAAGCTTTGAACTATGCTGCCATAATGCCAAATCTAGTTGGAAAGCCCAAAAGAATACCATCGACTTCTGTCAAAGCTTAGCTTTTACTCCTCCAACATTGGCAACACCCTTTTCACTACAGGAAAATCATTGTTTACCAGCGGTAATTAATCGGCGGTCGCCGGCGATTTGACTGTCGGAATTTACCTGTTGTTTTTGTTGTTGGAAAACCTCCGGTAAGTTTAGCCGCAGGAAAAGTGCTGTCGGAATTCCTTTCCAATGCGGTTTACTTCGGCTATTTTCAAATGCTGGAAAACCACCAAAAATATTTTCAAACCGCCAAAAAACTTAACTTAATCGCCGATAATTCATAATTTTCCTGTTGTGTTTTAATCTCTTCAGCCAACTTCTCAACATGCCCATACATAGGGTAATACAAGATATATCTTGGTCGCCATTGATGGTTACCAATAAGCTATACTGCTTTCGCCGAGTTTCGAATATCAAAATGAAGAGATGGAGGAGGACTTTGCTTTAAGAAAAGCAAGAGAATACCTGAGCTCCAGCCATCTATTTCTTGCTTGGAAGGATCAATAGCCCGGCTCTTCTTCTCCCCTCTCTTCTGTCTGAACTTCTGTAGGGAAAAGAGGGCAGTCGTGTGAATAAGAGAGAGAAAGGCCGGTCGAGTGGGGTCTTGCTTTGCATAGTGAAGTAGGTCAGCAGTGAACTGGACACGGCGGTGAGGATTTTGTGGTGGACGACGGGCTAGCTTCAGTTGGCGAGTCTGGCAGGTGCTACGCTATGGCAGTAGACTGAGGTGGGTCAGACAAGGCTCCAGCTTGGTGTCATAAGAATGCTATGAGAGGGCGGTGGCCTGAGGTGGGTCAGGCAACGCTTCGGCCTTGGTGTCGTGAGAATGAGGGAAGCCAGTACTGGGATGATTGGAGACTGGCGGTAGGCCGGCTGGTTGCTCGAGCAGGGAGATCGAAGAGAAAAGGGGCTTCACGTATGGAGAGAGAGAGGGATTCGACTGGTGAGAGGTCAATCCAACTGGTGAGGGGCGGATCAGGCGGGTGAAGGGTGGATCGAGCTAGTTGACAGCGTGAGGCTAGGGCTCGGTAGGTGGTCGGTAAGCTAGCCATCGGGCTGGCTAGTTCGGTAATGGGGAGGAGTTCAAATGAAGAGGGAGGGAGGCTGATCCTACTTCATCTATTGCATGTGAGGGAGAGAGCCTCTTACGGTTATTTGAAAAAAATGAGAGGGAGGAGTATCAGAGCTGCTTCAGTGAACTTGCCTGTTAGAGTGCCGTGTATGAACCCCTTCTATGGTGAGCTGCTTTCGGCTGCTTGAGCTGTGAGAGAGTGAACCATGAGTTTATTACAAGTATATGACTTACGAATTACAGGTGACAAGACTGTGCAAGTGACCGATGTAAAAAAGGAGGTCAACAATATGTTATTGAATATTTTGAGCATATTCTGAAAATTTTTCATTAGGTGATTTTAAAACAGTGGTAATTTTTGCCTATTCAAAAATTTATTTTGACATCTAAAATAGTATTTTAGTTCAATTAAAACTTCGGAATGATATTTTGTACAATGATCTCTAGTAATTTGATTATGATTTAAAATAGTGAATTTTTATTCAGAAGTATTTCTGTTGCTTACCATTGAGACATTTTGATAATTTTTGAATTTAATCTAATTATAATTTAATTAATGAAATGCTTCAAAATATATAAAATAAATGTGATATGATATGATATGATATGAGGTGATGTGATGTTATGCCAGCGTTAGTGGGAGACCGATGTGAGATTCTGTTGTGCCGGCGCTAGTGGGAATTTGTATGTCGGAGCCAGTGGGTGACTGAGGTAAAATTCTGTTATGTCAGCACCAGTGGGCAATCGAGGTAGGATTCTGTTATGCAAGGGCCTGTGAACTATCGATGTAGGATTATGTTATATTGGCGCAAGTGGGGGACTGAGTTGAGATTCTGTTATGCCGGCGCCAATGGGTGACTGATGTGAGATTTTGTTATGCCAGTGCTAGTGGGCGACCTTGGTGAGATTTAATTATGTCTACGGCAGTGGACGACTGACGTGAAATTCTATTATGATATGTGTTAGGATGTTGGAGCCTAATGGCCATTCTAAAAAATTAATATAAAATATTTATTTATATTTTATTTATGTACAATTTATTGGTTAATTAAATGTATTTGGTATCAATATATATTTTAGTTTCAATTTTTTGTATAGTACTTTAGTTTATTATTACATCATAGTATTTTTAGTTATTTTAGTTTTAGTTATTAATTTATGTTTTAGGCTACGATAATCTACTGAGTTATGTTAGCTCATTCATGTTTTTGCTTATATTTTAAGACTAAGGGAAGGGTAAGGAGCAAGTTGAGTAGTTTGAAAAGCATGGTCCGATTTGTGCTTGTAGGTATGCCTTTTGGTTTGATTAGTTTTATTAAGTTCATGCTACTAACTCATATTTAAAAGAAATCTTGTGGCCCACCCTCCTGCATAGGGTATAATATCTCTGTCAATCTTAATCATATATTAGCTAGCCTTTCATTCATATACATATTTTACATCATCTATAACATACTAAACATATAATATTATACTTAATATTCAACTCATTGAATCATTTTAATTGCATATTAAATTTACATGTGCTTCAAAAATAATAAAATTCATAGGACCATTCAATATACACATTTTCACATATATAATGACAACAAAAAACTATAATAAATATGTATGTCATCCATTTTGTATAAATTTGATGCAAAAAATATTTATTAAATTTCTTAATTTGTTTATCATGCTCAACTTAGGGAATATATCTCAAAATTTATAAATATCCAATAAAAATTCAATATGATCATGTCAAATATATAGAATGAGTAGAAACATAGCATATTGAAAATTACATAACGAAAGTTTGTTAAATATTAAGATATCATAACTTTTA
The DNA here is from genome assembly GCA_019925795.1 of Dendrobium chrysotoxum. Classification (NCBI taxonomy): domain Eukaryota; kingdom Viridiplantae; phylum Streptophyta; class Magnoliopsida; order Asparagales; family Orchidaceae; genus Dendrobium; species Dendrobium chrysotoxum. The sequence goes on from CM034311.1 coordinate 27,659,470, forward strand.
TAAGTTTTGATCAAATTAAAATAAAAAAATAAGTAAAAACATTGAAATCCAAGATAGGGAGATGAACAACTTCCTCGATTGGCCTAAAGGAAAAAAAATTGATTTTAGACCTCCTGATGTGGAACATCATTAGCTAAGTAACCCCTTAAGAATAGTTTATCTAGTTTGTTATATGTTTGTTCTAGAATGTTATTGCTAGCTTATATATACATTGTTGTAAGAAGAAGAGAGGAGGAAGAATATTATAATGTTTTGAGCCTTTGAGTTTGCATTTGGTTTCCTATTTTGTATCCCTTCTAGCATATCCATTTCTTCCAAAGATCCACTACATCAGTTGGTATTAGAGCTTAGAGCTTGTGAAGAATGACAGACTACTGGAGAAGATGGGCTATCAACAACGATCGAAGCTGAAGAAGATGGATTGTCAACAATGATAGACGCTGAAAAAGATGGGTTGTCGACAATGATCGAAGAAGTGAGTGCATCATTTGATCGAATGGATGATTTATATGCTAATTTCATTCATTTGATGGAGATAATAGGCAGCTCAACAACCATACCGATGTCATCGCTCCTCTACTCCTCCAATGTGCCGGTGTAACCGACCCCCTCCACTCCTATTCTTCCACCATTGATATAGACTTTGTCGCGGGAGAGCGATTCGCCGAACGTCCTCCGCCTCCAGCACGAACGAACCAACCTTGATCCTAGATTTGAGTGCCTTCAGTAAGCCCAACCCTACTTTTGCCTCCAAATTTTCCTGCATCTCCGACCATCCATGCGACTTTGGCCCATCTGCACAAATTGATACCGCGCTTGTCACTTGTAATTTTGCGAGCTACCAACCCTATGTCTGGAATCCAACCAATCCCACTACATCACACAGTGGCTGTGCTGACCTTCCACTTGCGTGTCAAGCATGACTCTATCTACCATGAGATCTTCATCAGCTCTCAGGCTACATTCGGGTATTTGAAGAAACTGCTTGCGTACTGAATAGGGTTGCATCCTAAGGGCCAGAAGATACTGTTTAAGGACAAGGAACGATACTCCACCGCCTATTTGGATGTGTTGGTGTTAAAGATCGATAAAAAATATCGATAGTTGAGGATTCATCGATCCAGGCCAAGTGGGTTTTGAATATGTGACGCGCCGCCAACATGGAAAATGCTAAAACGTCAATCTCCCAGATCAGCCTCGAGGTCGATAAACTAGCCTCCTAGGTGTCAGCGCTGGAAGTTGTAATTTCAAAAGGTGGGAATGTTTCTGAGAATGACTTACGGAGACACATTGAGCTGCTCAAATTGGACGGTATAATCACCGATGGTGATGCCAAATTCCAAAGAAGAATGCAGGTGAGAAGAGTTCAAAAATACGTGGAGAGGCTGGACATGATTAAGCTTAAGAATGCGATGCCCAAAGTGTATAAGGGAGAAGCTCCAGCGATGCCTCCCTCGCAGTAACATCATTTGCAGCAAGTTCTCCAGCTTCAAAGGCTGCATCAATCTGCAGCAACAACAGGCTTCATGCCCAATGACGTGACCATGGTTAGTGTTCTTTCAGCTTGTGGAAGAAAGGTAGACTTGGAGCTTGATAGGTGGATTCATTCTTATGTCAAGCAGAATGAGATTGCAGCCTTTATATCAAGGATATAGGGCTAATTATTCTGAAGAATTTATGCACTCTAACAATCTTATATCCAGCATGAGTAATATATTTTTTGCAATTTTGACAACTTATATTTTACCCAACAATCCAACAAAAAGCTTACAGAATCTGAATATATGACCACCCCTTCCAAGTGGGTAGGGGTGTCAATTCGGGTCAATGGGTCCAGTTCGGGTTGAACCTGAGTTAATCGGGGCATAAATGGGTTGACCAGAACCCTACCCATTTAGCTAAATGAGTTAGGATTCCTAACCCAGACCCGATCCGCACGAGTTATCGGGTTGACCCAACCCGACCCGCAAACCCGCGGGCGTAATTATGAGTCACGAAATGAGGGTGAAGTGCGACTGGGCTAGGTGTCGAGTTGTCGATTCGTCATGGGCGAATGGCGACTGGGCTGACAAGCTGAGTGCGTAGGGCTTGGGCATCGATGCGTCGTGGGTGACTGGAGGAGGTGGGTCATGTAGTAGGCTGGAGGAGGTGGGATGCGGGTAGTGAACCACAGGGTAGGCCGGAGGAGGCTAGGGCGCAGTCACACTCAGGTGGGCTGGGCAAATGCAGTCGGTGTCCCATGTCCGGTGAGGCTACAGGTGCGGACATGAGGTCCGTGGCAATTGGGCGAGGTAGAGAGCTGGGGATGAGGGTCACGACGCTAGGTTAAGCCGTCAAGGTTACGAGTTAGCCGGGTTCACCCGCGAGTTTTCTGGTCAACCCGAACCCGACCCATTTTTCATACGGGTCAAAAATCAAAACTCGGACCTGACCCATTTTACAAAAGGGTTGACCTGAACTCAAATTTTTTCAAGTCAGGTTTCAGGTCATGTCAACTTTTGACACCCCTAAAAGTGGGCCTTGTCTTATGCAAGCATTGACCTCCTTTGCCCTTTTGACAACTTCATTTGCAGAAATGTGTTCTGCTCATTGAACTTCTCTAGCATTACACCCTCTCCTCTAGGAGGTACATTAACTCCCTTATTGCCTGGTCCTCCAATTTCATCATCATTGCTAAGTACATCTTCAAATACTAGCAAATTAGCCAGTATTAGTATGAATCCACTTTCATGCCTCCCGAGCTCATTAACTACGAAGGGGATAATAATCTTAACATTGACATAATTAGCACCTATTACTTCGAGTAAAATGTCAAAGGAAAGGCCAAATCAAAGCAGTGACTATGATGGAAGTACATCTACCCAACCATCTTCTTTGACAGAGCATTTAGTTTTTGATACATCTTCTCTTGGAATGGTCTCCTTAGTGCCATCCTTTAGTAATTGATGGTCTCTTTGATGATTTAAATGAATGTGGACTGAGATTCAGGCATCAAGAACAACGCCAAAGGCATCTAGGTTGGCATAAGAGCATGGAACTAAGCAGTAATTACAAAGTGCTTCGGAGATGGTATTCAAGCATCAGCAGTTCTGGGGACTTTAAACCATCATGTGGGCAATTAACGACCATCTCTTAGAAGCTTCCCCTTTTGAAGAGGCATTCAACTATTTCAAATTGATAAACAAAGTGTATGAAATTGAGCCAAAGATTGAGCACTATGGTTGTTTGGTTGATGCTCTAAACTAAGATGGGTTAGTCTAAGAGACCTTGGATTTGATACTAAGGATGCCAATATAGCCCGATTCTTTAGTTTGGGGAGCATTGCTTGGAGTTCGCAGAATGCATCAAAGAAGCAAAATTTTTGACCTAGGAGGATTGGTACATCTACCTCCCTACCGACAATGCGCCTCGACGGAGTCAAGCTCTTTTGATGCTAAAGGAGTAAGATGTGGAACATCATTAGCTAAATAAGCCCTTAAGAATAACTTATCAAGTTCGTTACATGCTTTCTAAAATGTTCTTGCTAGCTTATATATACATTATTCTAAGAAGAAGAGAGGAGGAAGAATGCTATGATATTTTGAGAGTATGAGCTTGCATTTAGTTTCCTATTTTATATCCCTTTAACATATCTATTTCTTCTAAAGATCCACTACATCACCTCCAAAATCCTTTTCTCTTGTCTTGGATAATTTTTTTAACCTCGAAACAGAGAGCTAAACGCCACGACACCATTCCAACAACACCACAGTGCCCCCAAGGAATGCTGCCCTACAAACAAAGAGAAGAATGTTGCGTTGCCACAACACAGCGTCGAAGCATCATTAAACAGAGAGGTCAATGCCACAACACTTTCAATGTTGATTTCCACTTATAAAGTTTCTTTGTAATTCAACTCACAAATTTTTTAGTGACTAACTTAAGCATAAAAATAACTTCTAAAAATTCTCAAATAATTATAAAATATCAAATAATAATACATGTCTTATCAAGTCTAATTCAAGTCATTCAGGTCAAGAATTAAATGATCTTGATCCGCTTTCTGCCAACAATTCTTGATTTGCTTCCTATCGCTCACACTAGCTCCTGGCCTAGCACGTGTATGCCCACGCCCTGCGTGCCATTTGTGCCCGCGTGGCCTCGCATGCCTTCCGTACCTTGCATGTTCCTTCAAGCCTGCACCCCCGTTTGAGTATGTCCGCCTCACGTGCATGCCCGTGCTCCCTCGTTGTTCCATGAGCCCTGTACACCAGCGCAATCTCCAGTGCCGACACGCATCCTCCCCATGCTATGCTGCCTTCTACCAACCCACGAGCCCCGTGAGCCTTGGCCTCCCACCTTCGTGCCTTATGCACGACCTAGGCAGCCCGCACCCTGTGTGTAAATTCGCCCGAGCTGCCGGCCGGTCTTTGCCTGAGACCTCTCGATCGCGGCACCTCTGCGTGCCCCCTTTGACGCAAGATCAACCTTTCGCTCAATCCTGCACAGATCGGGCGTTCTCATGGAATGAACTCGACCCCTCATGTTGTGCAAGCCTCTTCTTCTAGCTTCTGCTCGAACTCCACCTTGCTTAGACGTCTGACACACCCACCTGATTTCGTTCGCACACTTGCATCTCCTTTTTCTTTTCTTAGACAAGAATCTTTCTCCACCTCAAGATTGCCTCCACCAGGCTCTGATACCACTTGTAAAATCTTGGAGGAAGCTTGAGTCTTTTCTTGAGCCTTCTTGCAAGAGATAGAGAGAGGGAGAGGGAAGGAGAGGAGTGAGCAAGTGTCGGAGGAAAACTATCTAAAGCTTTATTTTATTTTCCCCAAAACTTTACATCAACCTATACATTTTTTTTATAGGAATTTACATAGATTTGATGTCTCACGGAGCAGTATAACTAAAATTGGACCAATCAATCCTAACACATATCACAATATAATTAACATGATTGACTAAATTTTACTCCAAAAAAATTTTTAGCTTTTTGTTACTCCAAGCAACTGAGTAGTGCATTTTCTCTTTAAAATTTGTTTGCCACTAATGTGTTATTCCGATGCTGCGAATTTAGGTGCGTTAAGCATACTCGCAGGCACCAGAAAATGGAATGCTAGGTGTGGCTAATAAACAAAGAGGTGTCTTTCTCCTAATTGAAATTCCAAAAGCTTCACTCATGTCAAGCTCCTCTCCATTCTTAGCTGGATACTCCCAATCAAAATAGTATAATAAATATGCGAGGGCCATCTTGACTGCGGCCAATGCGAAATGCATCCCTGGGCAAATTCTTCTCCCAGCACCGAAGGGTATCATCTCAAAGCGAGCTCCCTTCATATCAACATGGTTCTCCTCAAACCTCTCCGGCCAAAAGACTTCCAGTTTGTTCCAATACTTAGGATCCCTTGCTATTGCCCATGCGTTCACCATCACCGTCGTCCTTGATGGAATGTCATAGCCCATCACCTTGCACGTCTCTTTGTTCTCCCTTGGCAACAACAAGGGTGACAGAGTGTGTAGCCGCAATGTCTCCTTTATCACCAGTTGCAAATAGCTAAGCTTGTTGCTCATCCACTCGTCTCCCATCATCTTTTTCATGTCGCAGCGGAACACCTCTCTCACCTCTCTCTGGGCCTTCTTCATGATCGTCGGGTTGAGAACTAGCTCCGAAATTGCCCATTCCAAGGTAGTTGCCGTTGTTTCGCTTCCAGCCAAAAGAATATCCTAATTAAACAGTAAATTTTATTAGTTAAGCATTAAATAACTATGAATTAAATTTATTATTTTGAGCTCACGTTGATGACAGCCTTGATGTTAGCATTGGAAAGAGAGAATTGAAGGTTGCCATCTTGTTGGATTTTGAGAAGAACATCTGTGAGATCCTCAGCTTGCACTAAGTTTCTAGTCCTCTTCTCAATGTGCTCTTTCACTATTTTTTCCATTATTTGGTCCAACTTCAGCCAGCATCGCTCAAGCTTTTGTCGAAAACCTGTGACGCGGGTGATGAAATTGGGCATCGATGGGAATAGATCAATCAAGGAGAAACCTGTGTTCAACTCTACTGTTTCTCTAAGCGCCGATTGGAACAAATTCTGGTCCTCACACCGACTGCCAATAACACAGATTGCCATGATGTTGTTGCTGAGATTGGCAAACTCACTGCTAAGGTTGATGTCAGCGCCGGTAAAAGCTGCAAGATTAACAGATCAAACAAGGTGGGAAACCTCCTACGCTATTATGGCACGGAAGGAGTGGACACGCTTCGAGCTGAGAAGCTCCATGGTGCAGATTCGACGCATCTGGCGCCAAAACTCGCCATATGAAGAGAAGATGAGGCCTTTGCCGTTGTAGAAGAGAGCATCGACGGCGGGGGTGATAGGGCGTGAGGCAAAATTGATGTCGTGCGTTTGCATTATTTCTTTGGCTCCTTCGGCAGAGGAAATGATGATGGTGTGGATCTCGCCTAGGTTTAGTCGCATGATGGGGCCGTAGATGAGGGAGAGGTCGCATAGTGCACGATGGGGAAGGCGGCGGCCGAGGAGATGGTGAATGCTGCCGATGATGGGGAGGTTTTTTGGGCCTGGGACAAGCGCGTTGGATTGGAGCCGGTGCCAATCAAACTTTTTAATGATTGATTTGATGAAGAGGAACGTCAAGAAAATGAAGATGAAAGCGGGGAAAAGCTCAATGCTTGCTACAGTAACGGAGGCCATTGATCTGATCTTTAGCGTAATGAAACACACATTTATAGATCGCCGAATAGCAATACTACCATTACTTTTTTTATTTTTTTGAAGTTGCTCGTGATCTATTTTGATGCAAACTATCAATTAATCTTTTCTGTTTTCATTTTTAAGTAACAATAAACTCCAATAATTGCTTACATGCCGTACTTAATTTCTAAAATATCAAAAATTATTGCACATTTGTTTATAGTAGATACGTCGACTTGCAGCCGTCCATGCACAAATATTGGCTGATATACATCGTATTCTTAATATAATATTAGATTTTATTAAAAAGGTTCCCATTGAGGACGAACAAATTTTAAAAAAAATCCAAATTTTGTGTTTATTTTTTTATTGCTCGAAAAATAAAACAAAGAACAAGTTATTCCAAACAGATCTTAGAAAGCATTTTCTGCTTCTATGATAGTTGAAAATGACATTACAAAATAAATAAATAAAAATGACATTTAAGAGATATTTTCTAATATGAATTAAACAATAATATTTTTTTTCAACTTTTATAATCAAAATTAAATTTATATATGATCATAAATTTTATTATTTTTAAATTGTAGTTTATTTTTTAAAAAATGGCCGGCAAAATTTAAAAAATTGTAGTTTCAAGGGTTTATCTAAAATGAAGCATTTAAATTAATTAATTATTTTTAATAAGTTTTAAATCTGATAACAATCATTAAGTTTTAGAGATATTTTTTCTTATATTTATTTTTAAAATTTTTAAATTCTTTCACAGTAATATCCTATAAGAAAAAAAAAATTACATAAAAAATAATAAAATTTTGCTTACCACGAACACTTACTGTAAAATCATTCAAACACATGGAAAATATTTTGTAACTTTGTATCATTTCTCCTATACGTTGCATATAATTGGTAATTATTCAAGCACGTGAGTTTTTAGTAATTAAAAATATTTATGAAATGATTTTTAAGTTTTATTTTAGTTCATAATAATTAGAAAAAGAATTTAAAAATTCCTTCCCAATTAAAATTTAGTTTAATTTCTCAAGGAAAAATACTTTTAACTAGGAATCATCATAAAAAAGCTGAAAATATTTCTACAAATAGTCAAATTCATTTTAAATAAAAAGGGAGTATCAATAGCTTCACCAAAAATAATTATTATCTGATTATATTAAAAATAGTTATTCTCTAATAATTTTTAATTATATTAAAAATGTATAACAATATTATTTATTTTTTTGGGACATTTAGGCCAATTAAGGCAAACTCACACACATCAATTATTCAAGTCATGAATCCAAAACCTCTTGGTTGGTAGTCAAGCTTAGGAGTGTCAAAAATTGACACGACCCGAAACCCGACCCGAACCCGACCCGAAAAAATCCGGGTTCGGGTCAACCCGTTTGTGAAACGGGTCGGGTTCGGGTTCGGAATTTCGACCCGTTTAAAAAACGGGTCGGGTTCTGGTTGACCCGGAAACCCACGGGTCAACCCGAATTGACCCGATTAGCTGTCTGTGTCTAGTCGCGGGTCGCGTCGCGTCACTTCTGTGACCCGCAATCCAGGCGCTAGCCCCGCTCTCCTGCGTTCCGCAGTCCCGGCATCCCGCCGCAGTCCGCGCAGTAGTGCCGCTCTGGCGCTCTCCGATAGTCCGGCGGTCCGGCCAATCCCGCAGTCCGCGGCTCCGCGACTCCGCCTGTCCGCCAGCCCCGCTCTCCGGCGTCCCGCAGTCCCGACGTCTCGGTCTCGCAGTCCCGACGTCTCGCAGGCCGCAGTCCGCGGCTCCGCGACTCGCGCGTTAGTGCCTTTCTCCGCGAGTCCGGCCAGTCCCGCAATCCGCGGCTCCGCGCGGTTTGCCCCAAGCCCCTAGGCCCGCAGTGCGCGCGGTCACCTGGGAAGAAATCGGCGGGTCGGGTTGTGTCGGGTCAACCCGGTAACCCGTACGGGTCGGGTTCGGGTTCAATTTTCTGACCCGTTTAGCTAAACGGGTAGGGTTCGGGTTGACCCGTTTACATCCGGGTCAAGTCGGGTTCGACCCGAACCCGACCCGTTGACCCGAATTGACAGCCCTAGTCAAGCTCCCAAACAATAGACCAAGTTGAGCTGTGTGATTTTCTTGATTATCACAGACAAGTTGAGCTTCAAACAAGTAATTCTATCTTGTTTGGAGCTAAGTAGGTGTGGATCTCCGAAAGGAAGCTACTTGAGGGGTTAGAATGTAAAGAGTATGATCGCACTATCCCGTAAGATAAAATGGCTATAAACCTTTATACTCTACACAAGCAGACCAATGGAAGAATAGATGAAATTATACATACGATTATCCATGAAGAATAGCGGCTTTCTCCTAGACATCTTAATGGATAATAATATGTATAACTCGATAGTCGTGAGATTTTCTCCATTCAATATATTAGCTCGATTTGATGTGGGTGTTAATTTCCCATGGATGCATGCCCTCATGATTAATTACATCTTAGACCTTGACTTAAGAATATTCTCGATTAAAAATGCTATTTTATTATCTTTTTGGTTTGATGCATAGTCAGGTTCCTAGATTCTAATCCAAAGGAAAAAAAAACTCTTATCTTCATCTTTAATGAGGATTGGATTTTTAAAATGTATGAATATTTGATTAAAAAATTGAGTTTAGAAGATCTAAAGCTGGTTATTATTATAAAAAAAAATTATGAATTTAGAACTTATCGGGAGTTAGGAAAGACACACTAAATGGTGTATAATCTGAGCTTATGCTTACCTGGAGTGAGCTACCAGTTAACATCCTAAACACAATCAATCACCTTATGTATGCAAGATAGGAAGGCTCTAACCTAAAGAATCAAGTATTTTAATTTAGAAGTTTAAATCCGGGATATGTGAAATATGCAAATACATCTATCTATTGTCATGTATGATGCATGAAACAAATGCGTAACTAAGATATTTTATTCATTTACTTGAAAAATAAATACAACCTGGGGTCTATTGCAAATATAAGATGGCCAAGTTGCACCACAATATGTTTGGATTTCTATATCTATGAATAAGATAGGTCTAGATGTGATTGCTTATTATCTTCTAGCTCTAAATCTACTATAGAATTCCAAAAGGGAACATCCTCCAGCATAGGAGTTATCTTTTGGAGCTCTATACGTATGTATAAGCAGTCACATTTAGCCTTTTACAACTTCTCGAATGTATACAACTCGATCTAGCTACATTCTAGACGCTTAACATTTACATTTTGACTCTTGCATATATATTTGCACATATATATATTTTACTTTACTTCATTTTACAAGCATCCTATATACATTCTACCTTCCTCTTCTTTTTTGCATTATAGAAAGACAACATGAATATGTAGATGTAATACATGTATGATCTGGCATCTAGAATACATAAAGCAAACAAACACACCAATGATACCCTCCAGGCAAAGGTATTCGCATCACACTAAAACACACTAACAACCTGGCCAAAGACTAGAGTCAGTGATCATAGCAAACAAATTTTAGCGTGTGAAAAATATTCTGTCTTTGATATGTCCTAGGAGATTTACTGTTCAAGTTATTTATCAATTGAATTTTATTTGTTAAAAGCCAAACGAATTTGGTTAAGATTTAAACTTAGTGTGTTTGATGTTTTAAAATTTATTTTTAGGATAAATTTTTAATCATTGAAGTTATGTAGTGAATTATTAAAGCTTAGTTAACCATCTTAATCCTTAAGCTCTTTAATCCAATATACATTTGTCTTCCCAAAAGGAGTCAAGCACAAGGGTATAAGAGGTTTAATGTCTAAATGTTTTATTAATGATTTTAAAGGTTATTTAAGTTAAATAGCAATTTGTTTTATTTACAATAAGACTATGAGATTTATTTTACCCTCATTGAGGCTAACTTAATAGCCTCGTAATGCCCGGGTTACCCAGCAATTTCTTTGGTTAATTATGTTTGATTGTTTCTTAAATTTTAAATCTATTTGAATTTATTAAGAATTTATTCAATAGCTTTATAATCCAATGTAATTGTGTCTTCCCAAAGAAGGTGAGCACAACGCATAAAGTTTGTTTAAAATCTATTAAAAACCGCCCAAATCCATAATGCATATGTATTTTTCAAATGGAGTTAAATACAATGCATAAGGGTCTTTGATTTATTTAAAATTTATTAAAGATCTATAAATATAATACATTAGTGTCTTCCAGAAGGAGTTAAACACAATGTATAAAGAACTTTTATTTAATTAAATATCTAATCAATGAATTTATTTAATTAAATTGAATTTAATTAGATGAGTTGTTAATTTTTGTTTAATTAAATTTTATTTAATGTCTTCTAATTTTTATTTGATTTATTAAAATTTGCAATATTTTATTTAAATTTTAAATTAATTTTAATTAATTTGTTATGATTATTTGAGTTTAATTATTAAATTTTATTTTTGAAATTTTATTTTATTTTTTTAATGATTTTATTTTATTTATCTAATTTCAATTCATTTGAATTTTATTTTTAATGTAAGTTCATTTATAACTTTTATTTATTAGAGTTTAATAATTTTGATTTGTTTATATATAATGATCCTATTTTATCTATATTAACATATTTATTTTATTACACATATTATGATTTATGCGAATCAAAGTGGTAAAATTCTAGGTTGTGGGTGATAAATCAATACTGCGCATCCTTAAGCTTATCACTAACGAGTAAAGTCCTACTCATTAGTGGGCTATCGAGTTTGAAAAACTAAATGCAGGGCTTCTACAAAGACCTAAAATTTAGGGTAATCCTATTCACATGCAAAGTTTAAGAGACTTAGGGACTCTAAGTTTTATATACTTACCTGTACTGGAGCACGTTAACGGTGTAAGCCGACCGTAGTACCTTCATTTGGAAGAAATGGAGATGACTGAATGCTCCATCTTTGTTGTCCAAGTAGCTCTAATTGATATCCACAATCTCTCGCAAATAACACAAAGAGAGAGGTACGTGTTAGAATTTTGCATATTCAAATGTACAAACTAACATGTATAAATCAATACGACATTGACAAGAAAGATTAATGTAAGCTAAATAGTATTCTCAACATCATAAGAACATCTTGACATCTTAGAATTCATTATAAGTATTTGATGCAATCATAGTTCAGTAAAATCACATATGTATCTAATATCAAAGCATAAAAATACATATGAAATTCTCCTATTTAATCAAAGGCTCTTTGAATATTGAATATACACATGTTATGGGGACACGAACTTGCATTGAAATTCCTATAAGTCAATTAATAGGATAATCTAAGCATGAATCTACATAAGAATCCATCCAAACTGGTGATGAAACACATAAAGATATAAATATATGAATGATCTATACTTGATATCATTCGGGAGGCATTGGGACATCATGTAAGAGTAAGTCATAGGCATGTGCGTGAAGATTCAAGCATGATTGTAACTCACCTTACATTCCATTTGACATATATACATAACCAAATGAATCTAGCGTATAAATTTCATATAGCTACTACATTTAATGTTTGGAGATTTACGATTTCTCTAGAATCTGAAATATGATTAGCATTCTCACATAATTTTATATATCTCATCGAATCTGTGGATCCATCGAATTAGCAAGGTATTGAAAGCTTTCATTCCTCAACCACATGTATATATATATATATATATATATATATGGATAACAAGATGACCAATAACATATAATCATTGCTCTTTCATAATTTCATAAAGGAAAAGTAATGCATAATTATATATATATATATATACACACACACATACATACACACACAAGAAGATCCCACAAGAAAATCTAATTGGAAACATTCCATGAGAAAATCAAACATATTCTTACAAGAGAGAGTCTGGGTCAAGCTATTCTATTATTTGTCTGTAACAAACTTAGAGAAACATCTTCCAACAAATTACTATAGAAGTTATGCGGCAGGAACACAAATTGGATTGCATGGTTAGATATACGCAAATACACAATACAATAACCATAGTAACAATCAGAGAAGTCCAAATCCATCCTCTCACATACTCCTTTCAATAATAAATGGAGGAAGCAAACAAAATCAACAAGTAAAAGCTGGCGTCTCATTATTATTTGAAGTTTAATGACAAAATATGCTTTTAGATATAGGCATCACCAGGTTTTCTAATTAATCAAATGGAAAAGAGTACAAAAAAAAAATGAACATCTCAAGCTATATACAAGGGATATGCATGCGTACTAATATTATATACAAATAACTACAAATATAAAGAAGATTAGGATCTGGAGGTTTGAGATGATTTCTTTTTATCACAATCCATCAACAAGCCATGGAACTCATTGCAGCAACCAAGCAACCGCTCTAACGATAGCCAATATTGTTGCTCACATTTAAAGCTTTGAACTATTCTGCCATCATGCCAAATCTAGCTGGAAAGCCCAAAAAAATACCATCGGCTTCTGTCAAAGCTTAGCTTCTACTCCTCCAATGGAAGCAACACCATTTTTAATCTCTTCAGCCAACTTCTCAACATGCCCATACATAGGGTAATACACGATATAAATCTTGGTCGCCATTAATGGTTACCAACATGCTATGCTGCTTTCTCCGAGTTTCAAATCCCAAAATGAAGAGATGGAGGAGGACTTCGCTTCAAGAAAAGCAAGAGAATACCTGAGCTCCAGCCATATATTTCTTGCTTGAAATGACCAACAGCACGGCTCTTCTTCTCCCCTCTTTTGGCCGACCTTCTGTGTGGAAAAGAGGGCAGCCGTGTGAATACGAGAGAGAAAGGTTGGTCGAATGGGGGTCTTGCTTGGCATAGTGAAGTAGGTCAGCAGTGAATTGGACACAATGGTGAGGGGTTTGTGGAGGACAACGGGCTAGCTTCCGTTGACGAGTCTGGCAAGTGCTACGAGAGGGCGGCGGCCTGAGGTGGCTCGGGCAAGGCTTCGACCTTGGTGTCGTGAGAATGAGGGAAGCCAGCGGCTGGGATGATTGGCAACTAACGGTAGGCCGGTTGGTTGCTCGAGCAGGGAAATCGAAGAGAGGAAGGGACTTCACGTATGGAGAGAGAGAGGGATTCGACTGGTGAGAGGTCGATCCAGCTGGTGAAGGGCGCATCGAGCTAGTCGACGACGTGAGGTTGAGGATCGATAAGTGGTCGGAAGGCTGGCCAGTGGGCTGGCTAGCTGGGGAGTGGGGAGGAGTTCGATTGGAGAGGGAGGGAGGCCGATCCTACTTCATCTATTACGTGTGAGGGAGAGAGCCTCTTGCGGCTATTTTATAAAAAATGAGAGGGAGGAGTATCAGAGCTGCATCTGTGAACCTGCATGTTAGAGTGCCGTGTATGAACCCCTTCTATGGGAAAAATTATTCTGTGCAAACTCCGAACATAGCTTTACGTCTGGAGACCAATATCATGCCACCACGTGGCGACCCGATGACCCGACTTAATGAAAATTTATTATTTGTCGCGCCTTTTCCAGCTTACTGCGCGACCCGACGACCCGACCCTGATCTAGACGCCAAAAAAATTAAATTTTACTAAAAAGAAACCCGCATAAAGTGCCAATATCTAGGGTTTAGGATTATTTTGGCCACCTGTGGCAGCATTTCTCTGAAGAGGTTTGGAAGATTTCTCCGAAAGCTGAGAAGAAAAAGAGAAAAGGAGGCTATGAAGATGAAAACCGATTTGGAGGACGTCAAATTCTCCGAGGAGATAGAAGGCATTACACAAAACGTCAAGGAAGACTTACTACATCCAACAAGGGGAGATAAGTCAGGGGTTTTATCGGTAAATTTTTAACTTTGAACTGGTTTTACTATTTTTCACTTGACAAATTAGAGTTTGTAATGGTTTTGGGTGTATCGTTCAAATTATTTTTGCTCCTCCAAAGTTCTATATCTCTACACAAGCTTAGATTGAAGTTTGGTTTCTACGTACAAGTTCAGATAAAAACATAATTTCCTGTGTATTGTTTCTGTGTAGTGTGCTGTGTATTATTTGTGTGTACCATGTCTGTATACCAACTGCTGTGTACCACTTTTGTGTATCACTGTGTACCGATGATGTATATCACTGTGTATCGATGTCAATTTTATGAACTTCCATGTTTATATCAGTATGATTCAATACGTCTGTCTTCAACACAGGGTGTTTATAATTGTGAGAAGGAAGCGTACGATATGTATTGCCATTATGCTCATTGATAGAATGCTTTATTAGGTGTGACCTTTCTATCGGAGATAATTGAATCATTTATATGATTATTTAGTACATTCATACGAATAATGAGTAATAAACATCTCATATCAATATTTACTGATTAGGACCAGACATTGGCTAGGGCAATAAAAATTGCATTACCTCAAACACAGCATAGGCTGTGCCAATGGCACATCAGCAAGAAAGCTCCATCCAAGGTGTGGTGTTTCAATAGCAACAACAAAGTTAGAGGCATTTTTTATAAGTGTTTAAGCAAGTGTGATTCTGAGGAGTAGTTTGAGAGAACCTGATCTGAAATGATCACTGAAGGGGACCTCTAAAGTCATGTATACACGATTTTATGAAGTAAAATTAAATAAAGTAAAATAAAAATATACAACTTTTATAAATATACCATCCATATTTATTAATGTATACACGATTATTAAACTAAATACACAAGTGAAATGGCAATTAGATATTGAGATTTTTGTTGAATCAAGTGGCTGCAAGAGAACCCATACATGACTTGAGGGTTTTGGGATTATCATTCCTCTTTGTTGAAACATAATTATTTTGGCAATCTATATATGCATATATACATATGGTAATAGATTCACAAGTCGAGATGCAAAAAGAAATACACATGCATATGAAATTTATAGTGATATTCATAAAAAATGAACTCAGAGTCATGTGAGGTACAACCATGTTCTTCCGCCATTAAAATTTGGATCAGCGGGTCACGATACATTTCACGTGAAAGCTATCCTACTATCAAGAATCAATGCAACTACTGCTGAAATTGAATATATAAAAACTTACATCCATAAATAAATTTTATATACTATCTCATAGATATAAAAAAACGCATCTTATTCGATAAAGAAACGTATGGTTCTAAACATGCACTCCATATAACAAATGTTTATAAAAAAAAAGAAACAACAACAACAACAATAACATCAAGCCTTTATCCCACTTTGTGGGGTTGGCTACATGAATTCTTTTTCTTCATTGTGTCCTGTTAAATATCAAATTCTCGTTTAAATCTAATAAAGAAAGAACATTTCTAATATTTTCTAACCAAGTCTTTTTAAGTCTACCTCTACCTTTCTTAACATAAGTCAAATCTAAGACCTTTACTTTCCTAACCGGGTCATCGGGAGGTCGCCGTTTTACGTGACCAAACCATCTAAGGCGACTCTCTCTAATCTTATCTTCCATTGGAGCTACTCCAACCTTTTCACGAATATGCTCATTTCGTATCCTATCTCTAAGGGTAAAGCTACTCATCCACCTGAGCATCCTCATCTCTGCAACACTTAACTTAGAATTATGCTTCTCTTTTAATGGCCAACATTCGGCACCATAAAGCATTGCAGGTCTCACCACCATCTTATAGAATTTTTCCTTAAGTTTGAGGGGTACTTTTCTATCACACAATAAGCCCGATGCATTCCTCCACTTCAACCATCCAACTTGGATTCTGCTGATAATATCTCCATCTATATCACCATCACTCTGAACAATAGATCCAAAATATCTAAAACGTGTACTCTTATTAATGATTTGATCGGCCAAAGTCACAATGCCCTCACTAGGTCTATTATTACTAAAATTACACTCCATATATTCTGTTTTAGATCTCTCAAGAGAAAACCTTTAGACTCTAAGGTTGACCTCCACAATTCTAGTTTACCTTCAACTCCCTCTCTAGTCTTATCAACAAGAAGAATATCATCAGCAAAAAGCATACACCAAGGTACATCCTCTTGTAAATGTCTAATGAGAACATCCATGACTAAAGCAAAAAAGATATGGGCTTAAGGCTGATCCTTGATGTAATCCAACCGAAGTAGGGAAATACTTGGTCAAACCACCTTGTGTTTGATCACAAGTAATAGCTCCTGCATACATATCTTTAATGATTTGAACATAAGCGTTATTAACTTCTTTCTTTTCAAGAACTCTCCATAGCACTTCTCTTGGAACTTTATCATATGCTTTTTCTAAATCAATAAATATCATATGTAAATCCTCCTTATTCTCTCTATATTTCTCCATCAAACCTCTTAATAAATGTATGGCTTCCATAGTAGACCGACCCGGCATGAATCCAAATTGATTTTGAGAAACATTAGTATCACGCCGCAACCTATGCTCCATAACTCGTTCTCATAGTTTTAAAGTATGACACATTAACTTAATTCCTCTATAATTCGCACAATCTTGTGCATCACCTTTATTCTTAAAAATATGGATTAACACACTCATTCTCCACTCATCTGGCATCTTTTTAGTCTTCAAAACAATATTAAAAAGTTTAGTAAGCCAAGAAATTCCTTCATCTCCTAAGCATTTCCACACCTCTATTGGAATATCATCAGGTCCAACAGCTTTTCCACCCTTCATTTTCTTTAAAGCCTCTTTAACTTCGATTTTACTAATACGCCGATAAAAACAGAAATCTTTATTTTCATTTAGGGTGCTAAAGTCTCTACAGTCAATTTTATTTTCACATTCTTCATTAAAAAGTTTAGCAAAATATTTCATCCACCTTTGTTGAATATCATCTTTTAAAAAAAGTACTTTTTGATCTTCATCCTTAATATACTTCACTTGAACTAAATCCTTACTACTCATATCTCTTTGTTTGGCTAGCTTATGCATATATCTTTCTCCCGCCTTAGTATCTAATCTATTATATAAATCACTAAAAGCTAAACTCTTTGCATCGCATATTACTTTCTTAGATTCCTTACGTGCCTCTTCTTATAAAAAAAAAAAGAAAAATAAAATAAAATAAAATAAAATAAATAAGAAGAAGAACTGATTTCAATGGCGACAATGTTCAAAATAGTGGTATTCATAAAATCTGCTTCAAATCTAAATTTGACTATTACTATAAGAGCTCTCAATATACACCAATCAATGGAATCATAGAAATTCATACGAATCAAACAATATAGATTTGTTCTGTGAGTTTAATGGCAACATTCATGTCCATTCCTTCAAATAAGATTATGAAAGAGGTATAAAACAAAGAAGGAAATCTGTTCATATACATATGACAAAATAAAATGAAAAAAAGTTATATGAATGATTGAAGTCATTCCACACTCTTCCCAATTTTTTTTAGAAATCAGAACAAAGGAAAGTAGAAGAATCTCACACAGCAGCTCTTCTTCTTTTGTTTGGCCTTCGATGAACCAGCTTAGACAGCCGATATGCGTCAAACGACACCCAACTTGAGCACGAATGGGCTCGTTTGAGAGATCTTGACGATCTAGACGGGCTCGTGCAGTCCACTTTACAAAATGAGGTTCCAATCAAAAGATATTACGCACAGAACGAATGTGTATGATAAAGGCCCAAATGCATGTAAAATGCCTATCAAATCGGCATCGACCCGATCATATATGTTTCAAAACATGATAAATGATGATATGTGATTGAAAGAAACAAATTCCTAAAACCGACGACGAATTGAGGTAAAATACATGAGATGGTCCTTCATCAACACAGCGGTGCAACATACAGGACGATGGATCGATATACAAAATACAAGAGATAAGGCAATGCAAGTGACCGATGCCGAAAAGAAAATCAATTAAGTTTGATTTATTTAAATTAATAGATGTTCATATTTGACTTATGTTTAGTTCATGTTTGATTCATTTTGTATTTATTGAGCTCTAAACAAACGAGTATTATCAAGCCTACTAACAAATAATATATTGAGCTTAATTGTGAACATATATAGCGAGAGTTTTCAAATTACCAACCGAGTCTGTTCACAAACATACCTAGCTATTGTTTTCTAACTACCAAACGAGCCTATTTTCGAACATATCTAGCAAGGGTTTTAGTACTATCAAGTAAGTCCATTCACGAACGCATCTAACGAGCATTTTCGAGCTATCAAACAAGCTCATAAAATATAACTAAATAATATTATAAAATAAGAAATTATAATTCAATTATACATAATATCAATTTAATATAGATTAATATTTTATTTTAATTAATATATACTATAGAATTTAATTTAATTTTAAATTTTATTAATTAATAATTATTACATCATTAAATTAATATAAATATAAAATATTTATATTTGATATGTTCATCATATTTATAATCGAACATATAGCGAGTTTTTGACAAGCTTATTCATGAGCTTCGTATTGATTAAGAATCGAGTTTTTTATCGGGTTTTATGTCGAACTTGTTCACGAGCTTTAACGTTGTTGTTTATGAATATAAATGAGTCAAGCAAATAGTTATTCAATATTGTTTATTTAAGCACGGAGTATTTAAAAAAATGTTCAAACTTGTTCGCTTAATTA
The DNA here is from genome assembly GCA_019925795.1 of Dendrobium chrysotoxum. Taxonomy (NCBI): domain Eukaryota; kingdom Viridiplantae; phylum Streptophyta; class Magnoliopsida; order Asparagales; family Orchidaceae; genus Dendrobium; species Dendrobium chrysotoxum. Next base: position 27,678,747 of record CM034311.1, read on the forward strand.
AACGATCATGAACAAGGTTTAGTTGCGTCGAGCAACGAGTAGCTCATCGAATGCTCGGTTTGTTCGTAGCCCTATGTAGGGATGTAAATGAGTTAAGCTGAGTTCGAATCATCTTTGCATGAGCTTGAGTTTGATTAATTAATTAAGTTCGAGCTTAAGCTCGAACTTGAGTTATATTTTACGAGTTCGAGATGACTCAAGTGGCAACTCATTTATCATGAAAGAGAGAAAATAATTATGATTTAAATAATTATTATAATAGAATGATTAAAATAATGAGAAATAAGAAGAAAAATAATAAAGGATAACTTAATATAAGAATATGAGATAGGGGTGTCAATATTTGACACGACACGAAAACCCGACCCAGAAATTTCGGGTTTAACCCGACCCGATTTCAAAACGGGTCGGGTTTGAGTTCCCAAAATCGACCCGTTTGAAAAACGGGTCGGGTTCGGGTTGACCCGGTGGGTTGATGGGTCAACCCGAAAATCCGTTTAGCCCTCAGCTGCCCCGCTGCTCTGACCCGACTGCCCCCCCGCCGCCCGCATCGCACTCGCTCGTCGCGTCTACTGGCTTGCATCATGTCTACTGGCCCGCGTCGCGTCCGGTGTCCCGCCGCTGCCCGCTCCGCTGCCCCGCTGAGGCGCTGACCCCGCTGTCGCTGCCGCGCCGCCGGATGCCTCTGCTGCCGAACGCCGCTGCCGCCGGACGCCGCTGCCGGGTAGCCGCTGACGGAGTTGCCGTGTTCGTGGGTCAGGTCGGGTTGACCCAAACCCGAAGCGGGTCAGGTTCGGGTCCGAAAAACCGACCCGTTTTTAAAAACAGGTCGGGTCCGGGTTGCCCCGAATACTAGCGGGTCAGTTTCGGGTTTGACCCGAACCCGACCCGTGACCCGAAATTGACACCCCTAATATGAGATATAAAATTTGAACATTTTAAATAATTTTGTATTTAAAACCTTAAATGTTAATATATCTAAATGCATTTTATGCTAATATTTTTTAAACGAGCCATCTCGCGAGCTAACGAGTCAAGTTAGGACCGGCTCAAGCTTGACTCATTAGCTCATCGAGCTCGGCACACGAGTCATTTATCAAGCCGAGCCTAAATTAGCTCACAAGTTGGCATGACACACCCCTACACAGAGCAATGCAACATAAATAAAAAATTATTTTTTTATTGGTTATCAATTAAATTTGAAATAATACTATATATTTGTATTTGAAATAGATTTTATTTGTCAACCAAATTAAGTGTTTATATAGCATGATTTTTTATAGAAATTTGTTTGAGTATTACATTTCTCTTGTCGACAATATTGAATTAAACAACCGTTCAAGTTTTTTATTTTTAAGCTGGACTTGAGGTCTCTTGATAAAATTGACCATTTTATAGTAGATGCCAACACTATATTAGACATTTTAGTTCATATTAGTTTGGAGGATGTTGATCTAAGGTTTTGGGAGATGTTATTTTTAGAGGCAAAATTTTTAGCTTAATGGCTAAAATCTCTGTCATACGAATTAGGGTTTCATTATCTGAGATTTGGGAATGCATCGAGATTCACTAGGAAGGTCTTTAGAAGAAGATTAGAGGTTTAATACATAGGCAGAGCAAGACAGATAAGTTGAAGCAGTTGGAAGAGAACAACACTATGAGATATGTTATCGAACCATCTTAGATGCTAAGGCCACATTGACTTGGGCTATGGAAGATTCAAGATTTATGGACCTGCTCGCCTTGATGTACCCCCTTTCTTTCTTTTGATATAAATCTATTATGGCTCTACATTGATGTTGTGATTTGGTCCTACGAACTTATCAAAGTTCAATGGCTGATACAAATATGATGGTGCATATCTGGCTCTATTTGTTATTAATTTGTCAGCAAATTGATAGAACAAGACTCTTATTGACCTCATTTTTGTCATTATTTTCCCTCGATCATACTTGATCAATTCAATTGAGCCAGAACGAGTTAGATCCAAGTTGAATCAGTGTTAATTGGAACTTAATTCAATTAAATTTGCATTAATCAGATTGTATCAAGTTCAAATTGACTCAGATCAAACTGAATTTGACTCGACTACACTCAATCGATTTCGATCAACATATATCGACCCCGCTCTCCACGTCTCGTGGATAAAAAAAAAGGCGGATGGATCCCCTTGCCCTAGCTCTCTCGATTCTCCTCCCTTCCCTCCTCTCTCCCGATCTCCTCTATTTGGACCGAACCAGGAAGCGGAAACCCCCTCAGCTTCTGCCTCTCTCCTCCGTTCGGACATCCCAGACGGATCTCCCCCCTCTCCGACCTCTCTCCCTGACAAGCCTGGAGTCCTGAACGCCCCCTCCCTGCCTCCCGTCTCCGGATCTTACTCTTCTCCGTTCGCAAGAGAAGCCCGCAACCTGGCCTCTCTGGCTCTCGGTTTCGCACGTGGGAAGGGGCCGAACCCCTAGTTTCCTCTCCTCTCGTATGGAAGGCCCCCAGGCCGGAGCTGGAGCCCTCCCCGTCTCTCTTGCTACCATAAACAGCAGCCCTAGCCGAGCCTGATTCCATAGTCTGCAGGCTCTACCGCTAGTTCCGGAGCTCAAGTTGTCTTGTTTGACGCCGGAGCTCTGTTCATGATCTGCGCTTACCAAGTCCGACGGCATCGATCGTAGACTTTTGATGTTTTCCTCCCTCTTCTCGAGTAGGTATATTTCTCCTTCATTTCCCTTCTTCTTGCTCCCGTCCCCTCTCTCTTCTTCCTCCACCTCTTCTCTTTCCATTTCTCTGCTTACCCACCTCCTCTTATTCTTACCTCTCATTCGTATTCGTTGATTCTTGATTCTTCTCTTTTGGGGATTTCCCATCCATGATCATCATTTATGAAGTTTTAAAGTTATCTTTAACTATGCATTAGAAAATGACTACTTTCAATTTATGCTACTATGAGTTTGATGACATGTTTAGTATTGTTCTTTGGTGTTTGGCTTTGGTATGCTTATCTCGTTGACAGAGGATGAGTTGAGTTATATATATCACAAGTAATAGCAATGTTTAGGCTTATTTGTGTTGGCAACTGGAAATGACATATGGTAGGGGAAGTTTCGACTACCTTTGGAAGATCTTCACGTGACTTCATGTATGTCATATTTAAGAAGAATGACATGAAATCTTTAAAAAAATATACATATAATATACTTTTCAGCTATTTCTTTACCTATTCCAAGATCTTGGTGAGCTTTGTGTAGATTAGTGAAAATTATGAAGGTCCATGTTGTTCTTTATCAAAATGTGCATTCAAAGTGTTTGTAGTAATGATTACTAGAGATATGCACATATGAGTTTTGATCAAATGAGGATGTTAAAAGAGCATATTTTTATCCCATCACTTTCACAATTATGAAGTCCATAAGCTCAGGTCATGCGGTTATATACACATATGAACTATTTCTGCACTCCATAGGTTTTGATGTAGTCAACATGTATATTAATACTTATGTTTTATTATTATTAAATCAACGTGCGTTATGTTTTGTCATTACGGGGGTTTTACATATTTCTTATGGAGCTTCCTTCTTGGTGTAATAAATAAAATTAGCTGAAAGTTTTGATTTCTAGGAAAGGAGTCTTTGAGATGATGGAGAGAATTTGGTTATTTTCTCAAGGCTAAACATTTAGTTGGGTTTGTTAGCAAGAATGAAGGTTTTCTTAAAGATCTCATCATCGAAGCATTGGAAAACATGATCTTAGGGTATATTTTATTTTATTCTCTCTTTTTGAGGCATGGACCATAGATATTTATTCCCTATTTGGTATTTGGAAGATGCTTAAATGTATTCGTTCTATGAATTTCTATATTGGTAAACTTCCTCTATGATCGTTGAGATTTTTCATGTTCTTGGTCCACGATTTCATATGTTCGAATGATGATTTGGAGAGAGACACTTCTCAGTAATTAAGAGGGATGTTTGCTCTCAATTTTCTTTGGTCCTTGATGGTGTATTTGGCATGAGGTTAAGCTATTGAGTTCAATTTGGTGCAATGCGACCTTGCATGTTTGATGTTGGGTAACTTCTTTGAGCATTGGAGGGAGTGTGAAGTTTTATGTCAGAAGGTCTGGTGAGTCCTTTTGAGGTAGAATTAGCTTTTATCAAAACATCCTTTCTCTCATTTGTATTTGACAAAAAATTGAGTTGGAGCAAAACAAATGGATGGTAGGTGTGTTTAGATATAAAAGAATGGGTAGATTTTGAGGTCCTTTCATGTTTCCTTTAACCTTGTCTTCTTTTCCACTTGTTTGAATCTTATACAAAGTTCATGTTAGCAATTTTGTCGAAAGCTTTTATAAGTGCTTCATGTTTCAATTAGGAGAGTATATGGTTCAAAAAGCAAAGTTGTTTATGTTATGTTGAAAGTTCTATAAGTTGTTTAGGGAAATACATAAATGTTGGAGAATGTCCACTTGTTTTATGGATTCAATGCGATGTCACTTGTGTTGTTGGAGACATATTTAGCTATAAAGAGTTGATAAATGTTGAGGTGCTTTTGTGCTTTCTTGAAAATCGGTCTTCTCCCCACTTGCTTGAGTTTTATGCAAAGTCATGTTGGCAATTATGTTAAAAAAAAATAATCAGATGCCTTATACTTCAAATATGGATTTTCTATGGAATCAATTCAACGTTGTATTATGGTGTTGGATGATTTTATTTAATTTATATTCTTGAAATGAAATGTTGCATGTGTGTTTGCTTGGATTGAAGCACGTTGTGGTGTGTAAGGTTTGGAAGTGATTTTAAAAATTTCAAAACTCTTTATGTTTCAAATTTATGAATATTTGTAGTTCCAATGCAAGGTTTCTATGTGTTTTTTTAAGGGTATTTTGAGTTGATTAGAAAGGGATTTGAGAGCTTTTATAAAATCTTTCCTATGCATTTATAATTCATTCTGGTGAAAATGAGTATAAGGTGATTTGAGTTGTTTTATATAGTAGTTAGTGAGGAAAGTTGCATTGCCTTTCTATATGTGACATGAAATATTTCTCATGAATTTTAGAGAAGGTTTTGTGTTAAGAGGATTTATGATTGGCTTTAGATTTACTTTGCGTTGAAAAGTGTTATGATAAGTTTCTTGAATGCTTTACAATGAGAGGTTTTATAAAACTTTCTTGTTGGAAAGCTTTATGGTCATACCCCACACCAAAATAAGAGCACTCGATGTCCTGTGTTGGAAAGACTTTTTTTTTAATTTTTTTTTATGGATTTCTTATGAAGAGAATTTGGGTCACTTTGTTTATGAAGTTTTACAATTGTTATTTTGGGATTGAAATTATTTCTATGCATGGTTTTGTGTTGGAGACTCTTTAAGTCCTTTTTGGGATAAAGTGGTATTACTGAGAGCTCTTTAGTGTCTTTTCTTGTTAGAGTGAAGTGATATTTAGTGTATGAATTGTCTCTCTCTTATTAGTATTTATTTCTAAAGTTAAGTTTGGGTTGAATGTGAAGTAAAAGTTGCTTGTTTTTGTTTTAGTTTTGGGAGCTTGTTTTTGCCCTTCGCCACTTTGGGTTTAGTGTAGGATATAGTGTGAGTCATTGAGTCGTATGAGTGCTTATTCTTGGAACGTGGGAATAGCAAAGGGCGCCAAAAACACCTTCTTCTCTATTCGTATTATATCGAATTGGGTTGAAGGTCATTTTAGAGGCTTACTTGACTTCAAAGAGGTATGCTTAATAATGAGACGCCTACATTCCTTTATTATTTTTGATTTTCATTCCTTCCTTTTTGAAATTTTATCGTCTTTCTCTTTACTTCTCTTCTCTCTACTATTATTCTATTTATCATCTTATTTTATTCATAGATCCCTTACATTTATTGATATATGTACGAATGTCTAAAGGGTTAGAAAAGAACTTCCTTTTGTCTCCAATAACACTAGTGACACCTAAGGACAAAAATTAAGGGCCGAGTCTTAGATAACATAGACTTAGGGTGCATGCTCCTTATAGGATAGAGACAACAAAATATAAACTTAGTGACACATTTTCCTAGGTTTATTTTGCCTTAATTCATTAATAATCAACCAACAAAAGCTCCCTTAATCAATAATAGATTACTTAATCTACCTTTCTTTTAATTTATAACAAACTAAAATTAACTTAACAAAGTTGGTTACTACTGGGTAACCCAGGCCTACGAGGCTATTAAGTTAGCCCCAAGGAGGATGAAATAAACCTCACGGCCTCGATGAGCAACAAAGGTAGTAATCAATCAAACACTAAAATAAAATCTTTAAAATTAATCCTAAAATATTAATACCTATACTTAAACTAAAGTTTCCCCCTTAACCTTCAATAAATTAAAACACAAGCAACTTTAGCTAAATATCCTATATAGGACATACCCAAAACCACACAGCCTGTTATACACACCTAGGCTTGTTTGTTGGGACACGACTTCTAGTTCTAGGTTAAGCCGATGTTTTATTTTATTAATTGATGCCAATTACTCCTGCCAAGTTAGAGAACCATTGCATTATTTTATGTTTTAGCAATAACATGCGTATGTTTTATAAATATGAATATTAACTTTTCTATTAGTCACATTCTTATTTACCTGCATTTATTTTCTGAATGGCATCTACACTCATTTGTGTATTTTTCTTTTATCTTGACTTGCGAGGTACATTGAGCTACATATTATCAAAAATCAGTGAATAATTTGCTCGCTTAAAACTCTTAAGTGGCTGCGCCACAAGTCTTGCATAGTTAGTAATCAGTGGATAGCTCGTTTTCTTGGAATTTTTAAGTGGCTGCGCCACGATCAGGTATAATCCCTGTAACTTGTAAAGAAAATTTCTAATTGTATATCGAAACTGCCACACGCCATACACATCTTGTTATTAGTTTTTAGTTTAATACATATTCTAGCATGTTTAGGTAGCTGGCCATAGGTTAGTGCACTAACGAAGCTTTGACCCTATAGTAGGCCTGTAGTGTAGGCCCACCTATTTGTGCTCTATGCATCGCAGTTTTCCCACATGAAGTGGGCACCATTAGGATGTTTCCTTTTTCTATTTTGGGTGTGATACCCCCCCACCTTCTATGAGCCATAGAGACCATTAGGGTCATTTTAGGCCTGTAGGGTAGGCCACATACTTGTGCCATGTGCATCGTTATTTTCTCACACAAAGTGGGCACCGCTAGGATGATTTTCTACTGTGATGTGATGAGGATACCTTGCCTGGAGGGTATCCTTGGTGTGTTTATTTATTTATTTCCTGTACTCTGAATGTCATGCATGCATTTTTTTTATACACTTTACCCAACAGTGCACTCCGCCTACATACATACATTGCATTAGCATTACTCAAATAAAAATGTCATATTGTCTTTCAGTAGTCTTTGGAATACTTTTACTTATACATCTGTCTCATACATCATACACAGCGCTAGGTATATTCTGTTGCATATCCTAGAGTCCCTAATTCAAACCTCTGAACTAAGATTCCTGATTCTTTAGGATAGAACTTTCTTATCTTGCATATATATAGGGCGATTGATTATGTTTAGGATGTTAGCTGGCAGCTCACTCCAGGCAAGCATAAGCCCAGATTGTACACCCCTCAATGTGTTTCTTTTCATCTTTGATGAATTCTGAGTCTATTATTTCTCTTAGGATAGTAATCTAATTTTTGATCTTTTAAACTCAAAATTTTAATCATATCTTTACTCATCTAAAAAAGTCTAGTCATCATTAAGGGTAAAGAGAAGAGTTTATCCTCTTGGAATAGAACTTAGGAACTTTCTCTGTGCACCAAATTAAGAAGAGAATAATATATCGTCCTTAATCGAGAGTTTTTTTAGGCCAAGGTCTAAGATGTAATTAACCACGGGGGCTTGCGCCCGTGGGAGACCGATTCCCACATCAAATAAACCCTATTCGAGCTGATGTATTGAATGGGGGAAATCTCATGATATTTTGGGTCATATATATTATTATCCATCGAGGTGTGTAGGCGAAAGCCACTATCCTCTATGGCTAATCGTATGTATGACTCCATCTGCTCTTCCATTGGCCTGCTTGGGTAGAGTGTAAAGGCCTATGATCGTTTTGTCCTACGAGATAGTGCGGTCGTATCCTTTGCATTCTGTTCCCCGTGAGCAGAATCCTTTCGGAGACCCACAACTCCCTTAATAGGGACATTCTTATGACTTGTGGAGCTAGAAAAGCTATCAACGATGTAATCATATTTGAGCTTATTGAGTTCCTACAAGATCTATTTAAGCCTTAGAAAAGCTACCAACGTGTGTGTTGAAGTTTATAGATTTAGAAAACCTCCTTCTTAGCATTTTAGATCTTATTTAGGAATCTTTTTACATGACAGCATGAAATTAAGTTTCCTTGAATGAAGGTCATCCCTTTGGCTTTGTCTTGACCCATTGAATAATTATGAGTCTTTAAGATCTGGGTCACTTAGACTCATCAAGTCAGATAGGCATGGGATAGCTCTTGTCATCAGACTAATGAAGTGGGGGCCCTCTTGTTGCAGCCCATCTTATGGCTTATTAAGTAAAAGATGATGTCAACAATGAAGCTATATTTAAGCTTGTTGACTTTAACCTTAAGACCCACTCGAATCTAGGCTATAGTAATGAGGGAATATACTTCTAACATGGTTATTTGAAGCTGGCCGGCTTGAAAGTCCTCCCATTTGACTTTCAAAATCTTGGTGAGCCAGAAAAATAAATCTTAGGCTTCAAAGACAACTTTGCTTATAATTTGTTTGAGGACTAATCTTCTTTTTGCATATACAGCTGAACGAAATTTCATATTAACCCATTTCGAGTATGTACTCGGGGATGTCAATATAAATCACAATATCAACCAATATATGTAAATATTTAATTGGAATATATATGTATGCACAATATCTTGTTGAAATCCAGGATCCTGAGCACTTAATTTTGATGGTGACAACTAATACTTACTGAATCTATATGGACTTCCTTAAGATTACAAATGTTTATCCTTGTATGTGAGCACTAACATTTCAGGTCAGATACACGCTACTCAAGGTTGCTGGAGACTCAAATTGGGTAGAATAGGATGTTGAAAATCTTATAATTTTTAATTTCTTTATTCTTTATTTTCTTGAGTCTGCCACAAAAGTATGTATGTGAAAGGAGCAACCATACACACACACAGGGGGAGATTTATTTTCATGTTTAAAATTTTTTTAAATTATCGTACTGTACGATTTTCAATTATACTGTACGATTAATCATTAATACTCAAGCTAACGGCTATTTTCCAGACGATTAGTTTTGTAACCTAATCATACTGTATGATGGTAATCGTACTGTACGATGAGGTTCAATTGAAAAATCCTAGACGCCAGAATAAGTTTGGTAAGTTTATAATTTTGATTTTTTAAACTATTCGTATGTACGATCCAGATCGTACGGTACGATTAATTGAATACTTACCAAAATTATCTCCCGTAATCAGAAAATAAACTCTGGTTTCTTAATTAAAGTAGATTGTACTGTACGATACTAAATCGTACCGTACGATAGTTAGAGATGATTTCATTTGTCCCTTTGATCGTACCAGACGAAACCAAAGTTTTTTTATTCTATTCGTCCTGGACGATATTTATATCATACTGGATGATAGCCTGAAATGAACTAATCGTACTGTACGAATAGTGCAATGCTGGATGATAGTTAGAGACGAATTTGCTCATCCCAGGGATCGTCCCACAGATCGTCCTGTATGAACAGTTAAAAACAACATGATCGTCCTGTACGATATACATATCGTACATTACGTATGTATAGAATTTGAGAATTGTTCGTCTGTGCTCATACTGGACGAAGTTGTATTTGAACTGATCGTACTGTACGATTATATATCATACTGTACGAACAGAGACGAAAAAGTTAAAATTTTTAGGGTTTTCTAAAGCCTAATTTAAAAATAACTTTAATTTTTCAACTGACAGTTATTTGTCTGTCTTCTTGCTGTGAGAGGCTTTGAGAGAGGAAGGGACTCTTGAGGGAGAAATTTTTCTTTGGAGAGATCCAGGGCTTGTGAGAGGAAGGTGAAGGTGAGCTTGAGCGTGAGGGAGAAGGAGTGTGAGGGGATCACACGGTGGCTCCAAGCTAGCTGCATGCTTTGCTCCTCTTATGGCTTTAGGGAGTCTTGAGAAAGTTCTCTATGAAAGAGAGGCTTCAAGATCAACATCGTCAAGGTACTCTGCCGTCTCCAGGAGGGAGAAAAAGGAGAAGGTCCGCTGCCGTCACCAGGAGGGTGACATAGCATTTGGTATTCCGCCACATCGGGGAAGGTGAAAGTGAGTCTTGTAAAGGCATCTCCGCCTTACTGTGGGAGCAAAAGGAGATTCAACTTTTAGTAGTACAAATCCCGGAGTGGAGGACTCCGGGCAGTAGACGTAGGTCAAGTGACCGAACCACTATAAAAATCTCTAGTGTGCTTTTTTAATTTTTACTGCGCTTTACTTTTCATGCATTTTATTTACTGCTTTTAATTATTTGGTGAAAAATTTGATTTAAATTTTATATTGTGAAATTTGACTCCTGTTTATATTTAAAATTTTAAAATACCAATTCACTCTTCTCTTGGCAAATCTCTGACTTTTAAGTGGTATCAGAGAGGGGTTTCAAAATAGTGTTTTAGAAAACCTAGAAACATAAGATCCATGGCTCAATTTGGTAACCATAACACTGCGGAGGGTTATTCTATAACCCGTCCACCTTTATTTAACAATATACCATTTGATTTTTGGAAAATACGCATGTCTACATTTTTACAGTCTCTTGACTATCGCATGTGGATGTTGGTTCAAGAAGGTTATTCTGCACCTTATCGTATGTTGAATGGGGTTAAAACTGAATTAGCCTTTAATGAATGGAGCAATGAGGATAGAGAATTTGCACAGTTAAATGCTAAATGCTTAAATGATTTCTTTTGTGCATTAAAATTAGAAGATTATATGCGAGTGTCTACCTGTTCTACTGGTAAAAAAATTTGGGACAAACTGTGTATCACATACGAAGGAACTAGTGAGGTTAAACAATCTAGGCTGAACATACTGCTACATGATTACAAACTATTCCGCATGAAACCTAGTGAAATGATCTCTGAAATGTATACTAGATTCACCCAAATAGTGACATCTTTGCATGCTTTAGGGAGAGAGTTGTCTAACTCAGAGAAAGTGAATAAAATATTATGATATTTGCCTAGTTCGTATGATGCAAAAATTACTGTAATAACTGAGTCGAAAGACCTAAATGTTTATTCAATTGACAACTTATTTTGGTCACTCATTGCCTATGAGCAAGGAGTGAGTCAACGACAAAGTGATGCAGGTGAAAAGAAGAAGGAGCGAACGGTGGCATTAAAAGTGAACAATTCTGAAAGTGACAGCTCTGCAGCAGAGGAAGATGACGACATAGCCTTGATGACTCGTCAGTTAAAGAATTTTCTGAAACAAAAGCAACGCCGTCATCAAAGCAATTGGAACAAAGGCAAAAGCTCAAAAAATACTAAAGTTGCATCTAACACAATTTGCTTTGAGTGCAGGAAACCCAGTCATCTCCGAGCTGATTGCCCCAACGTTAAGACTCAACAAACCAAAGAAAAGGGTGAGGAAAGGTCAAAGTTCAGAAAGGGCAAGTCTAAGACACAAAAAGCATTTTGGGCCGACTCTGCCTCAGAATCATCAGAAGAAGAAGCAGAGGAGGAGGTAACAAATCTATGTCTTATGGCTAATGATAATCTTGATCAATCAGATCAAGATGATGTATGTCAACTTTCTTATGATGAGCTATTGATTATTTCTAAAAACAATCCATGATTCGTATAGAAAGTTAAAGAAAAAGCATGTTAGTCTTAACACTAAGTTTAGTACTTTACAAAAGGAACATGCTAGTGTAGTTAAGGATTTTTCTGACTTGGATAAATATCATATGTCTCTGCTTGATGAATATGATGCATTAAACAAGAAGCATATTGAGTTAACCACTGCACATAATACCTTGAAATCATCACATGTTGAACTAGAGAATGCATTTAAGGAACTAGAAGAACTTGCAGAGGAGCTAGATAGAAGTGAGCATATATTAAGATTTGAATATGCAAGCCTTAACCAAGAGAATAAAATTTTAAATGAAAAATTTCATGCATTTGAAAATAATAAAACACCTCCCACGTTTGCTGAGTTTTTTTAGCCTCCACCATGTGAACCATCTAATTCAAAACCAGCACATCATGCATCATCTAAACCCAGAAATAGGCACTACCACCCTCGTAGATTAGTGAACCCATTTTTCGGTGTTAGGTGTTATTCTTGTGGCATGCTAGGTCACATAGCCCACACGTGCACAATTCACCATATGACACATCTAGTGTGGAGACCTAATCTGCATTCATCACAGCATAACATACATATATTTCATCCATATAAGTATAAGGTGGAACCCAAACTCACTTGGGTTCCTAAAACTAACCTGTGATTGAAATTATAGGGATGCTCTCACAAAAGACCTAGTGAGAGCATGTGGTACCTGGACAGTGACTGCTCGAGACACATGACTGGAGACTTGAAGCAGTTCATGACACTGGAGGCCATGTCAGGAGGCAAGGTAACTTTAGGAGACAACACCACCAGAAAAGTAGTGGGCTCAGGTATTATTGGAAACTCTAAAAATTTGGTAATTAAAAATGTACTGTTAGTTGATGGCTTAAAGCAATAACCTTTTGAGTATTAGTCAACTATGTGACAAGGGCTTTGATATTAAGTTTCTTTCTAACAAATGTATGATTAGCTTAAATGGTACACTTGTGTTAGAAGGAAAACACATAAATAATGTCTATATGTTAGATTTAAACTGCCTTGAAAACTCAAACTCTTTGTGTCTGAAAATAATAGCTGATGACTCTTGGCTATGACATAGGAGACTATACCATGCTAGTATGAAAACACTTAGGAACATCACTAAGAAAGACTTAGTTAGAGGCATACCTAAGTTAGACTTTACCAAGGACCTTCTATGTGATGCCTACCAACTAGGAAAATAAGTGAAATCATCATTTCATTCAATTAAGGATATCAGCACCACTAGGCCATTAGAAATTCTACACATGGACCTATTTGGACCTATTAGTACCGCTAGCCTATGAGGAAAATCTTATGGATATGTAATAGTAGATGACTACTTGAGGTTTACTAGGGTGAAATTTTTAGCACATAAGAGTGAGTCATTTAAAGAGTTTAGAACTTTCTCCACTTGGATTCAAAGAAAATTAGGATGTAAAATCAAGACAGTTCATAGTGATCACGGTGGAGAATTTGAGAATGATAAGTTTGAATCGTTTTGTAAAAAGATTGGAATAGAACATAATTTCTTTGCCCCTAGGACTCCTCAGTAAAATGGAATAGCAGAAAGAAAGAATAGAACTTTAGTTGAAGCTGCTAGGGCAATGTTAGCTGAATACACTCTTTCTAGATATTTTTGGGCAAAAGTAGTGAATACTGCTTGCTATATTCTAAATAGGGTAAATATAAGATCCAAACTTAATAAGACACCTTATAAATTGCTTAAGGGTAGGACACCCAATCTTTCCCATTTACATGTCTTTGGATGCAAATGTTTCATCTTAATCAATGGCAAGTCACCCTTAGGAAAGTTCGATCCTAAATATGATGATGGGGTTTTCTTAGGCTACTCATCAGTAGGTAAAGCCTATAGAACCATTAATAAGAGGACCCTAGTAGTAGAAGAGTCTACCCATGTGGTATTTGATGAATCTAATAGGATCTCTGAATCTAATTATGAAGAAGAAGAAGTTGAGATTATTCGGGGAGTAGAAACCATTGCCATAGAGACTAGTGCAGAACCTCAGGAACAACTGCCTAAAGATTAGAAATATTCTTCTAGTCATCCTAAGAAAATGATCTTAGGAGTCCCATCAGAAGGTGTAAAAACTAGGCATGGACTTAGGAAAGAGGTCAGTCATTCTGCATTTATATTTATGATTGAGCCCACAAATATAGATCAAGCCTTAGGAGATGAATTCTGGATCCTAGCAATGCAACAAGAGTTGAATCAATTTGTTAGGAATGATGTATAGGAATTAATCAAAAGGCCTAAAGAATAAAGCGTGGTTGGAACTAAGTGGGTCTTTAAAAATAAGATAAATGACTCTGGCATAGTAGTGAGAAATAAGGCTAGATTAGTAGCAAAGGGTTACAACCAAATTAAGGGAATAGATTTTGAAGAAACTTTTGCACCCGTGGCCAGACTAGAAGCCATTAGAGTACTCTTAGCTTTTGCTTGCTTCAAGGGTTTCAAATTATATCAAATTGATGTAAAGAGTGCTTTCCTAAATGGGATAATCAAAGAGGATGTCTATGTTAAACAATCCCCAGGATTTGAAAACTCACAATTTCCAAATCATGTGTTTAAGTTGAAAAAGGCACTATATGGACTAAAGCAAGCACCAAGAGCCTGGTATGAAAGACTTAGTATATTCCTACTAGATAGAGGCGTTATTAAGGGTAGTGTGGACACCACCTTATTCTTGAAAAAAGATAGGATATGAGATACTCATTGTTTAGATCTATGTAGATGACATCATGTTCGGATCTTCAGAGAAACTCTTATGTGATGAATTTTTAAAAATAATGAGTGATGAGTTTGAAATGAGTATGATGGGAGAACTAAATTACTTCCTTGGATTTAGTGTAAGACATATGGAAGGTGGAACGTTCCTTAGCCAAACTAAGTACATCAAAGATATTCTTAAAAAGTATGAAATGGAAAATGCTAAGGCCATGAATACTCCCATGAGCTCCAACATTCAATTAGATAAAGATTCAAATGGGAAGTCAGTAGATCAGAAGAAGTATAAGGAAATAATTGGATCACTTCTCTACTTAATTGCCAGTAGATCAGATATAATGTTTAGTGTTTGTCTCTGTGCTCAATTTCAAGTAGATCCAAAAGAATCTCACATGACTGCTGTCAAAAGAATTCTTAGATATCTACTAGGCACCCCAAACTTAGGAATTTGGTATCCTAAACACAGCACTATGTTTGAAATCTTAGGGTACTTAGATTCAGATTTTGCAGGATATAGGGTAGATAGGAAAAGCACCTCTGGTATCTGTCAATTCATTGGACAATTGTTAGTCTCTTGGTCCAGTAGAAAATAGAATTCATTAGTCCTCTCAATAGCTGAAGCAGAATACATAGCGGTAGGAAGCTGTGTTGCACAAGTCCTTTGGTTAAAACAATAAATTTTAGATCTTGGACTACCTGTAGAACCATCCCAATAATGTGTGACAACACTAGTGCAATTTGCATATCTAAAAATTTAATTCAGCACTCTCGAACAAAGCATATAGACATTAGACATCACTTCATAAGAGATCATATAGCCAAAGGAGATATTGAACTGCACCACATTGCGACTGAAGATCAATTAGCTGACATTTTTATAAAATCGTTAGCTTATGACACCTTTAGTACCCTGAGAATAAAATTAGGTGTCATAGACATTCAAGATTAAAATAAAAATTTAATAAAATAAAAAATATATATAATAAAAAAAACATAAATAAAAAAAATTTTGAGTGTTTGTGTGTTTGTTTTGTTTAATTAAAAATTAAAAAAAAGGGGGACTTTCTTGATCCTCTCACATTCACCTTGCTGATGCCTAAAACTTGAATTTCTCTGCACATCATACTGTACGATCTAATATTGTACTGTATAATTATCCCAAAAATACTAAAATCTCAGCCATCCACGGTCCAGATCTCTCCTGTCTTGCACATATCGTACTGTACGACTCACCACTCGTACTGTATGATATATATTATTGGTCATCGTACTATACGAACACCACATCGTACGGTACGATCCACGTATCAATATGAATTAGGACGAATTTAAACTCAGCCGGTATGAAAATAATTTCCCTTCGTACTGTACGAACACATGTTCGTACTGTACGATCACTTTTGTCAAAAGTCGTTCAGATAACTTCTCAGGATGAACGCCTCTCACTCACATTCGTCTAGTACGATCCTGATCGTACTGTACGATTTGACTCTCTTTTTCTGAACAGTCGTCCAGATGAAATAATTGCACATATCGTACTGTATGATCCTCAATCGTATTGTACGATACTTCCAAAATTCTATAAATTGGAGGCATTCTTTGGTTAAGATCATTCATTCCTCTTCCAGTTCCACACTTTCTTCATCCACTTCCTCAACAATGTCTGGTGCAAGCAAGCACGACCGAATGATCGTGGGGAGCTCTTCCTCCTCTCAGAGGTTCGACGACCGCTTTCTCTCCGCTGCCGACGAGAAAGCATACAATAAATTAAAAGAAGCCAAAATCATCCCATCTCGAATGTTGAATCAAGCCGCTTTAAACTTCGAGGTGATGAACCTTTTCGCCTCCACCACTCTTCAATTTCTATTGACTCTAGCATTTCCCTTCCACTCCGAACTACTTTTTGAATTTCTTACAAATTTAAAAGTCGACCTAGAGAACACCACCTTTACTTCCTATGTCTGCAAATAGCATGTCATTATCATTATCAACGACATAACTGAACACATTGGCCTATCTATTGAAGGCCCTCGTCCCCAATCTATGCTCACAAATGATTATGATTGGACATCAGTTAACATGACCCTTAGAAATGTCCCATCCAATCAACACATGCCCCTTGTCCAATCCCTGAATCAAAATGCACGCCTTATCCAGCATGTTCTTCGCACATCCATAATACCCAAAGTTGGAGACCGTATCCACATTACTCCACTGTTGTCTGTGATCACTTACCTAATAATGTCGGGAACCAAATTCAATGAAGCCCAAATGATTTTTGATTATATCCATACCCTGTCTGCGTTCCGATATCCAAGTGCCCGCAGAAAACTAAACCTTGCTTTAGGACATGTCGTAGGCTACATCTTAGATGCTAAGTATCAAATTCATTATCCTCTACCTCCAGATCATCTCCCTATCTTCTATTCAGATGCCTCTTTCGTATCTTATTCCATCGGGGGGCCGCTCACGCCGATCCCGATTTTGATGAAGAAGAGGCTATTGCTCCTGCCGACGCAACTCCACCACCACCAATACACCCGCTTGAACCTGTCTATCCTGCCTACCCTCACGATGACATCATTCACGCCTTGATCGATTGGAGACTAGGCTGGATTCCCACATTGCTCAACAACATCAACAACATGAAAGTGATCTGAAATGATTTGGGGAGCGCTTCACCTCCATCGATCACCAGTTCGTGTCCCTCCATCAATACTTTCAATTGGTTCCATGATCTCTACCACCACCTCTGGATCAGGATCCTGAATTTTGAATATTTCAGTTGCTTGTGTTGTATTTTTCTTTTCTAATTTCTTGTCTTTGTAGTTGCCTTTTTGTTCTTCCCTTTTTGGTCATGTCAAAAGGGGGAGACATTTCTGTGTTGTTCTGTCTTTACTATTAATGATATCAGTTGTTTATGTTTACTCTTCTGTTTATATGTTGCTCGTTCTCTTCTTATGTTTACTTATGTTTACTTTGTATGTTATAAAAAAAAACAAAAATATTTTTTTTATCCTCCTATTTTAAAAAATAAGTTATCCTTCTAAGGGGGAGCTAAGGAAGACATAACAACTGTGGCCATCAAAAAATATTATTTGACATCATCAAAAAGGGGGAGATTGTTAAAATCTAGGATGCCGAGCACTTAATTTTGATGGTGAAACCTAATACTTATTGAATCTATATGGACTTCCTTAAGATTATAAATGTTTATCCTTGTATATGAGCACTAACATTTCAGGTCAGATACATATTGCTCAAGGTTGCTGGAGACTCAAACTGGATAGAATAGGATGTTAAAAATCTTGTAATTTTTAATTTCTTTATTCTTTATTTTTTTGAGTCTGCCACAAAAGCATATATGTGAAAGGAGCAACCATGCACACACACAGGGGAAGATTTATTTTCATGTTTAAAATTTTTTTAAATTATCGTACTGTACGATTTTCAATCATACTGTACGATTAATTATTAATACTCAGGCTAACGACTATTTTCCAGATGATTAGTTTTATAACCTAATCATACTGTACGATGGTAATCGTACTGTACGATGAGGTTCAATTGAAAAATCCTAGCCGCCAGAATAAGTTTGGTAAGTTTATAATTTTGATTTTTTGAACTATTCATACTGTACGATCCAGATCGTACGGTACGATTAATTGAATACTTACCAAAATTATCTCCCGTAATTAGGAAATAAACTTTGGTTTCTTAATTAAAGTAGATCGTATTGTATGATACTATATCGTACCATACGATAGTCAGAGATGATTTCATTCGTTCCTTTGATCGTACCAGATGAAACCAAAGTTTTTTTGTTCTATTCGTCCTGGATGAAATTTATATCGTATTGATGATATCCTGAAATGAACTAATCGTACTGTACGAATAGTGCAGTGCTGGATGATAGTTAGAGACGAATTTGCTCATCCCAGGGATCATCCCACAGATCGTCATGTACGGACAGTTGAAAATAACATGATCATCCTGTATGATATACATATCGTACAGTACGATATGTATAGAATTTGAGAACTGTTCGTCTGTGTTCGTACTGGATGAAGCTGTATTTGAACTGATTGTACTATACGATTATATATCGTACTGTACGAACAGAGATGAAAAACTTGAAATTTTTAGGGTTTCCTGAAGCCTGATTTAAAAATAACTTTAATTTTTCAACTGAGAGTTGTTGGTCTGTCTTCTTGCTGTGAGAGGCTTTGAGAGAAGAAGGGACTCTTGAGGGAGAAGTTTTTCTTTGGAGAGATCTAGGGCTTGTGAGAGGAAGGTGAAGGTGAGCTTGAGCGTGAGGGAGAAGGAGTGTGAGGGGATCACACGGTGGCTCCAAGCTAGCTGCATGCTTTGCTCCTCTTATGGCTTTGGGGAGTCTTGGGAAAGTTCTGTAGGGAAGAGAGGCTTCAAGATAAACATCATCAAGGTACTCTGCCGTCTCCAGGAGGGAGAAAAAGGAGAAGGTCCGCTGCCGTCACCAGGAGGGTGACATAGCGTTTGGTATTTCGCCACACCTGGGAAGGTGAAAGTGAGTCTTATAAAGGCTTCTCTGCCTTGCTGTGGGAGCAAAAGGAGAGTCAACTTTTAGTAGTGCAAATTCCGGAGTGGAGGACCCCGTGGAGTGGACGTAGGTCAAGTGACCGAACCATTATAAAAATCTCTGGTGTGCTTTTTCCATTTTTACTGCGCTTTACTTTTCACCCATTTTATTTACTTCTTTTAATTATTTGGTGAAAAGTTTGATTTAGATCTTATATTGTGAAATTTATAATTGTGTCACAAATATCGTTGTTGCGAACGAACTACTAGCTTCCGCATTCTACTTATCAAATTGTTATTTTAAAAACAAAAAAATTAGAACTCCTGTTTAGGTTTAAATTTTTAAAATACCAATTCACCCCCCCTCTTGGCGAATCTCTAACTTTCATATCTTTAGAAGAATGCCAAAACTTGTATGTATGTACATACATACATATATATTTATGGAATATAAAAGAAACTTCAACAAGCTTTAAACATAACAAATTAAAAAAATACCCCAAATCTTATACGTGATTTTGTATGATAACTTGGATTTTCTTCTATTTGTCCTGCATGAAAATACCCCGCTGTCCCATTAGCCTTGCACGCTCACACAATCTCCCTTGCCCACGAGCGGCCACCCCACGCCCAACAAACTGCGACCAACCCACGCGCCTTGGCCTGATGTGCAAGCTAGGCAGCCCACACCCTGTGCGTGCATTCACGGGCGCCTCAGATCGATTTTTGCATGAGACCTCTTGATCACGACACCTCTGTGTTCCCCCTTCCACTCAAGATCAACCTCCCGCTCAATCCCGCACAAATCAGGCATTCTCACCGAATGAACCCGACCTCGTATGTTGTGCGAGCCTCCTGTTCCAGCTTCTGCGCAAACTCCACCTTGCTCATATGTCTGACATGCCCGCTTGACTTCGTTCACACACCTGTGTCTCCTTCTTCTTTTCTTGGAGTCGAAACTTCCTCCACCTTGAGATCACCTCCACCTGGCTCTGATACCACTAGTAAAATCTTGGAGGAAGCTTGAAACTCTTCTTGAGCCTTCTTGCAAGAGAGAGAGAGGGAGAGAGAATGAGAGGAGTGAGCAACTGTTGGACGAAAACTATCTAAAGCTTTATTTCATTTTCCCAAAATTTTACATCAACTTATACATTTTATTTATAGGAATTTACATATATTTGATGTCTCACGGAGTAGTATAACTAAAACTGACCAATCAATCCTAACACTTATCACAATATAATTAACATGATTGACTAAATTTTACTCCAAGCAACAGAGTAGTGCATTTTCTCTTTAAATTTTTTTTGCCACACATGTGTTATTCCGATGCTTAGGGTGTGTTAAGCATACTCGGGGGCTGGAGAAAATGGAATGCTAGGTGTGGCTAATAAACAAAGAGGTGTCTTTCTCCTAATTGAAATTCCAAAAGCTTCGCTCATGTCAAGCTCCTCTCCATTTTTAGCTGGATACTCCCAATCAAAATAGTATAATAAATATGCGAGGGCCATCTCGACTGCGGCCAATACGAAATGCATCCCTGGGCAAATTCTCCTCCCAGCACCAAAGGGTATCATCTCAAAGTGAGCTCCCTTCATATCAACATGGTTCTCCTCAAACCTCTCCGGCCAAAAGACTTCCGGTTTGTCCCAATACTTAGGATCCCTTGCTATTGCCCACGCGTTCACCATCACTGTCGTCCTTAATGGAATGTCATAGCCCATCACCTTGCACCTCTCTTTGTTCTCCCTTGGCACCAACAAGGGCGCCGGAGTGTGTAGCCGCAATGTCTCCTTTATCACCAGTTGCAAATAACTAAGCTTGTTGCTCATCCACTCGTCTCCCATTATCTTTGTCATGTCGAAGCGGAACACCTCTCTCACCTCTCTCTGGGCCTTCTTCATAATCGTCGGGTTGAGAACTAGCTCTGAAATTGCCCATTCCAAGGTAGTTGCCATTGCTTCGCTTCCAGCCAAAAGAATATCCTAATTAAGAAGTAAATTTTATTAGTTAAGCATTAAATAACTATGAATTAAATTTCTTATTTTGAGCTCACGTTGATGACAGCCTTGACGTTATTATTGGAAAGAGAGAATTGAAGGTTGCCATCTTGTTGGATTTTGAGAAGAACATCTGTGAGATCCTCTGCTTGCACTAAGTTTCTAGCCCTCTTCTCAATGTGCTCTTGCACTATTTTTTCCATTATTTGGTCCAACTTCAGTCTGCATCGCTTAAGCTTTTGTCGAAAACCTGCAACGCGGGTGATGAAATTGGGCATCGATGGGAATAGATCAATCAAGGAGAAACCTGTGGTCGACTCTATTATTTCTTTAAGCATCGAATGGAACAAATTCTGGTCCTCATATTGACCGCCGATCACTGTTTAAAATTGCGCAATAAGAGGCGCGCCTCTGCGCAATTCTGGTCCTGGGCGCCTCATTGCTTAAGCAATTGGAGGAATTGGTGAGGCTTACGCCTCACTGGCTCTGAGGCGCGCCTCAGAGGCGCAATTGCGCAATTCTTAGTGAGGCGTAAGCCTCACCAAAACCGGTCCCACTCACTTAAGTGAGTAATAAAAAAAAAACCCTCACAACTCTCTCTCCCCCATCCCGACCCAGCGTCCGTTTCCGCCAGATCCCGCAAGATCCCGACCCAGCGTCTGTCACCTCTCGGCCAGCCGATCCCGCCGCCTCTCCCGCCGGCGCCGCCTCACGCCGGTGAGCAAAGACTGTCCGACCGCCCTCTACGACAACTCCTCTACGCATTTTAGGTATTTTTTTTGAGTATAAGGGAAGATTTTTCAAGTTATAGGAAATCTAGGGTTTTTAAAATTTTGAAAATTTTTGATTTGTTTTCCCTTTTTTGCATTAGGAAACATGGTTAGAGGTAAGGAAAAGACAAATACGTCATTGCGGCGTGATCCTTCTTGGAAATATAGTGTGCAAGTTGATGTAGGAGGCGGCGAGAAAACCTATGTGTATTTAAAATGTAATTTTTGTGACAAGGTGGTGAAGGGAGGAGTTACTCGCATGAAGGAACACTTATCCGGTTCACATAAGAATGTAGTACCTTGTGCGAATGTACCGGATAAGGTGAAGGAGGAAATTATTGCTTACATGAAGAAGAGTACCACGGCCAAACATCTACAACAGGAGCAATTTGATGAAAGGGTCGAACAAGGTTCTTATTTCGGAAGCGAGAGTGGAAAGGGATCTTCCTCCACTATACATAATAGAGGTGTGCGGGGTCCTATGGATCAATACATGATAAATCCAGGAGAGGATAGAGCAGAAGCACAGATGATGCCTGCAGCTGGTACCAGAGAGGGTCGACGTCAGGTATGCATGGATATTGGCAAATTTTTTTTTGAGAATGCCATACCTTTTAATGTTGCAACGTCACCTGCCTACTTCAATATGTTGCGATCTGTTGGGTTGTACGGGAGAGGGTTGAAGGCACCATCCATGTATGAGTTGAGAACATGGATTTCGAAGGAGGAGTTGCAAAACACAGAGCAGAGTATAGATGAGATTAAACAGACCTGGACTGAGACTGGTGTTACTATTATGTCAGATGGATGGTCTGACATGAAGAGCAGGAGCTTGATTAATATCCTTGTAAATAATCCCTATGGCACAGTATTTTTACGATCAGTTGAAGTTTCAGATCAAGTTAAAAATGCGGAATTCATTTTCACTTTACTTGATGGGGTTGTTGAGGAGCTTGGGGAGCAATTGGTGGTTCAGGTTGTGACTGACAATGCCAGTGCATACAAAGCAGCAGGCCACATGTTGATGGAGAAGAGGAAACACCTCTATTGGACCCCCTGTGCAGCACACTGTATCGATCTCATATTAGAGGCACTTGGTGATTTACCTCAACACAAGAGTGCCCTCTCTAGGGCGAAGAAGATCACAAAGTTCATCTATAACCATTCATGGGTCTTAGCCTTAATGAGAAAGTTCTCAAAGAAGGAAATCATTCGCCCTGCTACCACTAGGTTTGTTACTACATTTGTACACTGCAAAATTGCAAATCTATTTCAATTCCTAATGCAACTTTATTCTACAGGTTTGCCACATCTTATTTGACACTGCAGAGCCTACTCGATGTGAGACAACCTCTAGAATCAATGTTTACATCGACACAATGGCTTAATTCAGCATGGGGCAATAAAACTGAGGGGAAGGAAATAAGAAGGATAATTCTAAATAATAAGTTTTGGGCAACTGTGACCTATGCCATATTGAGCACAAGACCTTTGGTTCAGGTATTACGTTTAGTGGATGCCGAGAAGAAACCAGCAATGGGGTTTATATATAATGCAATGGATGAAGCGAAGGAGTTAATTGCACATAACTTGGGAGGAGAGGAGGCAAGTTATAGAGAGATTTGGGATATCATTGATGCTCGGTGGGAGGTCCAGTTACACCGTCATCTACATGCAGCGACGTATTATCTCAATCCTCAATTTCAGTATTCAGAGAGGAAATCCACAAATCCAGAAGTGAAGCTAGGGTTGTATCATTGCATGGAGCGATTAATACCGGACCTGAATGTCAGGGAGATTGCTGATTTACAGCTTGTTTTATTTCGGAATAGGGAGGGATTCTTTGGTTTGCAAGCAGCCAAATCTACCATTGTGAAACGCTCACCAGGTATAATTATTTTTTGCAAATTATCTATATAATCATAACACTTTAATATCACCTGATTATCCCTTTTCCTCTTGAAAATAGTTGAATGGTGGATCCAATTTGGTGATTCCACCCCTGAGTTACAGAGTTTTGCTGTTAGAGTTTTGGGCCTCACTTGTTCTTCCTCTGGGTGTGAGCGGAATTGGAGCACGTATAGTCAAGTGCAAACTAAGAGAAGAAATCGCCTCTCAACACTCAGAATGAACTCCCTTGTGTACATTATGCACAACAAGAGGTTGAGAGATAGAAGGATAAGGAACAAGGGGTTAAAGGATGATGAGGACCCTTTGGTGTGTGAAGATGTAGCTTCTGATAATGAGTGGTTCATAGATGATGAGACAGATTTGCCATTATCAGACTTGTAGCTAGAGGACCTAAGTGTGGATGTCTTAAGGGGTGAAGCAGATCAAGTGGGGACACCACATACATCTACTAGTTCTGCAGCACAACAATCAAGTAAAGGTATGTCACAATTTATTTTGTGCAATTACATTATATATATATATATATGCAATTAGCATTACATTAATCATTCTTATTTAACAGGGAAGAGAAAAATGGATAGCATTGAAGATGATGAAGATTTGGCATTCATAGATACAATTGGAGAAGAAGATTCCATTGATAACCAATTTAGTGAATAACATTGAAGAATGATGAGATTAGATGTTCTTTGTTATTTGTATTTTGGGAGTTTTGATAGACTTATATTTTGTAGTTCTGTATTTTGAATTATGCTATGAGATGCATCTATTTTATTGTCTTCCACTAATTTCAATTGTTATTTAGTTATTTTTATAGTATGATAGTCTCTAACTGTTATTTACCTGCTTAAATAGTTAAATTCTCATTTACGCAATTCTTTGTCCGTGAGGCTTACGCCTCACACCGCCTCGAGGCTTACGCCTCGCCTCACGGACGAAAAATGCCTCGAGGCTTATTTATGCAATTTTAAACCTTGCCGCCGATAACAGAGATTGCCATGATGTTGTTGCTGAGGTTGGCAAACTCACTGCTATGGTTGATGTCAGCGCCGGTAGAAGCTGCAAGATTAACAGATCGAATAAGGTGAGAGACCTCCTGCGCTATTATGGCACGAAAGGAGTCCACACGCTTCGAGCTGAGATGCTCCATGGTGCAGATTCGATGCATCTGGTGCCAAAACTCGCCATATGAAGCGAAGACGAGGCCTTTGCCATTGTAGAAGAGAGTATCGACGGTGGGGGTGATGGGGCGTGAGGCGAAGTTGATGTCATGCGTCTGCAAGATTTCTTTGGCTCCTTCAGCAGAGGAAATGATGATGGTGTGGATCTCGCCTAGCTTTAGGTGCATGATGGGGCCGTAGATGAGGGACAGGTCGCATAGTGCACGATGGGGAGGGCGGCGGCCGAGGAGATGGTGAATGCTGCCGATGATGGGGAGGTTTTTTGGGCCTGGGACTTGCGCGTTGGATTGGAGCCAGTGCCGATCAAGTTTTTTAATGATTGATTTGATGAAGAGGAGTGCCAATAAAATGAAGATGGAGGTGCAGAAAAGCTCCATGCTTGCTATAATAACAGAAGCCATTGATCTGATCTTTAGTGTAATGAAACACACATTTATAGATCGTCGAATAGCATTACTGCCGCAACTTTTTTTTTAGTTGCACGTGATCTATTTTATTGCACACAGTCAATTATTATTATTATGTTTTGTACTAATAAACTCCAATAATTGCTTACATGCCGTACTTAATTTCTAAAATATCAACAAATTATTGCAGATTTGTTTATAGTGGATACGTGGACTGGCAGCTACCCACATGCAAATATTGGCTTAAAATATCAACAAATTATTGCAGATTTGTTAGCAGTGGATATGTAGACTAGCAGCTGCCCACATGCAAATATTGGCTTAAAATATCAACAAATTATTGTAGATTTTTTTGTAGTGGATACTGTAAACTTAAATAGTTTTCTTACATTTATGAGAACTTCACTTACATGATCAAGTTCTTTAAATCTTACAAGAACTCGCATCATAATTATGTAAAAGAAATCGAAATGAAAAATATTTTTACATAATTCTTAAATCCACAAGATCTTGAACAAGACTTTAATCGGAAGAAAACATACCTTGATTCATGTTGAATTCGTTGAATTCCAAACTATGATTTCTCTCCCTTTTCTCCTTCACTTTCTTCTTTAATGAGTTAATTCTCTATGGAGCAAACTAACCCTCATAATAAGAGAGAGAGAGGACCGGTAGTTATTTCCTGTGGAGTAGTTATAATAACCGCTCATGGGAGTTATTTGATCAAATGGTCCATAAACGATTGATCAAATTCTCTTCTTGACCAATAGGATTTCAATATAAATAATTAAATTATTAATTAATTAAGTATGTGGGCCACTTAATGATTTATATAATTAAATATATATACTTAAATAATTATGGCGATGTCTCATATAATTAATATATTTAATTATTCTAACATTCTCCCACTTGGCCCATATGCTATAATTCAATTAATAATTTAATAATTATAAATATAAAACGCAATATACAAATCCTCTTTCATAAAATGGTCAAATCATGAATTCATTATTAAGTACAAAATTAATATGGATCATGGCGATCATACATCATTAGTTTGATGCATTTCCTTCCATGTATCACAATACTAATCTTATACCTTATATGAAGCATAATAAGATATACTCATAATGGTCCAACAATAATGTCTTTATAAAAGACAAATCCTGTCAATATTCACATAAACATTCATGTATACTCAACATAATAACATGATACATTAATTGTCAGAAACTAAATAAAAGAGCTCAAAGTATCAAAAGACATAAAGAGAAAACAAACATAAACTTAATAAAGGTTTTCAGTAATGCCCATCCTAACAACATGTTCATGAAATGTCTTCGGTGGCAACCCTTTGGTTAATGGATCCGCAATCATAAGATTGGTGCTAATGTGCTCAAATGATACTCTTTATTTCTGAACTTCTTCTTTAACGACAAAGTATTTCAACTCCATATGTTTAGCACCTTTTGAATACTTGTCGTTCTTAGAAAAGAAGACTGCTGCGATATTATCACAATAAATTTTCAGCGGCTTGACAATAATGTCAACAACTCCAAGTCCTGAAATAAAATTTCGCAACCATAATCCTTGAATTGTGGCCTCAAAACATGCCACAAACTCAACTTCCATTGTGGACGCAGCAATGACAGACTGCTTCGCACTCTTCCAAGATATTGCTCCTCCACTTAAAAGAAACACATAACCAAATGTTGATTTTCTGGAATCCAGACATCCAGCAAAATTTGAATCTGAATATCCTATCACCTCAAGGTGATCAGATCTTCTAAAAGTGAGCATGTAATCTTTTGTTCCTTATAGATATCGTAAAACTTTCTTTGCATCTTTCCAATGATCAAGTCCTAGATTACTTTGATATCTACCCAACATTCCAACAGCAAAACTAATATCTGGTCTAGTACAAGTCTGAGCATACATTAAACTTCTAACAATAGATGCATAAGAAATTTGTTCCATTTATTTATGTTCCAATTCATTCTTTAGGCATTGCATAAGGCTCAATTTATCTCCTTTCTGAATTGGAACAATGCTTGCTGAGCATTTTTCCATCTTAAATCTCTCAAGAACTTTATTAATATATACTTTCTGAGACAATCCTAGCAATCCTTGTGATCTATCACGGAATATTTCAATTCCTATCACATAAGATGCCTCACCCATATCTTTCATTTCAAAGTTATTTGAGAGAAATTTATTGATTTCATGTAATAAACCAAAGTCATTAGTAGCAAGTAAAATATCATCAACATACAAGATCAAAATTATAAACTTGCTCACACAGACCTTTAGATATATACACCGATTAATAGTGATTTCTTTAAATCCAAAGAAAGTGATAGTATTGTTAAACTTAAAATACCATTGTCGGGAAGCTTGTTTAAGTCCGTATATTGATTTCTTAAGTTTACACACCATGTGTTCCTTTCCTTCAACTGAAAACCCCTCAGGTTGATCCATGCAAACTTCTTCCTCTAAATCCCCATTTAGAAAGGCTGTTTTCACATCCATTTGATGTAACTCTAAATCATAATGAGCTACTATCGCCATAATAATTCTTAATGAGTCCTTCTTAGAAATTGGAGAGAAGATCTTTTTATTGTTAACACCATCTTTCTGAGTAAAACCTTTGGCAACAAGTCTAGCCTTATACCGTTCAATATTGCCTTTAGAGTCACGCTTGGTCTTAAAGACCCACTTACACCCAACTCTTTTGGAACCTTCAGGCAATTCAACGATGTCCCAAACTTTATTATGATCCATTGATTTTAACTCTTCTTTCATAGCATCTAACCACTTATTAGAATTCACACTTTCTATGGCTTGTGAAAATGAAACTGGATCATCATCAATTCCTAAGTCAAAATCTGACTCTTGTAGATAAACCATATAATCATTCAAAATAACATATCTTTTAACTCTAGTAGATCTTCTTAATGCTACTTCTTGTGGTTCATCAATTATAGGTTCATTAATGACAACTTCATTTTGGGATGTATCATCATTCATTTGCTCATCCTGTATATTGTCAAAATTTTCAACAACTATAGGAATAACAACTTTATTAGAAGTGACGGGTAAAGGAATTTTCACCCTAACTTCTTGAACCTCTACATCACGAGGTTTTATACTCCCACTAATTTCACCATTCTCAATGAACCTAGCATTTCCAGTTTCAACAATTTTCGTACTATAATTAGGACAATAAAATCTATACTTTTTAGATTTTTCTGGATAACCAATGAAAAAACCACTGGTAGTTCTAGAATCTAATTTCTTTTCATGTGGATTATAAATTTTTATTTCCACTGGGCAACCCCAAACATGAAGGTGCCTTAAACTGGGTTTCCTTCCTGTCTATAGTTCAAAAGGGGTCTTTGAAATTGCCTTACTAGGAACCCTGTTTAATAAGTACATAGCAGTTTTTAAAGCATGCATCCACAATGATAAGGGTAAAGAAGAATAACTTAACATACATCTAACCATATCCATTAAAGTACGATTGCGTCTTTCTGCAACACTATTCTGTTATGGTGTGCCAGGCATTGTGTATTGAGCACAAATGTCATATCTTTCAAGGAATTTAGCAAATGGACCAGGGCATTGTCCAGATTCATCATACTTTCTATAAAATTCACCACCTCTATCAGACCTTATGATTTTCACTTTCTTATCTAATTATCTTTCAACCTCATTAATAAACACCTCAAGGATGTCTACTGATTGAGATTTTTCATGCAACAAATAGACATAACCATAATGCAAAAAATCATCAATAAAGGTAATAAAATATTTTTCTCCACTAAAAGAAGGCACATCAAAAGGTCCACATATATCAGTGTGTATGATTTCAAGAAGTTATGTGCTTCTTGTGGCTGCTTTCTTAATTGTGTGTTCTGTAAATTTTCCTTTAATACAATTCATACAAATACCAAGATCAATGAAATCCAAATCAGGAAGGATTTTATTTCTCACCAATCTTTATATTCTTTCTTTGGATATATGACCCAAACGTTTATGCCACAAGTAAGCAGAATTTTCATTCATTAAACCACATTTTATTCCAACATTATGATGCAAGGTTAACAAAGTCTCAGTAAATAAATTATCCAGTCTTAATTTATATAAACCATCACAAAGCACACCAGAACCAATAAGTTGATTACACTTAAACAAACTGAAACATCCACTTCCAAACTTAAAATAATAACTAGCTGTATCAAGTTTTGATAAAGAAACTAAATTTCTAGAAACAGAATGTATATAAAGAGTTTGAAAAAGATCTAAATGATGTCCAATATCTAAAATTAAATGATATGTTCCAATGGCTTCAACTCGAGTTTTGACTCTATTTCCCATAAAGACAAACTTTTCATTTAGCTTTATGGTTTGGGTCGTAAGAAATCACTGCATCACATTTGAAACATGAGTGGTACAACCATAATCAATCCACCAAGTATTATAAGGAACTTCAGCCAAATTTGATTCGAAACATACAAAAGCACTAGGCTTACCTTTCTTTTCAAACCAAGCCTTACGTTTTAGGCAATCTTTCTGATAGTGTCCACGCTTGTGGCAGAAATGACATATATCGTTCTTTGGCTCCTTATTTTGAATTTGGACAGATGACACATTAGGCTTTAGGTGTCCTTTATTTCCCTTTGAATTCTTTTTTCTTGATTTTCTTTTAAAATCTGGTTGACCCATGAGATTAATTGAATGAATTTCTTATTTCTTAAGCGTTGATTCCTCCTGAATAAGCATACTCTGTAATTCGATCACATTCTATTTATCCTTAATTGTATTATAATTAATTTGGAATGGACCATATTCAGGAGGCAATGAGTTTATAATAAACTATACAAGGAAGCTTTCACTTACTTTCATTCCCATGGTATTCAATCTTGCTGCTATATTAGTCATTTCAGTAATGTGCTCATAAATAGTACGAGAACCATCAAATTTCATGGTGGTTAGCATACCCATTAATGTCCCAGCACGTGACTTATAAACAGACTCAGATTGAGATACATTCTCCACAAACTTCATAAATTCCTTAGCACTATCAGTTTTTTGAATAGTTGGTTTAATAATGTATGCTATAGTCATTCGCATAAACATTAGGCTCAGTCTATTTGATCTTTCCCAAACTTCATGGAAAGACTTTTGTTCAACACTGCTTGTATCAGTAATAGTAGTAGGCTTATCATTAAGTAGTGCAAAATCCAGATCCAAAACTCCTAAATGGAACTGAATTTGTTCACTCCATTCAGAATAATTAAGCTCATTAAACTTTACAATAGACGAAGCTTGCGAATGAAGAATAACAGAATTAGATGCTGTAAAATAAAAAAAATACAAGACTCACATATCGATGATTTAAATATTAAATTCAAAAAAGCATAAAATAGATTTAGATAACATACAGTTAATCAATAAAATACATATTGAAGTTTTCCTTTTGGTGATACTACAATATATAATAATAATCATAATTGATGCTCAAATTAAAATTCTCATAATTGATAATTATACATACTCCAATTAAATATATTTGTCATCTTTGGATATACTAAATATATTTAATTAAGTATAATAATTTATCACATTTATATCCAACAGTACAAAATGACTAATCAACCTTTGGGCGATTTTTAAATAATTTATAGCTATTGAATTTTAATTACTCGTAATAAAAATTTATAAAAATATCATGTTATTCTATTAATAGCATCACATACTCACAAGTAATTAAATATTATTTAATTAATATTTATGAAATTTTTTTTCTAGTTCGACCACTTTGGTGATTAACAAACTATGCTTAATATAAACATCAAATTAAATAATTACGACAATAATTATTTCAAATAAATGAAATACATAAAGGAAATTACTTAATGTACATAATTGCATGTAAGGAAAAATATCCTTGAAGGCAAAAAAATGAATTTACATAATTAATTTTTCATATGACAAATTAATTCATAATGAAACAAATAGCATAATCTATGTCAAAAAATAAAGTATAAATATAATTAATTTGTCATGAATGAATCGTGACGATGTATAATTTGATAATTAATGCATTAATTAAAATCGATAATAAATCATATGAACTTGATTTCATTAGAAAGAAATGTAGAAGAAAGTAAAGAAAACCTTCAATGAAAAATCACAAGTTCGCAACCATGCTCTGATACCACATGTAAACTTAAATAGTTCTCTTACATTTATGAGAACTTCACTTACATGATCAAGTTCTCTAAATCTTACAAGAACTCGCATCATAATTATGTAAAAGAAATCGAAATGAAAAATATTTTTACACAATTCTTAAATCCACAAGATCTTGAACAAGATGATTTTCACAAGACTTTAATCGGAAAAAAACATACCTTGATTCATGTTGAATTTATTGAATTCCAAACTATGGTTTCTCTCCCTTTTCTCCTTCACTTTCTTCTTTCATAAGTTAATTCTCTATGGAGCAAACTAACCCTCATAATGAGAGAGAGAGAGGACCAGTAGTTATTTCCTGCGGAGTAGTTATAATAACCGCTCATGGGAGTTATTTGATCAAACTGTCTATAAACGATTGATCAAATTCTCTTCTTGACCAATAGGATTTCAATATAAATAATTAAATTATTAATTAATTAAGTATGTGGGCAACTTAATGATTTATATAATTAAATATATATATTTAAATAATTATGATGACGTCTCGCATAATAATATATTTAATTATTCTAACAGATATGTGGAGTGGCAGCTGCCCACATGCAAATATTGGCTGATAAACATGGTATTCTTAATCTAATATTAGATTTTATTAAAAAGGTTCCCATTGAGGACGAACAAATTTAAAAAGAACAGCCAAACTTTGTGTTTATTTTTTTATTTGATGCTTAATGAAATAAAAAATTTAGCAAAAGTTAAAATGATCTGTTGAAGGGCGCTTCCATGCTACCGTGGCAAGCAGAAAAAGATCTCTATGGTTCTGTTTCACACAATTTTATAATTCAAAAATTTTAATTATTTTGGCTATATAAAATAAATTCTTATAATAAATATTTATTTTTGTTTTAAAAATAAAGCATAGAAAAAGTTTTTCCAAACAGATCCTAGAAAGCATTTTCTACTTCTATGATAGTTGAAAATGACATTTAAGAGATATTTTCTAATATGAATTAAACAATAATTATTTTTTTTTCAACTTTTATAATCAAAATTAAAATTATATATGATCATACATTTTAGTATTTATAAATTTTATTTTATTTTTTAAAAAATGGCCGGAAAATTTTAATAAATTGTAGTTTCAAGGGTTTATCTAAAATGAAGCATTTAAATTAATTTATTATTTTTATTAAGTTTTAAATCTGATAACAATCATTAAGTTTTAGAGAATATTTTTTCTTATATTTATTTTTTAAAATTTTAAATTCTTTCAAAGTAATATCCTATAAGAAAAAATAAATACATAAAAAATAATAAAATTTTACTTACCACGAACACTTACTTTAAAATCATTCAAACACATGGAAAATATTTTGTAACTTTGCATCATTTCTCCTATCCGTTGCATATAATTGGTAATTATTCAAGCACGTGAGATTTTTAGTAATTAAAAATATTTATGAAATGATTTTTAAGTTTTATTTTAGTTCAAAATAATTACAAAAAGAATTCAAAAATTCCTTCCAAATTATTATTTTTTAATTTCTCAAGCAAAAATACTTTTAACTAGAAATCGTCATAAAAAAGCTGAAAATATTTCTACAAATAGTCAAATTCATTTTAAATAAAAAGGGAGTATCAGATAGCTTCACCAAAAGTAGTTATTCTCTAATAATTTTTAATTATATTAAAAATGTATAACAATATTATTTATTTTTTGGGATATTTAGGCTAATTAAGATAAACTTACACACATCACTTATGCATGACTTGAATCCAAGACCTCTTGAATGATAGTCAAGCTCCCAAACAATAGAGCAATGTGAGCTGCATGATTTGCTTGATTATCACAGACAAGTTGAGTTTCAAACAAGTAATTCTATATTGTTTGGAGCTAAGTTGGTGTGGATCTCCGAAAGAAAGCTACTGGCGGGGTTAGAATGTTAATGGTACGATCACACTATTCCGTAAGACAAAATAGTCATAACCATTTATACTTTACACAAGCAGACCAATGGAAGAGTAGATGAAATTATGCATACGATTATCCATGAAAAATAGCGGCTTTCGCCTACACATCTTAATGAATAATAATATGTATAACTCGATAGTCACGAGATTTTCTCCATTCAATATATTAGCTCGAATGTGATATAATTGATGTGGGTGTCAATTTCACATGGATGCATGCCCTCGTGATTAATTACATCTTAGGCCTTGACCTAAGAATACTCCTAATTAAGGATGCTATTTTATTATCTTTTTGGTTTGGTGCATAGTGAGGTTCCTAGATTCTAATCCAAAGGGAAAAAAACTATTCTCTTCATCTTTAGTGAGGATTGGATTTTTAAAATGTATGAAGATTTGACTAAAAATTTGAGTTTAGAAGATCAAAGACTAGTTACTATTTTAGGAAAAATTATAAATTTACAATTTATCGGGAGTTAGGAAAGACACACTAAGGGGTGTACAATCTGAGCTTATGCTTACCTGGAGTGAGCTACCAGTTAACATCCTAAACACAATCAATCACCTTATGTATGCAAGATAAGAAGGCTCTAACCTAAAGAATCAAGTATTTTAATTTAGAAGTTTAAATCAGGATATGTGAAATATGCAAATACATCTATATATCATCATGTATGATGCATGAAGCAAATGCGTATATAAGATACTTTATTCATTTACTTGAAAAATAAATACAACCCGGGGTCTGCTGCAAATATAAGATGGCCAAGTTGCACCACAATATGTTTGGATTTCTATACCTATGAATAAGATAGGTTTAGATGTGATTGCTTATTATCTTCTAGCTCTAAATCTGCTATAGAATTCCAAAAGGGAACATCCTCCAGAGTAGGAGTTATCTTTTGGATACCTATACGTATGTATAAGCAATCACATTTAGCCTTTTATAACTTCTCGAAAGTATACAACTCGATCTAGCTACATTCTAGACACTTTACATTTACATTTTGACTCTTGCATATATATTTGCACATAGATACATTCTACTTTACTTCATTTTACAAGCATCATATATACATTCTACCTTCCTCTTTTTTTACGTTTCAGAAAGATGACATGAATAAGTAGGCAATGCATGTATGATATGACATCTAGAGTGCATAAAGTAAACTAACACACCAAGAATATTCTCCAAGCAAAGGTATTCGCATCACACTAAAACACACTAACGGCCTGGCCAAAGACTAGAGTCAGTGATCATAGCAAACAAATTTTAGCGTGTGAAAAATATTGTATCTTTGATATGTCCTAGTAGAATTACTGTTCAAGTTATTTATCAATTGAATTTTATTTGTTGAAAGCCAAACAAAATTGGTTAAGATTTAAACTTAGTGTGTTTGATGTTTTAAATTTTATTTTTAGGATAAATTTTTAATCATTGAAGTTATGTAGTGAATTATTAAAGCTTAGTTAACCATCTTAATCCTTAAGCTCTTTAATCCAATATACATTTGCCTTCCTAAAAGGAGTCAAGCACAAGGGTATAAAAGTTTTAATGTCTAGATATTGTATTAATGATTTTAATGGTTATTTAAGTTAAATAGCAATTTGCTTTATTTACAACAAGACTATGAGATTTATTTTACCCTACTCTCATTGAGGCTAACTTAAAAGCCTCGTAAGCCCGAGTTACCCAGCAATTCTCTTGGTTAATTATATTTAATTGTTTCTTAAATTTTAAATCTATTTGAATTTATTAAGATTTTTTTCAAGACCTTTATAATCCAATGTAATTCTGTCTTCCCAAAGAAGGTGAGCACAACGCATAAAGTTTATTTAAAATCTATTAAAGACTGCCCAAATCAATAATGCATATGTATTTTCTAAATAGAGTTAAATAAAATGCATAAGGGTCTTTGATTTATTTAAAATATACTAAAGATCTACAAATCTAATTCATTTGTGTCTTCTAGAAGGAGTTAAACACAATGTATAATAGTCTTTTATTTAATTAAATATTTAATCAATGAATTTATTTAATTAAATTGAATTTAATTAGATGAATTGTTAAATTTTTGTTTAATTAAATTTTATTTAATGTCTTCTAATTTTTATTTGATTTATTACAATTTGTAATATTTTATTTGAATTTTTAATTAATTTTAATTAATATGTTATGATTATTTGAGTTTAATTAATAAATTTTATTTTTGAAATTTTATTTTATTTTTATTTAATGTTTATTTATTTTATTTTTTTATCTAATTTTAATTCATTTGAATTTTATTTTTAATGTAAGTTCATTAATAACTTTCATTTATTAGAGTTTGATAAATTTGATTTGTTTATATTTAATGGTCTTATTTTATCTATATTAACATATTTATTTTATTACACATATTATGATTTATGAGAATCAACGGGGTAAAATTCTTGGTTGTGGGTGATAAATCAATACTACGCATCCTTAAGCTTGTCACTAACGAGTAAAGTCCTACGCACTAACGGGTTACCAGGTTTGAAAAATTAAATTCATGGCTTCTACAAAGACCTAAATTTTAGGGTAATCCTATTCACATGCAAGGTTTAAGAGACCTAGGAACTCTAAGTTTTATATAGTTACCTGTACCAGAGCAAGTTAACGATGTAAGCTGGCTGTAGTACCTTTATTTGGAAGAAAGAGAGGCGACTGAATGCTCCACTTTGTTGTCCAAGTAGCTCTAATTGATCTCCACAATCCCTCATAAATAACACAAAGAGAGAGGTACGTATCAGAATTCTACATATTCAAATGTACAAACTAACATGTATATATAAGCACGACAATGACAAGAAAGATTAATGTAAGCTAAATAGTATTTACAACATCATAAGAACATCTCGACATCTTACAATTCATCATAAGTATTTGATGCAATTATAGTTCAATGAAATTACATATATATCTAATATCAAAGCATAAAAGAATATATGAAATTCTCCTATTTAATCAAAGGCTCTTTGAATATTGAATATACACATGCTATGGGGACACGAACTTGCATTGAAATTCCTATAAGTCAATTAATGGGATAATCTAAGCATGAATCTACGTAAGAATACATCCAAACTAGTGATGAAACACATAACGATACAAATATATGAATGATCTACACTTGATATCATTCGAGAGGCAGTTGGGACATCATGTAAGAGCAAAACATAGGCATGTGCCTAAGGATTCAAACATGATTGTAGCTCACCTTACATTCTATTTGATATATATATATATATATATATATACACACACACACACACACACACACATAACCAAATGAATCTAATGTATACATTTCGTATGGCTACCACATTTAACGTTTGGAGATTTACGATTACTCTAAAATATAAAGTATGAATAGCATTCTCACATAATTTTATATATCTCATAGAATTTGGATCAATCGAATTAGAAAGGTATCAAAAGCTTTCATTCCTCAGCCATGTGCATGTTTCTTTTTTTTAGGATAACAAGATGACCAATGACATATAACCATTGCTCTTTCATAATTTCATAAAGGAAAAGTAATGCATAATTGTTGATGTTACACACACACAAACACAAGAAGATCCCACAAGAAAATCTATTAGAAACATTCTCATGAGAAAATCAAACATATTCTTACAAGAGAGTGTGGGACAAGCTATTCTATTATTTGTGTATGTGTAACAAACTCAAAGAAAAAATCTTCCAACAAATTACTAAAGAAGTTATGCAGAGGGAACACAAATTGGATTGCATGGTTAGATATACACAACTACCTAGTAAAATAACCATAGTAATAATTAGAGAAGTCCAAATCCATCCTCTCACATACTCCTCTCAACAATAAATAGAGGAAGAAAACAAAATCAACAAGTAAAAGCTCGCATTTCACTATTATTTGAAGTTTAATGACAAAATATGCTTTTAGATATAGGCATCAACAGGTTTTCTAATTAATCAAATGGAAAAGAGCGCAAAAAAAAAAAAGAACATCTCAAGCTATACACAAGGGATTCACATGCGTACTAATATTATATACAAATAAGTACAAGTATATATAAGATTAGGATATGGAGGTTTGAGAGGGTTTTTTTTTATCATAATCCATCAACAAGCCATGGAAATCATTACAGCAACCAAGCAACTGCTCTAACGATAGCCAATATTGTTGCTCACATTTAAAGCTTTGAACTATGCTGCCATCATGCCAAATCTAGTTGGAAAGCCCAAAATAATACCATCGGCTTCTGTCAAAGCTTAGCTTTTACTCCTCCAACATTGGCAACACCCTTTTCACTACAGGAAAATCATTGTTTACCGGTGGTAATTAATCGGCGATCGCCGGCAGTTTTACTGTCGGAATTTACCTGCTGTTTTTGCTGTTGGAAAACCGCCGGTAAGTTTAGCCGCTGGAAAATGGCTGTCGAAATTCCTTTCCAATGTGGTTTACTCCGGCTATTTTCAAACGCCAAAAAATCGCCAAAAGATTTTCAAACCGCCAAAAAACTTAACTCAATCGCCAATAATTCACAATTTTCCTGTAGTGTTTTAATCTCTTCAGCCAACTTCTCAACATGCCCATACATAGGGTAATACAAGATATAAATCTTGGTCGCCATTGATGGTTACCAATAAGCTATACTGCTTTCGCCGAGTTTCGAATTCCAAAATGAAGAGATGGAGGAGGACTTCGCTTCAAGAAAAGCAAGAGAATACCTGAGCTCCAGCCATCTATTTCTTGCTTGGAAGGATCAATAGCCCGGCTCTTCTTCTCCCCTCTCTTCTGACTGAACTTCTGTAGGGAAAAGAGGGTAGTCGTGTGAATAAGAGAGAGAAATGCCGGTCGAGTGGGGTCTTGTTTGGCATAGTGAAGTAGGTCAGCAGTGAACTGGACACGGCGGTGAGGATTTTGTGGTGGACGACGGGCTGGCTTCAGTTGGCGAGTCTGGCAGGTGCTACGCTATGGCAGAAGCCTGAGGTGGGTCGGACAAGGCTTCGGCTTGGTGTCATAAGAATGCTACGAGAGGGCGGTGGCCTGAGGTGGGTCGGGCAAGGCTTCGGCCTTGGTATCATGAGAATGAGGGAAGCCGGCGCTGGGATGATTGGAGACTGGCAGTAGGCCGGCTGGTTGCTCGAGCAGGGAGATCGAAGAGAAAAAGGGGCTTCACATATAGAGAGAGAGAGGGATTCGACTGGTGAGAGGTCGATCCAGCTGGTGAGGGGCGAATCAGGCGGGTGAAGGGCGGATCGAGCTAGTTGACGGCGTGAGGCTAGGGCTCGGTAGGTGGTTGGTAAGCTAGCCAGCGGGCTGGCTAGTTCGGTAATGGGGAGGAGTTTAATTGGAGAGGGAGGGAGGCTGATCCTACTTCATCTATTGCGTGTTAGGGAGAGAGCCTCTTACGGTTATTTGAAAAAAAATGAGAGGGAGGAGTATCAGAGCTGCTTCAGTGAACTTGCCTGTTAGAGTGCCGTGTATGAACCCCTTCTATGGTGAGCTGGTTTCGGCTGCTTAAGCTGTGAGAGAGTGAACCGTCAGTTTATTACAAGTATATCGACTTACGAATTGCAGGTGACAGTGCAAGTGACCGATGTCAAAAAGGAGGTCAACAATATGTTATTGAATATTTTGAGCATATTCTGAAAATTTTTCATTAGGTGATTTTAAAACAGTAGTAATTTTTGCCTATTCAAAAATTTATTTTGACATCTAAAAATAATATTTCAGTTCAATTAAAACTTCGGAATGATATTTTGTACAATGATCTCTAGTAATTTGATTATAATTTAAAATAGTGAATTTTTGTTCAGAAGTATTTCTGTTGCTTACCATTAAGGCATTTTGATAATTTTTTAATTTAATCTAATTATAATTTAATTAAGGAAATGCTTCAAAATATATAAAATAAATGTGATATGATATGATCTGAGGTGATGTGATGTTATGCCAGTGTCAGTGGGAGACCGATGTGAATTCTGTTGTGCCGGCGCTAGTGGGAATTTATATGTCGGAGCTAGTGGGTGACTGAGGTAAAATTTTGTTATGTCGGCACCAGTGGGCAATCAAGGTAGGATTCTGTTATGCAAGGGCCTGTGAGCTATTGATGTGGGATTATGTTATATTGGCACAAGTGGGCGACTGAGTTGAGATTCTGTTATGCTGGCGCCAATGGGTGACCGATGTGAGATTCTGTTATGCGAGTGCTAGTGGGTGACCGAGGTGAGATTTTATTATGTCTACGGCAGTGGACGACTAACGTGAAATTCTATTATGATATGTGTTAGGATGTTGGAGCCTAATGGCCATTCTAAAAAATTAATATAAAATATTTATTTATATTTTATTTATGTAAAATTTATTGGTTAATTAAATGTATTTGGTATCAATATATATTTTAGTTTCAGTTTTTTGTACAGTACTTCAGTTTATTATTACATCATAGTATTTTTAGTTATTTTGGTTTTAGTTATTAATTTATGTTTTAGGCTATGATAATCTACTGAGTTGTGTTAGCTCATTCATGCTTTTGTTTATATTTTAAGGCCAAGGGAAGGGTAAGGAGCAAGTTGAGTAGTTTGAAAAGCATGGTCCGATTTGTGCTTGTAGGTATGCCTTTTGGTTTGATTAATTTTATTGAGTTCATGCTACTAACTCATATTTAAAAGAAATCTTGTGGCCCACCCTCCTGCATAGGGTATAATATCTCTGCCAATCTTAATCATATATTAGCTAGCCTTTCATTCATATACATATTTTACATCATGTATAACATACTAAACATCTAATATTATACTTAATATTCAACTTATTGAATCATTTTAATTGCATATGAAATTTACATGTGCTTCAAAAATAATAAAATTCATAGGACCATTCAATATACACATTTTCACATATATAATGACAACAAAAAACTATAATAAATATGTATGTCAGCCATTTTGTATAAATTTGATGCAATAAATATTTATTAAATTTCTTAATTTGTTTATCATACTCAACTTAGGGAATATATCTCAAAATTTATAAATATCCAATAAAAATTCAATATGATCATGTCAAATATATAGAATGAGTAGAAACATAGCATATTGAAAATTACATAACGAAAGTTTGTTAAATATTAAGATATCATAACTTTTATAAGTTTTGATCAAATTAAAATAAAAAATAAGTAAAAACATTGAAATCTAAGATAGGGAGATGAACAACTTCCTCGATTGGCCTAAAGGAAAAAAATTTGATTTAAGACCTCCTTATGTGGAACATCATTAGCTAAGTAACCCCTTAAGAATAGTTTATCTAGTTTGTTATATGTTTGTTCTAGAATGTTATTGCTAGCTTATATATACATTGTTGTAAGAAGAAGAAAGGAGGAAGAATATTATAATATTTTGAGCCTTTGAGTTTGTATTTGGCTTCCTATTTTGTATCCCTTCTAGCAGATCCATTTCTTCCAAAGATCCACTACATCAGTTGGTATTAGAGCTTAGAGCTTGTGAAGAATGACAGACGACTGGAGAAGATGGGCTATCAACAACGATCGAAGCTGAAGAAGATGGATTGTCAACAATGATAGACGCTGAAAAAGATGGGTTGTCGACAATGATCGAAGAAGTGAGTGCATCATTTGATCGAATGGATGATTTATATGCTAATTTCATTCATTTGATGGAGAGAATAGGCAGCTCAACAACCATACTGATGTCATCGCTCCTCTACTCCTCCAGTGCGCCAGCGTAACCGACACCCTCCACTGTGATTCTTCCACCATTGATATAGACTTTGTCGCGGTAGAGAGATTCGCCGAATGTCCTTCGCCTCCAGCACGCATGAACCAACCTTGATCCTAGATTTGAGTGCCTCCATTAAGCCCAACCCTACTTTTGCCTCCAAATTTTCCTGCATCTCCGACCATCCATGCGACTTTGGCCCATCTGCACAAATTGATACCGTGCTTGTCACTTGTAATTTTGCGAGCTGCTAACCCTATGTCTGGCATCCAACCAATCCCACTACATCACACAGTGGCTGTGCTGACCTTCCACTTGCGTGTCAAGCATGACTCTATCTATCATGAGATCTACATAAGCTCACAGGCTACATTCGGGTATTTGAAGAAACTGCTTGCATAGTGAATAGGGTTGCATCCTAAGGGCCAGAAGATACTGTTTAAGGATAAGGAACGATACTCCGCTGCCTATTTGGATGTGTTGGTGTTAAAGATCGATAAAAAATATCGATAGTTGAGGATTCATCGGTCTAGGCCAAGTGGGTTTTGAATATGTGACGCGCCGCCAACATGGAGAATGTTGAAAATTCAATCTCCCAGATCAGCCTCGAGGTCGATAAACTAGCCTCCTAGGTGTCAGCGCTGGAAGTTGTAATTTCAAAAGGTGGGAATGTTTCTGAGAATGACTTACAGAGACACATCGAGCTGCTCAAATTGGACAGTATAGTCATCGATGGTGATGCCAAATTCCAAAGAAGAATGCATGTGAGAAGAGTTCAGAAATACGTGAAGAGGCTGGACATGATTAAGCTTAAGAATGCGATGCCCAAAGTGTATAAGGGAGAAGCTCCAGTGATGCCTCCCTCACAGTAACATCATTTGCAGCAAGTTCTCCAGCTTCAAAGACTGCATCAATCTGCAGCAACAACAGGCTTCATGCCCAATGACGTGACCATGGTTAGTGTTCTTTCAGCTTGTGGAAGAAAGGTAGACTTGAAGCTCGATAGGTGGATTCATTCTTATGTCAAGCAGAATGAGATTGCAGTACCTTTATATCAAGGATATAGGGCTAATTATTCTGAAGAATTTATGCACTCTAACAATCTTATATCGAGCATGAGTAATATATTTTTTGCAATTTTGACAACTTATATTTTACCTAACAATCCAACAAATAGCTTACAGAATCTGAATATATGACCACCCCTTCCAAGTGGTTAGGGGTGTCAATTCGGGTCAATGGGTCCGGTTCGGGTCGAACTTGAGTTGATCGGGGCATAAATCGGTTGACCAGAACCCTACCCATTTAGCTAAATGAGTTAGGATTCCTAACACAGACCCGATCCGCATGAGTTATCGGGTTGACCCAACCCGACCCGCAAACCCGCGGGCGCAATTGTGAGTCACGAAATGAGGGTGAAGTGCGACTGGGCTGGGTGTCGAGCTATCGATGCGTCGTGGGCGAATGGCGACTGGGCTGACTAGCTAAGTGCGTAGGGCTTGGGCATCGACGCGTCGTGGGTGCCTGGTGGGTCGACTGGTGGAGGTGGGTCATGTAGTAGGCAGGAGGAGGTGGGATGTGGGCAGTGAACCACAGGGTAGGATGGAGGAGGCTAGGGCGCAGTCACACTCAAGTGGGCTGGGCAAATGCAGTCGGTGTCTCGTGTCCGGTGAGGCTACAGGTGAGGACATGAGGTCCGTGGAAATTGGGCGAGGCAGAGAGCTGGAGATGAGGGTCACGATGCTAGGTTAAGCCGTCAAGGTTACGAGTTAGCCGGGTTCACCCGCGAGTTTTCTGGTCAACCCGAACCCGACCCATTTTTCATACGGGTCAAAAATCAAAACCCGGACCTGACCCATTTTATAAATGGGTTGACCTGAACTCAAATTTTTTCAAGTCAGGTTTCAGGTCGTGTCAATTTTTGGCACCCCTAAAAGTGGGCCTCGGCTTATGCAAGCATTAACCTCCTTTGCCCTTTTGACAAATTCATCTACAGAAATGTGTTATGCTCATTGAACTTCTCTAGCATTACACCCTCTCCTTTAGGAGGTGCATTAACTCTCTTACTGCCTGGTCCTCCAATTTCATCATCACTGCTAAGTACATCTTCAAATACTAGCAAATTAGCCAGCATTAGTATGAATCCACTTTCATGCCTCCCGAGCTCATTAACTACGAAGGGGATAATAATCTTAACACCGACACAATTACCACCTATTACTTCGAGTAAAATGTCGAAGGAAAGCCCAAATCAAAGCAGTGACTGTGATGGAAGTACATCTACCCAACCATCTTCTTTGACAAAGCATTTAGTTTCTGATACATCTTCTCTTGGAATGGTCTCCTTAGTGCCATCCTTTAGTAATTGATGGTCTCTTTGATGATTTAAATGAATGTGGACTGAGATTTAGGCATCAAGAACAATGCCAAAGGCATCTAGGTTGGCATAAGAGCATGGAACTAAGCAGCAATTACAAAGTGTTTCAGAGATGGTATTCAAGCATCAGCAGTTATGGGGACTTTAACCATCATGTGGGCAATTAACGACCATCTCTTGGAAGCTTCCCCTTTTGAAGAGGCATTCAACTATTTCAAATTAATAAACAAAGTGTATGAAATTGAGCCAAAGATTGAGCACTATGGTTGTTTGGTTGATGCTCTAAACTAGGCTGGGTTAGTCTAAGAGACCTTGTATTTGATACTAAGGATGTCAATATAGCCCGATTCTTTAGTTTGGGGAGCATTGCTTGGAGTTCGCAGAATGCATCAAAGAAGCAAAATTTTTGACCCAGGAGGATTGGTACTTCTACCTCCCTACCAACAATGCACCTCGACGGAGTCAAGCTCTTTTGATGCTAAAGGAGTAAGATGTGGAACATCATTAGCTAAATAAGCCCTTAAGAATAATTTATCAAGTTCGTTACATGCTTTATAAAATGTTCTTGCTAGCTTATATATACATTATTCTAAGAAGAAGAGAGGAGGAAGAATGCTATGATATTTTGAGAGTATGAGCTTGTATTTAGTTTCCTATTTTATATCCCTTCTAACATATCTATTTCTTCCAACGATCCACTACATCACCTCCAAAATCCTTTTCTCTCTTGTCTTTCTTCTCTTCTTCCCTTCTTTGGCTAAAGCAATAAGTGAAATGAGAATAAAATGAGTTTTGGAATAGTGGATTTGGATATTTACAATAAAAAAATGCCTAATGCCGCAGCGCTTACAAGGGATAATTTTTTTAACCTCGAAACAGAGAGCTAAACGCCACGACACCATTCCAACAGCACCATAGTGCCCCCAAGGAATGC
Source organism: Dendrobium chrysotoxum (assembly GCA_019925795.1). Classification (NCBI taxonomy): domain Eukaryota; kingdom Viridiplantae; phylum Streptophyta; class Magnoliopsida; order Asparagales; family Orchidaceae; genus Dendrobium; species Dendrobium chrysotoxum. The sequence continues at coordinate 27,723,442 of CM034311.1, forward strand.
TGCCCTACAAACAGAGAGAAGAATGTTGCGGTGCCACAACACAGCGTCGAAGCATCATTAAATAGAGAGGTCAATGCCGCAACACTTTCAAGGTTGATTTCCACTTATCAAATTTCTTTGTAATTCAACTCACAAATTTTTAGTGACTAACTTAAGCATAAAAATAACTTCTAAAAATTTACAAATAATTATAAAATATCAAATAATAATACATGTCTTATCAAGTCCAATTCAAGTCATTCAGGTCAAGAATTAAATGATCTTGATCCGCTTTCTGCCAACAATTCGTGATCCGCTTCCTATCGCTTACACCAGCTCCTGGCCTAGCACGTGTATGCCCACACCCTGCGTGCCATTTGCGCCCGTGTGGCCTCGTATGCCTTGCGCACCCTACATGCTCTTTCAAGCCTGCACCCCCGTTTGAGTATGTCCGCCTCGCGTGCATGCCCGTGTTCCCTCGTTGTTCCATGAGCCCTGTACACCAGCGCAATCTCCAGTGCCGCCACACATCCTCCCCACGCTCTGCTGCCCTCTACCAACCCATGAGCCCCGTGAGCCTTGGCCTCCCACCTTCGTGCCTTATGCATGACCTAGGCAGCCCGCGCCCTGTGTGTAAATTCGCCCGAGCCGCCGGCCGGTCTTTGCCTGAGACCTCTCAATCGCGGCACATCTGTGTGCCCCCTTTGACGCAAGATCAGCCTTTCACTCAATCCCGCACAGATCGAGCGTTCTCACAGAACGAACTCGACCCCTCATGTTGTGCAAGCCTCTTCGTCCAGCTTCTGCTCGAACTCTACCTTGCTTAGACGTCTGACACGCCCACCTGATTTTGTTCACACACTTGCATCTCCTTTTTCTTTTCTTAGACAAGAATCTTTCTCCACTTCAAGATCGCCTCCACCAGGCTCTGATACCACTTGTAAAATCTTGGAGGAAGCTTGAGTCTTTTCTTGAGCCTTCTTGCAAGAAATAGAGAGAGAGAGAGGGAGAGGGAAGGAGAGGAGTGAGCAGCTGTCGGAGGAAAACTATCTAAAGCTTTATTTTATTTTCCCCAAAACTTTACATCAACCTATACATTTTTTTATAGGAATTTACATAGATTTGATGTCTCACGGAGCAGTATAACTAAAATTGGACCAATCAATCCTAACACTTATCACAATATAATTAACATGATTGACTAAATTTTACTCCAAAAAGAATTTTAGCTTTTTGTTACTCCAAGCAACTGAGTAGTGCATTTTCTCTTTAAAATTTGTTTGCCACTAATGTGTTATTCCGATGCTGCGAATTTAGGTGCGTTACGCATACTCGCGGGCACCAGAAAATGGAATGCTAGGTGTGGCTAATAAACAAAGAGGTGTCTTTCTCCTAATTGAAATTCCAAAAGCTTCACTCATGTCAAGCTCCTCTCCATTCTTAGCTGGATACTCCCAATCAAAATAGTATAATAAATATGCGAGGGCCATCTCGACTGCGGCCAATGCGAAATGCATCCCTGGGCAAATTCTTCTCCCAGCACCGAAGGGTATCATCTCAAAGCGAGCTCCCTTCATATCAACATGGTTCTCCTCAAACCTCTCCGGCCAAAAGACTTCCGGTTTGTCCCAATACTTAGGATCCCTTGCTATTGCCCACGCGTTCACCATCACCGTCGTCCTTGATGGAATTTCATAGCCCATCACCTTGCACGTCTCTTTGTTCTCCCTTGGCAACAACAAGGGCGCCGGAGTGTGAAGCCGCCATGTCTCCTTTATCACCAGTTGCAAATAGCTAAGCTTGTTGCTCATCCACTCGTCTCCCATTATCTTTGTCATGTCGCAGCGGAACACCTCTCTTACCTCTCTCTGGGCCTTCTTCATGATCGTCGGGTTGAGAACTAGCTCCGAAATTGCCCATTCCAAGGTAGTTGCCGTTGTTTCGCTTCCAGCCAAAAGAATATCCTAATTAAACAGTAAATTTTATTAGTTAAGCATTAAAAAACTATGAATTAAATTTATTATTTTGAGCTCACGTTGATGACAGCCTTGATGTTATCATTGGAAAGAGAGAATTGAAGGTTGCCATCTTGTTGGATTTTGAGAAGAACATCTGTGAGATCCTCTGCTTGCACTAAGTTTCTAGTCCTCTTCTCAATGTGCTCTTGCACTATTTTTTCCATTATTTGGTCCAACTTCAGCCAGCATCGCTCAAGCTTTTGTCGAAAACCTGTGACGTGGGTGATGAAATTGGGCATCGATGGGAATAGATCAATCAAGGAGAAACCTGTGTTCAACTCTACTGTTTCTCTAAGCGCCGATTGGAACAAATTCTGGTCCTCACACCGACTGCCGATAACACAGATTGCCATGATGTTGTTGCTGAGATTGGCAAACTCACTGCTAAGGTTGATGTCAGCGCCGGCAGAAGCTGCAAGATTAATAGATCGAACAAGGTGGGAGACCTCCTGCGCTATTATGGCACGGAAGGAGTGGACACGCTTCGAGCTGAGAAGCTCCATAGTGCAGATTCGACGCATCTGGCACCAAAACTCGCCATATGAAGCGAATATGAGGCCTTTGCCGTTGTAGAAGAGAGCATCAACGGTGGGGGTGATGGGGCGTGAGGCGAAATTGATGTCGTGAGTCTGCATGATTTCTTTGGCTCCTTCGGCAGAGGAAATGATGATGGTGTGGATCTCGCCTAGTTTTAGTCGCATGATGGGGCCGTAGATGAGGGAGAGGTCGCATAGTGCACGATGGGGAAGGCGGCGGCCAAGGAGATGGTGAATGCTGCCGATGATGGGGAGGTTTTTTGGGCCTGGGACAAGCGCGTTGGATTGGAGCCGGTGCCGATCAAGCTTTTTAATGATTGATTTGATGAAGAGGAACGTCAAGAAAATTAAGATGGGAGCGGGGAAAAGCTCCATGCTTCCTACAGTAACGGAGGCCATTGATCTGATCTTTAGCGTAATGAAACACGCATTTATAGATCGCCGAATAGCAATACTGCCGTTACTTTTTTGTTTTTTGAAGTTGCTCGTGATCTATTTTGATGCAAACTATCAATTAATCTTTTCTGTTTTCATTTTTAAGTAATAATAAACTCCAATAAATGCTTATATGCCGTACTTAATTTCTAAAATATCAAAAATTATTGCACATTTGTTTATAGTAGATACGTCGACTGGCAGCCGTCCATGCACAAATATTGGCTGATATACATCGTATTCTTAATCTAATATTAGATTTTATTAAAAAGGTTCCCATTGAGGACGAACAAATTTTAAAAAAAATCCAAATTTTGTGTTTATTTTTTATTGGTGCTAAATGACATAAAAAATTAAGTAAAAGTTAAAATGATCTGTTGAAGGGCGTTTTCATGCTACCGTGGCAAGCAGAAAAAGCTCTCTATGAGTTAATTTCAGGAAAAATTATTCTGTGCGGCATCTAGAAATGTCTGAAGGAAAATTTGGACGTGCCAGGTCATTGGGGGCCCAGTGCATCCAGTGCCGTGGTGCGTCTGAATTCACCTCCGAACGCATTCGAACGCCCGACAGAATAATCTCTCTTGTTTCAAACAATTTTATAATTCAAAACTTTTAATTATTTTGGCTATATAAAATAAATTCTTATCATAAAAATTTATTTATTTTTAAATAAAGAAAAAAAATTATTCCAAACATATTCTTAGAAAGCATTTTCTGCTTCTATGATAGTTGAAAATGACATTACAAAATAATTAAATAAATAAGACATTTAAGAGATATTTTCTAATATGAATTAAACAATAATATTTTTTTTTCAACTTTTATAATCAAAATTAAATTTATATATGATCATAAATTTTATTATTTTTAAATTGTAGTTTATTTTTTAAAAAATGGCCGGCAAAATTTAAAAAATTGTAGTTTCAAGGGTTTATCTAAAATGAAGCATTTAAATTAATTAATTATTTTTAATAAGTTATAAATCTGATAACAATCATTAAGTTTTAGAGAATATTTTTTCTTATATTTATTTTTAAAATTTTTAAATTCTTTCACAGTAATATCCTATAAGAAAAAAAAATTTACATAAAAAATAATAAAATTTTGCTTACCACGAACACTTACTGTAAAATCATTCAAACACATGGAAAATATTTTGTAACTTTGCATCATTTCTCCTATACGTTGCATATAATTGGTAATTATTCAAGCAGGTGAGTTTTTAGTAATTAAAAATATTTATGACAAGATTTTTAAGTTTTATTTTAGTACATAATAATTAGAAAAAGAATTAAAAAATTCCTTCCCAATTAAAAAATTCAAAATACTTTTAACTAGAAATCGTCATAAAAAAGCTGAAAATATTTCTACAAATAGTCAAATTCATTTTAAATAAAAAGGAGTATCAGATAGATTCACCAAAAATAGTTATTCTCTAATTATATTAAAAATAGTTATTCTCTAATAATTTTTAATTATATTAAAAATGTATAACAATATTATTTATTTTTTTGGGACATTTAGCCCAATTAAGGCAAACTCACACGCATCACTTATGCAAGACTTGAATCCAAAACCTCTTGATTGGCCGTCAAGCTCCCAAACAATAGACCAAGGTGAGCTGCGTGATTTGCTTGATTATCACAGGCAAGTTGAGCTTCAAACAAGTAATTCTATCTTGTTTGGAGCTAAGTAGGTGTGGATCTCCGAAAGGAAGCTACTGGCGGGGTTAGAATGTAAAGGGTACGATCGCACTATTCTGTAAGATAAAATGGTCGTAAACCTTTATACTCTACACAAGCAGACTAATGGAAGAGTATATGAAATTATACATACGATTATCCATAAAGAATAGCGGCTTTTGCCTACACATCTTAATAGATAATAATATGTATAACTTGATAGTCACGAGATTAATTACATCATAGGCCTTGACCTAAGAATACTCTTGATTAAGGGTGCTATTTTATTATTTTTTTAGTATGGTGCATAGTGAGGTTCCTAGATTCTAATCCAAAGGGAAAAAAACTCTTCTATTCATCTTTAGTGAGGATTGGATTTTTAAAATGTATGAAGATTTAACTAAAAATTTGAGTAGAAGATCAAAGACTGGTTACTATTTTAGGAAAAATTATGAATTTAGAACTTATCGGGAGTTAGGAAAGACACACTAAGGGGCGTATAATCTAGGCTTATGCTTGTTTGGAGTGAGCTATCAGTTAACATCCTAAACACAATTAATCACCTTATGTATGCAAGATAGGAAGGCTCTAATCTAAAGAATCAAGAATTTTAATTTAAAAGTTTAAATCATGGATATTTGAAATATGCAAATACATCTATATATCGTCATGTATAATGCATGAAGCAAATGCGTAAATAAGATATTTTATTCATTTACTTAAAAAATAAATACAACCCGGGGTCTGCTGCAAATATAAGATGGCCAAGTTGCACCACAATATGTTTGGATTTTTATACCTATGAATAAGATAGGTTTAGATGTGATTGCTTATTATCTTGTAGCTTTAAATCTACTTTAGAATTCCAAAAGGGAACATCCTCCAGAGTAAGAGTTATCTTTTGGAGCCGTATACGTATGTATAAGCAATCACATTTAGCCTTTTACAACTTCTCGAATGTATACAACTCGATTTAGCTACATTCTCGACACTTTACATTTACTTTTTTACTGTTGCATATATATTTGCACATAGATACATTCTACTTTACTTCATTTTACAAGCATCATATATACATTCTACCTTCCTCTTTTTTTTTTTTTTGCATTACGGAAAGACAACATGAATAAGTAGGCAATGCATGTATGATATGACTCTTAGAGTACATAAAGTAAACCAACACACAAAGGATACCCTCCAAGCAAAGGTATTGTGTCTTTGATATGTCCAAGTAGATTTACTATTCAAGCTATTTATCAATTGAATTTTATTTGTTGAAAGCCAAACAAATTTGGTTAAGATTTAAACTTAGTGTGTTTGATGTTTTAAAATTTATTTTTAGGATAAATTTTTAATCATTGAAGTTATGTAGTGAATTATTAAAGCTTAGTTAACCATCTTAATCCTTAAGCTCTTTAATCAAATATACATTTGCCATCCTAAAAGGAGTCAAGCACAAGGGTATAAGAGTTTTAATGTCTAAATATTTTGTTAATGATTTTAATGGTTATTTAAGTTAAATAGCAGTTTGCTTTATTTACAACAAGACTATGAGATTTATTTTATCCTCATTGAGGCTAACTTAATAGCCTCGTAAGCCCGGCTTACCCAGTAATTTCCTTGGTTAATTATGTTTGATTGTTTCTTAAATTTTAAATCTATTTGAATTTATTAAGAATTTATTCAAGAGCTTTATAATCCAATGTAATTCTATCTTCCAAAAAAGGTGAGCACAACGCATAAAGTTTATTTAAAATCTATTAAATACCGCCCAAATCCATTATGCATATGTATTTTCCAAATGGAGTTAAATACAATGCATAAGGGTCTTTGATTTATTTAAAATTTATTAAAGATCTATAAATCTAATACATTTATGTCTTCCAGAAGGAGTTAAACATAATGTATAAAGGCCTTTTATTTAATTAAATATTTAATCAATGAATTTATTTAATTAAATTGAATTTAATTAGATGAATTGTTAAATTTTTGTTTAATTAAATTTTATTTAATGTCTTCTAATTTTTATTTGATTTATTACAATTTGTAATATTTTATTTAAATTTTTAATTAATTTTAATTAATATGTTATGATTATTTGAGTTTAATTATTAAATTTTATTTATGAAATTTTATTTATGAAATTTTATTTTATTTTTATTTAATGTTTATTGATTTTATTTTATTATCTAATTTTAATTCATTTGAATTTTATTTTTAATGTAAGTTCATTAATAACTTTTATTTATTAAAGTTTGATAAATTTGATTTGTTTATATTTAATGATCTTATTTTATCTATATTAGTATATTTATTTTATTACACATATTATGATTTATGAGAATCAAAGGGGTAAAATTTTATGTTGTGGGTGATAAATCAATACTACGCATCCTCAAGCTTGTCACTAACGAGTCCTACTCACTAGCGGGTTATCGGGTTTGAAAAATTAAATGCAGGGCTTCTACAATGACCTAAAATTTAGAGTAATTCTATTCACATGCAAGGTTTAAGAGACCTATGGACTCTATGTTTTATATAGTTACATGTACCAGAGCAAGTTAACGGTGTAAGCCGACCCTAATACCTTCATTTGGAAGAAATGGAGGCGACTGAATGCTCCGTCTTTGTTGTCTAAGTAGTTCTAATTGATCTCCACAATCCCTCGCAAATAACACAAAGAGAGAGTTATGTGTTAGAATTCTACATATTCAAATGTACAAATTAACATGTCTATATAAGCATACCAATGATAAGAAAGATTAATGTAAGCTAAATAGTATTCTCAACATCATAAGAACATTTAGACATCTTACAATTTATTATAAGTATTTGATGCAATAATAGTTCAGTGAAATTACATATGTATATAATATCGAGGCATCAAAATACAAATGAAATTCTCCTATTTAATCAAAGGCTCTTTGAATATTGAATATACACATGTTATGGGGACACGAACTTGCATTGAAATTCCTATACATCAATTAAGAGGATAATCTAAGCATGAATCTACATAAGAATACAATCAAACTAGTATGAAACATATAACGATATAAATATATGAATGATCTACACTTGATATCATTCGGGAGGCATTGGGACATCATGTAAGAGTAAGACATAGGCACGTGCATGATGATTCAAGCATGATTGTACCTCACCATACATTCCATTTGACATATATACATAACCAAATGAATCTAGTGTATACATTTCATATGGCTACCATATTTAATGTTTGGAGATTTACGATTTCTCTAAAATCTGAAATATAATTAGCATTCTCACATAATTTTATATATATCATCGAATCGGATCAATCAAATTAGCAAGGTATTGAAAGCTTTCATTCCTCAACCACGTGTATGCTTCTTTTTTTTTTTGGATAAAAAGACGACAATTAACATATAATCATTGCTCTTTCATAATTTCATAAAGGAAAAGTAATGCATAATTTCACACACACACGTACGCACGCACGCACGCACAAACACACGCACGCACGAAAAGATCCCACAAGAAAATCTTTGGAAACATTCTCATGAGAAAATCAAACATATATATTCTTACAAGAGAGAGTCTGGGTCAAGCTATTCTATTATTGTGTCTGTGTAACAAACTCAAAGAAACATCTTCCAACAAATTACTAAAGAAGTTATGCGAAGGGAACACAAATCGGATTGCATGGTTAGATATACGCAAATACATAGTACAATAACCATAGTAACAATCAGAGAAGTCCAAATCCATCCTCTCACAGACTCCTTTCAATAATAAACGGAGAAAGCAAACAAAATATTAGAGTGCCGTGTATGAACCCCTTCTATGTTGAGCTGCTTTCGGCTGCTTGAGTTGTGAGGGAGTGAACCGTGGGTTTGTGACAAATATATCGACCTACAAAATGCAGGTGATAAGATTGTGCAAGTGATCGATGCCAAAAGGGAAGTCAACAATATGTTATTGAACATTTTGAGTATATTCTGAAAAATTAATGATGTGATTTTTAAAAAGTAGCAATTTTTGTCTATTCAAAAATTTATTTTGACATCTAAAAATATTGATTCAGTTCAATTAACATTTTGGAATTATATTTTGTACAATCTCTAGTAATTTGATTATGTTTTAAAATAATGAATTTTTGTTCAGAAGTATTTCTATTGCTTACCATTGAGGCATTTTGATAATTTTTTAATTTAATCTAATTATAATTTAATTAATGAAATGCATCAAAATATGTAAATGAAATGTGATATGATATGATATGAGGTGATGTGATGTTATGTCAGCGTTAGTAGGAGATTGAGGTGAGATTATGTTATGTTGGTGCCAGTGGGAATCTGTATGTCGTAGCTAGTGGGCGATCGAGATAGGATTCTGTTATGTCAGCACCAGTGGGTAATCAAGGTAGGATTCTATTATGTAAGGGCCTATGGGCTATCGATGTGGGATTATGTTATATAGGCGCAAGTAGGCGATTGAGTTGAGATTTTGTTATGCCGGCGTCAATAGACGACCAAGATGAGATTCTGTTATGCCGATGAGATTTTATTATGTCTACGCTAGTGGGCGACTGACGTGAAATTCTGTTATGATATGTGTTAGGATGTTGGAGCCTAATGACTATTTTGAAAAATTACTATAAAACATATATTTATATTTTAGTTTTTGTACAATTTATTGGTTAATTAAATGCATTTGGTATCAATATATATTTCAGTTTCAACTTTTTGTACATTACTTCAGTTTATTATTACAACATAGTATTTTTAGTTATTTTGGTTTTAGTTTTTGATTTATGTTTAGGTTACGATAATCTATTGAGTCATGTTAGCTCATTCCTGCTTTTGCTTATATTTTAAGGCCAAAGGAAGGATAAGGAGCAAGCTTAGTAGTTTGTAAAGCATTCTCCGATTTGTGCTTGTAGGTATGCCTTTTGGTTTGATTAGTTTTATTTTGCAGGCTTGGCATTTATTTGGTTATATTATCCGTTGTTAAGTGTTGTTGTGGATACCTCAGATTGTATATATTTTGGATGATATATAGAAAAATTATTTTGAGATTTAATCTTCCGTTTTATATTGTATTCATTAGTGGATTTGTGGTGTATTTAAATTGGAAGTTTTATTTCAGTGCTTCTCAAATGAATCTTGGGGCCAGTCTTGCCACAATAAAACACGATATGACTTGTGCAGTTTTGGGTCATATCAAGTCGATTTGTGACAAATATTTTTGGTATGAGAGCATTGGTTTGAGAAGTGAATTATAACAAAGTCATATAATTTAATCTGTAGAAAGTTAGATGCTACTAGAATGTCATAATGACCTACTAACTCAACTGTAAACTACCATTATAATTGTTAACTTTATCAACTCGTAAAAAACCCAAGAATGTTTCTCCTTTTCACATGAGATCTAAATTAATTATTTTATTCAAACCTCAAAATTCATTCAATAAACTTTTAAATATTTAATCAACCATTATGAAATTAAAAATAATTTGACTTGATTAAAAATTACTCCTTCAAATTAATCTAATTTGATTTAAAGTATCACTTTCCCAATTGCTCAGTTCGCTCACCTACAGGTTCATAGCACACCCCTTCTAGATGCCGGTCCCACTTGTTTATATTTTTGAGTACATTTAAGTCATTAAGGCAAACTTATACGTACATCACATACGTAAGTTTCGAACTCAAAACCTCTTAATTAATAGCTAAAGCCCCCACCAACATATCAAGATGAGTTGTCTCATCCCACTTGTTAATATAAATATGAAGCCAAAACGGGAAATGACATAGGCTATACAAGAAGCTAGATAAGAAATAAACTTGCTCTCATTAAAAACAGGAAAATACAAAATTATTTATAAGTGCAAATTAATAAACTAACTATCAATCTAATATTTGAGCTGACCGAGCGGTGGCTCAATAAGAAATATGAAAATTATTTCCTCTCTTGATCCATTCGAATTGTTAAACCTGCCTCTATATATATATATATATATATATATAT